>JAODKC010000044.1:11016461-11060047 GCA_026777985.1 Mormyrops attenuatus | reverse complement strand
CCCCCCCATACACACACTGGATCCAGGGCCACAGGAGGCAGTGCTCATGTTCCTTTTAGCTTTTCTGTCCTTTTATCGTGCTCAGGCAACTGGCAGACTTCACAGACCCCAGTGTAATTCTGTAACGTCCCACCAGAAGAAGAGCTGAAATTTCTCGTTTAGTCCCTACAGCAGCAATCCTCTGGGGGATCTCTGGAACTTCCAGTTTGATCTTCCCATCACTTAACAAGGATGTCTAACATTGTTCTTGCAAACTCTTACTGAGCCCTGTCTTATTAAATAACTTTTTTTTTCCTCTCAAGGGTAGTGAGCTTTGTTTGTATTAAAAATCAGGAATCGATTTATATTTAAGAAATGTTAGCATTCCCACTAGATACGATGTCTTTTTTCGCTGTCGTGTCTGAATAGCCCTCATGATTCCCACACTTGCCTGTTTTTCAATGTCCTTCTTTGCTAACGGTTTCATTCTGCTTGTGCGCCCTTCGTCCTCTCAGCTGATCGCCCGGATCCCCACGCTGTCGGCGCTCTGCACCCTGCACACAGAGGAGCTGCAGGCGTTCCAGCAGTCTCATCCTGAGACGGTGAACATGCTCTTCCCGCCTCTCTACAAAGAGTTATTCAACCCGGACTCTTCGTGTGGGACCAAGTGACTGTCTCGGGTTAGCTAGCGTGAGCGTGGAAGTGGAGTGATGAGTGGGCCCCGCCATCTGCGAGAATTAGCCAGTGCTCCCAGGAAAGCCACAAAACACAACAACAAAACAGCAACGACAAGCAAAACATCTCAACTGGTACAATGGGAATGTCCAACACTTCCAGTTTTATTCACCGATACAGTCTAAGAATGTAAATATGCACCTGCTACGAGGAGCTTTCAAAAACTGACCAGAAATGTACAGATTTTAGAACAATTTAAGTTGTCTTTTAATTGGGTAAGTTTGTTTTTCTCTTCAGTTTTTTATGATGTGATATTACTGGCTCAAGGGGAAGTGTTGATTTTTTTTTTCAAATTTGATTCAGAAAGATACTGTAGATATATTCCAGTGTAGTGTGAATTTTCAGTATTAATTCTCATTCTGTTTATAATTTAGTGATAATTTAAAAAAATATTAGCCTAAAAGGCTAAGAACTGTCTATGTGTTTTTTAGTTTTTCATGTACAGAATTTGTAAAGTTGACTTTAAAAAAATGTTGTTTAACGGGAACATATAAGTAGGTTGGGTACATTTTAAAAAGCCTTGTCTGGATTCTGTAGATTTGTTCACTTTACAACAAGGGTATTGCGATTACTATAGAACTGTAATTTTTTTCTTAAAATAACTAATTTTCCACATGAAGACATATTTTGTGAAAAGGTCTGGCTGAACGAAGTCTGCTTTATTGTCAGGCACTTTTTGTAGCTGCAATAATGTCAGTGTGTGCTGGACTGTTGTCGAACAATCGCTGAGAGCCACTTGTAGGAAAAAAACTATTTATATTGCACTCCAGTTAACGCTCAACGTTTACTGAAAGTTATTACAATGCTATGTTGTGACAACACTTGATCACACAAATCCTGGAAACCTTTTGTGAACGATGTAACTATAACCTTTAATCTGTCAACATTTTGCACACTTGGTCTGCAAAGACGTTCCGCCAGAGGCCGATTGGGAAAAGGACTCTCGGAGAACTGCAATAATTGCTTTTTTTTATGACTCAAAATTTACGAGACAAACCTGAAGCAGGGTAGTTCTTATTACTGCGCCTGTTTAAGCAGAACAATGACACAGGTACAAAACAACAAAATGAAGTATATGTATAAAATAATGCAAACGGTATAATCCAGCATTTAAATTGTTTTCATTTGTTTTTGCTCTTAAAATAGAGTAGTTCTCTTTTAAGAATGATAAAACTGCCACATTGTGTTTTAATTGCTTTTTATGTGCAAGTTATAGCAAACCATCATTACCGCAAAAATCACATAGTTAAGATCCAGTTTTCTATTTATTTTTCATCTTTCCACACTGAGGCCAGAGGTTTGCCACATAAAGGCCATGAAATACTTGAAAAGAGCGCTTGTTTTTCATTCTACAATTATTGGGATTTTTTTCTCATTCCCATATGCATTTCTACAAACAGGCCATGCTATTTGTTTCATTAAAGCTGGGTTCGTCAAGAGTTTTCACATTAAAGTATCTTTTTTAATTACCCGATTGTACAGGAAGTCTGCATGATGACCAGGGGATGTAGAGGTCATGTGATGAATCTCATAGTTTCCCTTGTGCCACACCTGCAAAATTTGCCCTTAGGGCTGCCATCTGTTCAGTGACCTTATAAACAGGCATGTGGACATTTTTAAATTCCACTAACATTCTTAAGCAAATGTATGCTTAAAAACTCATCCACAAAGAGATTTAATGTTACGGTGTGTGTCATCAATCAATGGGTCCGTTTATATGAAGCTTGTTTCTATATGCAATCAATAACAGGGTAAATTTCAAATGGTTCTCCAGAAGAATTTTTATTTTATCTGGTAATATTATTATTATTAATAATAATAATAATAATAATAATAATTGTTGAAACCTCACTGGTTGAGACCTTATGGGAACCAAAAAAGTGTGGCAATTGAGACACTACAATGAAAATGACTTATTAGTTTAAATTAACAACCATACATAAAGACGTGTTATTTAAATTATAATGATAATTCAAATGATTGTGTCATATCAAGTCATGAAATATTGCATTATACTACATTGCGGGAATACAGATGTCTAGAAGTAAGTGCCCCAGAAAATGTGAGTCCAGATGATGTTCATATAACACCATTTGTTCACAGTCTGCTGGAACTTTCCACACAGAGCCGTTCCCCCCGCTTTGGTTTACAGCATCTCACAGATGGAAACCCAGGACCCTCACACAGCAAAGCACTTAGCAATGTTTTTTTTTCTTCCTCAAACAGGGTAAATGAAATCATTCCACTGGAACTTCTGCAGTTTACAGTTGCAATACTTTATTTGAACTTTATAGTTAACTGTGCTAGACAATCAGTGTGTTTTATTTAATTTTTTTGTAGTATTTATATGAAATTATCTTCATGTTTGTCTATTGTTTTTGCATTATGTAATTAAAACATATTGTTTGGCCACTCAAATAACTGCCTTTGGTTAGTATACGTCCAAATGTATTTATTTTTGACTACTCAGGGCACCTGTCGGTTACTAACCTTTTCTATTTTCAAGGCAGTTTAAGTCAGACATTTAATAATAATTGATACATCATTGATCCCTATGTGGAAATTCTCTTTACACCTCTTCCAACTTACTCTCTGTGGGTGAGAGCAAGCTGGTCATTAAGGGCAGCCACCGATAGCAGCAGCCAGGGAGCTGGGAGCAAGGGCCTTGCTTAAGGACCTGCAGATGGGCTAAGACTTGAACCAGCTACCTTCTGATTACAGGCACAGAGGCTTACCCCACTGAGCTAAATGCTGCCCCTGATTGAAAAGATACTTTGCTAATAATAATACTGCGCCATTTAGAACGGTACTTTGCAATTGGCTTGTGCTCCTAAATGCAATGTTTTGTACATTGTTACATAAATTAAAAGAGGAAAAGCATAATGATTTGTTTCCAAATAGGTTAAGATACAGCATTATGCCACTAGATGGAACCATCATAAAGACATTTTCACAATTGTACATGGAAACTGGATGCATTGTTTTATGATGCGGGGAATAGCCTAATTTATGCAGTATATATAATATCATATAATATGCATAAAATATAACATAACATGATTCATATAATAGGGCATAGATTTTATAGGTTTAATTAAATGGCTTATTAGTATTAGTATTCTGACCAGTGCAAGTTATGGAAGAGAAAGAAAATATTTTGACACCTATTGTGAATTTAAAATGTTAATCAAATTTACATTTACCATATTTAAATAAATTCAGAAATATGAAAAAAACACGAAATATTCGTAGAATATTCCATAAGTATTCCGCACTCTATTCCCCATTTGTTAATAGAGTGCACTGTGGTAGAATGAAAAACCAGACAGTCTGAGAATCCCTGTCTTTTGACCTAGATGATGTTCTTCTTAATTATTCTTACTGTCCCGTCCATTCCGACTGCAAGCCCTGTCGTCCCCCCTCTCATGCCCAGAGCCCTCCCCTCGAAGAACACCTCCGAAAGACAATCACTTCTTGATGCAACCATTGCATGGTTGATTTTTTTCTCAGGGAACTGTATTTCTCCTTGAAAGAGAACACGAAATTGTGACCATTTGGAATTATTTACCCATGGTGTTTAAAGTAGGAAATACCCAGACAAGGCTTTCTTGTGTATTTTTATATTGATGACAAAAAAAGGCTGAATTTACTATCTGAAACAACAGTACTGATTATGTGTGCTTGTTCAAGAGCAAATGGCAATAATCATTCCAAAATGAAACCCATGCTTTTCTGTAAATAGATTTATTTGCATAAATATTACTTTAAGCCATTGTGATGATTGATCAAAATTTATGTCGAATAATTCTTATGCATTGCAAATTTAAGTTTCTCATGTAGCTCACAGATCGCATTGGTTCTTGATACACATTAAAAGATTAAATTATTGAAATATATAGAATAAATTAGCCAGCACCCTCCATCCAATGCACAAAAAGCAGTGATTTCAGGTGAAATCTTCTGATTTTTGTTGCAATGAAGTTATTTTTCTGTGCGGTTTGTTTCTGATGAGACTGTGAAGAGAGAAGGTCTGGGAGGAAGTTCAACACTGTTAAGTACTGTAGCAATAATTGTAAGCATTTACTATTGTCATCTTAGCATTGAATGACTGTCTTAATTTTGTTATTATACTATTATTGTTGTTGGTACTGTTTTTTTTTTTTTTGCATGCCGTCCCATAACAATGAAATGTTTGATCTTTTGGAATTTTTTTCCATATGATGCAATGGGTGAGGTATGGGGCTAGGAGATTTCTTCTCTTTGAATGTCCTGAAGTTGCAATTAATATGTGCTGTGGTGAATGCATTATGGTACACGTGCCTCGGTAGGATCCTCATTCACACTCTTCACATTACTGCGACTCTTCATTCTGAAATTGGTATTCTGTATTGGGGAAGGACAGTGACCTCTCACACTGGAGCTTATGGGTGGATCAAAGGTAGGGGTGGGGCATCGATGTCGTACTTCAAAATCTACTTATGCAGAATGCATGCGTGTAATTGGAATAGAAGTAACTTTCACTTTCGTTAACTTATTAAATAGAATGTTTCTGCCTCCCAGAACATGTAGCAACTGTAACCAAAACTTCTTAACTGTACTTAGTGTACATGTTTTTAAGAACAGAATAAGGTCTTAAAAGAAAAAACAAGGAAATAAAAATTATTATATAAGTGCCATAGCTAGGCTGAATAATTTGAACGGCATCTTTGGATAGATGCGTTACCGTGTTAGTTAACTGGACAAACAATCAGAAGGGGAATTCATAAGCAAATGTAATTAATTTGTTTTGTTTTATTTTCTGACCTGTGAACTTTGACCCAGCTGTAAAGGACACGTTACGAACCTAGTCCCTGTATCAGCAAACACTCTAGGTCTCTTTAATAGGCCTGCGTTTGTGATGTGCAGCGTTTGTCTAAGTTCTTTATTGATACAGCCTCTATAGTGTTTCTTCCTTCAAGTTGTAAATATCAAGCGAAGATCTAAATCGATTTTGTTAAATTCTATATATTTTACGCTTTTGTAGACGTCTTTCTGGGGAAAAAAATAAAGGAAATTTTATTGATACATTTCCTCATTTTATAATGAGATATTTCATTTTTGTTTTTCTACCATAAGTGATTGTAACGCATCTTTTCAAGCATACTTTAAAGAACGAATACTTTTCAAGCTCCTTTTAGTACAGACCAACACAGTTTTACTCGCGCTTTCCTGACTTTCCAAAGAGAATGAACTGAATGTTCACTGAGCAATTTTGCATCCTTTATGCAATGGTTTGTCATGTACGTTGGAAGTCACGCACAACACAGATGAATCTTTTCAGAGACATGCCCAATGGGCAGCTACATTTTTTTACAATTACATGCTCTGGGCAGAGCAAAACCCCTTACTAAGAGAGGTCATTTATAAAGTCCACATGTTCAACGTGGCATTCCTATTATAGGATGGCTTGATTCTGTACCATATTGTTCATTGGGAAGGGTTACCACTGAGGTGCATCAAAGGGACAGGCTGACTGCTGCACGCAAAGTGTGATCCTTTGTAAAGAAAGAGGCAAATTGACAATTAAAAACAAGTCAATGCTAAATCCACACTCCACTTCTCTACGTCATCCTCCAGCAGAACCATGCAAATACAATATATAAAGCCATTTTTAAGAATTAAAAAACAAAACAAAATGTAAAATTTAAAGCAAGAATTAAGAAAGTAGAATTTTATGTATATGTGACCTACGTCTTATTTTGAGATACAGCCTAGTACATCAAATGCGTAATTTATACTGAAACTACAAAAAAATCCTCAGTGAGATGATTTGAGAATGAAGTCTTCAATTAAAAGAGACTTCTTGTGTTTTTATTGTAATTCCCAATTCACATTTTAATAAAATTGCCTTCATGCCCATTTCTCCTAAGAAATTAGTAATTTTCCTTTATAATGTACAAAAATATTTTGGTAACAAATACTTTTTCTGTGTTAACATCCCAGCAAGTGGTTCAATTAAAAAAGGAAAGTGAAAGGTAAGAATTTATTGTTTGTAATTGTAAATACAAAATTATGTAAAGCATATACTGTTTTACATTACATTAGAATGTAAAATAAAATTCTTAAAAACGTAGTTCAATGCTGTTAGAATTCATTTTATAATGTACAGAATATTCTGAATGTTTGCTGTATAAGACAATCAATGTTTGTTTTGCTCCTTTGATGCTAAGAAATAAAGTGTATAAAATCCTTGACATACCCAGGCATCTTTATCGGTGCAAATGTATATACCGACAGAAAGAGTTTCCTTGGATTTTTAAAATGACTATTTAGATATTTTAAAAAATGATTATTCCTCATGGTTCTGACCAGGATAAAGGGATAGAAGATAGATGGTTAGATGGATGAATGGAAAATGATCATGTTATTACTGGTCTGTACAAATCACATTTTGTAGAATAGGTTGAAGTTGATTTCACATTTAACATAACAAAACTATAAAACCACACCGATGCGTAATATGTTAGTTGGTAATGTTGTTACAGGACATTAAGTCAATCAATCAATATAACGAAGAACCCAATGCTTCTTCCTCAGCATAATATGAATGGAGGTCAACTGATCAAAGCTCTACTGTGAATGTCTGTTTTTCTTCTACAGTAAAAATGATCCAAGTCTGTTCAATGAACCTATTGCTCAAGCTATTTAAGTTGTTTTTGAAAAAAATATATACATATACATTTTTCATAGTTAATTACGAAAATCATATTGATTTTCGTCAGAGCCGAGTCACAATCATGTCGATTTCCTCTTCAAAAGCAAAATTTATCTCCCCTCCGATGGCATTACTCCTCTTCAAGTCTGACAAGAAAAACACATAATTGAATAAAATGCACTCAGGCAACAGGAATGAATACATTATTACAAATCAGGCATTTTAATAAACTTAAAATAAAAGCCAAATATGTTTAATAAATAACGGTTTTAAACTAACAGCATTCTTGAAGAAGATCTGAAAAGAAACCTTTGAAATATCAAAACATGTAAGGATGAGGGTTTTCATTTGTTTGTTATTTCTTCAACTTCTGAGGAGACATTCCCACTAGATCTAATCACCATCTTGTGTTTACCATGAGATAGTAATTAATATATAATCAAAGTAAATTTGGGCACAGCACAAAGGAAGGTCCAACCCCCACATCTGCCTTTGTGTTGTCATAGAAATTAAATAATTTTATATTCCATAAACATTTCTTCCAAATTTTCCAGGTGTAATTAGTTGCTTTTCATTCATTTGAAGTGCAGCATTTAATTTCAAGGAAAGACGTGCAGGACTGTCAAGCAAATGTGTCGTATGCACACAGGTCCTTCTGGCTCGGAGATCTGAGAGATGGTGCTTATTGACACAGACCTCCATGTCCTTGACAGGCTGTTCTCACCTGAGAGTTGAAGCTTTCTGCAACAGGAGTTGCAAGCGTGGTTCTGGATGAAGCTCTGGATAGCATCATTTCCAAGGTTGGCAGGGCCAAACACCATGTCGCCAGGTGCACTATGGACATGTAAAAGAGACGATGCCGTCAGATGACAGCCCAGGCCAGATTTTGCTGGACATCATAAGAAGTTAAGACAGTTTACCTAAAAATTCTCCTTAGTAGCTTACAAGCTCATGATACCACATCTATAACTCAACACTATCTAATTTCCTGCTAAGGTTAGTTACCAGGACAAAGCTGGTCTTACCTTTTATCATCCGATCTGATGACAGATGGATCTGTCAGTTCCACCCCAACACCTTGCAAAAATTGGATATTTACATTGTTACATGTACAAATTTAACTGCAGCAGTCAACAGACTCTCTTACAGTTCTCTAACTGTTTGTGAATGAAACAGACCTTGCAGGTCGAGAACAAGAAGCTCTCCTTGGGAGAACTGGTATGTCCAATGAGAGAAAGCCAGGATGTTCTCTTCTAGACAAGTTCTGGGGGATATCTCTTCACCATTGTTGTTGTTGTACTTCTGAAAATCTCCAGTCATGTACCTTTCAATGGTGAACCACTTGTCTTCCAACCACCAGTGCAAAAGAGACACATCAAGAAACCTGACAGCAGAATCCAAATGAAGCACCAAGGCCATTAGTATCGATAAAAGAAATGCAGAAAAACATGAACTGATTAATATTTGCAAATTAATTTGTCTCCAGCACAAATTGGACTGAGCATATGTATTAAACCAGTAAAACCTTTTTTCTTTTTTAATTCCTTGCATTAAGCAAAAACTTCAGACATTCTCAGCTATTTTTTTCCAGTGTGATAATAAATTTTCATTAAAAAAAAAAAAAAACTTTAAAGAGTTTTCTGATAACACTTGGCTGACAAGATTTGTATTTCAAGGGCCCTACCTCGGAGAATATGGGATAATACAAGGTTTTATTTCGTTGAATATGTGCATGAGTTTCTGTGCAGCCTGCTGTTGCTGGACTTCCTGTGAGACAGTAATCAGAAGTGAAGAATTTTGCAGAGACCGCCTGCAAATGTACTCAACAGTGACTTTCAAAGCTATTGTTTCCGTGATGTTAGAGTCATATCCTTGCCAAACATGATAGCGCACCATATCTCAGAAGTTAATTTTCACAATCTTTTTGCAATCCCCAAGGTCACAAAGCTCAGAAAGCATGAAAAATTCACAATGGCGTTTGATATCAGCAGAGGGATGCAGACACTGGGAAGCAGGGACCAGACGGTGAAACTGGTATTATATTAATATATTTTTATAAAGGGGAGCATAGAGCACACTTCCTTGTAAAGCTCTTGACGTTGAGCCTCTCATTGAGCCCCATTTTTCTGCTTAGGCCTCGAAAAATACTAACACTTTGAGGGGGCACAAATAATGTAGCAGCACGCTCGTAATTAATATATTAATTAACCAGAAGCTAAGTGTTAATTACATACTGATCCCATGTTAGCTCATCATTAATAAATTATAATGGTTCATGTATTTCATGCAGGTGCTAGATTTGTTCATGATTTGTACTTGAGTAGTAATGATTTGTACTTGAGTAGTACTTGAGCTACTAAGTTACTTGTGCTCCTTCAAGTAAAGTGTTACCAAATACTGTTCTTTGTTGCCCACATGTAAGATTACCAAATAAGCCTGCTCCATCAGCTTAACATTGAATTTGAATCAAAACAATAGGAATGGGCAGCTACCCTGAGACAGAGCTGAAGAAGAGTGTTGCTGTGGAAGACACTCTGCCAGGTCTTCACCACCTCTGGGCGGAAGGTTTTGACGATATAGATGTTCCCAGGCTTCAGTATGTCCCCCTCAGCCCAGGTGCAGACTACACGCATAGCTCTTCGCAAACCCCCATGCAGTCCTTCAGAGGACAAAGGCTGCAGTAGGGCTGAGAAGCCACGTTGGGACCACGAGAAGACATTAATGCCTTCCTCACTTTCTGTGGCCTCCTCCAGGCTGTAAACACTCACTTCTTCCCCACCTGTTCACCACCAAGACAGAATGATATATAACAGAAGACGTTCTGCAGCGCTGGACAAGAGAATCTGTTAAACTAATACATGAATAACAACAGTTCAAGACCAGCCCTTGTAGATAAATGATTACTGTCAAAGTGTCATTTGTTTTCACAATTATATTAGAGGGACACCTTTCTCCAAAGAAATTTACAGATCACAGCATAACATAAAGCATAACAGAAAAACAGATAGTAAGTGGAGTTTATCAATAATAAGTTGATGTTTCCATAAAATATTGCAGTCTCAAAATATTGTCACTGTGTTCGCAAAAGAAATTAAAAAGCTTAACAAAGAATCAGACAGACGAGGTAAGGTCATGATGGAAAAACAAATTCAATGTGCTAACCAAAAATACAGAACAGAAGAGAGTTCAGGAATCATGCAGAGCCATGAGGGAACTCACACCATGGACAGAGGGAAAGAGCTAAGCATATATGCTATTATATGGAAGAGGTGGATTTGCTACAGTAGGTACTCACCAAGAAGAGAGACAGGAGTGAAAGGTATTGTGTAGGCTAGTCTCATTAAGTTATTCCTCTCCACCGCTGAAGTACATAAACACATGTCATAATTAGGACAAGAGTGTGCTTTAATTCAGTGGAGAAATGTTAAACGTAGAATGTAAAAAAGACAGAATTCAACTGATAATGTATATGCAGTATTAAACAGATGCATTTGGTCCTAGTTTTCAATGATTATATCTAACTGCAAAATTCCCCACCTGAATAATGAGGATCTAGATCTTCGGCAGTATGAAAGGAAAGGTTCTTCACTAAAATGCAGAACAATACCATAATTATCCTTGTGCAAAAGATCCAAATAAGAACACAGAACAATAATTTCACAAGTCACCTATTTTAATGAAAACACACAAGAGCACATAGAGCCATTTATATATAACTCACAAAACTATGATGAAGACAAACATCCCAATTTAGTCTGGAACATAATATACATAATATAAAATATAAAAAATATGTTTTTTATCCTGTCATAAAATATAAGCACCTCTGCAGTTATTTCAGATAATGTACCAGTTATCCTACAAAAGCATCGGTAGAGTTGTAGTGTACACTGCTACAATAGGCTTAATTGATGGAGAATATTAAAAGTTTTGATTATACTGTATATTTGCTCATTGTTATAATGTCATGTATCATATCAGAGCACTGTTCCCTGGCAGAAAACAAAGGTTTTCTTATCTAACGCTGTGGAAGTTTATTTTGCTCTATTAACTTTTCCTTTCACGGGCTGTATTTTACAAACAGTCAGTGTCCTTTTACTGAAAACGTTGAATTAGCGGTAAGAAAGCTTACCGTCAGCCTGAGTGCCATTCTGAGCCCTATAAAAGCAAAAACTCGTTTCATTTCCATTGTACAATAAGGGTTTAGATCACAGAGACGCAGACCAGCAGACATTCTGTGTATCCAGGTACCTTCCTGAAACTTAAGATTAGTGTTTCTCAAGCTGGTCCTTGGGGACCCCCAGACAGTCCACATTTTTGCTCTCTCCCAGGTCGCGGCAAAAATGTGGACTGCCTGCGGGTCCCTGAGGACCAGGTTGAGAAACGCTGCTCTAGATTACATGATTTGCATTACAAACCACATGTGGATTTGTAACCAGCATGGCATCCTGGATAGCACTGTAACCCCACAGGGCCAGGGCCTTGAAACCAGCCCCAGCTTTGCTTTAGGATGTTAGCATGTTGCCCCATGTTGCGTGGGTTTCTGCCAGGTGCCCCAGTACCAGTTGAACTGGTATTTCTGAATCACATAAAGTGCGATTGTGTGTGTATCCCTGCCTTGTAGCCTATGCTGGAAGGAAAAAGCTTCCCCGGCCCCTTCCCGCGACTCTCTACAACAGTGGTTACCAACAAGTCAATTGCAGTGGAGAGGTTGATGTTTCAAGTATTTGTAATCGATTGCAACATTCAGATACCACCCCCCACCCCCCACAGTTGTCAACTTTTTTGCGATCTAGTAGCTCTTTGTAAAAGTAGCTTGCAGACCGCTCTAAGTGACTATGCATAGATACTTACAAAGATGTGTGGCTGACTGACTTTACCAGGCTGTTCTGCGTGTATGGACTGGCACACAAAGACACCTTCATTGGAAACGAGAGACAAAGGGTGCATAAAACAGTCGTCATCATTTCTTAGTCCATAAGCGTGTGATATGTTAAGTGCACACATTATAAACCTGTAGCTGCATTCATATACCTGGCATGAAAATGAACATTTCAGAGGCAAATCCATTGGCTCCAAATCTGAAATAATGTTGTATGAAATACGTCAGTTTACATATCCACTTATTAAATATAATCTCACCAAAATATACCTGTCGACAGAATCACCCATACAAAGAGTCTGCACAAAGTGAATGTATGATTCATTTGTCTGTATGTGTAATATATACTTAGGTGTGTTAGGCTAGCAGAAGCAGACCAGTTCTTGTAAAGGGAACTCCCTTCTCGGCGCTTTCTCCAGCGACAAGAGTCCAAAATCATGTAGGAATGAGGAATGCAGCCATCACTCAGTCTCATCTGAAGGAAGGAACATGATTTTGATCAGTGTGTCTCAACCCAGTCCTCAGGGACCCCCAATCGGTTCCCATTTTTCTCCCCTCCGAGCCCCCAGCCAGACAGTCCAAATTTCTGTATGGAAAGGTCACAGTTCTGTTACATTTCTATGACTTCCTTTTGCATGATCACTGCAGGTTACATATTAAACAAAAAACTAGATACATCACCTCTTATAAAATCAATATATATATACTAAATTACTTTCTGACCATATTCAAGTAACAGCAGAAATATGTATGGTAAAATGGTGACATTGTTTCACAGACAATGGTAAAGCTGCTGTACAGAGGGAATGTTTTGACAAAGATTTGGTGTAATGCACAGGAACAGGAAAATAGTGCATCAATATAGCACAGTAGTGAAAGTGAAGCCATATCAACTGTCTAAAATACTATTAATACTAATAACCAAACCTTACAGGTGTGTCTCTGCTGTCCTCCAGAATCTTCACAGTCTTCCGGTTTCGCGTTTTCATTTTGCTCCTTTGTCTCTTCAAAGGATATATTTCAGATGATTTCGATAACCCTACAGGTGAACAACTGAATTTTGAGTTTACCGGCAGACCCCATTCATAGATAACAAAGACGAGTGCTTCTCCTACACCATGCCTTCTGTATAACCCTTTACATATGTTAAATGTGAATATTAAGAGGATCAAACGACTCATTTTTAGATTGAAGTAACAGTGTTAGTCGTTCCTGGGGCAAGTTTATCCCACTCAAATACTCATTCAGAGCCCCCCCACTCCACCTAGTGTAGAGACTCCATGTGGCCAACAAGGGGCTCCATGCAAACGCATGGTTTAAGTGGTGGTAATCATTACCGCTGAGTAGTTCAATGAATAATAATGAACAGTGCACCTAAATCTGCATGCCAGTCTACATACTTTGAGCTTCTTATACTTGTTCCCCACCTCTCTGCTGGGAGAAGCTGAAGAGGCTGCTGGCTCTCTTGGCCCTTCGGCTGTGACTCCCCACCAAGCTGTGTCTCTTCGAATGACCATGAAGCGCCGGAATGGAGGAGTACCTGAGCCTGTACGTATGCCTCATAGTTTCAGGACTGGCAGAAAGAGAGCAACAATGTCTCAAGCACTGCTGGTCTCCGTCTGGTCCTTGGCTTTCTAAGTCCTGTAAGGGTGATGCATTACTGGAGGAAGGGGATGTGTCAAAATCAGGACTTGATTCACATTCTTCATCTTCTCTGTTCTCCTCCACAGAGTCCCTATGACCTAGGGCCAGATGTGGCTCATGGATTCCGAGCTTGGTGTAGAAGGCTTCTCCAAACTCACCACTGAATAGAGGTTGGAAAGTCTGGGATGATCTACAAGGTGTCCTCTCTTTGTTTCCCAATGGAGGAGAAGACAGACAAGTACGCTGGGGACTGGTAACTGGGCTCTGGAAGCGGGAAATATTGGAATTTCCTTCACCCAAAAATTCTGAAACCATAGGGTTCCAGTCCTTCCGGTCCAGAGATGGCCTACGACTGTGGACAAGGCAGCGTAATAGTGAAGGCGGGGTACTGCGATACTGCTTCTGTAGCTTAGGGTAAAAGTCATCCATGCTGGCTGCCAAATGAAGGTGGCTCCAACTGTGTGGAAGCTTCTGGCAGATGTTTCCCACAGGCCACCTCTGACCTATCAGGGCTTGCTTCACCTGCCGTGTATCCTTTGCCGAGATGACAGACAAGGTGTCCACTGCCAGGGCTGACAAGTCCTGCAGTCGACCAAGCTGAGTATCCAAGGCCTGCAGAGTATCTCTGATACAGTGGACCTTCTCAGCTACCTTTCGCAGTTCTCCAGTCATCTCCTCAACCCTGAAAACAGGATGTGCAGAACAACGGGAAATTACGAATCTTCTCACTAACCTCATAAAACGACTTCTTCGGAATTCATACAGAGTACTGTGACATTTGGAATCCTACTTCTCTGATGTAGATTTGATCCTGTTAGTCACACTGCAATCTAGATGTTCATTCTTCTTGTGAAAATACCCAGTAACACAATTCTCCTCAAAGTCATGGAGCTTCTTTAGGTCCTCTGGATTCAAGTAAAGCTCTGTACAAAAAATACATTTGTTTATAATTCCACTAAATTTTGAATAAATTTTTTTGGTTCTTTGCACAACAAAGCATATAGTGTTACTGAGATCATAAGTCAAAAGTCACATTTGCTATAACCTGCCCACACTAACCTGCTTTTGCAATTTTTTTTCTAGCTCAGAGATATCATATGGGTGTTGATTATTTTTGTCTAACCGTACAGGCAGTTCTGGTAGCCTAAACAGTTCTATATTCATCTGTTAATGTTTCATTAAACATGTTAATATAAAAACCCTTTTACTCATTAATAACCAGTCATTCATATCAACATAGTTATCCTTGGTTTTCAAACCTACGCCCCTTTGGTGTCTCTCAACACCAAGAACGCAAAGATCTTATTTGTGGTCTTGGTGAGACCGGTCTTGCTAATGAATCATGGGATTGGTCTCGCTTGGCGAGAAAGCAACCGCTGTATCTTTGATATTTGGGGCAAGGCAAGAACAACATCTAGGCATTTTTACCGTCCTCTGTACTTGTGTTCTTGAGTACTGGAGCTGGTCTTCAGCAATGGAAGATGACGTAGAACGATTACACAAGAACACAAATACGGTCAAGTACGCATATTAAGAAACACCCCCTTTTTTATGGTAACTTAACGGACTTGCCGCTTCTAGTGAGCTTCCTGACCAGACGTTGTACCCTTATGGGCACTGTATTTTTAAGAGCACATTAGAACATTATTAAAGGCTACTGAAATAGTTTTCTTCTGAAAACTTAACTGTGACTAGTTTATTTTATTATTTTTTGTTGGTTAGCAGTAGTGTAAGCGGGATAAACCACTCTGAGGTGTGCAGTTATACAAAAATAATCAACTCCAACTAGGAGTCGGGCCACAATATACCAAGGTGCTGTTGATTATTTTCATATAAGCACACCTCTCATGGTGCTTTATCCCCTAATTAATACATTGCTAAGAATAATGAACATTAGTAATAATGAACTAAAAAACTTCCTGAATGTATTCCTTTTGTTAAGCGGACCAAATTGATAGTGCTATGCTTTGAATTTAAAGGTTGTCAGAAAGCGTCTGGTTTTAGTGTAGCACTTAATGTAATTTTTATAACATAATCATCCCTCAAGAACATACTCAGGCCACAATGATTTTCTTGCTGGGATCTCCTGGTCTGATTCCTGTAAACTGAGCAGAGGCACATGCTTATGTGACTCAACATGATGAAGGGTGGAGGCAGCCAAGGTTTCTCCTGATAGGTCAAGATGTACCGATAGCGGTTGTATTTCCAGATTTTGTCCGATATACTTTTCATATTCAGGTACACATTGCTGTAATGACAAGGGAATAAGTAAAAAGACAACGGCAAAGTGTTAATGTAGGCAAAGGTAATTAGAACTTTGTTAAGAGAAGCAAAAAAATATGTACATACTTGAATAATGCTATCAGGGTATTGACCATGATGATATACTGAACAAAAAGGTATACTGCTTGCAAAAATGGAGTTATGAATGCACCGGGGACACACGGATTGTTTTCTGCACACGCTGTTTAATACAAGAGGAACACGGGGTTAGAGAACTGCATTATATAAGCTACTAGACTTCTGAAGCATTTTAAAGTCAAGCAACCCATGACCAACCATCAATCTCCCCAGCATACACTTCCCCAAAGATCATCCAGTATGGCTGGAAAACCACATCTTTGGCCAGAGTCCAGGATGGGCTTTCGTCTGGAGAGAGGATGGCTTTTCTAGACACCCCAAAGGTGACTAGCACAACAGCCATCATTATCACGATGTAAAACATGTCGGTTGTCTACATGAACAAAAAGGAGAACTGAAGTTGAAAAAACTAAACACAGTTGAAAAAAACAACATCAGTCTGTCTTAAAACAGTTTAAGAAGCATCAGTGAAGCCCACATTATGAGGTCTGGCACGTACCATCTTTATGATCATTGTTACATATGGTCCTACATGTTGGTGGACTGTAAATAGGTCCAAAAGCCTGAGATACCAGAAGATGATGTCCAAGCAGTAAGCAATACGGCCTGCTGTTCTCAAGGGAGGGTCATGCCATCGCAATCCGAACCCAATGAAAAACAAGATGATAGCCGTGAAATCTGAGATGTTCCAGTACTCACTAAACCACACCTCAAGCTTCTTGCTCAACTTTCTTGGCTCAGATATGAAGACCTTGAAAACAAATAAACGAAAATGCTAAATCATTGCAGAATTGCTGCTACAATAGGTTTTGATTTTGTAAGCCATTCGGCCATTTTTAATAATAGAGGAATCTAAATACTAAGTAGTCAGCTTCAAGAAAGCACTTAGGAAATGTTTCCTATAGATTCCAAGTTTCAAATGAAAAAGGAAGTTCAGCTGAAATATTTTATTTTTATGAGATAAGCTTATAATCTTTAACTCTAGGGTCAAAAATTTTCTGACCTTTGAATTGAACACATTGAGATAAGATAACAAATATCCCCAAAGGCATCTTTATTCTGTACATTTGCTCGTCAGTGCAGGCAGCCCAATACACCTTGGCTTAATCAACTTACATTCCCCGGTCCTCACCTCTCTTATTTTTTCAATGGCAGTGGCAAAGATGCAAATGATTACTATCCATTCTTGGACAGAGGGTTCAGGCTCCATTTTCACCAGCACAGTGTAGGAATACAGCATGAGAAAAACTAAGTAAGCTATCTGCAACACGGTGGGAGAGAAGGCTGTAAGAAAATGGACCCGAATGCAGCGGGATGGGTTGATTATCTTGTGAGCAAAAAATAGTAAATGGGTAGAATACACACCGTATGAAACCAGAATTTAACAACCGGGGCATTGTAAAACTCAAAGACCTTTCTTGTCCAATGTATCTCCTGTGGTGTGAGGTATGCCGAACATTCAGATCCTTTCTCTGCATCATAGTGTCCCTTCAGGGATCAGAAATAATAGCAATTGGATAAAAACAGGCCTAATGGAACATTACTGATATAACACCCTGAATGGGATGCCAGTCCAATGCAGGACACACACATACACAATAGGCAATTTAATGACACCAATGTTTTTGGACTGCAGGAGGAACTCTAACTAAATGAGGAATCACATGGGGAGGACATGCAAACTCCACACAGTATTTAGACCCCAAACCCAGAAGGTGTGAGCTATTCACTGAGCTACCAAGCCACACGACTTCCTGAAATATTTATTGACTATATCATCTCTCAGTTACACCACTGCAACTTTTACTGAGAGCTAGCAACTTGTTGTGTCAAACCATTGCAGATGATTCAAAATGGTATTCGGTCAGCCAAACTGCTTTCGTGTTGCACCCCTCCTTGTCTGGCGTCAGTGGCTCCTTTTAGGTGCTCACATCTAGTTTAAGTCTTTGGCATTGGCTTTCAGAACCATCAATGGACAGGCACTCATGTGCACCAAGATGCTCCTCAAGACCTGCATCTTGTCTCACACTTTTTGGCCAGCAAACCAGCTCCTCCTGGAAATCCCTCCCCCCCATGAGAAGTCTCACCCTAGAGTTTTGACATGTGGTTCCCCCGATGGTGGAATGAACAGCATTAGCTGCAGGATCTATCTGGTTGATTCCTTGACAACACTTGTATGTTGCTTTGGACAAAAGTATCTCCAAAATATGCAAATAACTGTAAATGTATTTAGTACTTCATGATTCCTTTTATTCAGGCACATATTCATGAATCCCCGACCACGCCCCCCCCATGCACATTTAGTAAAATACTCAAGATACAGCAAAGAACCCCAAAAGACCCAGAGGTGTGTTTACCATGCCTGCATGCCTGGTATCTCTAACTCCTTGAGTCCCAGTCTCTCCGCAGGGCTGAGGATGGTCATGAGTCTGTGGGATATGTGACATCTCAGTCTGGCTCTTGAACTCCAGCATCAAGATGGCCGGGGGCAACAGGATGCTCAGTATAATCTGATACACAATGTATTTTGAATCCATTATAGCAGCAATTACCATAAAATTGCAAGTAAAAAAATTTATGTTAGCTTTATGTTAGCAAAAAGGACAGACAAACCAGTATTCATTCGAGGGCCTGTTTACCTTAAACCAGGAGTTTTTCCTCATGTTGAGGCGGCCCATCCACAGGTCTGTCAGCAACATCTGGGTGCAGCTGTGTGAGACAAAGGACTGCAATCCAGACGACGCTGCCATCTGCAGGCAGGTGAAGTTACTGAAGTCCTTCATCTCATAGGTCAGCAGTTTCATTGCCATTCTCTCATTCTGTTTAAAGGCAGTGTCCAGAAGGTCCACAGCTAATTGACCAAACTCTCTGTAAATCAAAAAGATATATATTTTTTTTTAAATTCTTCACTGATATTAGCCGTGGGTACATATTATAAATAGAGTAATGGAAACGGAAGTGGAAGAAGTAGGATAATTTTAATAATGACTAGCGTAAAGGTAGCATGCAGAGGTTCCCTGAAACAGGATTATAGGTACCATGGTAAATGTAAAGTAAATTTATGATACAACTGACACTGAAAAATTCATCATGTATCATGGTTCTGATACCAAGTCGCTACGTAAAAGCAAAATGGTGATGATACTGGGTTCTGTTATGCAAAGACAATTGTCCATTGCGGCTCCATCTATGGATGGTACTGACAGAGAGTAATTCTTCAGCTCCTCTTCAGTGTTGTCCCCCATGTTCATCACACTGGCTTCCTGTGCCATAGAGCGATACAGCTTGCAGGCCACCACTGCCTTGGCCATAACCTCCTCGCCGTGCTGCCACAGAAACAGCGCCATCTCCTGGCGCCTCATGAGTACCGCCCACGCAAACAGGTCGCTGAAGCTGTATACAAACGGCGAGTTCTCGCTCGGCTCGGCTTTGTTATCTGTTCTCTGTCCCGGGGGTAGATCGGCACATTCCTGTGGAAGCAAAAACACACATTTAGCCATTGTCATCTTTCGCTTCTGTTTTTTGTCTGCTTAAAATACATGGGAGAACATGGCTTTAATGACCTTGTGTCCGTATGGCTGAGCAGTCCTGCGGAAAGGAGGGCAGAACTGCGCATTGTCCTCCTTTTGTGGCTGTATTCTGGGCACGTTGCCCAGCCTGTTAAATTGACTCAGGCTCTCCTTGCTGTTCTCCTTCAAAAACAAAACAAGATAAGAATGAATTAATATAAACCATGCAATGTTCTAGGTTACATAGTACATTTCTTTATTTGCTTTGTGGAACAGGCGTATTAAGGCCTGACCTACGAAAGTTTTGCGCACTACTTAAACAGACGAGCGCACATCGTTTGGTTAAAACAACTGAAAAGAACAAAAACGGAAGAAAAAAAACAAGTAAGGACCACCAGCAGGATTCTGACTAGCTCTAAATTAAGCTGTTAATTAGAGTTTCTGTTTCTGTAATTGATTTAGAGTGACAGATGCATTGAGTGAGACTGAAAAGGATGCTGCACCTTCCTCTTTCCGGAGATATTGTTGTAGGCAGCACGAAAATGTTTGTGGGTGTAGGTGCTGCTGTACGCACTTCCTAGCAGATATTCAATCACCAGACCAACGTCAATCAGCGAGATCCGGTATCCCACGGGGAGGTGGCTCTGGAGACCAAAGCAGACGAATGAATGTAACAAAATGACTGAAACTGAAGAATCCTCTTAGTCTGGGATACGTGTTCAAGCTTTTTCTTCTACTAGGTTTAAATGAATGATACTATTTTTATGTATAGATTGCATTGTCACCTACTCTTGACAAAAAAAAAACTGGCTCTTTATTTTAAAATTTCCCCACCTGTTTGACATTTTCTACAAGATGATACAGGAAATTGTTTGTTGGTTCTTGCTGAAGAAACAAAAGAATGATAAAAGTAAATTGGCAAAAACACAACTAAAATATGAATGCAAGTATAAATATTAATTATAATTTGCTACAAACAGATAAACAAAATAGCTTTAAATATTTAGAAACTATGCATTTCTAAAATTATTTATGATTTAATATTTTCTAAATTATTTGGTCACTGAGATGCAAGAGTGATTTTTTTGTGAATAAAAAACAACACCTAATGCAGGATATAAAAATAAAATGTTAAAACTATACCATTCCTGCAGTGCCTGGGTAACTTCCACTCTGAGTTGCATCATTAGGTAAAAATAAAGCAGGAGTGGGAATTATATATTTTTTGCTTTTTTAAGAAATATTAATTATTCATTGTCCTGCAACAGAATAAAGGACAGCCCAGCTTTTTTGGGTGAAGAAGAGAACTGCGTGGCCCCATAAAAATGTACTTCGTGAAACTTCTTCAAAAAGAAATCTGCTAGTCATTAATACATAAAACATCAATAAAAATTCTAAGGCAGAGGAAACGCCTGTGATATAACGGATGCTTTAAGAGATTTATATTTTGAGAATAAATATTAAATAAATAACTGCTCTATACTGAAACATTTGAAACAATTATTTGAGGCATCCATTACTTTCAAAAATGTTTTCAAATGATCCTCTTCATGGGTACTGTTAGGCACAACACTTTAAATGGAATATACTTTCTGAGAAGGAGAAACTTTGTGGAAGAGATCTATCAGTATATTTTGTGGTTCTACTGAAATGTTGCAGTCTGATTCATTTGCCATTTCAGAAACAAAGATTAATATACTGTATAGGTTCACACATCATATTACATTATTTCTATTCTTTATATCTGGAAGTTGATTATTGTAAAAATACTTTTTTTAACCAAAGCTTTATGTTGAAAAATATGGCAAAAATATGGCACAATCATTAAATTATCATGTTATAATAAGACTTAAGTACTCTAATTGTACACTAGAACACTGATTTAGATAAGACTGTTGTTAATGAAACAGTACAAATGATTTTCTGGGGAGGTAGAAGTGGGATATCCGACAAAATTACAGGAGAGAAAGTCTGTAGTCAAGGGCTGTAAAGACTATTCTGCTCTATGACCATGTGTGAAGATGGGACCATTTGTATATTACACATGTGTCTGTGCTGCTCCTAGGGTTTACCGCGTTGTAGAGCTGTTCCAGTCGAGACACGGTGAGGACGCGATTCATGTTCATTCCGTTCTCAATCAACAGCTTCACGAAGCTGACGCGGTCCATCACCAGGGCGTCAAGGAGGGCCTGTTCCAGGGAACCTACCTTTGGCACAAAGATGACGGGTAGATCATCAAACTCCAGACAGAATTACTGTGCCCACCTCAAACATTACTCGGCTTCAGAAACCTAAGCTCAGTGCCTACCTCAAATATCACTCAGTATAAAGACTTTTAATATTAAGCTACCAATGCACTACGCATCACTGATGGAAGTTTTCAATCCATAGTGGGTGGGATTATCATGGACTCTCACTCACCAACTGGACTTCCCTGGCAGTCTCCAGGGTGTAACGCAGCACAGTACCTTCCAATGTTGCCCGTAGACCAGGATGTGTTTCTTTGCAATGTCTGCTCTGTTCCATGCTAACGTCAGGCTAAGCTGATGGGGGGCAGCAGCTTTAGTACCTGCACAGGACGTTTGGCCAGCACAAATCCATCAGCACCATAGCAACAAAACGAGCAATAAACCTCAATGTTATTCAAGTGATTCATTGTTTATGGCCAGAGTGAGACAATATTTCACAGTGAAGCATTCGGTATAGATAACAAAGATAACAATTGCATAAAAACATACATGCAGGACATTCATTCATCTTCTATGCTACTTGTTCTATAAAGGGTCATGGGGGTGTGGAGCCTATTCCAGAAATAATGGGCACAAGGCAGGCTCCAAATCATCACGTACAATTTGGCAACTCCAATTCACCTTAGCATGTTTAAGGATTTTGGTGGGAAAGCAAGGGAACCTGGAGGAAAGCCCACACCACACAGAAGCGGGCTGGGGAATGCAACTCTGATCTGCAGAGGTGTGAGCTGGGCATGCTAACCGCAGCGCCACTGTCACCCACCCATGCAGGCTACATAAAATGACATATTCTCAGAGGGCACTTTCATAGCTACCCCAAGGTAGTACCTTTTAGGAACTATTTTCTCCACAAGATCACTTGGTAAATTGTGCATTTGGAGATGCCTATCTTTACTGTTATTTTGGCTCTTGTAACCTTCCTCATAGTCTTAACAAGTCTGGCTACACTCCTCTGACCTCACTCTTTAACAAGGTGTTCATGACTGAGAGAATTTCCTTTCATTTATTGCAACATTCTCCATAAACTCTTGACCTTGTCATATATCCCCAGAAGGTAGCTGTTGTTGAAACCGCTACATCTGGCAGCGACATCCTGCATTTCAGCTATTCTAATGCTTAGCTAGCTGCACTATATACGTGAACCTCTTGATCCTATGCGCATGCTGTATGTATTGAGTTGCAGTCACATGATTCACTGTTTGGATGAATGACCACTGAGCTTACATTTTCAGGTTATAATATCAGCATTTTGAATATATATATATATATATTTACCTTTAAGTAATGCTGTTAGAACAGATGTATCCAAGTCTTGCTGGTCCTCGGATTCTGAATCAATAATTGTTATCTATATTTTAAACGAAAAATAAGTAAATAAAATGTCAGTGATCAACATCGACATTAAGGGAGACCTAGCCCATCGTGCGATTCATTCCAAAAGAGCATCAGAAAAAAAACTTGTAGACCACATTTTTCATGTTATTGTGTTTAATTAGTTGTATTAATTAGCTGTAATTAATTAATTAATTTCCCGATACACTTCATGAATAAGCATTTATAATTTTTCAAATATTAAATAAATGCTAATGTGTGCACAAACAAAAAATTATTATTATTATTTAAATTGACTGACACTGCTTTTAATTGGCATTAAGTTTCTCCCCTATCATCAAATACAATCTCTTTTCTCTAGTGTAAAGGGTCTTTTACATAAAAGCCCTAATCGTTACGTCAAGGTATGGGGGGACGAAATACGAACACGGTTCATAAGTCTCCAACACGAATTCAATCCTTTGAGTGATACATATCCAATTGTTCCGCGCCGGCTGTGTCCGGGGAACAAATTAATATCCTCAGTTTTATAAATATGTAAGTATGCTTCATGCTTATTATTCCAATTATTCTGTTAACGCTCAATTTAGAAATCCAAAAGCTTTTGATTTGCGGCTGACTGCAAACTATACGATTCTGTTTGATTGAGATCTAAGTGGAGCTGCGGCCCCCCAGTCTCAGAGCGCTGCTGCGTTTGAAAGGCTCCGGGTGCCGAGACACTCTCTATCCGCAATGGGCAGGTTGGCGCACAAAACAATGATTATTTTCAGCCAACAGTATAAGTGAGGCAGAGCGAGACGGGGAAAGATGGAAAGTGAGAGAGAGAGAGAGAGAGAGAGAGAGAGAGAGAGAATATAAGCAAGCATTAAAGCAGCCAGTAGAAACCTCGTTCATCTGAAATTCGACACAGTTAAAAGAGAGACTATCCATTGTGTGCCTGGGTGAAAACAGAATTTATTTATTAAGGCAGAGAACAAAAGAGCTTTGCTTAAACCCTTAAAACTGAAGTCTGAGGACAAAAAAAAACTAAGGGGAACAGGTCTATGTAAAATATATTGCAAATATAAAACGACTGTGGTCATTTCAATGTGAAAAATACATAATGACTGACAGAAACTGTGTTCCGGTCTTCATGTATATGTACTTACTGAATCCCTGAAGTCTATGCATTCCATCAAAAGTTTAAAAATATTACTGGCTTGTGCCTTTCCAAAGTTGAAAATCTTCTGAATCCTAAGCAGAAGGTCTTCTCTGATATCTGGATCAAGTTTTCTGAAAAGAGACAGATGTAAGAACATATGAAATTCACAAACAAGAGGAGGCCATTCGGCCCATCAAGCTCATTTGGGGGAGACGGTCAGACAGAAAGCAACATATCATTTTGGGTGAAGAACCATTGACTCGTTGTTACGGACAAGCTTCTCACCTATCAACCGAGGTCTGTTTGTGTACGAACGCAATCAGATCTGCTGCCATCCCAGTTCCCTCATATACAATTGTTGGTATTGGCGGCACACTCTTCACGTAATCCAGCACCAGGGAGATGAGGTCAGGGCCGCCACCCATAACCACGCACAGGACAGGCATTCTCTGCTCCAGTCCTGAGAAAAAGGGGGTAGAGACACACATCTTCACATTCTTATTCTATTATTGTCTGTATTTCTGTGTTTGAGCTACTGGATGCCTAAATTTCCTTCGAGATCAATAACATATCTATCTATCTATCTATCTATCTATACAAACACACTTAAATAGACTCACGTTCATTCAATAAAGAAAAAACGCCATTTCACAGGCACTCTATAGCACCTGGAAGGAGTACAGGCAGTTCACCATCTTTTAAACCGATAATAGTATTTTCATTGCTATAATAATTTGTTCAACCAAGGGGCATAAGTACTTGGACACACACTGTACCCCTCCAGGACCACAAAGGAGAAGCACTACACACACACCCCTACTCACTGGCATGAATCCTCTGGAGTCGCATGTGACCCTCCACTTTTCTCCGGATTTCCAGCTGGCAACCGTGCATTCCCACAGTGCCATCGTCAACCAACAGAAAGTGAGAGTGCTGACTGTTCAAAGACATCCTCTTACTCAGAGGGTTCCCCAGAGTCTGGTAGGGTCGGACAACCTGGGCCGGGGAACCACAGCTCGAGCAAGCGCAGCGGAGGACAACCAACAATCAAACAGCATGTGGTGACCTCTGTAATGCTCAAACATCCATAGTACCTCCTTAAACCGTAAGGATGGAATATTTTATATAGGTTATCGCGATCATCTATGAGAAATTAGATTGTTTTATGCATGTTAATATACACAGTTGAGTTCATCTTCACTATAGGAATAATTTAAAAAGCATTTACATCTTTCCCAATCAATTCACCGTGGTTCTCAATTATCCCCCAGGGAACAATTCCAATGATGTATCTCCTTCGGAAGTCACGGCCGCCATACACCTTTGCAGCATCGCCCAAGTGCCTTGATACTCCTGGAAGAGTGGAAACAAGTGCAACACATAGTTGTCAATGTTGAAGTCATCCTTTATCCTTTTCAGGCTACCCTGCAACAGATTGAAAAATCCACACAGATTCATATTAAACTTTAACAGCTGTGAGAAGACTCCCAACACCAACATGCACATGTAGGTCTGTCGATTTGTGTGCCTTCACACGATTACATGCTGGCGCACAAACCTCTGTTCATCCCATCCGTCAAGATCCATGCTCCTGTTGACTCTGCAGCCTTGATCAGACCCTTGCCGAACGTGTGCTTCACCTTCATGGGAAGGTCAAAATTCTCCATACCGCCGTGAACAGAAATGACCAGTTTTGGCATTTCCATCTGCCACTCCATCAACATCAGCTGAAGCAGCTGCTCACCTTTGGCGTCGCAGGACAGCCGGACATACTAATGAGTAGCATGGAGACAGAGTGAATAGAATTAGCTTATTTCCTTTAATTTATCTGATTAACACATGGACAAAATAATAAACAATTGGTGTTGATTTAAAACAAAATTAATTGGTTCCCAAATCTCTTCATACCCTTGACAATATTATTTTTCTCTCACTGATTATTGATTACAATTTAAATAAGTCAAGACCATTTCTAGTCTTTTTTTTAAGAACAATTCTTGTTCCACAGTATTAGTTAAACGTCTAGGCACACCTGCTTTTAATGCATTTGCCTCTGTTTTTGCTGTGATATTCATCTCATAATAAAAGGCATCGAGGCAATGAAATAATACATATGAAATATTGCAAAGACCAAGAGCAGTGTTCAACATCTCAGAATTTTCTCATTTTTAGACTCTTCAAAATATCCCCCTTTTGCTTTGAGTGCAACATTGCAGATTCTTGCCATTCTATCAACCAGCTTCCAGGTGTAGCCACCAGTAATGCTTCTCCAACAGTCCAGAAGGAGTTTCCACATGGTCTGGGAACAGACTGGCTACCTTGCTCTTACTCTTCGATTAAACTCATCCCAAACCAGCTTTATAGGGTTTAGGTCGGGGGATTGTGGGGGCCATGTCACCTGTCACAGCACTCCATCTCTTTCCTTGTTCACAAGATAATATTTACTACATAACTTTGAGGTGTGCTTAGGGTCGTTATCTTGTTGAAAACAAATAAATTTCATTAGGTAAGCCCATACTTTGCACTGGTGCTATACATCCAGATTTTGAAGATAAGTCCTTCTGGTCAGAACTCTAGAATTTAGTGATTAATTGTCATTGTTGACACACCACAGCACAACAACAAAAGGTGTTCTCTGCATTTAACCCATATGTGACATAGCAGGCGGTAGCTAATTCAGCGCCCAGGGAACAGTACCATGCTGGTCGGGGATTTGAACCTGTAATCTTTCATTTACAAGTGCGCATCCCTAACCATAAAGCCACCACTGCCTAGGCCCTAGAGTATTGTCCCCTGGTCCCCCACCCTCCTTGATTTCCCCACTGACCTTGGCACGACCTGAATGGGTGCAGTCCTGGAAGTCAATTGTCCCGAAGGCATCGGTGGGGCTGGCCTGGGTGTACAGCTCAACAGACCACTCCTCTGACCCCTTGGTCCTGACTGTAGGCTGTTCACTAGGGCTCACAGTCAAACCTACATTCCCAACTCTAACTGGGGTTTGTGCTGATTCACTAAAGTCCAGCGTGTGATGCTCCCCGACAAGCCGCCCACAGCAGCACCTAAAACAACGGATCTTCTCAGTAATGATAAGAAAATTAACAGCAGTTGCTTTTAGAAATTTCAGTTACATTTGTTTCGTTGTTGCTTTATAGCAGTGGTGGGCAAACTACGGCCCGCGGGCCAAATCCAGCCCGTTGGTCTTTTTAATCCGGCCCGCCGAAGTCTATTGGATAGACTATGAATAGACAAAGTCCAGCAGGAAGTATCAGACAGTGCACACCATTAAACATACCAGATTAAGTATGTTTATATGTATTTATTCAGAATTGTGTTCATTTTTCCTCACCATGACAGTTACATTAAAAGTACACATATGGTGGAAATGAACTGTGTTAGGCTGTCTGTAATGGAAGTGGCCCGCCTTATAATTGAAAAATTGTATATGGCCCTTGGGCCAAAAAGTTTGCCCACCCCTGCTTTATAACCTTGGACAGGCACTGTCAGTGAAGGTTACTGTGATATTGAGCTATGAAGAAAGTGCACAAGCAAGTGGTCATGTTTACATTCTTGGCTGAAATAAGGTCATAAACCTTTAAGAATATGTAACAATTACGAAAATATGCAAAAGGACACCGTATATAGATGTACAACAAAAAATTTGTATGCTGCTTTTGTTTGTGACACTGCTCTAGATGAAGTGATATTTACGGTATATAAATATTGTAATTCACATTATTTTAAATATCTCACTCATGAATGAATACCACAGACATCCTCAGTACTGGGGAATTGCATACCTGATCAGGCTTTGGCATATTTGACACTTTGGATAGCACCTATAAGAAGCAAGAAATCATTCTTAATACTGGGATCTTATGCAGTGAGTTTTCATTTATCATAAGAAAAGGCTTCTGTGGAAACAAAAATGTACTAATTACAGGAGAGAAAAAGGAAAGTATAACAAAAGTTACACTTTATGTAGACTTCTAAATAAAATTTGTGATGTTTTTTGTTTTCTTTTTCAGTAATATTCTCTTCATCTACATCATATTACATTCAATCGGAAATGTGAATGTACAGTAATTAATCATATCATTCTCCTTGACTACTTGCCATCAATACTTTCCACATTTGCATGTTACTCACCTAACATTTATTAAAAATACACCCAATATTCTTTGGTAACAATTAAATACTACTCTATTTCATGGGATGAAAGTTAAAGGACAGCCTAGAATTTGACTCTGCCATCACCACACAACCAGTTAATAGGATGTCAGACATGCACTGTTACACACTCCTTCCATGTTATAAAGGAAACTTCCTTTATTTGACTTATATTTTCATTTATAGTTGTTCACTCTACTTTCCAATGTATAACCAGAATGAAAAATCTGCAGTTTATGAAACAAATGGAAATGTGGTAAAAACCTGTGGTGTGCAAAACCTTTTGACTGGCAGCGCATGTAATCTTGGGGTTTTAGGTACGTTAAAAAGCCATGGATTTGGGGGAAATGTAAGCTGTAATATATTGCTAAATGCATCCTTACCGGTGGTGTTGCTGTGACGCCGGCATAAACCTGACGCAGTCTCTTTTAAAGAAGGTTTCTTCAACCCAGGATCTCTTGCACTACAAAATAATTTAAGCCCAAGTTTCATATTTAACAATGAACCAATGCACTGCCAAATTAAAGACATTTCACAGTAACACGCATATGCTGTACCACAATTTCATTAGCAATAATTAAAAATTAATGTTATTATTGAAGTATTTTGCATCTGTGTCACATATTATTTCTGAAACTGATTCAGTTTTGTAAAGAGACACAAACATTCTTGGCCTGTTTACTCTTAATGGGATTTTTAGTTGAGAAAGAATCAATACAAAATCTTGCAAAAAACAGATTTACACTTTAATATTTAGGGCATAGGAATGCAAAACTGAGAAAATGTATTAGTCCTACATTTTTCAACTGGAAATGCATGTTTTCTGAATTACATTAAGTATATGAATATATAATATACAAACCCCAAAGAGGTACACATGTATATAAGCCCTAATAGCATCTAAATGCATGCATGGAGCAAGTGAAGCAAATGACATACACAGCATATACATATAACCTCACACTCCCCCGAGACACACACTACCTCCTGCTGGATTCCCATTCTTCCTAAAACTTTAATGGGACATAACAAAAAATGTTTTCGCTTTTTTTAACAACCACGCATGTGATTCTGGTCATAGAAAAAAGGAGAAAAAAAAATCCCTCCTCTCATTCCAGCTAATGTGATCTTCAGGTCGGTTCTGTTCAAGGTCCAGCAGGAAGTAACAGATTCTTAGCAATAGCAGGAAGTATGACACTTACATTGCTACATATTCACATAACTAGAGACGCAATTTTATAAGCACCAAAACAGAATGACGATGCTTAGCTGCAAATTACTTCTAAATATTAAATTAATTAATGCAAAATTGAATTCATGATTCCTTCCTAACAACCTTGGCATCCAATCTGGCGTTCACTTTTTTCCCTGCAACTCAGATTATTACCCACATACATATTTTCACATGATTGTTTAAGCATTTCTTTAACCACAACAGCTTTATGATAATTGCAGTTATTGCTTAACTAAAACCCAATAAGCTACAAGCCTACAATGGACTTTGGAAGAAAACGAAGCCATATTCTGCAATGATTCAAAGTTACCCATGATTACCTGCTCCGTTGCTGTGTTGACAGTCTCACACATTCGTCATTCATTGTAACTATTGTTTTCATTGCATTATAATTCATATTTAATATTGCTTCACCCTGAGCTAAAAACTAGGCCTAACAGCTTGTTTTGCCTTATATAAAATGTGGTCAATTAACTTTATACAAAATCCATTTATAATGATACACAAAGCAGCTGAATACTCTAGAAAACAAGATAACCTACTTGTTCATACCATTGACGAACATCTCACCCATCACTACAAAAGGTTCCACACTTTATCACAGCATTTCAACAGAAAGTAAAGCTCTAACAGTATATTCCAGGTACATCATACTACAAAAAGGCTACATTTGAATATATCATAGGAGGTGTATACTGTACATTAGGTGCACATTATAGTACCGATTAAAATGTTCTTATTCAGTTTGGACACAAGAGAGTGTCCATCCATTTAAAACTCTACTCCAATTGCAGAACATGCTGGATAGAGAGCTTGTATTATGTATTATAGACTGAAGAGTACAAATTTGTATTATATACTGCGTCAGGTTACCAGCATACACTATATACAAAAAAATGCTAGTTACACAAATCTGAAACTTTCAGCACTGCAAATGCACTTACAAGCAAATTCAACAGACCAAAGGTCCAAAAGGGTTTTCCAAGACATAAAGTTCTGTAATGCATTTAAGTTTTTTTTTGACTTGGAAATGGAGAATTGATGTCCTCCTAAGATCAAACAAAAGTTCTCAACTGCACGACTGAAGGTAAGTGAAAAAGCCATACAACATACGTAAAAAAATGTTTTATTTCAGCTTGTCTAAAAAACAGACATGTGATCAATGTTACTATATACAGTACAACAAAGAATAAAATGAATCCATAACCAACCAAACCTGAAGTTGTTGTAAAACTGCTATAGCAGGGTTTAAGCAATCTAGTAGCACACCACGTAATGGTCATTTTTATAACAAAACTAAAAAAATATCTAAAGGATCACTAAGTTTAACTTGGTTAAGTTTTATAACATCATGATTGTTGTCGTTTCATTGCTTGATGGAAAAAGCACCACTGTCGTGATTTCTTTGATAGTTATTCAAAAGATTGTTCCATATTACACAAATGTCTGCTGCATGAGAACTAAAGTTAAAGAAACTGCTTGTATGTTCGAAAGTATACGCCCAGTTGAGATTCCAGCAGCGTTCTTCACGTTTCCATGGAGTCAGCCTCCGGTGACACGCTTCTGGCAGCTTCCGGGCCATCACTCTGTAAGTCTGACAAGTCCAGGCTGGGAAGAGGCACTCTCCAGAACTGGAAGGAGTTGAAGGTGGAGAGGTCATCCTTTGGCAGAATGCCCTAAAAAGCATAAAGAGGAATAAAAGGTCAGTGAAGTCCTGATAGGTTCTTAACTCAGATACTTAGGTTAATTTGTTCAAATAGGTGAGATGGACCAACTGTAGATTCATTTATTCGACACTGTTATTTAAAACTGTAAAAAAAAAAAAAGTGTGGCGAAATAGAATTTTATGGAACACCTAACATTTAAGTAATGCATAGATTACAACCCAAGCTCAGTATACGGGACGAGAAATTTTAAGAGTCTGAATTTCAGATTACCAACTTACAAACTCCATTAAGACAACCCATGGAACATTTAAAATATATTAATGACCTAAATCATAAGATCGCCGGAAGACATCATAATCCCGAAATGCATAACACTGCACATTATCTGGACAGCAATACTGTTGTTAAACTTAGCACTCTGTTTTCCGCATAAGTTTTGGATGCAAGATGAATTTCGACTCTTGTATAAAACCACAAACAAACAAAACGGTTTTGAAACGTGGTTTGTTGTACTTCTAGGTGCCTTGAGCTGGAAAGTCAGAGTTAAGATTTTGGCGACACCTCGCGGCTGAATAAAGTACTGTCTCTACAAAAACCGGGGAAAACGGTAAAAAAAAAAACTTAAGCTTCGCACAGAAGAACCACACCACCCACCTCTTCAGACTTTGACATTTTATGGGGGACCTCTTCTGCCTCTCTGCGCCTTTTGGGAGTCGCTGCTGAAGCCGGCTCCGGATCGTTCATCTGCTCGAATCTTCCAGAACTTCTCACCGGCCCATTACCTAACGTGCACTTCCCCCCCGTGCAGGTGACGGCGACTGCGGGTGACGACTTCTGGGGCATATCCGTCTCCCGCAGACCTGCCTCCTCCAGGGACCTTTTGCGGCGGTTCCCTGGCAAGGTGCGCAGCGGCGGTGTGTGGGTAACTGCGCAGGCTACATCCGTGCCAGGCAGAGGTGTGTCGATCTTGGCACACGAGCGGATAAATCGCTTACACGGGGCATTGCAGATCACGGCGTTTTCCGCTCGTCTTTTCGTCATGCATGCAAGTCTGGCAAGGACGCTAAAGGATGGTCAGGTTTGTGGACAAAATTTAAATCTTGTCGCGTAAACTACAGTCGGACGCAACGCATGCCGGTCGCTCTAGCCAAACTCATGTCTTTAAAATGCCACAGCGCCCTCTATGGGGAATGGGTCACAATTGTCTAACAGTAATCTTATTCCCAGTAAGCAAGACGCCTGTATACGACTTGCTTAATTGCAGTGGTGATATGCTTACTTGAGTTTTAATAACTTCATTTAAAACACGACAATTTGTTTTGAATATGACATCCTCAAAATTAATGTACTCGATAAATACACCCACAGACATAAATGATCCAAACATCATCTCATTGTACTTGTACAGTAACAATAAAGATATCTTGTATCTGATAACGAGGGGATAATCAAATAATCAAAACCAGTCAATACACCCCCTGGACCCCCTTAAATGGGTGGAGACCTCAACCCCCTAACGCTCAACCCATGCCCTTGTATACACTCACTATATATAGTAAAACACAGTGAAATTCAGATTTTAAAAAGTTAAAAAAACTCTTTATTATAAAGAAATCCTGATTCGAGTCAGATGTTATTTTGACGAGGTTAAAATATCTTTTCATTCCTTAGAAAATAAATACACGGTTGAATATACAATTCCCATCTGAAATGCATGCCGATGAATGAAACACTTCAGAATAAGAAACGTTTTCTACATATTAACATGACAAAAGGCACGATCATTCAAGAGAAACATATCTATCCTTAGCAGACTGGTAGGCGAAAACCACTATTGTGACCCAGCCATATTATCAACCATTTCACAAATTATGAAAAGTTAAAAAAGACCATTATATACACAACGGTGTTTCCATGGATACCAGCCACTCCCATCATGGGTAAAATGGATAAGATTATGGACAGCTGACAAAAATGGTTGGTACTCCATATTCCAAGTACTGTACATTCCAACATTCATACAAAAATCCTTGCCCAAGTTGCCATTGTTGTGTTAGCTGGGCGTCCCTGCATTGTCATATCTCTGATTTCTGGCTCTCTTTCTGTTGTTCTCCTCAAGATGACCTCCATCTCCGTTATAATAAATCCGAGCTGGTTTCCGTGCCACAAAGAAGACACAGTCATATAAGTATTTCAGCATGGAACGGTCATTCTCAGTGTAGGTTGTAGGGACAGACTCCCTCTCCACCTAAAGAAAGAAAAAGTTTTACAATGCAACCAAGAACTGAGATTACTATGTAAACTTGTGTGTAGCATGTGCTAAAAAAGCTAGACATTCTAAATTGAGTGCAGGTCCCCCACAACTGATTTAAAGACATAAAAATTGCTTTTATTCTGAAGTAATTCAGATGGATAAATTAGATAGATGGGACAGGCAAAAAAAACTGGTTTACCTCAATCTGGAATCCATACTTCAGAATGACTGCCTTGACATCCTCATAGCTGAGTTCGATCGACAGTTCATTGGCCATATTTTCAAAGTGGTACAGCAGCGGGCCTATTTAAGCAAAAGGGTTAAACCGTTTTCTAAAGTAATGACATTCAGCAATATTTAAGACATTTTAGCAATGTGAAAAAAAAATCTCCCATCCATACACCCTGTATGGGATGTCAGTCCATCACAGAGCACGCATACGCATACACACACACACACATACACACACACACACCCAGTCATAGTCTAAGGTCAATTTAAAGACACAGCTGAGCCTGACTATGTGTCATTTGACTGTGGGAATAAACCAGAACAGCCTGGAGGAAACCCATGTAACACAGATAGATCATGCAGACTCCACACATACACAGAAAGAGTAAAGATGGGGCTCAAACCCCCAACATTGGAGGTGTCAGGAGAGTGCTATCCACCGTGACACCCTGAAAAAAAAATCTCTCATATAGAAAGCCTAATGTGTCCTGTTTGAAAACTGAATTCCTAATCAGGGAAACATTCTGTAATTAACTCACCTAAATTAATCCACACTCCATCTGGTTTAAGAATGTTCCAGATAGTTTCTATGTAGTCAATGACATTGTGAGCAGTATCAATAAAGAAACAGGTTGTAACACAATCCCAGGTATCTGAAAGGACACATTAATTGAAATTTTAATTGCGAACAGAGCAAAAAAAGAATTTATCAGTCATGTTTTCATGGCTTACAAAAAAAAAATTAACAATACCATGAACCTAACAGCAACAAGTTCCATAGGACAGTGGGTCACATACAATACAGATCCAGCTTGCATTACGCCTGACTGGGTAAAGTGTGGACAACTTACTTGGTTCTGTATACACTTCCTGGAAATCTCCCGCCGCCATCGAGAAATCAGAATCTGCTGGAAGGCTTTGAGGGTTCACATCTGGGAAAAAAATGGGCCGGATCTGATCTGACGATCGTTTGTTATTGCTGAACTGATGGATCCAGGGATAAAGGGTCAAAGAGTTGACCTTATTGCACCTGAGAAGATACCCATCTCACATCATTCAGTTGTACAGCTGTCACAATTCTGAATAGTGTTAAATGTCCATATATTTAGAAATACGTATGATATTTAGGGGAAGGTTTTCTTGCCTAGCTTTTATGCAAGATGCCTTCATATTATATGTGCTTGACAGTACCTGTGTGACAGGTCTTAAGAATGTATGGTAACATCACTTTAAGCAGTCATCATAATGCATTATAGATACCTTCACAATGCGTTATAATAGTCAGTATAAGCCATTATAATGCGTTATAGGTGAGAGCTTCATAGAGCATTCATAATGCATAATAAACATGGCTATAACATGTTATGCCTTTTTGTAGTTATAGCCGTGTTTTTAATAGGCCTACTTTATGAATGTATTATACTTCATTAGGAAGGTATCTATAATGCATTATACATGAGTGCTTTAAGTGTTACAGAATTTACTTTTAGATTAATGCATTTTACAGCAATACAATCTTATCACTTAACGCTAATAGCTACAGTAATAGGAGTCGAGGCTTATTTGATAATCTGCATTTATATTCCACAGCATTGTTCAATTATGTTTTCACGGTTTCAGTTTGAAGGAAGCTGGTTGTACTGCAGGCATAGGTAAAAGCAACAGTCTTATACCTGTTTAAAACAAAGTGTGATGAGAAGAGCATGAAGAAGCTCCATTCATTGCCTTGGCAGGCGTAGCCCAGCCGGGCAATCTCCCAGGCAAGGCGCCCAAGCCCAGCCCCCGGTACTAGGATTCTCACTTTTGACACATCACTATAAACAACAAAGAAAATCATTCACAGATCATTCCCATTACACACGTGTTCTCTGCATTGGCTAATAACATTTTGTAACTATAACCTATTATTTGAAAAGGATACAAGAAAATCCATGGGTTTAAAATGTCAAAATTTACCCCATAATACCTGACAATAATAAAATGTTATGTATGGTTATGAATCTATGCATATGTGGTGGGTCATAAAAATCATTATCCAGAGCTCATTATTTAAAACCTCCGGTAACAAAGGGGGGCAACTATGCTACACAGGTTTGTGGGAGAAAGTGCTTTAAGATTTTTCTTTTGATCCACCCATATTTCTGTATATAATTACCATTTTTCCCTTGGAAAAATCTTGAGAATCTCATCAATAAGCGGCTGGTAGCAGGAGTCTCTCTCAGCCTTGCCTGCCTCACTCCAGTCCCGTACAAACTGCTTTATTGTTGACTTCAGCTTGTCCATGTCAAATGTGGACGAAGGCCGCACCTTCCTCATCTCGTCCTTGCAATGAGAAAAATTGCAGAAAAGCTGATTTGGCAGCTACTTTATTACCTGGCAAAACAAACGATGTTATTCTAATACAAAGAAACTTACATCTTCACCGTACTCCATGTTTTCAAACATGTGGATACAATTACGTACAATGGCCTTGAGTACTTCCTGGTTCTGATCAATGCATTGGCGGATCTTTGCAAGGTTTGGCAGGAAGTTTGGGATTAGCGCCTGCTGGCGCTCCGGAAGAATTCGGAATTGTCGTTCGGCACGGCTTACCCGCTCCTGAACATGAATCCTGAAATGGGGTAAAGCGTATTCATTTGTTTCTATAAAGCAAAATCAGAAAATGCCAAAATAAATCTCCTGTCTGCTATTTATACTATTCATTAGTAGTTAAAAAGTTGACAGGCAACGGTATTACAAAAATATACCATGCATTGATTGGAGATCCCAAGATGCATTAAATTATCAGCATCAGAGCAAAAGCTTACAGTAAAATTATTTGTCATTTAAACAGCATGTAACTGTAACAATTAGCAAAATAGTAACTAATTAATTGCTCAAAGCAGAAAGAAAACCTGCTTTAAAGTGCGGAATTTCAGAATTACAACCCAACGTCCTCCGTACTCTAGCTATAACATATCTAAGAGTTCTTGTGATGAGTACCATAAAGCGACATAAACTCTAAAGATACTTTTAATTTTTAAAAGTAAGAAAAGGTGGTAGATTATGCTTAGAAAGAAAGATTACAATGTCCCCGTTGCTACTACAATACAAGATGCGTTGAAAGAAAAAAACTAAATTCCTGCGTTACTCTAAAGAAATATACGCATAACTGGATTAAATAAATCTAAATAGTATCCGCGCGATTCTTTTAACCAACATCTCAGGCAATTCAACGGAGCATGTTCTAGTTAGCTAGATAGCTAAGCAGAATTAGCTCATTCACAAATTCGGTAAACTGGTAATAGACAAATTACCTATAATATTTAAAGGCATCTATGACTTTCCAGAAATGCTGTCTCTCAAGCCTCTCTTCATCTTCTTTCGAGCATATATCCCTGTTTTTACAAACATATTTCCCTTCTCGCTCTCCATCTGCAGTCAGATCCCCGGACCCTTCAGCCATCGCTAGCGACTGACGTCACCAGGCAAAATCAATCGAGTAGAAACGCGATCAGGTAAATTAATCGAGTTAGGCCAATTATGCGCGCTCTAAACATATGAGCTGGGCTGGTTTTCATGTTGAAACCCGTAACCAAGGCTGGAGTGGGCTTTAAAATCGGCCCTGGACTTGGCGGTTTCCTACCATAAAATTTGCAAACGCATCGGCCCAGTCCAGCCCCGTCAGTAACCCTTCGATTTCTTCACATATGGCTCAAAGTAACATAGCTGAATTTGATATTTCAAACATGTTTCAAACAAAAATGTTGACGTAAAAATCATTTGTTGTACATCGCTGCTTCAATTAATATACCATCACAACTTGGTACAGAACCAAAATACAAAAGTCTTTGTGTGCCTGACAATTATTATCATTTGAGTTTATTTGACAAAACACATTTAGTATTTTCTAAGGATGGATTCGATGGTCTCATCCTGTGGTCCAGAAACACTTGGTTAGGCAAGATGGCATCTCTAACTAGCTCTGTGTGTGCGTCCCGTACGTTCCGAGACAGGCTTCAGGCTCACTGCAATATTGTATTAGATAAGTGGTTGGAAGATGAATTTTAATCCTCACTGTCCATTAGTAATAGGGTTACGGTACGTCCTCTTTTTTGGCCCCTGTCCGGGCGTCGGGCAGTTTGTTCAGGCTTAAGTTAAGTGTTGCAAGTTACTGCGGAGTAACCAAGCTGAGGATTTTCCATATACGGCAGCCACTCAGTATCAGTATCATCACACAACGCTTGGAAGACTCGTGTACATGTTTACTTTAAAAATTAAACGATATGCACACCCCTATGTGTCACGCTACTCACGAATGACGTCAGCTTCCGGGACCCATTGGCACTTTCACACTTTATTTTTTGTTTTCGTGTGAATGGTGAATTGCTTGAAGTTCAACAAACTTTAGCTTAGCGTTTTGTAACTATTGTTGAAAATGACTTGTATACACGTATATTGCGTGTAGATTATAAAACAAGAGTTAACTGTAAGGTTACCATACGCCTGGGTTTCCTCAGGCGCGAATTTTCGGATTACAGGGTGAGTAGGAAAGCTCATTAATATTCATATGAGAAGCGCTAACTGATTGGCCAGTGGACGCGAAAGCTCATTAATATTCTTATCCCCGGACACTTTCTCTTTTTCGTCTCTCCAAATATGGTAACCCTAATTAGTAATCTCAAAAAAGTATTGGTTAATATTAATATGGTGAAAAGTACAACCGTAAATATTTATCATATATTTAATCATATATTCACACCATATACATATATATATTTGTGTGTGTGTGTGTGTGTGTGTGTGTGTGTAATGAACCTGGTTAACCATAATGAAAATTTTACACATAGTTTAAAATATAAAATTAGAATAGTGTATTTGACCATAAAATTATAAATTATGCTGAAATTTTATTTCCATCATATGCATCAAACAACAAACAAATCTAGTGAAATTCCGAGTAAATGCTGAATTTACTGTAATATGATTTGGTGGAATACTGTAAAATGTCTTCCAGGCATGGCAGACTCTTCGCTTCAGCCGAATGCCATACTTTAAATGTTTCTGATTTGACAGCAAAATGAGTGATTTGTACAATGCCTAGAAAAGCTGATAAATGAAATATTGCTAAATGAAATATCCCTGACAGTCAAGGGTCTTTTTATACATTTATTACGGTTCTTCTCCCAGACCTAGTTACCAACAGCTTAATTTATGTGGTGATGTTCTAACATTTAAGCATGACAACAGATCTATGAGTCTGCTGGATTGAGAATTCTTCCCAGGAAGAGTATGCTCTTGGTTTCGTGACTGTATATGATAAGCAAAAAAGGACGATTAAAATTTAGGGTATATGGAGAAGAAAATGAAAGTGGTCTTATGGCAATTGATGTTACTGCAGATCCCGTAGTTCCCAGTTCATCAATGTCTAAAGTAGCCTGGTGAATAATCTGAACATGAAAAGGACAGTTAGTTTGTAACGGTCATACCAGATTTAACTGGCATACAGTAAATGATGGTGAATTTTAAACAGTTTCAGTTGCGCAATACATTTGCTTAACTGTGTCTCCTCAAAGCAAAAGTAGAAGCTGTCAGTATATTTAAAACAATATTTATTATATTTTTTTTTTTCTGGGGGGTCTCTTACCGTTGATGTCTTTGGTATTCTTGGGTATTCTGAAATGCCTGAAAAGTTAGCATTCTCACTGAAAATGTCGATGATTCCCATGTTTTTCAAAACATCTTCAAGAGAATATGATGTTGATATTGAAAATTTGGGCAGAAACACTTCACATTCACTAGAAAAATAAAAATGATATTAGACCCAATATACATTACTTTCGTATAGTATTTTGGTACTGACTTTTGGAATTAGAGTTTTAGAAGTATATAGTAGTGGTAAAATCACAAAAATTCAAATCTGCAAGCAATAACAATGTTTAATAAATTAAATCTATCTTAATTATCTGTTTAACTTTACTTGTTGGCTCCTGATGTACTTCTAGTAGTATACCATTGTTAATACCTAACCATGCTTACGTTTTCTCAATCCATTTATGCCATTTTTCCACATGATGTCCCTGTAAAATTTCTTCCAATGCCTTCAGTTCATTTTCTGGAAGAACCAGCATCATGGAAACCGAGTCTCGATAATGCAGCTGAAGGATATCTGCTGCCAACTCTTCATCATGATATACAGCGAAATTATTCCTTTGATACATCATTTTAACAGAAACTGTTGTATTTTCATCAACATGAAAGTTATTCTCCTTAGTGTTAAGAGGATCAAAAGGCAACTCCCATTTACCTATGTAAAAAGAAACAAGTTATAAAGTTTAACATAATTTCATCAAATAATAGACAAGATATTCTTTATCCATCCATCCATTCATCCTTCGTCCATAACCACATATCAAATAAGGGCCCTGGTGATAATAATTTATTTATGTTTTTGTCTGCGTGTGTTTCGTCCCCCAGTCCAAAAATATGTAATCGGGCTAGCTCACATCTCTAAATTGCTCATAGTTTATGAGTGTGTGTAAGCACTCAGTGGTAGAGTGGCACCCTGATCAGGGAGTACCCCTCCCTTGTGTTACCTGGAAGAAATTCCAGGTCCCCCAGGTAAGAGTATGGATGAATGGATAACAAATCCAATTGTTTTTTAATTCATTAATTTACACTACTTACCTTTGAAATACATGTAACTGATTAGATACATCATTGCATCTGTGTTCAGATTTTTAACTAGGTTAGTTATTTTACCATGGGTTTTTTCTTTTACGTAATTGTTGATAAGTTCTGTGGCCTCAGCAGTCTTATTGAAATCTACAGTAAATCCTTCAGCATGGTAAAACCGCTTCAAATTCTCTAAAAACTCAGGAAGGGGCTGGAAGCTGTCTTTGACAAAGAGGGCACTCCCTACAGAGACCTCCACATCCTTCTTTTTGTTGAGATTCATCAGGATGCCATGGAAGGCTTCATTCACCTCTTCTGGTGTAATCTCTGTCTCGTTGAAACCCAGACCATTGAAAAGCTGCCGGTGTGTTTGTCCTCGTGCTCCCAGAGACAGAGCAGCCAGGGCGAGTGACAAGCTCATGGGGGAAAAGAAGGCATTCTTAGATTGGGATTCTGGCTGGGCGGTGATGTGCTTGTAGAGTCGCAGAGCAAAGCCAGCGTTGTTTTGGTAGATATCCAGGCCGTCATTACTGTGCTCATTTCCATGGGAGTTGTTGCCATCGTAGTCGTTTTGGATGGTCATAGGAGGCATCCCCAACACAATACACAAAAGCAGGACTGCTCTCATTTTAGTAATCCAATAAAAATCTAAAAATAAATAGCACATTAAACCAAATAATTCAAGTTAAGGCTTTTGTCCCCAGAGTAGATCTATGTCACGTTTGTATTAATTATTGAAAATTCTGACTGTGCTATAAAATGAGAAATATAATGGCCAACATAGTTTTAAAACCAGATATTGAAGAGACCTTGTAGACCTTACCGTCCCGATCTGCTCCAGGTTTTGTCTTTCACATGATCTTCGTACAAATCTATATATTTTTTGAAGACCTTTTTCTGCTCAATCGGCCTTCAAACTTTGAACTGTTTCAGCTATATTTGCTTTGGATAATCATTAACTAACAAACAAAAATACTAACTTAACAAATTATACATGAAATAGTTTTTGGGTTAAAAAAAAGAGCAATCAATGTGTTTTCAAAACTCCAGTGATGGGTCAGCCAATGTGGTATCAATGTAGATAATTGGAAAAACTGTATCACTGATAGTGTTTTTATTATTTTTTAAGTACTTAATGCAAAACAGAAACATGAAACTTATACATTATTAAGAGGACTGTCATTATAACATATACATCTATCAAGAGGAAATCCTGCAAATATTTTCTGTGGAGTTTCTTTATAAAATGCACATTATGACACCATTGGCTAACATGGATGCTCAGAGCAACATATCACCTTTTTCAAGGTTTATGTAAACATGTCGACTCTTGAGCAAGACGGTAAACGGCAGCTGACTCACGGTGGCCATGGTAGTTAGTTGACATGAGTGGAAATTTACGTGCTGATGTAGTACATTGTTGCTTGAATTGGACAGTTTTTGGAGAAACTGGTGTTTCATGGGACTGAAATAGTTAAATTGGCATGGACCTAAATCTGTATTTCTGGATAAGCACTTTGCTGATGCCATATGTCGTGAAATATGTGTGAAATACCTCCCACTCACGGCAGAGTTTGTGTAGTTCCATCTGTTTGTGACATTCATTTGATTTTACAAATCATCTGTTAATTTTCTTTTTGTCCCCCGCTTTAAGTGTCCAATGAAGATAAAAAATGAAAAGGTGTTAAAATGTGTGTGATTTGTTGATGTCTGGGGAATCCAGCAAAAAAAAAAAACTGATATCCTGATTTGACAACCTTTCCATATTGTTATGTATGAAATATAGTGCTTAACAGGCAGACTATAACAACAACAAATAATTGCTTTGCATCATGTGATCAAAACAACGTTACAATTATGTGTGATTATCAGGGCAATTTTTCTCTATTCCACAGTCTTAGGCAACGGATTTGCTCAAATTCTCACACTGACATTTTGTTACTATCCATTATCTAGGAACTTCTCAGCATTATCTATCCATAGATACTCCAACAAAGATAAACAAAAACTATTAATAATTATTCAGGTATACAATAAATCACTACATACTATACATATTTATGAAGAAGTGCATTTTAGAGCTTTCTTTTAAGATTCAAGAGACATGAGCATGACATACTTTAAACAAAATATTTAATGCCTTGGCACTGCATTTGTGTTTGCCAATCTGAGTAGGGTCTACATTTTGATAATGATGCCAAATTAAACCAAGGACATTTATATCATATACATAAACATAGAACATTTCTGTTAATTAGTTAGGTAAATAAGCAAGTGAGTACGTGGTCAGTGATTAATGATCATTTCTGATTCTGAATCCCAGTCCTGCCTTACAGGCTCCATCAATCCATGCATTCATTTGTTATTAAGCTGCATTCACATAAACATAAATAAATAAATAGGTATCTGGATTTGCCCTGTTAGTAATTGACATCACATCCTGTTGGAAGAGGAATAGGCAGATGGTATTTGAAGTTAATTTTATTTCCCTTTTTGAGGTAAAACCATCCATTTAAATTTGAGTTTTAAGTAATCTGTGTGACATCTTCAACTGTGCTGAAGTTAGAGCAGTACGCTTAGCTATTTTGTGTCATTTAAAAGTATTTTAACTAAAATGAAACGAAAGTAGCTACTCTTGAAGTTCCCTGAACGCATCCTTCAGTCCTTTCCTAAAAATAGAAAACAGAAAAACGAGTCGTCAAGCAATTACGTGATTACCGCTGTCATACATGCATATGCATATTACCGCTGTCATGCACGCATATGCATATTACCGCTGTCATGCACGCATATGCATATTACCGCTGTCATGCACGCATAGGCATATTACCGCTGTCATGCACGCATAGGCAT
>JAODKC010000044.1:10993976-11016361 GCA_026777985.1 Mormyrops attenuatus | reverse complement strand
CTGTCATGCACGCATATGCATATTACCGCTGTCATGCACGCATAGGCATATTACCGCTGTCATGCACGCATAGGCATTTTACTCTGCTTTTTACAATTTAAAAGTCACGCCTATACACAAAGGTAAATCCTACCTGGCAACTTATCCATTTCCATTTTGATTCTTTCATAAACATAGGCAAATATTTTCTCTCTTGACTGCGTTCCATCTAAATGCACTATAAAGAAACAATGTGTCAGTACTAATAATCAAATCATCAAAAACAAATGGCTGCTGAAGTCAATTATTTCTGCATTATACTGGGCCAACCAATATGCCCCATATCTCAGAGTGAAAAGATACCATACATGACCAGAGATAGAACCGCAACTGGCAACGCACAAATAGCACCGTGGCTTTACAAAGGGGCTTTTCCACAATTAGCAATAAAATTATCAACAAAATTATGTCGATTACACTTGTCTAACACGATAAGAATATTTACTGACTGAGCCATGTGGAAGCCAGTCACTACTTTTAAAGTAGATATACTAATTCAATTTTTCCAAAACACTGATATTAACATCGCAAACTGAAGAAGGCCTATGAAATGTTTAACACACCCAGTTCTGAAACCGTGTCCTCCATCTCGTTCCGGTTTTTCAAGTACATGGGCCACACATGTCCGTCAAAGTATCCGCAAGGGTCTGGAGGATTATATGTGCGCGAACTCCCAAACCAGATGAAAACATGGAAGGGTAAATCACACAGTCGAAGAAAAGCAGCACACAGCTCTCAGTACACATCTCCCACCCACCCCGGACTGGCTGTAATATATGCCATTAGAAGCTTAAATTAATTGTCCATGCAGGTCTCAAAACTGCTGCATGTCTGGGTGTCTGCCTTATGAAAACCATTTCTGGATCACTCCCAGATAATCTACTTTAAGTTCAATAATAAAAAAAGACAAGTAACCTTACCACCTTCTTTCCTTGCATATCTCATAAGGAATGTGCAAGAAGTATTTAATATCTATTAATTCATTCAAGGGTCTGAAAATAACAAAAAAAAACAGGCACTCATTAAGCAGTATAGTGCTTCAGCAGAAGAACATCACAACTTTTTCCACACTACAAATAATACAAATATTAATCAAAATGTAGTGGTTTTCTAAACATAAGGTAGTATAGGCTTGTTAAAATGGTGTGTTAAGGCATGGTTTATTACAGTGGTGCATTCGTTTATTAATACATCTCTGTTCCCATGTGTTTATACAGGTACCTGTAATTGTAGATAAGGAAACCCTCTACGATAAGGGTATACATATCAGCTGGTGCCTCTGATACTTTTGGACACTGACTTCTCAGTCTACAGGAGTCTAGAAATGCTGCCGGGTCCTTTTGCCAGGCCCAGACCTCACGCATCATTTCATCCATATTGAGAGAGTCAATGACTTACGTTAAAAAAAAAAACACACAAACGTTTTATTGATGTCCATTCATACATATCATTATATGCAATATATAAACATATTACACCGGTAATAAAAACATTTAAATAATATAAGAATAACGCACAATTTTATTTTCTGGTACATGTTATCAGTCCTTCTTTCTCTTTTTAATGATACACGTGGTTGCAGTTGTTAGGTTTTTAAAATATTTTAATATACACAGATTTTATGATGTTTAAAAACAAATTAGTAATGAATAAATTAGAACACAAATGAGAATTACAGAAAGGAATCCTTACCATCATATTGCTTAAACCCTCTGCTGTCAACGGGTACCAATGAGTTATCCTAAACATTTACCATAACAGTGACCTTTACTACCATTTGCAAGATAGACATCCTTGTCCTTGGCTGCTGAATATACACATAATGCAGCCCATTCATAAAACCACAAAATTACTAACTTAAGTAAAGCATCCATCCGCAGGAGAAAACAGTTCATAACTTTATTTCTTCACAATTAAAAATGTCGATTTAAAACAACGAAGAAATACTAGTTTTGTAATATGTAGAAGGGGAAACAGTTATGTAAAACAGACGGAAAATGAATCTAGAAAGTTTGCTGTTAAAACTGTAGTTTTTCAAAAGATATATATATGTATTTTACTCCTCTGTAATATTTTAATTGCATAAAGTAAAATTACCTTAAAGAACGAGTCCTGGGCAATGACACAGCTGTTGGGAATGCGCGCGTGGAGGCTCATGGCAAGAGTGGATTTGCCACCATTGGTTATTCTGGAGAAAAAAACAATTATCCTTAAAACATTATTATTAACACAGACGCCTTAGCAATATGCCTATTATGTAGTTTTCATTTTTTTAGTGAAGTAGAAAAATATAGCTGCATTGATTCAATCTACAAATACTCAGACATAAAACTGACATATTATACTTACCCTCCGATACCAATAATTAACTGTCGCATTTTCTGTTTACTAGAAACTCTGGAAGTTGGGAGGAAAAGTAGCTTGTTTGCACAAGAACGCAGACAACGATGACCCCCCCCTCCCCCCCATACATTGTCAAAAATAATTTTATATCGTCATCATGCATAAGAACTGGATGATATGTTCAAGAAAAACATAATCAATTATTTAAACAAACATGTAAAGCAGTTACAAAAAACTGCAGGACCCTAGCGACTTGATGAATTCAAAACTACAGCTTCTGTAACACACTGACTCAGAAAAGCACCTCACCCAGGTATTGTTTGTATTTAAAGCAAGGGAATTCAAGTAATAAAATGTTAATTACATGCAGAGAATATACAACATATAATTGCGCAGTCCCGATCTTTGACCAGCAGCCCGTAAATACTATAACCCTGCACACGAGTGTGACCGAACGGCAGCCCACGTCACCCATGCTGATTTCAGTTTGTTAAATGGGGGCGGAGGGATTTATCCGCCCGGAAAGTTAGGAGTGGGGAAGAAACTGACAGTGAACGCTACCTGCATATTCATTTTTATCATAGAAGGGAAAATAACATTACTTTACTTTTTATTAAACGGATTGGTGAGTTTTTCCAAATAAGTTAACGCTTTCTAATTTGTTGATCGGGGGTTGGGGGGGGGGGAGCATGCAGTGACAGTCCATCGGTGGCTTCGCGGACGCGCATGCGCGCTGCGGCCTTTCCGCATATTGCGTTAGCGATGCCACTTCCTCATTGAAAGCTGCAGCCTGGAGAAGCGCCGTCGGTTTGCCTTTCATTCCGGGCATTTGCTGGTTTATTTTTCGGTGCCTTTATTGTGTCCCGTGGAGTACACGAAATGTCAAAGCCACCTCCTAAACCGGCGAAACCAGGTGAGGGCGAAAGTGTACCTGTTTTTAAAAACCCGATACGAGAAACTTCCTTTGGTGGAAGAAGGGGGGGGGAGAAGTTTGGCGCTGGGCTCCAGCTGTATTCCGAAGTTGGTGCCGCAAAACGTTACCTGGTGGCTCGCCGTTAACCTGCATATGTGCTGCATCTGAAGTGCATTTAAAAAGCTGACGCTTGACAAGACTTGGTAAGGGGTCCAGCGGCTTTTCGGCGCTTCTTGCATTGTCTCGGCTTGCACTTCCCATTTTCGCCCCGCAGACCAGGCAGTTTATTTACGGTGCGCACCGCCGCGTCAGGTGGGTGGGGTGGGAACGACGGCGGCCGGCCGTCCTCCGAACTTGGACAGTTTCGTTCGCGTTTAACCCGATTGTTGATCTTTTAGTTTGATAAGAAAAAGCTGAGTGTCGAAGTCATCATGTACACGTGCATTAAACCCTGTTGATCCTTTTCTAGATGCTTTGAAAATTGAGGAGCGTGTCTAATAAAATCGTCCTAAATAGTCTGCTGGTTTTATTGATACTGGTTGTAAATACCGGTTTGTAAAGAAAGCGCAGTTGCGCTCAGCTCAAGCAGTACAGTTGAACCCCGGACTGGGGACATCTGTAAGCGCTCCGTGGAAATGGCCGACTCTCCCGTCATCCCAGGCTCTTAAACGTGAGTCCTTTGGAGCAGCATCTCCCGATGAGTTTTCAGAAAGTGACATTAAGTCCGTGCTCATTTCTCCTGTTGCTATGTATTTTGGTGTATGGATTGAGGGATTTCATATCCTCTGCAAGTCCGCGCTCGCCGCGATCGTCCCGAAGGAAGAATGGCATGTTCCTCCCGCGGTGCAAGTCTCTCCCCATATATCCCCATGTCGTTTTCTTTTAATCTTTAGCCTTAACATGCATTGTTTATTTTTGCAATGAACAACCAAATATGTTACTGCATATAACGAAAAACAAGAAATATGAATTTAACGTGTCAAGTTTTCCGGATGCAGTCAAACAAGAAAGACCCGGAATTGTTTGCAAATTACGTATAAAAATAGGTCTTTCACCCATGTTCCAGTTTACAGCTCGAAGTAGTGTTGTTTATTGTATAATTGAATTCTGCAACACTGAATTTGTCCTTAGCATACAACTGTTTTGGGCCTGTTGTTTAATTGTGCATGACCTCGTTTTCTGGGTTATCTATCTGCTGAAGTTTTGAAATGTACAACTGCTTGACAAACCTTGGGTCACTGGCTTATGTGCATATCTGCTGAATTCCGAGTCAGAATGGGGAACTGAGACACTGGAGTGTAATGGGCTTATTCACAAATGGTTAAGTGGCTTATGTATTATCTATAGCCTTTTTACTCATTATATGAGAAATACAGAACATCTCCAGTATTAGTCAACTGTGTGCATTTAAGAAGTACCTCACACTGGTGCCTTTTACCTGCAGGCAGCATGCAAACTTATACACTGTGTAGCCTCTGCAAACATACCAATTTTGCTTCAAAAACGCAATAACATATCTAAAACCATCTTGGTAATTCAAACTAAAACATGAATGTGCATCTCTATAGCTCACACCTGAAACCGTTTTATGCTGGAAAATGTACATTGTATAATATGGCCAGATTAAATACTAAATTTTGACTGTCAGATTTTAATTAATTACTGGTGATTTGTGATTTGGCATTTGTAATGTTTGTTACTAATTGTGTTTGCTAGATATTGATTAATTCACTTTTAAGAAATAAATGTGAGACTGGATAGTAAATATATCATAAACAGTTCTTTTTCAGAACAAAATTACTTTGGGTAGGTTGTTATAATGTGGCACTAATGCATTTGCTTATTTTTTTGTTTTATGTTAGGGCAAGTCAAAGTATTTCGAGCATTATTCACCTTTGACCCCAGAACTGTAAGTATGATATTCTTAGCAGTTTTTAAAATTTATATTTAAAATATCTGAACAATATTTAATGTTCTCATCATGAAAGGTGCTCACATTGTCAACTCCACTGTCCTGTTTATCTGGATTGAATCTGTAGATTTAGATCTAGATTAAAACAAAAGCACTTTACATCTTGCCAAATGGAAGTGAATGTATTACCACGTTATGTCAGGTTGAGTTCAGTTTGTTTGACAAATAGATACTTGCTTGAAAGAGGTCGCCGCTTATGTTTTTTGGTCTGTGTTTGGTAAAGGAATAACTATATTCGTTTTTTGCTTATAACTTTGTCTCAAATGAGCAAAAACAAAAACAGGATTTTAATAGGCTTTCATTTTCTTGATAGTTCTGTCTGTCTATACTGTGATGTGCCTTCTCTTTCTTACCATTGCTGTTACATCCTAGCCCGATGAGCTGTACTTTGAAGAAGGAGATATTTTGTACATCTCTGATACGGTGAGTGTCATTTTAGAATGAAATAGATCCTCCCTTCTATAATACACGTTTTGTATTGTTGCTGGTGTTGGGGTATTTAACATATGGCCTAATAATATAATTTATTCATCAACGCTGCCTGATATCAGTCTTGATATATCTGCAGTGGAGATCATGTATTGTTTCAAGGTAAAGCAGTGTCTTAGTGTTGGTTGGTTGTGTGTCCCTCACTGCATCTCAGAGTGACAGTAACTGGTGGAAGGGGACGTGTCGAGGACGGACAGGCCTGATTCCCAGCAATTATGGTAAGAGCAGCCTGAGTCAAGCATTTGTCACTCTTGTGTAAATGTCACACAGCGTCTCTGGGTATGTCTGATATACTAAGCCTCTTACTTTGCCAGCCTATGCTACCACAAAATCTTTAATACAGCATAATGCAGTGTGGTTGAGTGATATTAGGATTTATCTTTATTTAGCTGTGAATTTTTATTAGAATCTCTATTGTGATGTATTGATTAATACAGAAATATAATTTTATAGTTTTAAGTAATACACACTCACTGATACATGCGGGAAAATGCAGATTGTGGCATTGTAACTTTGTATTCTTTGCATACAAGGTAGAACACCTTGCCTTAGTCCAAACAAAAGAGTGCATCAGGTTGTAGCAAGGAGGGAATGAATCATTTACTTAGTCTTACTCTGCCACATGAGCTCAGCTATATTTTTGTTTAACTTTTATAGTTCCTGCTTAAAACAACTTGCATGAAAACAAGGAATAACACCACAAGTGTGCTTTCTGTTAATGATTTTGTATTTGTGAAATTCCAGTTGCGGAACAGGCTGAATCTATAGACAATCCACTCCATGAAGCTGCTAAGCGAGGTGGGAATCACTCCTTTGTGTTTTATACTTAGAAGCAAAGCACCTATATTTACACAGAGTGCAAGACGGTCTGCAAGTTCCACTGGAGAAATGCCCAGAGAACGAACATTTCTTAAGACACCTGCCAGTATTGATGTTCCACTTATGACAAAGGATAAATGAATGCCATGTCTGACCCTTTGGATTCAATACTCAGACACACATTGAAGGCAAAAGAATATTGCATTAATAAACTAAATTAATAAAATTAATAGTGTTGGGAAATTTATCGCATTAGCACATTGCATTAATTTTTCAGGTTATAAAACACAATAATTTCTTTGATCGCGTTAATGCATGCAGTGTTTTGTTGCCCACATGGGAGAATAGTATAAGGATAGATTTTAATAGAGTCCTATAATATTCCTTCTTGGTTGTGAACAACATGATAGTTTAGCTCGTGATATTGCACAGAATCCCAGAATTCATTGTTCCCAAACATTCAGTTAGGGTCCTCACGGGGATGCCGTTGTTGCCTGGTTTATTTCGCTTTAAAAAAACACCTGATGGAGGCATGCATAGGATAAAAATATTGTAATTTGCAATATTTGTTTATTTTTATAGAAGTCTCTTTTTAGAGCCATTTGCCAAATAGATTTAAAATTTTAGATCGATCACGCTTGGGATTAAATTGTTTTGATTTGCCTGTTGTGTACATGCGATTATGTCTACATGTGGAATACACAATTAATGTCAAAGGTGTGTGATTTAAAAAAAAAAAAAAAAAATGAACTTCCCTACTTAGAATATAACGCCCTCTCCTTTCTTATTGCCATCTGTTCAGCAAGCCTATTTGAAAGCATTGAAATTCATCTTATGTTTGCTTTAAAGTATTTTTGTTGGAAATTAATAATCTGTACATTACCAGATTACGTTAAACCATGAAACACATATGGGTCAGTTTCGCAAATTTGAGAATTTTTTAAAGAAATATATTAAGGTTAAGCCTTTATTTTTATGTAGAGTAATTGACATAAATTTAACTTTTTAGGTATATTTTTTTTTTTCCTGAAATAAGTACTGAAAAAGCAAAAACACATGAACTGTTTTTAAATCTTTCCATTTTATTATATGTAACCTACGTTAAACAATCAAGATGTATATTTTTGCAGTTTTATGTTTGTGTCTCAGTAACACTTGCCTTGGATTTGATAAAACACATATGTTCATTAAAAAATAAATAACTTAACAAAACTGATTGATTACCCCAGAGGCAAAATTGACAGTTTAGAGTTGAGACAATGAAGTTGAATAATTTGAGTCTGCCTTCAAAGAGAATTTATGGTAATGAGTTTTGGACAATGACCCATGTACTCTGCTTTGTGTTAATTCTACATTAATTTGGAGACTCAATGTATAAATGTTTTAATAGTTTTAATATTAGTGGGATTAATCACGATTAATCATAGAAAACCATGATTAATTAGTTCTTTTCTAAAATCAATTCCCAACCCTTAAAATTAGTACATTTGACTTGATGATAATTAGCTCGCTGGAAGTGGCAACATCAGATGCACATTTATGTTTGTTTGAATTACCAAATATTTCTGAGGAAGATGGTTTTAAATCCATGAAAAACTATGCATTTTATTATTATTACTTTAATCCTCAAGTCAGATGGAGTACAAAGACAGAAAAATATTGTGACTTTAATATGCTGTTAAAATGTTCATGGATCTCAGTGTTGAATAGCATAAACAATGAATATAGTTCATGTAGTAATCTCGTGGGTGCATGAATTGCAGGTAATCTGAGCTGGCTCCGGGAGTGTCTGGACAATAAAGTGGGAATTAATGGCCTGGACAAGGCTGGAAATACTGCCCTCTACTGGGCATGCCACGGAGGACACAGAGGTAAGGTTACAGTAACAGTCTGAACTGTTCGTTTTGGTCACAGTTTTTGCTTGACATATTGGTTTCTTGCCAGTATTGAATTGTGTTTCTTCTCTGGGACAGAGCTGTTTTGCTATATAAAAAGTTTGTCAGTTATGCTAAAATTAAAGGTAAAAATTGTCCTTTCATCTTTGATTTGTCACTCATTTTTGTGTTGTTCCTTTTAACAGATGTTGTGGAGCTATTACTGAGACATGGTAATATTGAGCTCAATCAGCAGGTGAGTCAGCTTTCCACCAAACAGTCTTGAGTTTAGCACATGAAGACTTGTCAAATGCAAGCAATAGTTTATGTGTAATAATCTTATATCAGTACTGGTGTACATATGTAGTATGGTGTTAGAACTCCATCACTAGGACAAATTGAACTGTTTTTTGGAACAGAAGTTTTTAACAGTAAAAAAAATCTTAAAGGTATTCCTTTATTTAGTCCACATTGATATAGGATATTAATTATTCGTATTCCTGGTTTCAAGATTTGACTAGACACCATAACAAAATGCAAACACTGCTAACCCCTCAAAGAGGATCAGTTATCATTAATGATATTGTGTGAATAAGCACAGGCTATAATGGGCCGATATTATAGCTTATAACTTATGTGGGAAGTGGTGGCTTAATGGTTAGGGACGCACACTTGTACTCGAAAGATTGCAGGTTCAAATCCCTGACCAACAAGGCACCACTGAAGTACCCTGAGCAAGGTAACGCCCCCAAGCACTGCCCCCCGGGCGCTGAATTAGCTGCCCCCTGCTATGTCACATTGTCACATATGGGTTAAATGCAGAGGGCACATTTCGTTGTTGTGTGCTGTGGTGTGTCAACAATGACAATTAATCACAATTAATTTAAAAGACTACAAACAAGGACAGCATTCTACCGATTTTATAAGATTATGTGTGGTTTAGCTGTTATTGTTTTTTTTTTTTTTTTCCCCCCCAGAATAAACTGGGAGACACAGCACTGCATGCGGCCTCTTGGAAGGGCTACTCCGACATAGTGGAGATGTTACTTAACAAGAGTGAGTGCCTTAGTCAGCCAGCATGTATCGCAGAGTGGGTGCAGCAGTCACAGGAGCGGACACGGGGCATGCATTCTGGATGGCTTTCCGCTGATGTTGAGCTGAAGATATGTGACCAATTTCCCCAAGTTACAGTTCCTGCAATGCAAGCGTAGCGTCGGGCTAGGTTCTGTCTATGGAGAAGTGAAGTTTTCAGTTAAAATGTTCAGAAATGACTGCTACAAGATAAGTTAGCGAATAATCACAGAGTATGAATGACATTTTATTTGGTTTCTCCCCAGAATTGTGGGTAATAAGGAAAACTTTGTAAATTACTTATTTAACTTAAAGTGCGTTTAAGGTCCTCTTCTCCCATAAGTCTGTAAGTTTGTGTGTGACACAGGGAGCTAGGCTTTGCAAGCCTTGGATAAGTTTGCTTGTATCCCAATTGAAATTAGAATTGGAAATTGAAAACTATTTCAGTAATTGAATTGCTAATTCCATGCATAATAAGTCTGACCTGTATTCTTCTTGTTGCGCAGATGCAAGGACGGACGTCCTCAACAACGAGAAGAAGCTGGCCTTGGACATGGCTACCAATGCACAGTGTGCTTCCCTGCTGAAAAGGAAACAAGGAGGCAGTAAGTCCTTCCCACCAGAAGAGGGCAACCGTGCTGTTTTCATTTTACAAAATCTAATCCATTATGCATTTTGCTTGTAATTTTTCAATTTTTCTCCATAACTGGAATAGCCTGCATTCTTCTCATAATTCTCCTTCAATACATAATGTTCATTCTTACTTTGAAGGAATGCAGAGCTGCACACACCTCTTCTGATGAGTGTGCTGACCACTCCTCCATTAATTCTCTGCAAGCTTCATGCTTGCTCAGGGGCCCAGTTGACAATAGATGTCACTATAAGGCAGCAGGGGGAGAATTTTCTGGGCCTACTTAACAAACAGCCAGAATGGCACAGCTAGGAGATGTACCCTGCTTTGGCAGATGCAGCACTTGATCTGGTACAGCTACATCTATAACAGCAAATCGAGTGGATTCTGCTTGATACTTGTCCAAGAACCCAAATGAATGGTTGATTTATAATATTCAAAATGTCTGTGTTGAGAAATGGCGTCTAAAAAATAAGTACCTAAAATGTGATGTTCGGTATATGGGAAATGTATATAGTTGCGTTACTGTAAAAACAGAATTTCATTAATATAGTTGGAAGTATTTTTATATTTCCCTTTTTTTAATTTAACAGACATTAGCCGAACACACAGCAACGCAGAGGAATACCTTGATGACGAAGACTCTGACTGAACCCTAACTACTAATTTTTTACCTTTTTGTTGGGTGTTTGTTGAGGATTTTAAGTGGGTAAGAAGTATACGTACACATTCCAGTATGCTAAAAAACATCTTTGCTTCAGGGATGGAATATTCTTTCCTTAAAAACGAGTTTAAAAAATCTGACTATATTTCGAATTAACTTGTTTCCACCATACATCAGTTTCCAAGAAGGAGGGATGTTCAAGCCATCTGTATGAAAACGGCACCTTTCATGGGGTTTTGGGTCAAGTTAATGCAGGTGTCTCTTAACATCTTCCCATTAAATTAAATGTCAAGGTTTTTTTGTATATTTATCTTCAAAACTTGTGCTGCTCCAGTAGTTTTTAAATCCGTAATGCCTGAAAAGTGCTACGTTTTTTTTTCCAGATTATGAAACAAAATACTGTGCAGTAAGAATTTCTAAAATTATATCTGAGTATATTATCTTCTATCTGCAGTTTATTTTATTAGATCTAACTTGAGATGTTCACTTTAATTAAATCTTCGCTTGTACTTCCTTTTAAGACTATGCAATAAATTTTTTTCATTTTAAACTGAATTGTTTGTAAATGTGTTCTTTAATAATACTTTCATGAGAAAATAAGTTCTTTCAGAATGATGCTTATGTTAAGCAAAATGTTTGTCAGTAATCATAATTATTTTTATTTTAAAATATAAAAATCTGAATTTGAAAAATTTACCTTAGAAGAAGTTTTTTTTGCCAAATAATTGGAAGATTTGTTTTATTATAATGAAATTTTGTATCAGTACTTTCTGATATAACAGTGATTCCTCAAAACCATATTTGCACTGAGGAAAAGATTGATTGTTTTTTAAATATCACTGATATAAATCTTCTCAACTTGCTTCTTATTATACCATTTATTTAGTTACCTATATATTAGCAACATTTTTCAAAAACTCCCAATTTGAAACCAGTTAGTTGAACTATGTAGTTTGTAGCAAATATTATTTTTAATAAAGCACCTTTTAATGCTTTTGAATATTTCTCACAAAACTGAAAATTATTATCTGAATGAAGAAGAATGAGAGTGAACCATAGATTGAGAAAATGAGTGGGTGCGCTTGAGGAAGTGGTAGGTGGGACAGTGCGATCCTGCAAAGTTTTCTTCTTTATGCAGCTTTGGAGTCATTAACATTTATTAAATGTAAAAGCAGTAATAAAACTTCCCTAAACTTGCACACATACATTATATACTTTTGTAACCTGTAAAAGTCAAAAAGGTCATAATCTATTTCTTACTTACTTGTTGTAACATAGCGTTATTGTACTGGCTATAAGTGTATTAAGCATGCTATAGGTATATAATGGTAAAAATATTGACAATATACCCAGTTGTCATAAGCTGGTTCTCCGATGGCTATTATTTTGTCTCTTATTCTGATCAAGCCTATTAGGAAGCAGTATAATGTATTTAAAAATTCAGAGCAGACCTCATGAGAAAAACTTATTTTGGTAGTTGTCATAATCAACAGAATGAAAAATTCAACTAATTGGGGAAAAAAATGTGTTTTTTTTGTGCTTGAAAAAAATTGCACTTTTGTTAGACTGAGCTATTGAAACAGCCAAATAGCCCAAAACAATTGGTGCAACTTAGCCATAAAAAATCATTTGAAGGTAAGCAATAAAAGAACACTAAATAATACCAAAGCTATCTGCGTCTAAAATATTGTTAAAAGTCAAACATTTTTGATTTTAGCTATTAAACCATGATCCAGCAGAGTTTGTGAAGTCTAATAACATTTTGAGGGTATTGTCGGGTGTTCAACCCCAGTCTTGTCTGGGGCAGCTCTTCGAGAGGTAGATGTGTGTCGTGCCTGCGTTAAGTATCCAAACAACAAGGTCACAGCCATGTAAACCTCCCCACTATGTGTGCGACTGATGGTGCAGGAGCTTGGTGCAGCTTGTGTCCCAGTTGAACAAATGCGCTGTGGACTGACAGGTGCTGCGTTCTGGGGGTGAGCTGAGAAAGGGAGCGACTGAAGAAAAGCTGTGTTGGAGAAGGTCTTACTATGGTTCATCTGGCATTAGAAACGTGTAATGATAATAATCTTTTATTTGCCATTTGCACGTTGGAATTCATTTCACCTACCCTATCTTGTTTTCCTTGAAGCTTACAGCACAGGGTCAGCCAACAGGTGGTGCCCCTGGAGCTGGGGGTTAAGGGCCTTGGTCAAGGGCCCACGGACATGTAACTATTCTGCTTTGACCAGGGTTTGAACCAATGATGTTCCAGTTGTAGACCCAGAGACCTGGCCCACTGAGCCGCTCACCGCCACAATCCATGTTTTGATAAATGATAACCAGCGTACTATTCAAGACAAACTCGCTCAGATGATGTAACGGCTCACCACAAAATACTGTCCTAATTTTCAGATTTTTTTTATTTCCAATCCATGTCACTGAGGTCTCAGTGTCTCACTCACTGTCTAAATTTGTTGTTGATGGCACTCAGAGTACAGCTAGAGACAGAGGCCATGTTCTTGCTTGTTTTGTTTGGTTAGCGGCGTGTGTCTCTCTGGGTTGGACTTCTGTACCCATGATCAAATGGTCACTGGTCCAAATCCCAAGGCCAACAGACTGATGCTACTATCGGGCCTTTCAGCAAAACCCTTAACCCCAAATCCAGGCCTGCTGGATGCTGGCTGACCCTGCGCTATGACCCCCCAGGCTTGCTCTCACATGTATGTGTGTTTCATGGAGAGCATGATGGGATAGGAGGAAAAACTATTTCTCCATGGGGATGAATAATGTATCACTATTATATTCTAAACTAGCATCCACCTCTACCATCTGCACCATAGAGTCCTAATCATGTGTGTTCCAATTGTTTATCCTGTACAGGCTTCTAGGTTGTGGTATTTAACTCCCCATCATCTAGTGTGTCAGGTGTTTTGGTCTTTTTTTATGCTAGCTGCATTTTGATTGCATTAATCTCATGTTCGTACTGTCTACAATTTCACATCTCACATTTACATTTCAACTTCAACTTCAATAGATGGATTTTTTTTTCTTATGGAGACATTGAAGTCACTTCACGTCTCCGGTTTTCAAAGAAATGTGTGGCTTATGTTCCCGTTGGTGTTGAAGTGTCTTTCAAGCCTCGACCCTCGTTCAATGTGGTGAGCCCGCATTCTCGTTCCCGAGACCCCCGCAGGGGCGTCAGTCTGCTCGGGCTCCAACTCGACAGGGACTTGAGCAACCTGCGCCCTTTTTACTGTCTTTTTCTCACTTTTTGACAGCTAGTTCCACTAATCAACTTCTCTCCTGTTACATTCTCATCTTGTGTAATTTTGTGAAGATAAAATGTACAATTTAAATGATCATTCAAATCGAAATGACATACTTTGGTGCAAAGATTGTTTCCCACAGATACAGAATCATAAAAGGAAAACCAATTTGAAAAATAATAATAATATTTTGTGAAAACTGTAAACACCATGTGCCCTGTGATGGGTTGGCACCCCATGCTGGGTTGTTCCCTGCCTTGCGCCCGTAGCCTCTGGGACAGGCTGTAGACCCCTGCGACCCTGAATAGGATAAGCAATTACAAAAGATGGATGGATGGATGGATGGATGTAAACACCATGGAGTAAAAAAGCTATGCCATATACAAATTTCAAATATCTTCTCAGAAGAAATGGTTTCCAAAATATATTTTAATATTCTTTCCATCTTTTTAAATTCAAGTTAAAATTATTGCAAGGCAATTTTATGTCCCCACATTTGAACATGGATTTAAAGTCATGTATTCCCAAGGAAGGCCATTTTCTTAAAAAGAGAGAAACTGGTATTTTGTTTGGATGTTTTAAATGAATTTCAGTTGTTTTTTACATAAAATGTTAAGCCTTGTGCCGGCGGCCGTGTTCGGTGTACACTCGGCTGTTGTATCTGCACAATGTGACTCTTACCTAAACGAATAATTGTTTCTCTGCCAGATCAGGTTATTCATGAAAGACACAGCATGGTATTTGTACGTTTCAAATATATATCTTGTATAACATTTTGTACAGCTGTACAGTTTGTTCTTGAGTAGCAATTAATCTCTCAGCCCACTGAACCCTTCCTCAGAGTCATATGGGAATTTCATATACACCCGTTCTCCTTATTTTATTTTAGAAACTGCTAAAATAATCATTATTAACAGTTTTTAGATATATTTCTTTTATAGTTATTACCTGGTACTTAAATAATATATCTATATTTATAAATATAATATATAAATATTACGTAGTACCCGATATACCACGTGCAATGTAACTTACAGAAATAAACTAAAAAGATAATTTGCTAATTGCATTATTGAAATCTTTTGGTTAGAGAGTTTGATTTTAACAAGATGTTTCACTAAAATGTTTTTTATTGTCATGGTATTATATGTGTGAGGGTTTGCAGGTGTGCCTGCAGCTGTGCAGCTCGGACCAGGACTTCTGGGAGCTGCAGTCTGCAAGCCTGCACTACTGCTGGCTGAACTGCACCCTGACATACACCTTCCTATTCATCAGGCTGTACTGGGGGTCTGACTTGGTGTCTATCAATAGAAAAAATGCATTTCATACTTATATAATATTATTTATAATACTTTGTACTGCAGTAAATTTTATTTATATTTTATATTACAATATACTTATTTAACCAAAATAATGGGCAAAAAAAAAATGAAAACCTTTTTTAAAGAAAATGTGTGATTACAAAAAAGCTGTGATATTAGAAAGCTTAACAGTGATGATTCTCTTTCAGTTTACTAGTGTGCCATTTTTTTTTCTACTGATCAAAAAGGTTTGCATTGATTGGCTGAGCAGTGACGTGACAAAGCCTGCATTTATAGAGAGAGGGCCTGTTGGAGACAGCTATCAGCCCTACCCTGGATGTCAGGCAGACACTGCGCTGTAAACACTGCTGGGACACCAGGACCATGGCCCGACTGGTTAAGGTGTGGACAGTGTCTGTATGGACAGCAGGTAGGCTAGATAATGAGAGAGTTTACCTGGGTTCATAACAAATCTTTCTGTCTTTTTTCGTCTTTCTTTCATTCTCTTTTTCTCTCTCTGAGCATCCCGGTCATAAGGACCAAATACATGTGATTATTTATATGTTACTTTCACTTAACCAATTTGTATTGATTTGTTTTTTTCAATGTTTTAAATACATATGATAAAATGAGGGTATAAAAAACAAATGGAAATTTTAGCCAGACCTTGTCTTGTATCATTGCGTAATACACACTTCTGTTCCGGTGTTTCGCCATCAAACTGTAAAATGTTGAATTCCTTCCTGATTTCCTGATGAACTATCACGCAAAGCACACCACTTGTAATCATTTTTATCTATTACTCTTAAATGTGCTGAAATATAAAAACACATTTTTTAATGAAAACAAAATATTGTTACATACTAGTTACATACTTGTAATCGCTAGAAAAATAAAGTTATATTTTTTAAATAGCAATTTATTTTCAAATGCTTCATTTTTATTGAATCATCATGTATATGGTCGTTAAATACTTTTATAATTTATTCTTATTACATTATTAACTTTTGTAATCAAATCATAATTTGTTGATATTCAAACAGATCTGACTTCTTAATAGCACCAATTTCACTGCTCCCAATAATACCATTGATCATTTCAGATACTTAATAATTATTCTTAGTTGTAAGTCATGTATTTTTGAAGTATGCATAGTTTGGAGGTTTATTTTATTTGTAAAATTCATTGGGGATCTATGTCCTCTTATTTAGCCTTGGTAAAAAACAATAAGACATCATGATAATCTGTTTTTATTATATTACGTTGACATCTCAGACAGCACAATAACTATCTCTATTATAATTGAACTTGGTTTTTAAGATACTTGTCATAAAAAATAGCATGTATTGTCATTGTTGCTTGCAATAATATCCAGTGTGAAATGGTGTTCACGAAATGGGTCATTAGCCGTTTAAATTATTGCTTATAAGAACAAAATATCACCACATTAACTTTAAATGCAACAATGTATCACATTTTGCACGACTTTGAATCGTGTGCTATTGCAGCATTTCCATTTTTTTCATCATTCTATGCGACACGTAGGTGGAAATCTTAAATCTTTAAAAAAAATCTTTTTAGGAACTTGCTGTTTATTTATCCATCCATATTTTGTACCAATTACTGAATACAGGGGTCCCAGTAAAGCATTAATATAATTGATGCAAAATATAAATCTTACCAGGTGCAGAACAGTTTAATCTTCTACATTCGGACATTGATTTAAGAATTTCGTAAGTCATAAATGGGCATGATCCAGTTTTTTTTTTTATATTAATTCCCAGTGAAAGGCTTGTCACCTTCTCTCTCCACATTTTCGTCTCCCTCCCACTATAGTGACCTTCCATGTCCTACACACACTGGAGGTCCAGTACCCTGCACTGGGCACGTTCCACACTGTTAGCTGCGAGTGCAATCAGAGGAGCTGCCCGGCTGTGCTCTGGTTCCGGAAACGCCACGATCACGGCCAGAATGAAATGGAGTTCCTTCTTTACTACAACAGTGCAAACAGGACCGATTATGCGGAAAGTAAGCTCAAGGATTCATTCAAGGGTGACCAAAAGGGCAGCTGGAGGATAACCTACAACCTGAAGATTATGTCTGTAAAAACGGAAGATGCGGGCCTTTACTTCTGCCTTCTGCAGTACCATAACCGTATGGAGCTCGGGAGCAACGGGGTTGACCTGCAACCTGGAAGTGGGTCTTCTATCGCACGAAACATTTCCCTGCTTTCTTAAAAGCTAATATGCAGTCTGTATCCGTACATACATTACATTCATGTGCTGGAATTGACGGCCATCTTATTCTGCAAATGATTCATTTACTGAGCCAGTCTTCACATTCGAATAGATGCTACCAAGTTCCTGATGCGTCACCGTCTTTAGTTCTTCACATGTCTTGACTTGGGTCATTTTTGCTCTTCCCCTCTGTTTTTTTTCTAGAAACACCCCCAACTTCTGCGCCAGCTGTGGTCAAAACGCCGAAGAAACCCTGCCACTGTCGCAACCAAAAGCAGCCTGAACAGCGGGGTATGAAAAAGGCGGCCGCCACTGACCGTAACCCATCCCTCACTCATCTCTCAATGCGTTTGTCCTCCACAGGTGGATAGAGAAAGAGTTCTTTGAAATGATCGATAGCTAACGCATAGCTAAAACATTAAAACAAACGCAAAAATCATACACTGTACATCAGGCAGGAACTGAGCAGTGTTAATATCCATAAATAAATACGGCTAGTCCACAATCACTGTCCGCATTAAAAATTAACCAGTTGCTACCAAAGGTGTAATGGTATTGTCACTGTGTAACAGTATACTATTTTTGTAGTAACTGCCTGACTCGTATGCTGTTTTCAATGAAAGTGTCTGCTACATACATAAATGTAAATGTAAATATACTTTATTGATTCCTAGGGGGAAATTCATTTGCATACAGTAGCAATGAAACATCATAACTCTAGAGAAAGTGTAAAGACAATGCACATAATGCACACAATGTTGTATAATAATGAACAGAAATAAAGAAATATGATTGAACACGGGCTGTACATGTGATGGACTTCGTTATACGTATTAAAACGCAGTGGTTTTACATGCTTTCCTGGTGTGCTGGATGTGCAGAATATCCCAGCTTTTGTCAGGCACATGCTCTCATACTGTGTCCAGTAAAACACTTATACTTGACAGCCATGTTTTTTTTTGTACTTTGTGCAGAATGTAGTCGGCACGTTCTATGGCCATTGGTTGGAGTACTCCTAAGTCTTGCCGTAGTTCTCCTCAGCACACTGTATTACTTCAGTCGTAAGTAAAATATCTGGCATATGAAATGGAGCCGTGTGCAAATAATGCACAAAAAAACATTCAAGGAATGAAAATAACAGCTTATGCTAAATTTTAAAAACAGTCACAGTGATTATTCTCAGGATTGAGTCGAATGCAGTTTAAAGTTTTTTGTGTAATTTTCAAGCTAGCTGTAGTTCTTTCTGAGCTTTGATTCTTTTGAAATTATAGCCAGTAATTGTGAATTGACTGCCTTTGTGAAGTATTTGACTTGAATGTTATATCCAGTGCCACTCTGTTTGTCTTTCAGGACTTCCCAAGAAGTGTCGTCACAGGTTTGCAAAGTCAGTCTTTCAGACAGTCCCTCAAAATACCAATATGAATATATAACATTATTGCCTGTTACACCTACTATGTATATGGTATACAATATGTACAAAATTTATCGAGAGACGTCCAAGGTAGACCTTGTGGACGTTTCAGCACGTATTTCACCATTTATTCAGCATGTGGCAAAAACCAAAACAAACCGATTGTATTGCCACTATAAGAGTTTAATTGTGCGTCATATTGTATCTCATGTTATACAGTATATTTGACCTCTTCCATTCGTTGTGTGTGTGTGGATTATGTTTATATTACATCGTGGGGACTAAATGTCCCCCACAATGTAATGAAAACCTGTTACTTTAACGTTGTGGGGATCATTTTTCAGGACTCTACAAAAAGCGAAAAAATGCCAAAAGTCTCATATCTTGTTTGGTTACTTATGGTTAAGGTTAGGGCTGGGTAGGGGTTAAGGTCATCATGCTAGGATTAGGGTTTTCCCCATAGAAATGAATGGAGAGTCCCTAGAAAGATATAACTACAAACCTGTATACATTGTGTGTGTGTGGATTATGTTTATATTACATTGTGGAGACCAAATGTTCCCCACAATGTAAGAAAAACCTGTTATTTTGAAATTGTGTGGATCATATTTCAGGTCCCCACAAAGATCTGTGAATGCAATCAAAAAAGTAAAAATGCCGAAAGTGTCATATTTTGTTTGGTTACTTATGGTTAAGGTTTGGGCTGGGTAGGGGTTAAGATCATCACGTTGGGATTAGTTTTCCCCATATAAATGAATGGAGAGTCCCCACAAAGATAGAATTACAAACCTGATTGTGTGTGTGTGTGTGTGTGTGTGTGTGTGTGTGTGTGTGTATATATACACATAATACCGATGTTGAAGATATTCAAATTTACAAATTTGCCCATGTGATGTTTTCTAAGATCATTTTCCCTTTATCTCAGTGTTTCTGTTTTTTGTATCCTTAGGAAGCAACAGCTCATGTGATATTTGGATACCAAAAGGACAAGTGAGTATTTTCCCCAAATCTATTACTTTGTTATTGCAAATGCATATGGAGTACAATGTAGTGACCACATAGATGTGTTTGTTGCAACATAATTTGATAGAATTGTGAAATTAATAGACTTCCAATAACGTAACAAGGTAATAATTTTTCCATTTTTAAGCTACCAATAATGTAATGAAATTTCTGAATAAAAAATGTAAGAACTGTTTCTGCATTATGTAATAAGTTATTACGTTATTGGCAGCCAATAATGTATTAGCTACCATTAATGTATTAAAAAATAGTTATTGGCAGTTATTACATTACTAGCTGCTACAGTGAGAGTTCAATATATCTGCATCATGTTTTCCTGACTGCTTTTTTTTTTATTTCCTGTTGTTTTTCTTCAGATTTTTTATGTCCATCTTCCATCTTATCCTGGTTAGGGGAGTTTTTTTATGTGTTATACATAAATGCACAACTCACCTCACACTTATTGCTAAGGGAACACCCTAATTTTTTGTATCAACAACATTGAATAAGAGAAAATATATGATAAAAAAAACTATATATAACATTTGTAATAAATCTATGAAAAATCAACGCAAATGTGTAATAACTGACACTGAAAATTTCTAGTAGATTTGTCTTTAGCTGGTCATTGTATTTGTCAAAGCATTTCAGTTTTATCATTGTGGCCATAGATTGAAATAGGTTTCATGTTTTGAGAAATATGTTCCTTTTGATGACACTGTTGACTTTCAGTTGGGGGTCCTGATAGCCGGTAACCCCCAGCTTCAGTCAGCTCTAACCATGGATTTCCCCTTAGTGCCTCACACTGTCACAATCATATTGCTATGGCAACGATTACAGCCGATGCTATAATTTTCTCAAAAAAGAAGAAAAAAAAACTGTTGCCAGATCATGTATTTATACATAACAAACAACATTGTGCTTTGTGTGGGAAGAATGGATACCATTTCTGCCATTTGTTTTTAGATGTTTTTTGTACAAACTGTATATATTGTTTTCCATTTGCAATACAAACGTACATATATTTTAATAACATCATGTCTTAAAATATTTTGTGATATGTCCTACTTCGGCTCAAAATCTTGAATAAACATGTACCTTGTGCATGATACATCTAAGCCACATTTTTTCTTGAACTTTCCCCTTATTGACTTTAACCTTTACAGTAGGTTACATTCTAGATCAGACTCTCCTGTCTACCATAACCTATGAACCAGAACACAGACGACCAGCAGGCTAATGACGCAGACTCTACACACTGAAGGTGACATGTCATTGGACTTGAAAACCAGCCCCATTGGGAGGAACTCTGAAATACTTCTATAAACTGGCATCCTTCTATATATACTGTATATGAGGCCCTCAGGCAGCTGCTTACTACGATATGTAGGCAACATAAACTCTCACTAGTTAGAAGGCTGACAAATGAGTCATGACCTGGGCACCCTGAGATGGACAGCATTAGGTGACAGTTAGTTGTGATCAGAATATCATCCTAACCATAGAGTAGTGGTTCCCAACCTTTTGATGACAGCGGGGGTGCGGGGCTGGGATTGGAACATCATCGGTGAGCCAGATTTATAGTATAGTACAGCCATTTCCATTGTAGACGCTCCTCTACTTACGAACTTTCAACTTACGAACTTTCAGACATACGAACGAAGAGGACTGTAAGTCCAAATTGTGTTCATTGGGCTCCCGTTTCCTATCCGCAACATCAGTTGATTTTTCTGTGTGTCAATTCTGTCTAGTACAACTTCTGGCTGCTAATCCCGCCGCACAGCAGCGTAGCGTGCGTACTCCCAGCATCCTAGTTCTTTGTACTTGCATATACCTTAAAATGACATTGAATAACGACTTATGAACATTTCAAGTTACGAACGGCCGTTCGGAACATATCTCATTCGCAAGTAGAGGAGCGTCTGTATTTTTTTCAAATGCAATCAGAACATGCAAACGTCAAAAAAGGCACGGCTGTAAAGTATGTTGTTTGTTTAATCTACCCTCAAACACTCACTGTTCAACAGCCGAGGGGAATATTACCTGTGGCTGGTGTCATATAGAGACAATAGTGACAGGGATACATTTTGTGTAAAAGGAGAAGTATAGTGTAGAATTAGGAATTAGGGTAAATGGGTGTTAAAAATACCTGATAATGAAGTAGCATATCATTTGCAAGGACTGTTGTAAGGTTCTGGCTTTACACAAGTTCTGTCCCATTTGTGAGGACTGTTACACCCCTAATGTGTAAGGTTCTGGCTTTACACAAGTTCTGTTCCATTTGTGAGGACTGTTACACCCCTAATGTGTAAGGTTCTGGCTTTACACAGGTTCTGTCCCATTTGTGAGGACTGCTACACCCCTAATGTGT
>JAODKC010000044.1:10973488-10993876 GCA_026777985.1 Mormyrops attenuatus | reverse complement strand
ACACCCCTAATGTGTAAGGTTCTGGCTTTACACAGGTTCTGTCCCATTTGTGAGGACTGCTACACCCCTAATGTGTAAGGTTCTGGCTTTACACAGGTTCTGTCCCATTGAAAGAATTGCCCCAAATGATCTTGCCTCCCTCACTCTGCTTATCTCCTATACCCTCCCACCTCTCCTACGCGAAACATCTCATTCATTACACTTTTTGCTTTTTCTCTTCTGTTAATAATAGCCAATAAAGAGTAACGAAATTTAGCTGTAGAAAAATGTAGTAATAAAGCTTCTTGTAACATGCAAGGTAAAGGCAGGACAGTGGCAGTATCCATGCTGCACAAACAGCAGCTTTCAGCCTCAGTCTGCTTAGCCATCGATCCATCTTCACAAAGCATTACTCATAAATATGTTGCTAGGAAATGGAATGTATACAAAAGATATGATTACAAATGTTCACAAACGATTAAGACACTTTTCCTGTGTAAGTGGGGGACGGAACACAAGAAAAAGGCACTGTTTGCGACTCTATCGCTGCATCAGTTTGCGAAGTGGAGCCAGATCGGCGCTTTGCCTTAGAGCCGTTCAATAGAGCGCAGAAACAAAGAGACCACACCAAAACCACAGGCCTCACCACAGGCAGAGAACGAGAGAGAAACAAGCAAAGAGAGAAAGAAACAGACAGGGTGGGTGGGTATTGCGTTACTAAGGCTGAGAATGTTTTCTTATATAACATTTACAAATATTATAAAATGAAATAATGTATTAAATGGATCATAATTTTATTGCCACAAAGAGGCAATTAAATTAAATGCAGTTGGTTTAGCAATAGGTATGGTATAGCAGGACATTAAGGACACAGTCCACTAACCTTAAGGTTCTGGGGTGAGTTTCCTGAAGTCTTCTTAACACTATGACGTTCATAAGTTCTATCTTTTAACACAGAACTTACGAGCGATGTAGCGTTAAGAATACTTCGGGAAACTCACCCCTGGTTAGTAATATCTGCTTGAGTGCCCTTGAGCAACTTGCCCAAACAGAAGTTTCAGTTTGCTGCTTTTCTTCCATTAGCATCCTGTAAAAGGACCAGCGCAGTAGAATATAAGCAACACGGTACAGAACATTTTCCAGTACATTATAACATGCACAACACAAGCAAGCTCTATAATAAACAGACAAGTAAATGCATTCTGTTCAGATACAGCAGAGTAGTACAAAGTATGGCTGTATGCCTTTAAAAAAACAGATGTACCCAGATTCAAGATTCAGCATTATGCTTCATTTAGCTATTTCTTTGCACGTGTAAATTAAGGTGCAGGTCCAGTAGCACAATAAATACAATTATAATTATCACAATAAAAGAGTCTATCTCTTGCATGTGGACTTGTAGAGTCTTGGTGGAAGGATCTATATGGCAGTATGCTTCCTTCCAAACTGCAGTGGGGTGTGAATAGTTGGTAACACTGCTAAAAATTCCCATAAGAATGGAAATACTAGGTATTGAACCCTGGGCCACAAACATGCGAAGGATGCTTGCTACCGCTTCATGTTACCGCCTTAAAATTCCCAGGAAAATACCCAACACTGTAAATGGTTGGTGTCTTGAAGTATAAGTATTTCTGCTTGATATGTGCCAGTTTGCTAGATTGGTGTAGCATTTTCTGCATATAAATTATATTAAAAGCAATATGTATATGTACAGTAAAGTGAGGGTGATTTCCAGTATGAGGCAGCACAGCTGCGCAACAAAGAGAGGTGTGCATGTGTGTCTGAACTCTGTGGTCGATTGTATGTAGGGCAAACCATACAGGGGTCACACTCTGTCTCTCCATCATCCAAAGCACACATATCCTCATGCGTGGCTCAGGATCACACAGAGACGCTCTTATGTTACACACAGTTAGCAGTAACGTTATTAATCTCACGTTACGTTCGATATTTCCTACATTCTACCTTACAGTATGATTATTACAGTATTAATACTGTTATTGATGTACTATTGTTACTGTATTTCAATATTTATTATTAATTTATGTGATGTATGTATGTATTCTAATGCAGGGCTGCTAACTTTGGTCAGCTGGCTGGAGTGACATTACGAATTCGATACTAGTCTGCACACACATTTATATGTAAAGGGTTAAAATAGTTTTATTACCATGTAAACAGTCTGTAGGGTTTGCAACTACACCAACGCTTTTGATGTACCTAATGTTATGGTTATAATGTAATAATATAGATTTGCGTAAGGATTCTTGCATGAGCGAGTCTGAAAGCGTCAGTGTCATGCCAGATGCGTGACAGTTGGCAGCCCTGCTTAATGTTAGCTTAGCTTATTTCAGTGTAGGTTATGTCGGGTCAGGTGTAAATGCCAACTTTCTTACCAACGAAATCCACTAACGACACTCTGATCAGAACCACATGCCGTCGTTAGGAGAAACACAACTGTAAGGAAAAAAATATTAACCAAAAGGAGGTAAGAAGGTTATATACATCTGCAAAAATATGTATACACTGGCATTTTTTACCAACTTGATTGAGTGGTGGCCCAAGTTTAGCATGATTTAATTGTTTGGGATATATGGGTTACGCTGGTTTGGACTCACGGCCGCACCAGTATGTGGCTTCATCGTAGAGAATAATTATGGTGCTTTTATATCGTACGTCATCAAATCTCGAGAGGTTGAAGCTTGGCATCAGATTTAAGTTTATTGCCAACATGCAGAGTACAATTCCAATGACGTGCATTAATGTATCCCACATTTTTATATTTCTACAAATTTAATTAAATGTTCTAAATTATCAAGATTTTAGTATTGTACACTTAAATAAAGAAAAATAAACTTCAATGTTCAGTAAATAATAAAAATCATGAAATAAAATCTAAAGTAAGCATGGAATTCTGACTGAAAATGGGCTCTGCATTTTGGTAGTCTTCTATTGTAGATCTAACATTGCGCATAAAAATAAATATTATATTACTATTCCACCCAGAATAAAAGGAAAATAAACTATTAAAAAGACATGTCCAGTCAGACAAGATAAAAACAAGCAAACAGATAAATAGTCACGTCTTTGATTTTTATTCCATCAACATTTTTATAAACAGCAGCAACACATTTATATATATTGTATGACAGTTTTCTACAAAACAATTATGAAATATATAGAAATCATTATCATAAAGGCATTATACGTATTAACTCCTAGTGCAGTTCTTCCTAAATTAACATCTGATAATTGTGGTATGTCTTTGCCTGTGAACAATGTCTAGTGATTGTTAATGATAACTTAAGTTTATATAGAATATCTATATTGTGTTTTATACTTGACATCTATACTTAGCATATACTAAATATATAAGCAGTTTGTCCCCTTTTTACCCACTGCTAAGGCCCTCCACTCCCTATTTGGCATATTTAATTGTGGGGGACCCAGAGGAGCGAGGGGGTGCCCCGTATTTCTCCAAGGGGATGAGCCCCCCCAAGGGTCAAATCCTAGAATTGCCCTGGACTAAATATATTTACCATTGTGCCACTAAACTGACATTAGTAAGTTTATATATTTGTCACTTGAGAAGTTCAAATTTAAATAATCCACATATTAAATGTGGACTGAAAATGAATATTTTGTATCATGGTAATGCCTTAGACTTTTTTCCAATAAGAATAAATTTTTCATTTCCTAAAGATTTGGTAAAAGTACAACATGTGCTCTTATCAATGAAGTATTCAATCTGTTTAGACCGAATCTCAGCTCTCGTCACACTGTTAATGTAAGTTAATGTTGGAACTTCTTTACTGTAGATAAGATAATGGATAATGTAATACTTTGTATCTTATGCCATTTTATAACAAGGCATTAAACTGCTATTGGCCCCATATTTCTGTCAAATGGGTCATTCTGCACAAAATCAGCCATGATCTTTTACCAGGGCCAGGATACGAACAAGCTGAACAAACGTAAAGTTATCAGATCAGTTGAATTAATATGTATATACACCCATTTCAAAATGAAACTTTATACCTACAAACCTATGAAAGTATACAGCAATCATGAAGAAGGTTCATATACATTAGAACTAGTATTCTAAATGTTATTCTCTTTATGTTGAATCTTGAATACTTACAGGTTGGCCAGGTCTCCATGGTTGCATATGGTGAACACTATTAAGTCGGTCTGGTTATCCACCCAGATAATGGACACAGTCTGACGATCCAGGAAAGATGCCAATGCAGCAAAAAGAGCCAAACGAAGAGAGGAACACACATGAAGACACACCACTGGTGATATGGGGGCCAGTTTCAGGTGTGATTCCAGCCTCTCAGAACCTCCCAGTGAGTCAAAAAGGGATCCCCAGGTGGGCCTCCCTGATGAGAGACATCACCCAAACAGAGGAACATCTGACTCATCTGACCAGTGCAGTTGCTGGTGGAAACAGGAATGGCCTGACTTACAGTAAAACCCCCTCTTTGTTTAAGGTCTCTCTGTTTTTCTCTGTTTCTGGACACCCACCTCTTCTCATAAAAAACAGAATCCCCTTGCTAAACAGAATTAACTACGCAGAAGACGACAGGACAGGATCCTACACTGTGATTAAAGCATTTTGCTGATTTTCATACCGGAACTTCCGTTCCCCGCCACATTAGGGCTTATTCTATAATTCTGAATTAGGGTTCTCAAACTTTTTGATCAAAGGTTCACATCAGATTTTTGTTCAAAGTCAGAGGGCCAGATGAACTTTCAACAAACAAAACAGCATTTCATGAACTTAATGAATTAACAGTAACTTTCAATATAGATATCAATATATGACAATAATGGGACCGCAGGGTAAAGACTGGTTTAACTCTCGCTGATCATTTCGACTCATGGGGGCGGGAAATTATGACAAGTTATGTGTGTGTGAGGTTTGGTGGTCCTACGTTGTATTTTTGTACTTCAAACCACGTCAAGCCTTCTTACGTTAACCATATTGATTCATATGATGCTTTATCAGGATTATCCGGATTAACTTGCAGTTTGGTCTGCATCCAGACCCCCTGCTCCAGAACATAATCTAAAAGTTACTGGAAAGGACTAATTACTTCACATAATTTAATAAATACTGTGAAAACTCAAAATTCATATTATGTATTTTTCATATATTTCTTTATGTTTAAATTAAATTTGAAATGATCCTACCATTAATATCACACTTTTGATTTACATCAATTTACTTTGGGTTTGGAATTATTAATTATGCCAAATAATTATTTTTCATTTACATTTTACACTCAGGCAGTCATCATAAGAACATGCAGTGACATCCTGAAAACCCTTTCAGCTTTGTTCTTGCAAACACAGCCAGAGGCTAAAAACCAGTCTTACACAGAATAGGTACATATTTCAAGAGTTTCCTGGAAAAACTGCAAAGACCACTTTGCTCAGATGACATCAATATTCTGTTTCGCATTAGAAACACATACAGAAGCAACAAATGTATACAGAAAAAAACTCATTTGCCTCAAAGACAAGTAAAACTACAATACCCTTAAATTTAATCTGAATCACGCTGATATTGATCTATGTTTACTCTTTACTATCACTCTAATAAGCCTCAAGTAATTATTAAATACCATCTAAACTCCTCTGTAAACAAGGAACATGTATCACTTAAGGATTCATAATATATACTTACTGTTAGTGCTTCAGTACAGGTAAATGAAAGTGGGTGAAAGTGGACGATTATAGCTTAGATAAACGGTGTGTCACTGCCAGTAAAAATGGAGGATGCTGTTACATGGAGGAACTGTACATCACTAACCAAACTCCACCACTAGGGGCAGCAGGCTGAATGACTAAGACTGAATAGGCCAAACGACAGTAACAAGTTATTTTGTTACAACAGGTTAGTGCCCTGCATCCCTGGTCAGGATAAGTGGTTGAAAGAAAAGCTTCCATACCATTAAATTACAGACATCTAAAAAGCTAAAAAGTCATGTGCTGTTTCATATGCTGTTCTGTGCAATGTAATAATGGATTAACATACACCCTTGTTAAGTGCCTAAGGGTTGTGAGAGGTGCAATACAAAAATAAACTGAATTGAAATAAATATGTACAGAAAAGCACTAAAGGTGAACCAGCTCTTTAGAATGTCAGTTCTGATTAGTAATGTGTTACTAAGCACCACATCTGACTTTTGCCAAAGGTGCCTGACAGTTATATTTAATAAAACTTTGCAAACAAAAAAGCTTATCCAAGCCAGCACGGGGCACTGGTACAGCCCGGATGGGATGCCAGTCCATCACAGGGCACACAGATGCAAACGGTTCCAAACTGTGTGTTAGTGTGTGTGTGCTATTTGCATGTTCTCCCTGTGTCATGCAAGCTTCCTCATAGACACACATCTAGGCCAACTGGTGCATGACTGTGTATGTGCCCTGTGAACAACTAACACCCCATGCTACCTGGCATAAGGTCCAGGTCCCCCATCACCCTGACCAGGGGGGGTTTTACCACGAAGCAGGACTTTTTTCATTAGCCATGTAACTTAAGCCAAATGTATGGAATGTCCAATAGGAATGTCACTTACCTGTCTTCCAACTGGGCAGTTTTCACATTTGCCTTAAGTTATCCAGCTAACTCTGCTTTGTAAATTCTGCTTTGTGGAATACCCCTCAGGATCAACTGGTTGGTAGATGGAAGGATACATGTTCTTACAGTATGTCCCTTTTAGACTCTGAAGGTTAACACCAACATACAACTGATTGAAATAACTTATGGCCAAAATTAGATTTTCTCGTCAATAAAATTATATCGAGAGATTTTAAAATAACCTTTGATTGGCCACTATCTTGAACAGAAACCCAGGAGGATCTCTTTGGTGCCATGTTCTTCATTTTATTAATAAAATCATTTCACTTCTGGCACTGTTAATGATGAAATCACAGATAACCACAACGTTCTCTAAACATGAAAACGATATGGCCGGGAAGATACTATGGTTCAACAATCCCACGTACTACATGCTCTGAAACTGTGTGGAAAACTGCAGCGGAAACTGAAAGCATGTAAATTCTAGGCCTCCACATGGGTACAGACTACCTTTCTTTTCATGGTAGTAATAAGCAAAGTAATACCATGTAACCAGCTTTAGATTCATCTGAGAGCTATAAACTGTGAAAAGAGTACAGATAATGGCATTTTGCATGACCCCTATTTCAGCTTTTTTTTTTTTTTAAATACAAACTACCCATCATCCAATGGAAAGTCTCCAGGACTTATCTGCTGAACATACTGTAGGTAGCTAAGAGAGGGTCACCAAAATTGCCACTTCAATTTCCTAAATTGTCCAACAACTAATTGACCAAGGACATAAGAAAACATATTTTTTGAAGACAGTGGACATAAAATATTCACCATATAAACCACGAGTCCCACCTCACATTTTCTGTTTTCACTGCTTTTTTTTTTTTTTTACAATAACACAATCCAAGGATGACTACATTATATGAAAAACGGAACAGAAAAAAAAACTCACCGCGCAGACAAATCGCTTACTGCAGGGAATTATGTTACAAAGGAGACGATGCTTGTATTTTGTAGATCTGTCTTAAAGTATGCATGCCACACGTCATTATGCAGATTAAAAAATATATATATAAATATTTTGTATTTTAGATAAAACAGTTATTTCATGTGGGCACCCCATCCTGGGTTGTTCCCTGCTTTGCATCTGTACTCTCTGAGATCGGGTCGCGGGGGGTCCAGAGACTGAGCAGGATAAGCGGTTACAGAAAATGGACCGATGGATAGATGGATGGATGGATGGATGTTGATTTTATTTCAGTAATTCAACAGTTCTAGAAAAGAAAAACATTGGTTTATTAATAATTGTATGAATTTTTATTCTTCAGAAATTCATTTTAGAGTTTTGCACCCAAAAAAATGGATCAAGCCAATTCATTTGAAAAGCAGTTTATAGAAACACTGCTGACATGTTTTCACCAACAGTACAACGCGGACATTTTAACGCGAGGTTTCAGAAATCCTTGTCCTGCGTTCCCTGCCATTTCTGATTGATGTATACAATTCTAACACCATAATCTGACATCTTGAACCGTGCCTCTTTTCTGAGATACTCTAAGATAACGTGTAAGACATGAACTTCCACCATCCCTTACGACTTTAAATACAACTTAAACAGCAGATGCCCAGAACCAGGGCAGGGAAGTTTTGATCTAATGTAAACAACTACTTAACCCAAGAATACAGGCACTGGGAAGCCGATCCCAAGCAGGATTTCCGTAGACGCATCGGAGGCAAATACAACTCATATCAGATTCCCCCAAGGCTGTAGGGAGCAATGATATTTAGCGGAATCAGCATTCATCACATTCTGACATACTTCAGTATGTGGAGGTAACATATGTTGTAGTTTGTTTAAAAAAATAAGTAATATGTGATGTGGACAAAAAATTTAAATCACCTACTTATCTACAGCTTTCGGTGACGATTCCAGTTGAGCAACCACCATTTCCCTCCAAGGCAACCTTTAAATTTGTGCTGCAGCTGCTATCATTTAAAGACACACAGTCAGAACTTCCAAACCACAATCAAAATAATTCATAACATTACCATGGAATTACATGTTGGATTCTGGGCAGAACAGCACCACCTTGTGTGGGCTCCTGTGTATGTACCTCAGGAGGAGCCATAGTGAAACACCATTCAACACTGGGGTCGGTAGTAAAAACTTATTTTTCAAAACAGACCCAAAATTAATTTAATAAAAACACTCCAAATGAAGAGGCCTGGGTAACAGATGCATATCTCACTACAGAAGCCTCCAGAGAGCTCAGACAGGGCCTCCACTTCCGTCATAAAGGGCAAATTAAGCCCATCTTTCTGGGTTAATCTCCTACCATCTACACAGATTCCTGAGTAAAATCCCAAGCCATCAGATGGCATTACTGGTATATTTTAAATGTGAAAATTTTGATATTTTATAATCAGTATCGTATCATTTTTAATATGGCACACACTTATGTATATAGAATACACAAACGTATGTAGATATTTACATAGACTCATATACAGGCATACAAATACACACACATATACATACATGACAAATAAGTGATGTACGTATATGTAGAGAGAAGAGCATATGAATGCATGTCCAAGCACAGGGTCCTCAGTCTTCAGTGAAGGTCATCCTGTTAGGTCCATTCCTCATCCATCGTCGATACCTCTTCCACCTGGGATCTGTGGCCATCTTCACTTTCATCTCCTCCTCCTGCTCCTCCTTGTAGACCTAACAAAAACCCAAGCGGTGGATAAGGAGGGGTTTGGCCAGCTTCTTTCGTATGCAAAGTCTCCCAAAGCAACTGAATTCCCAAAGAACCTTCAGTCTCAAATATAAGTTTATCAGTAACATTTTAATATGACTTATCACCGATCTACTGAGAGTCAACTGAGGTACTACGGTCTATAGAAATTCCTCTATAGATATTGGTGCACAGAATAATTCTGAAATACAAACTCTGACCTACACATGAATATAATCACACATGTACAGGACACAGAAAACACTACTGTTTTCCCTGTAGTGAACCACACTGAAGTTCTGTGATAGATTCAGGTTTGTCACATTACTCAAACGAGGGAACCAAAGACAGGGGTGACTGAAACCCCACTGCAGCTCCACCTGCGTCATGAAACCAGTGTGGATTCTTAAACTCACCTGGTAGTTCTCCTTGATCCAGAGCTGCCTCTCTAGGAAAGTGTTCCTCTGGTGGTCGTCGAGGCTATCAAACTGAGCCTGAGACATCTTCATATACTTGCGGATGATGTAGAGCTTCTCAGTATGCCCATACTCTTCCCTGCAGATGTTGAAGCGGTAGACCCAGGTGCAGTACCACACTGCATAAGCACAAGCGTAGTAGGGGAAAAGAATCAACTGGCACAGGAGGATATCAAGGATGTTGGGCTTCTGGTAGCCGCCTTTGATGTCAATCTTGTTTTTAATGATGTCACGGATGATCTCCTCCTCTTCCTCCCGGAGCTCCTCCTTGGAGCGCTTGTTTCGGCCCTTTTTCGTTTTGTTGAGCAACCCCTGCTGCTTGGCCAGCTCAGTGGCTTGGAGGCGGTACTTTGGCACACTGGACAAGTAGTTGATAGCTTCTGTATAGCTGCTCCACCAGCTGTAGTACTGAGGCGATTCGAGGGGAACAAAAAGCAAGGTTCATGTCATTCATTCTTTAATGCTTTAATAAGCACATAGACAGACGTATGTCTGGTGTTACAATAATCACCCGTAATTGGGCTGTATGTTTACCAAAGCCCTGCAAGTTAAATATTTCGCTACAACAATTATTCTTTGTGGATCTGAACCGCATCACTTGGATAGGGGGCTTCCAACCCTTTCACTGGGCACCAAAAGCCTGAAGCAAACCGTTTTGAGAATTATTGGCGTTATTAAACCATCGAGTTCTGAAGCTGGAACAGAAGAAACTCACCAAACAACTCTGGGCAGGCCTAACCATGCAAGCCACACGTGATGTATGGAACACGCAGATTCAATTAACTGTTAGTTTACCAATAATACGGAGTTACCAATAACACTGATCACACCCATTGGTGGCTGCCATACACCGAATTTTATATAAAATTTTATATAAACATTGAAGGGAACAAGCACAAAACATGCTACCAAAAACAAACAAGATAATAAACATATTACGGCATACGGGATAAGAAGTAAAACAACAGGATTACAAAACAGCATGCCGTGTACGTGTTGTATTTGTTGTGATTCTGCGCACCCAGATGATTCGTTGGTACTCATTATTATCGGTGCGGGCCAACAATAAACTGCAACAATAGAACAAATTGCTAAAAAGCAGGCAAGTTGCCATTTGATATATTTCTGTAAAATGCTGAAAGTAGTATTGTTGTACTACACATTCATATGTTTCATACTGTTATATCTCATCATGATTAAATTTCTCTTCTCTATAGCTTTAATTATTAGAATCGAGGGGGATATATCTACTCTTACATATATGAATATAAGTTTCATTTGAACTTTACATTTAACATTTTATGTATGAAAGCATTTCCCAGAAAGACACGCAAGGTATGTCCAAAATCGCAGAAACGTAACTGATTACCTGGAAGACTGAAATAGCGCAGACAGTTACGAGGATCACTATCCTGATGTCGACCTTAGGCGCCAGCCGCCTGCGGTAGTACGCATAGTAATGACGGTAGTATTCCTCTGGATGATCCAGCATGTTATCATAATCCCTGCGAGTCTCCTCATCCTGTGGGATAGTGTGAATTCATATTAATAACGCAAGATTACAATTATTATTATTAAGAAGAATCTTCAATGAATAAACTAACAGCATTTAAATATGCACCTAAATTAAACTAAATTCTGTCACCATCAAATGTCGTTTTATATAAACCAACGTAAATAGGTAGCTAACTAGTAAACATTTTCATGCAAACCAATTCCATACACAGATTCGACACATAGATACATGCTTCTTATAAATAGCTGTTGACTAGTTTCACAGAACACGTGTATTGCTCAGCTTTGTCAGTAATTGTATTACTTACTTACTAGTACTTACTTTAAGCGTCTCGTAAGCTGTTGCCAGGAGCAGGAATTTTTGCTGGGCACTTTCTCTGGTTTCCCCCTCCAGACTTGGATCAACGCGAAATCTGTCTGGGTGATATCTCCTGGCCAACTGTCTATAAGCACGGGCAATTTCCGATTTGGTAGCCTCTCTTGTAACTCCAAGGACATCGTAGCATATTTTTGTGCCACAATATAACCCCTCGATCAAAGCAGTCGCTGAGGGAATGCAAACGCCAAAAAGGAATACAACATTTATGAAGGTGCCCATTCTTAAACTTTTCAGAAGCAAATCCCCATCTGCATCTGGTCGCCGGAAAAAACCGTCAGCATTAGAGTCGATGAAATTGCATGCTGGGAAATGTAGGTATTCTTATTTAAAAAGCTAGAGTTTACTTCATGAAATTTCGTAATAAAAATGTGCTTGGATGTTAGCTATTTTAGCCAGAGATCAAGTGTTTATTATAATAGGTCAAATGTTTCGCACGTAAGTATGTTTACCTTTAAAGACAGATATATAGCTGCCAAGTTTTCGCCTTTTTCAGGTTGTCATGCGCCCAAACCAAAGAAAAAATGGCGATGTACCGCAGAATGGACGTGCAGTGGATGATCCTGGTAAGGGTGGGCAAAGGCCCAAGGTGGCAATTTCTGAGGGGGTGCCAACTTAGCACACCGCCGCCCCCCGGTCTGCAACTTCTAACGTCGCCATGAGCTGATGTATGTGAACGTCTATAATTCTACCTACAAAATAACAACTTAAGCAAACAAATTCAAGGTGTGAATTTGTAGCATGTAGAGATTTACACATATGATAGGGGAGGAGTCGGAAATACGGTTCAAATACCAAAAACTAAACTGAGCTTAATTTTGCCGTTTCTGCAACATCACCAGCAGTTTGAAGAAGGTTGCAGAACTGGCCTGGTGACTGGCGATACCTATACTGTGGACAAACCTATGGAATGCCATAACACTCAAAATGAAATATACCGAAAGGGTGCATATGTAGCATGTCATGCTGTCTGAAACCACAGATAGATAAACTCTCCCCAAAGGGGGTATCAATTCAAGATCTCCACCCACCCAAGCAGAATGGACTCCCGGCCGAAGTAGAACTTATCAAACATCGGCCTCATCACGGAGTTGTTGACGTTCATGGATAAAACGCACATTTTCCCAACTATGTACAGCTGCTACAACCTGGGCGCAGAGCACTGGCAGAAATTCAAATTTTGCAGTTATTAATTAAACTGCCACTAGGTGGAGCCATGGTCCCAGTTCACAGACTCCTATGGTGTTATGCAGCTGTGCCTTGAGTCTTCCTTCACTACTGTAAAGCGGCAGCCCATCTGCAGACCACAGATATACTCTCTGTCACAGTTCCTTTGATCTTCTTGGACATGTTGGGGTATGTCTTGAAGATCCAATGGGTGAGGTCACCCCCATCATCCAGAATCTGGAAGAACATGAAGAGGAAGGTTCTGTAATTAATACTACCTAAGAAAATGCAGTTTTCAGCAGTTACAGAGCTGTGCCAGTGATTTGTGGATAAGGATGATCGCACCCTACCATATTGGGCTGCAAGATCTCGATGTTAACACAGCGGTTGATGCGCCCTCAGAAGTCATCTTCATACTACCTCTGGCAGCCAGACAACATCGGCACGAGATGAGATTATCATGAGATTGATGCTGCTCTGTGACTGGTCACCTTCCTGCAGCCTGAGAGAAGCTACAAGCTTGCAGGACCATCCGAATAGACTGATGGTGCACACACACACCCATACTGCTCAGCGATCTAAATCTGCCCCCGACCCTAGTTTGGCCGGCTTGATATTCTTGATGCAGAGATGGGGGGGGGGGGGTCTCATCATCAGAGCGGTCGGAATATGAGGCAAGATGTAAGGGGACAGCGGTTTCTCATAGATGTACTGAGGTGCAGAGAACCTGTCATACAACGCAGGTAAATACGGGTTCAAGACTGCATCGGTTATGGACGCCCCCATGTGGCTGTTACACAGGCAGCCATTTTCCTTCTGGCCAGTGTGTGCATGTGCAGTACTTGAACATTTATTTTATTTTTGCTGGATTTTAAAACTGAACTTAGATTTTAATTTTTTTCTAAAACGATTATTCATAGCTGTGTGTATAATTGTGCACTTGATTATTAAATGCCTCTAAAAGTTAAAAAAACAAAGTCTGCTTTCATATTTTCTCTACATCCTAAAATGCTTTCAGCGATCTTGCTGCATTTTAAAGATTACCTGTTGTTTCATCAGGTTTATAAATATATATAACTCTAATTAAGCATATGGAGTTCATTACTAAAAAACTCTATCTTACATTTTATTTCTGGTAAATTCTACCGATATCAGATCAGTGTTTAAAAATGTAAAATTCTCACTAGATGCATTTCTACATCTTATCTCATGTCGGAGGGGGAGACTACGAGCTACTTCAAATTTTACAAACTACTTTAAAACTGAAAGGCTCCTGTGCTCGGCTAATTAGTTAAAATCTTGTTCTTTGGTTGGTTTGTTTCCTTGATTGAAAGAAACATCCAGCTCTTTCACATTATCATTGGTGACACATCCATGATTATAGAGGACTGACCAATCAGCACACAGCAAGAACTCAGTGCTAAAGTGAAATCCAGGTCTTTTTAATTGAAATGGTAATTTACAAACCCTGTCCTAGCTCATAGTGTCCCCCTGACATGGATTAGGTGGGCCACCTTATATTCGTATGTGTGCAACCATTTAAAAAAACTGCATTTGCATATTTTCGTCACTAGAGGACAAAAGAGTACTATTAGGCCACCAGCAGTGAAATTAGCGAACTTTCTGACATCTTACTAAGCAGAATTTAAAACCCCGTCAGTTAACTGTGATTTTCCCAAAGGGAACTACTGTTGAATTCTCTGTGCTAGATAGGCCTAGTACGTGTCTGCAGATGGAGTCATAGAGGAACCTTTGCCAATTTTATGTTGGAATCGGCTACCAATTGACTGAATGAATATTCCATTGATCAGTCTTCTAGCTTGGACATAGGTTAATGAATGTGAAAATAAAAATATTCAAGATAATTAAATGATGGAGGATCAACAACATACATTAATAATAAATATACTTGTGTTTTTAAAATAAATTATGCAAACAGTTTTGCAACTTTTCATATTTTATTATAAAACTATAATTATACAAAAAATCTCATTTATCAGCGATAACCATATCTCTGTCAGTTCTTAACTCTTTCACCTGAATGCTTAGTCATACCATTAAAGAAATCACATTCTAGTCTTCTCCTTCATAAAGATTTATTCACATGGATAAAACAGATACATAAGGGTAAAAAATGAATTAATGTGGAATGATCAGTGTCCCCAGTTTGTGTTTATAAAGTAGATAAAGTGAACTTCCATTTTTATATTCAGGTTCCGTCTCTTGTCCAGTGACACACGAATGATTTAAACCATTCAGTAAACCAGTTCTGTGTTCAAACCTTTTACAATGTTGCCTATAGATTCCTGTCATCCATCTCCTTTCTTCAGGGGTTTTATGTGATCTGACACCAAATGCCAAAAAGCAGCTGCTCAATCCCTGTTAAGCCGCTCTGTTTACCAGCAATTAGAGACAGTTCACCCACAGAAGCCATTCTGACACTAATACCAAATACAGTCAGTTTATTTTTATAGTGTCGTTCTCGACGTGATGTCCTAATAGTGGTTAACAGTCACTTAACAAACCATAGTGTCTGAAGAGAATGAATTAGGAATAGTGTCATATTTACATATTAGAAAACATGAGTACTGGTACAGGGGGGGCTCTGGTGGATCATCTTTTGCGTAGAATGAATCTGGTTCCAGGTCTTTCAGCTCTCAAATGTTTTCAGTGTGACTGCAGACGTGTGGTGCTAGGAAGCAGAGACCGTATCGAGATTAAGTATGGATATAGAAACAGACGATGTAAGAAATACGCATGCATCAATCTATAATTACAATAATTACATGGTATCAATCTATAATTACAATAGATAGCTACCTAGTAGATGTATTTTAGCTAAAACAATATCAGTTATATAAACTGAATTAGAACAAACTAGCTGAGTGCATAAATTTTAATAGTAAAATGGAATATTGCCCTGTGTTTTACAATAAAAATGTGAAATAATCCTTGCCCTCATGTGCCAAAGTTTGCTTGTCATTAGCACAGCAACCCTCTTATCACTGGTCCCCAGCACCGAGGTTGCTTATCTCACTAAGCCAGCCGACTGCAGCAAGCTTATAACAGACCCAGGTAGACAAAGGAGCTGGCCGGAGCCTAAAATGCAGTCTAAAGGGGTAAAACGGATACCTCACCTCCTTCAGTGGAGTCTGACAGTGGGCTGCACAGCTTTAAAGTCAGCTGAATGGCACTAGAGGGGTTTCTCCTGGGACTTTGGCAACTATCAGCTTATAAATCCATGTGCTTGACTATCACCATACCTACAGATACGAGTTTTCTTCTTTGATGTCATGGTTGGTTGCCCCACCTGCCCTAAGTTTCCTATTTCCATCTAATTTCTATACAGAATTGCAGAGTTACCTCATTGATTGCTTTTCTGATCGGCTTCACAGCAGGGCTGACTGGGAAAATCATTTTGACAGAAATGTATGTGTGAACATTTTACATTTGAAGCTGGATAAATAGTGTGGCAAGCTGTTACTGGTCAACTGGCCACAAAGAGAGAGAGATTTATGTGAGAATGGACATGCTGGCCAAACTCACGCATTGTCAGTGTCCCTGGATCGCAGCCACTGGGATATGGCTGCCCCTTCCTGATCTGTGGTTCACTGTGCAGATGTGACTCTGGGAAAAATTAGGGTGGACAGACAAGGGGCCAAGAGAGAATGGGCAGGTATACTATGATAAGGAATGCACAGTCAGTGGATAGACAGGAACAACATGATAAGGAATGGACAGTCAGGGAAGGTCAGGAACAACATGATAAGGAATGGACAGTCAGGGAATGGACAGGAACAACATGATAAGGAATGGATAGCCAGGGAATGGACAGGAATAACATGATAAGGAATGGACAGTCAGGGAATGGACAGGAACAGCATGATAAGGAATGGACAGCCAGGGAATGGACAGGAACAGCATGATAAGGAATGGAGAGTCAGGGATGGTCAGGAATGGCATGATAAGGAATGGACAGTCTGGGAATGAACAGGAACAGCATGATAAGGAACGGACAGGCAGGGAATCTACAGGAACAACATGATAAGGAAAGGACAGCCAGGGAATGGACAGGAACATCATGATAAGGAATGGAGAGTCAGGGATGGTCAGGAACAACATGATAAGGAATGGACAGTCAGGGAATGGACAGGAACAGCATGATAAGGAATGGACAGTCAGGAATGGTCAGGAACAACATGATAAGGAATGGACAGTCAGGGAATGGACAGGAACAACATGATAAGGAATGGACAGGAAGAACATGATATGGAATGGACAGCCAGGGAATGGACAGGAATAACATGATAAGGAATGGACAGCCAGGGTATGGACAGGAACAACGTGATAAGGAATGGACAGCCAGGGAATGGACAGGAACAGCATGATAAGGAAGGGACAGTCAGGGGATGGTCAGGAATAACATGATAAGGAATGGACAGCCAGGGAATGGACAGGAACAGCATGATAAGGAATGGACAGTCAGGGGATGGACAGGAACAACATGATAAGGAATGGACAGTCAGGGGATGGTCAGGAACAACATGATAAGGAATGGACAGTCAGGGGATGGTCAGGAACAGCATGATAAGGAATGGACAGATGGGGTGGAAAAGAAGAACACGATAAGTAATAGACAGACTGGGTTGGACAGGAAGAACTTGGTAAGTAATGGACAAACTTGGGTAGTCAGGCAGGGGACTAGAAAAGATGAATGAAGGTAAGCAAAGCCACATAATCTGGAGTGAGAAACTGTCGAGGCTTCCTGGATATGGTGGGGGAGTTTGAAGTTGGTGGTTCCTGAGTGGGGTGTCTACTGCTGGTTTTCATTTGGGGGGGGTTGTTGTTGCTCTTCTTGCAAGTCTGAAAAAGAGGGCAGAGCCACACTGCAGGTGCAACTGTCGGATGCGCCGCTGGCCACTGAATGCAGCCCATTCAGCTGGGTCCACTGGGCCTGTGCTACGGGCTACCGGATAATCCCTTTGGTAATCGGATTATGTAAATTCATACTCCACACAGAGAGGCTTTCATGGAAGACTGCATCTCTGAAACGACACTTGAAGGGTGGAGAGAAACAGTGACAATTGCTTAAACTAGACATTATTTCTAATTTGAGCTGGCTGCAAGTGGGGAAGAAAGTGTGGCGATGGTGTGGCGATGGTTTGGCGATGGGGGGGGGGGGGTCCTTAGCACTGGGCGGGACCAGTAACAGGACAAGAGCAGCTTCCAGACCTGCTTGGGCCCTTCGTGATGCTGCCACGTTGACTCACACTCACGTTCTACCCCTTGCCTATGGTCCCAAAATGGCTCAGCCAGATTACTACACGACATTGTCTACAGCCTGCTTCTGCTATTGTGCCATTTTTTGCTTCCATAAGGTACGGAAGCTCTCTTTCTCTTGACTGCATTCTGGAGCATCTCTTTAAAACTATACCTCAGCCCTCAAAATGACTGAAGATGTACCACTGGGCGTATGTGTGAGAAATGCTAGCATTTACTGCGAAAGTTCTGAAGGCAGGATAGGACCGTCAGCTAAGGTAAAAAAAACAACGCAGCTGGAGAACAATGAAGGGAAACAATGGCCGCACAAAAACACAAGAAACCTGGAGAAGCTAGTCTGGGCTTAGAGATCATCACACAATGCCTCTTACTATGATGCCAAAAGAATTGTAAATACAAATGCCAACTGCACAATCATATTCTTCTTGCCACATTTTGTAACATTGTGTTCACACACTGATAATGCTTTAGTAAGGTTTTTAATCAATAACACATATTAACTGTTTATTAATTTGCAATGCGTCACTAATATAATTATGTTTTTGTCAGTTTTATTAATTTTAAGTACCAAAAATAACAGAAATAACTAACTGGTAATTATTGACTATTACTTTCTGGCAAATGAAGATTATATATAACCAGATGAATATGGCCATTTTTTGCATATTATTTTCTCATGCAATTGAAGAATATTAGACTGTAATGCATGTTAATATGCGGTCTCACAGGTACCATCAACTTTATCACAGATGCTAGCAGGAAAATACGTCGTAAATCTCCTAGCTTAGCATGCTTGTATTGTTTTTAGCTTTGCATGGTAAGCTTAGTAAGTACATAACGTAATGTAATGTAAATGAATGCCTGCCGTACCATAAAGCAGGCCGTGGGAAGAGCCCAGGGGCAGCACGCGTCACACAATGAAGTCCAAGCTGCTATAAAGGGGCAGGCGTGCTCCCTCTTCCAACAGAGAGCGCTAGCGCAGAGAGAGCGGCCAGAGAGAGCTAGCGGCACAAACCACGCAGAAATTCATCGCTGAGAGGCTGTGGTCCGAGTCAGCAGCACTGACAGCCAGCAGTGGGAGCCATCTTTAAGATCTAGCAGAGTATGGAGAGGACATAGGAAGCCGGAGCGAGCAGTGACTCAACTGTGCATCGCATCCGCCCATCCACAGGTGAGCAAGCATCTGCATGTATTCATATAGTGATGGCGAGAGTGTACACCAGTAATATGTGAGAAATGATGTGAGTCGTCATGTGATGTCAAATCCCTAGTACATCCTCGAGACTATAAAAATGTGCTATTCTGTGTTACACTGTAAATATTCTGTAACGAAAGGCACCGTCTCACTGTAAAACGTGGATGTTAAAATATATTATATATGCTGCAATATTCCAGTTTCATTTCCATTAGGTTTCACTCACGTATTTTATTGTGTGGAAAATATTAAATTCATTTAATAATTTGTTGTAAAAAAAAAACCTATGCATTTGAATTACATTACTGCAAGGTATTATTAAATGCATAACTATACAATATATTTTTACATAAAAATAAATTTTGACTTTCTTTTAAAGCAAACATATGCTTCTATTTGAGGGGTATTCAGATTACAGAAATACTTTTTCAGTTTATATTCCGTTTCTGTTTGTGGAAATGAGTAGTATTCTAGAGAGCTGAGAGCTGCTGTCAGTAACATAAAAATGTGTGCATATATACCCAGTTATTTAAACAAAAAATTGTTTTCGAATTTCACTTTTCCACTTTCCACTTCCACTTTTGTATGCAAATAGTATTACCTTATAGCCAGTGTTGGGCATTTCTGGTCCAGAAGCTACAAATCCAGACCAAGATTTTCTTTCTACCAACCAGTTGTGCAAAAAAAGTCACAGTCACAGAGTACTCAGCTGGTTAGTAGAAACAAAATCTTGGTCTGGATTTGCAGCTTCTGGACCTGAAATACCCAACATTGCTTATTTTTACATTACTAAGGGACTTTCACATTACTAAGGGACTTTCACATTACTAAGGCACTTTCACATTACTAAGGGACTTTCACATTACTAAGGCACTTTCACATTACTAAGGGACTTTCACATTACTAAGGGACTTTCACATTACTAAGGGAATGTGCAATTAGAGCCCATGGTTCCAACAACAAGGCATCATAAAAAAAGTGTTGGTCATTAAGCAGCTGCCATGGTTTTTTCTGCAGATCAAGACGCTGACACCTGGGGGGGGGGGGGGGGGGGGGGGGGGGGGGGGGGGGGGGGG
>JAODKC010000044.1:10962791-10973063 GCA_026777985.1 Mormyrops attenuatus | reverse complement strand
CCACCCACCCCCCAGAGAAGAAACTGAGCAAGAATGAGATCCTGCGCCTGGCCATGCGCTACATCGGCTTCCTGGTGCAGCTGCTGGAGCGCCAGGGGGGCCGGCCCACCCTGCTCAGCATCCTGCACTCAGCCCAGGGCCTGGCCAGTGACACAGAAGCCCCTTCTCCCGGCTCCAGCTGTGACAGCACTGAGGCCTGGTAGCCACCCCCCCCCCATGTGGCCCTGCTATCTCTGTACATGCCTACCAGAACTGCTGCCAAACCAGTGCCAATGCATCCCATCTTTGTCCCACCTCCATTCCATCTTACCACAACCCTATTCTAGCCCCAGCCAGGCTGAGCTCTTGAAAGGATGAGTAGCGGAGTTTTGCTGAACACAGTTGAAGGATATATCGTTGGGATAGGCTGCTGGTCTTCAACCAAGTCTTGATACTTTAACTGGGGTATACCGAACCTTTGTGGCCAGCTCAACACTTGCACATATCCAGGGATTTTAGTCCTAATTATATATAAGGTCAATCTGTTTTAGATACGACAGATCACACACATCACTTGCACGGGGGGGGGGGATATCCTGCAGGCAAACAAAATTGGGAACCTGACACCAAAAGAGAGAATTCATTATTTGATGCATTCATGCATATATCTGAAAACATAAAGTATATTCTCATCAAGCACTGCTGGGAGATTTGAGGGAAACGAGGAAGATTGCCTAACCATCTCATCAAGGGCAGCAGTGAGTTCACACAAAAGACAAGGGAGCCCCCATGCCTTGTTCTGTTTAAATGTCAATAGGAAAGAAAGACAGTGCTTAACAAAAGCCAGGAACCACGATGACTGGCTGGGGTATAGCTCTGCTTTGGCTATAAACAGTACTGTGGGGGCCCATAAAGACAAGCTCATTTCATCGACAAGGACCACAGGAATAATATGTAGGATTTTTTGTCTATTTATTGGGGTATCAGGGATTAGACTTGTGGGAAAATAGACAATCTTTTTAGTGATGTGTATCTTCTGTTTGATCACTGCTTATCACAGCTTAATTTGCTGTTTGTACAAGAAATATGTAGCCAAAGATTGTTGTTTTTTCTGATCAATTTTTCTCATGGGTGGGCTATTAATATTTAACATTATATTGATATCTGTATTGTTTTCCATGTTAATTCTATTGGATTTGCTTTTTATGTTGAAATGTATTTATTATAACTGTATTTATTTGTCAATAGAAATGTGTGAAAATACCTCTTTTGCTTAACTGGAATTCTGAAGAACATCATTCTATCATTGCTATCTAAAGGAGTAAAAACAAATTTCAGAATTTGTCATTTTTTTTTATCATTCACAATGTTATTTAACACTGTGACATTGAGTTGATACAGAGCTGATTGAATTTTCCTTTAAAACAAACATCTTTGGCACGCTGACTGTGGATTGCAAATTTATGAATGAATTATGGACCATCCTCCTTTAAATGTTTTCTCCTTGAAATGTTCTACAGAAGTCAGTTCCCTAGCCAATGGGCAGTACTAATGGTCCATTACACAGCCTTTGATCCCCAGACGAGCACAGTGATGACCCCTGGGTCATGTCCGAAAGCAGTGAGGACAGGGAATGAAAGGACAGCTTAACTTGTGACCTGGAGTCAGAGGTCAGCCTGCAGTGATGCCCTCAACCCTCTTTCTGACCATCATGAGCCAAAAAGGCTGAACTTCAGAAGGGGTGTGGCCAAGATCCTGAGATGTACTTTGCAGGACCACAAAGCGCTGTTTGTTTAATCCATGACTTAGCATATTTAATGCCCACTGACTGAACTCTATGGTCCAGGGCTTTCCATGTAGTCCTCCCATTTCTTCCTGTTCTTTTTTCATATATTTGGTATAATGGAATAATTTTTTGAGTATTAAATCTCCCCTTTTGGTAAGGCTGACCTTAACATGGCAGAAGACAAACAGTGAAATGTCCATATCATTAGTCGCTTTAATTCTATACCTACCAGCGGCCCCACTGAGAGTCTGAAGTAAGACGCCAGACACTGTCAGTTTAAAGCCGGGAGCACACCCAGCTGACTTTCATTGTCTGAAGCTGTCAGGTTGTTGGTGAAAGTTGGTAACTGCCTGTCATGCTGGAGTGTGTGGCAAGGTTGGACACGGTTGGCGCCGTTTTGGCTGATTGAGCATGTTGAACCAGGGTTGAAGCTAGTTGGTGAGACGGCTCTCTGACCAGGCTGTATGTCAACCAACTGCCCTAGTCATCCTAGCGTGTTCCATGGCAAAATGACACAATCGACAGGAGCCGTCTGTTTGTCTGGCTTGCTTGGCGCTAGCTTTTTGTCATGGGCTTGATGTGTACCCAGCTTAAAGCACACAGTCCTGGCCCTGCTTTTAGACTTCAGCGCCCACACCGCCAGTCCTGCTAACACAGATCGCAGCTGCAGCTGAACACACAGAGTTGCCAGGAACAGGCAGCTGACACATTCATGACTGCTACAGTACACTTCTCGTTATCATATTTTGTTTTTGTTTCTGACTACTGTACATTCCATGGTACATATGGCTGTATCAAATACATTAAAATTTTTGTTGACTGTCTATCCATCCACTTTCCAGCTGCTCTGGTACAAGTTTGCAGTGGCATATAATATAGAAGTATTCAATGTATTTAGCCAGCGCATTTTATAAAGACAGCATTTACAGTTTTACCCAAATTATTTACTATTTTCAGATGATTTACTCTTTTCACACTCAGTGGCCACTTTATTAAGTGACCTTTCACTTTACCAGAAACAATCTCCTTCCTATGTTTCCAGAACTACTTCAATAGTTGATGAGTTCAGAGATGCCTTTCTAAACACCGCTTCCTACTCGAAACTGTCGTTTTTTGCACGTTTAACCTTCTTGCTAGCTTTAACAAGCCTGCCCATTGTCTTCCAACCTGTCATTGACACAGTGTCTTTACTATAGTAACTGTAGTAGTACTCCTCTCTTGACGATATTTTTTTGTAGTACTATCCTCTGTAAACTCTACATGAAAATCCAGTGATAGCGGTTGTTTCAGAGACGCTGGATTTACCATGTTTGCCACCGACAACCACACCACACTTATGATGATTTTTAACTTTGTCTGCATGCTGCATGTATTGAGTTGTGCCACACGAGTCTCTGTTTGTATTTACCTAATAAAGTGACCTTTGGCTGTGTGTGTGTGAGTAATGCACGCATTATTTGCTGTGTATCGACTACACTAGAATACCTGTCACTTCAGCCAGATGACTCCACTGTGCCTGTAAATGTCCACTTCGTATTCTGTTAGCGTCCACCCAAGTGCACGTTTCTGATAGGCTATTCCCTCTAGAGGCTCGTGGTAATGGCCTATTGAGGGCACATTTCCTTATCTGAGCCTAGCACACTGTGTGAGCCCGCTATCACAATGGGCCACGTTGCTGCCTCTCTTCCAAGCTGAGGACGCATGAGAAAGGCTCTCAGAATGTGGCTGCCAAGCATTTGCTCCTGAGCTCTTTATCCTACTAAACTGATTCATATTATGCGTGTTTTGCTCTCCCACTCTGCCTTTCTCCCTCACTCTCTCTCGCTGCTCCACCACCTTATCTTCCACTGCAGAACGGCCCCGCCGCGGCTGCAGGTGCAGGCTGGAGGGGTGGGAATGGGGGGGCTCTGAAGACCGGGCAATGCCCTCTCCTGTGAAGCACTTTTTATGGGCTGCTGCCCCACATTTTAATCAGATTATGTAAATATACACTTCAAAAAGCACTAAAGTGTAACACACACCAGAGTGGGAGGTGGGAGGAGTCAGACCCGGAAGGTTGCGGCCTGATGACACCTCCGTCAGCCGCACGGATGACGTCCTCTGCCTGAGTGTGTAAGTCACCATTCACTAGGGGTGTGTGCCTGGGTACCCACTGTGAGAAGGTATTGGCACTGCTCACTGGTATTATGTCTTTACTTTTGCTAAAGTTCAATCACTGGCCGCTACTCTCTATATTCTCACACAAAGGAAGGCTAAGCTATTTTAAAATAAATTGTAATTATGAGCTAAAGAGATGAAATTTGGTGGCGTTTCCAGTATGCTCAGTTGGAGGATTAATGGCCATTAATGAGGTGGGAAGGTCCAGTGGCCAGTGGAAAAAAAAAACCTACTGCAAATGCACTTTACAAAAAAGGTCAGAGCAGGCTGCACCTGCTGCGGAGGTGTCTTTTGGAGTGCAGGGTCTGCTCCTGAGGACCTTTTTTGACTCTGTAGAGGCATCAGCCAGCTTTTACGGTGTGGTCTGCTGGGGCAGCAGCATCTCTGCTAGGGACAGAAAGAGACTGAACAGGCTGATCCGGAGGGCCAGCTCTGTTCTAGGATGCCCTCTGGACCCGGTGGAGGTTGGGAGTGACAGGAGAATGGTGGCTAAGCTGTCATCCTTGTAGGATAACATCTACCACCCCATGCAGGAGACTCTGACGGCACTGAGCAGCCTCTTTAATGGCAGGCTTCTGCATCCACGATGTGGGAAGGAGAGATTCAGAAGGTCTTTCCTTCCATCCGCCGTCAGACTCTATAACAAAGTCCTTGTTATACACACACATCCAATACACCAGGGTGTTTTTCTTATGTACAATATTTCCTGAGTGCAATTCCACAGTGTTGTACATATATTTATATATTTCCACTTGTACATATATAGTTTTTATCCTATTGTTTTTAATTTTTGCTGCTCTATTTTTGTACTGTCCACTTTCTGCCGTAACAATGCAAATTTCTCACTTGTGGGACTAATAAAGGATTATCTTATCTTATCTTAAAATAGGTTGTATTGTAGAGCAGGATAAGGGAGCCCTCCAGTGGTGAATTGGGCTTATACAGGAACTGAATGCATTGTCAGTGAATGCGAAGCACATTTTCTGAGTGCAAGCATTAATCCTGGGTCAATAAATAAGCCTGTGTCTGTATTTAATATATTTAATATATAATTAAATAATAATTTATCACACCCATCACCATTCATCAGTTGGTTATCTCTGTTATTATCCACTGATTGGTGATCCAAACCCAAGATGTATCTAAATAACCTAAGACGACGCAAATCATTTTTAAACGTGGTGGGATTGTTGTTCCCAGAAATGGTGAATTCAGCGTCTCAGAAACAGTCACCTCCCTGACTTTCATGGACTGGAGAGTCTGAAGTCGAGCTGGACAGCGTTTCACATGTAGATTCATGATGCTTGATGAAGTCGTGGTGTACACCTCACTGCACAAAGTCAACACGCAGACAAAATCTGTTTCTGTCAGTAAAATTAAATTCAAGTATATTGAATTCAATCTGATACAATACCTTGGCCAATATGGTTGGCCCAAAGCACTTAATAGAGAATCAAACAGCAGTGGCACCAAGTAACTCTCCACTGTGAAGGGTAGCGTTAGTGTAAATGGGTAGTGAATAAAAGCTAGAAGACAAGAGAAGAGAGGACACAAAACTATGGTTATGTGGGAAGGAAAACGTCAAGGGGCAGCACTGGCTGCCCTCCCCCTTTGGGACATGCTAACAATACGTTATGCTGTTACTCTGTCTGTAGTTCTGCTCTGTCTTCAGACATCTGCAGACCCTTCTTTATGCCACATGTTCAGGACATGGAGGCGTATGGAGCAGAGAGTGACACAGTGGTTCAGTACTGATGCAGGGCTATAGTGTACTTGCTAGCTTACTTGCTACTACCATAGATGTAAGAAAGACAGCAAACATTTAGCATAAATACTTATAGCCAATGTTCAGCTAAAGGTACTATATCTTTTGCACTTAACCAAGGTTCTGTGTCAGGGCTGGTCGATCCTATAGATGACATAGGAGGCCGCCTAGGGTGTCAGCTTCTGAAGGGGTGCCGACTTTTCCTCAGACAGGGGGCGCCGGTGATGATGCTCACCTAGGGTGCCATATAGGCTAGGAATGGTACTGTTCTGGTTACAGGCTGTGGACAGAGCAGGTCTGCAGTACCATATCATCACTGATAACAGCATTATTACTCAGGTAGTGAATATTTAATACTCTGAATTACACATTAACTTTATTGGAAGTTTTGAGCTTGACTTTAGCAAGACAAACCCAGAAAGCCAGCAGAGTGACATTAGAATATGTGTAATATGATTATATTTACTTCTAGTTATGGTGCCTACAGCTGCATTTTGAATCACATTATAGCAAACAGATGACACTAAAACTGAAGGCACTCTGTCTGTTACTCTTAATCAATCATTAGTCTTGTTATTGTTTGCAATATAGATACCGTTACTGCAGTAAAGGTGACATTAATAGTTTCAATGAACTAGCGAGATGATTGTATTTTGGGTACCAAGTCCAGAAGTCTAAAGTGCACAAGTTTGACGTATCATTTTGTGTGTCTGTTGGCCCAGTTACATGCTGGAGGAATCTAACAGAGACAATGATAGACAAACAGCTTTAATAATTCTTTACTAATGTCTGTGTCTACATAAATTTATGTTAAAATCACCTAATATTAGCATTGCATCTAACTGTAACACTTTGCTTAATGGGGCACAAACACATAGTAACAGTTTAGTTACTACTGAAGTACAAATCATGAACAAATACAGTCGCTACTTGAGATAAAAGATGCGTCACGATTCAGTAATGATGAACAAACATGACATCAGTATTTCACTTGTTATTTGTTCCTTCAGTAATTCCTTCAGTAGTTCACAAAGGTTTACAGAATTAACAGCTATAGTAACAAATATAGTAACTGCTTGGGATAAAACATGCATAATAATTCATTAATGATGAATTAGCATGTGATTAATATGTCACAAACACTTAGTTTGTGGTTAATTAATGCGTAAGTAATAGCATAATACTATATTATTTGTGCACTGACAAATAAAATGTTACCGATGTAACACTAAATATTTTGTAATCATTTACATAGAAGTCCCTATAGTGAAACATCTGACATATAATGCAAGGATTCTATGTTCTGGTGGTACTCAGTAATGTAAAGGTCTGAATGATTCTGCAGGTTGTAAGATCCCCAGCATCCGTGCCAGAGGTGGGAAAATATTTACCCTGGGTGGTGCTCTGAGAAACCAGGGAGGCGATGTACTACCCACTTCTTTGTTAATACGGAAGTCCCCACCCAGACCGTCCCTCAAATAAAAACTAGACCTCGTTAGTAAAGTCTGTGCTTTTGGATGCACACCAAGTCTCTACAGTGTAGTGAGTATAGCCTACTATAGAGTATAGTGAATTGGTAAGAGATAGTGGTATAACAGACCGTAGTTGATCCATGATCCATAAGGATCAGAAAATCACTGCTACAGTATATTGACATATGATGGAACAAAACTGTGCAGGCTTTTTCAGATATCTGAAAGTCACTGTATATATTTAAACATCATCTTATAACACAGTGTTTGCCATTTCATCTTGATTTTTACTGCCCATATATTTATTGACTTTGCAGTAGTGTTTAAGCATTAACTCTGCTTATCTTGCATATTTTTATGAACTGAGACAGTTTAGAGATGCAAAGCAGATTTTTGTATTGGCTGTATTTTTACCCTTTACGTACTGATTTACTGCTCCACTTTTAGTAGCTATTTTTTAAAATGTAATCCATCCGTCTTCTAACTGCTTATCCTGGTCAGGCTTGTGGGAATACCTGGAGCCTAAATGTAATTCAGCAAAATGCAAAATGATTTTGACTCTGAAGCAGTCAATTGAAAATTAACAAAAAAATGAACAAAAATTAACTATTTCAATTACAGTATCATCTCAGTAAGCAGAGTAGAAGCACGTGAATTTGGTTTTGTTAACCTACAGAATTTTTCATTTTACCGTGTAACTGAGTAAATATGCCCATGGTTAATTGTTTACTGAACTGTATAACTGCAGTATGGCTACAATTTAACTGTACTGTATAGTTCAGACTACAAAAACCTGCATTGTAGCAATTTGGGTTAGTACTCCAAAATGCAGTCCATGGTTCCATAGGAAGTCCATAGCTCCAAAGATAGAAAGCATTACATTTTTGAAAGGGTACATTGCTTGTTGTTGCTGAATCTCGTGAAATGGCAGAGATGCACTTGCAAGTTCACATCAGATTTTCGCAGAAGAGTGTGCAGATGTTTAATTTATACAGCTTACTTTGACACACTTGATTTTGTCAGAAAAAATGCAGCACTTCCTATGATTCCTGCAGATCTGTGATACTACTTCCTTATCAGTCATATGTCACGGACATGTGGTGGGTAGGGCTGGGTATCGAGGTCGGTACTTTTAAAGGTACCGACCGAATGATGTCGGTACTACCGGGTATCGGTTCATGTCAAATCAAACGGTGCCAAATTTCGGTACATTCACATGATCATCAGCAGCGGCGCGCACGAGCTGAGTGGGACATACGGAACTGGGAGAAAGGTTTAAATTAATTAACAGCTATCGCTCAGCGTTTCGATGCAATTTACATTTAAAGCAGCAATAGGATACATTAATATAAACAAATAAATACATTTATGAACTAGATGTTCAACACGCTCATTATATTTGTTATGATGTTACACTTTTGATTTAAAGATTTATTTTCTATATTTATTTTTAAAATGTGCAAATAAGTCGTTTTTTCCTTCAGACACGTCAACAGACCCATTGCCTTTGATTTTCAGATGTTCTGAATTGTGTTTGTAGTTTTAATAATAATAAACAAATAATGTTTTCTCTGTTGTACTAAAATTGCACCAAACTGTGACCCCAGAACCCCAGAAGGTTTGTAACAAATAGTGAATTTTGTGTACCGTTACACCCTTTATGTAACACTGCAGGAACGCGCCTGGCCCTTAAAGGGGCCAGGTCAATTTGGGAGACCAACCCGCGGGTCCAACGGAACTTTAAAGGGGCAACGCAAGCTGCGGAAACACGTACCCCGGCTCAGGACTCTCCACACTACAACAATGACATATTGCTTTTCAGAAATACAAGTGGTGTTAGCGGTCGTATGCGGCGCTTCCCGGATTCCTGTAGGTAGGTGAAACCATTCACTTATCAATCATATGTGAAGGAAAGTTTCAACCTTTTAGTTAATGATTACATTCATCCTCATACAAATATGACACAGTATTGGTCCAAGTCAGACATTCTCATTTGTCATCATGAAGTTCATGTATTACGGACTTGCTTATTTGTTTCTACAGATTTGTATTCTACAGAGTACAAATTGTAGCAAAATACTGGTGTGGTATACAGAATACAGTCACTGGATTAACCTGAAACCTGTGCTGGGAAGACTAGTAGAGAGAGGGCATGAAGTCACAGTGGTGGCTCATAATGCTTCCAATTCTATAAACCCAACTGAAGATTCACCCTGGAGCTACAGAATATTCAATACGTCAGTTTTTGTGGAACTAATAAACAGTCATGTAGAAGAGTTTGTTAACTTTTCAATGTATGAAATCGAGCACATGAACATGTTGGAGATATTTGTTAAATTCTACCTATTGCTAAACAAAGCAATTAGGTTCTTCCTCGAGGTATTTAAGGAAGTACTGGAGTCAGAGCATTTAATGGAGAGTTTGAGAAAGGATGGATTCCAAGTCATACTGGTTGACCCAGTCTATCCATACGGAGAGCTGGTAGCTGCAAAACTCGGCATCCCTCTGGTGTACACGTTACGCTTCTCCGTTGCCAATGTCATGGAAAGGCTCTGTGGGCAACTGCCAGCACCCCCATCGTTTGTACCGGGTGCGATGAGCAAGTTTACTGACCAGATGGGATTTATTGATAGAATGATGAACTTACTCTTCTACTGGTCTCAGGATCTGCTTGCTATGATACTATGGAGAGACTTTGACAAGTTCTACAGTAAAATTTTAGGTAAGCAGATACTGAATCGAATTATTTTAAGGTTATCATAGCCCTGTATATGGCAGGATAGTGGTCTGCTTCATCTGTGTTTTACACAGTAACATGAGTTTGTTGATTGTTCCAAAAACAGGGAGCTTTGTTATTTGTTGTTTTTTTATTGTATAAAGGATGCTATTTATCAGTTATGCTGCTTTAATTGCTATTATTTTGAGAGAACATGCTTCTTGAAACAATACTGTATAATACTTGAAAAGTGTAGTTTGACTTGATTGTTTTTTTTTTCCAAAAGGGAAACCCACCACTGTTTGCGAAACAATAGGGATGGCTGATATCTGGCTGATTCGCACATACTGGGATTTCGAGTATCCACGACCTTTTCTTCCCAACTTTAAGTTTGTTG
>JAODKC010000044.1:10937435-10950980 GCA_026777985.1 Mormyrops attenuatus | reverse complement strand
TCCAAAGATCTCGTTGATGCCATAAGGGCCGTGATCCATGACCCATCGTAAGCAATACACAATGAATAAAATTCTTTTTAGATATGACAAACTGAAACAAACATCCATCACCATTATTACTGCACAATTTCATTTCTGATACAATGTATCACAATATAACACACACAGCCCATATTGTTTCAAGACTTTCAAAATACAAGTAAACATTATTTTGAATCAGAATGAAGTTGATTAATCACAGCTAAACCAAAATGGCTTGTGTGATCTTTTTATGTGATGACCAGGTATAAGGAGAATGCAATGAGACTGTCAAGAATTCAGCACGACCAGCCAATGACCCCACTGGACCAAGCAGTATTCTGGATCGAGTATGTTATCCGACACAAAGGAGCCAAGCACCTCCGCGTGCAGGCACACAACCTAACCTGGTATCAGTACCACAGTCTGGACGTGTTGGCCGTGCTGCTAACCACGGCGGCACTGGTGGTCCTCCTCTTCCTCAAGACCTGCAGATTCTGCTTCAGGAAGTGCTGCAGGAAATCAAAAACGAAAACCAAAACCGAATGACTTCTATACTGTTGCTTCTTATTGTGTATCTGTTAGTGACAAAATGTTCCTCATGTCTAAATGGTCCTATTTTGAAATATCAGAACTTAATGAATTCCTTCTCCTTGTGTGGCTTATACTGTAGTTCAACACCAGAGCTCCATTAAAATGTAAATGTAAAAAATGCAAACAGCAGCAAATGCAAAATGTGCATTCAAATTAGGCACGATTATTTCTCCAGGGCCTGAGATCATGTGTATAATGAGGGTAGGATTACTGCAACAATCTGATCGCCTACATTATCCCACAGTAATTCAGACTATTGCTCAATAAATGCAGTATATGATCTTGCAGGTTTCCCCCAGCAAATTTTAATATGGTCGTGTCCCCGCCCCCCCCCAATTGGCAAAATCATCAACACCCCCAATTTTATCAGTTGCATGTATATATATATGCCCTCCATAGTGAGTGGTTTGGGGCCCATATCCAGAAGGGCATGGATTTGCATCCCTGGGTAAGGCCCTTAAACCTGACTGCGCTAGGGGTGTTAGAATCTGGGTGACCCTAATCTCTGACCCCAAACTTTCTTCACTTGTATGATGCTTTGGATATAAACAAACCAAGTGACGCTTGTCGACAAGTGTTCCTTTGTGCTTTTAGGGGCGGGCTCTAATCTCACCACAGTTAAGCACTGAATATGTACATTTTCAAAGCAGTCTTCCTCTGATCACAGTCCCTGCTGCAGCATAACTTTATTCGAATTAACATATAGTTAACACAGGTTTGAGTCAAAATGGTACCTTTGGAGTCCTGTTGAAACAATCCCTGATTACCTATTTGTTACCTGCAGCTTAGCTATAAACTGCATATTCCACCCCATGCCAATATAGCAGGAAGAGATGAACTACTGAGAAACAACATAGACGTGTGCATTTAAGCAGAAGTTTATATTGAAATGTTGAATACCAAAACATTAGGTAGAAACATGAGGACATTAAGAACTACTGTAGGTCTTGCATCGGGAATTTTTCCGCGACATGAACACTGCAGTTTCTATAAATTAGATTTGAAATGTTTATTCTCTTCCAATTGGCAATATTCTCTCACAACCTAATGATGAATACTACAAAGGCACATGGAAAAATAAGCCCAGGGTAGCTTCCTGGGTTTTGCAAAGTAATTTGTCTCCACAAGTACTCCACACTGACTACAGAATTTGTATTTAGCATAAACCAAAGGCTTGCTATTTCTATAACAAGGGAATAGGTCTTTTGCTGAACGTTTATCAAGCAAATAACTTGTGCAATATGAGAAGTCAGTAAGAACAGGAACTACACAGTTTGCTAGGAGAACATGAGCCGTGTTTGTCCATCACCACGACCGGGGATTCTTTCATAGGTCAGTTTTCTCTTTGCCGCATGCGGTATAACTGTGGAAACAGAATCAAAAGTATGGTAAATAATATATCCATCCATCTTCCATAGCAGTACAGGACTACGGAGACATAAAATATTAATACTGGCTTATGATTCACAAACCCCGCTTGCAGAAGATCAAGCATTTAGGTTGAATACCAAAATTCTGATAAAATCAGGCTACAGTTAGATTACATACAGCATCTGAAATAGGAACTCAGTGCTGCCTTTTATCTGTAGCATCAAATTAAGGTGCCTATTATGGCTCATAGAAACAACAAGCTTTATTTATATTTTGGGTTTCTTGGTACCTTCTGTCACATCTTCCTTTTCCATCCCTTCTGCACTCCTCTTCCCTTCCAGCCCCCTGTTGAAACACCCTTTCCAGTGGACGGTGATGTCACTGGTAGTGTTCACTAGGGAGGTACTGGCCCTCCATGGGGGCCCTGTAGGGCGGGGCAGAAACAGCTCCTGTGAATTTTTTGTGGGCAGAGAATTATGGCCTGTTTGAGTGGCCATTTGGAAAAGACGTTCCGCAAAGAGACCATGGGGGTCACTGAAAGGCCAGCTCATCTCCTTAAGCAGGGCTGTGCATTTCATGCTTGATTCCTTAGGTTCCTGTGCCATGCAGGAATCCCTGCTCGTAAGGAAACAGCCTTCAAGGTCTGCAGCCGCTCCTGAGCCACAACCGAACCCAAGTTCACGCGCCACTGCCTCCTCCTTCACAGTAAGTGAGCTACTGGCATCGTAGGCTGCAAAGTCCGCTGGACAGAAAGGCGAGAGGAGTTCATCTTCCCTTCCAGGGGCCCCAGGACTTAAGTAGAACCCTGATGGAGGCTCCGGGGACTGGCACATGATTGCCGGGAACAACGATGCAGTCTCGCTGAAAAGCTAAGCAGACACATGATCAACAGAGAAACATCTAACATTGCTGTAACGCAAGGTTGCAAAAAAGCTGTGTACATCTGTACAGTGTTTGCAGCAAAGGTGGTACTCAGCACTGTAGGGGCACTGCCTTAATATAGGCATCCACCAGGTTATGGACGCTCACTTTATGCCACTTCGCCTTTATGAAGGACCTATATTAGCACCTAACGAGGCATTTCTCAGAACGTATCCCTGTTGTTAAGCGATGCGTGACTGTATTGATTCTGGAAAGTAAAACTACACTGTACATACTTTATTTCTACTTTATACTGTTATAGGTTTTATGTTATTTGGTATGTGATAGACCATTTTTTTGGTCTTGAAACACTTTTAGTGGTTTTTCCCCCTTATAAATTAATGGTAATTGCTTCTTTGCCAGTTTGGTTTACAAATGTTTTCACAGGAATGTTCTACTATCAAATGGGGGGGGGGGGGATATCTGTATTAAAGTAAGATCGACACTCAGTATTACAGAAGACTGGGTATTCAAAATGAAGTACCAAACCCGAGAGAGACTGCTACCATAGTCTTGGGAGGCTGATAAACAGGTACATCTTTTGACAGTCAAAATGCATGGCGGTGATGCTAAGCAGAGAAGACATGCAAAACCAACGTGATTTTCACTGTCAGTAGTGATGTTGAACAAAGGACCAAAATGCTCCTGTTTTCTTATCCACCTTATTCCCAGCTTTCACGATAGCCTGCATGAATTATGGGCGTGACTTCCGCCCTTGTCACACCATTGAACCAGGTCTGCAGTTTTTGAGCGAAAGTGATAAGAAAATGAATCAATTTGTGGGAACAAAGCCTTTTCAACCCTGAAAGGTGACTATGTTGTCAGACCTCTGTCTTCTACAATCAATAGATGGGAGGATGACATGGTAAAACGACCCTTGGTCAATAACGACACTTAATTGATCCCTGTGGGGAATCTCTTTCTCCCTACCCCATTTGTGTCTCTTGCTCTCCATGACACATGTGGGAGAAAGCAAGCTTGGTAGGGAAGGGAAGCCACCTGCAGGGGCACCCTTGGAGTTGGGGGTTAGGGGGCCATGGACATGTGACTATTTTGTTGAAGCTGGGCTTGAACCGGCAACCTTCTGATCATGTGATTAGAGTCCTGGTATAACAGACTGTAGCTGATCACCACCGTCTCCCCAGGTTTAATCAGAATAGTGTGAAATACAGTTTTACTGCTGTTGTCAATTTTTTAAGTAATAATTCCCAAAATTTGAATGCTACAGAAGTCCACAGAGGACATGCATTCAGGGCTTGAAATTCATTTCTCACAACGGGGGAGAATTTCCCACTTATATGTAGCAAAAGGGGGGGATTTTCAATTTTCGGTGGGAGCGCAATAAAAAGAGTGTGTGGATTCAATAGCATAAGCCATGGCATTTCCTCTTCCTCCTGACAAATGCGTTTTGCGCGTCTAATTACAACTTTTGTTTTCCCGAGATGACGACTTTTGTTATTTTGTGATCTCAAGAAAATAAATTGTGAACTCGAGAAAAAAAACTTTGGCTACATTGAGATCACAAGAAAAATAGGTTGTGATTTTCAGATAAGACAGAGAAAGATAATGATGCGTTTCCTCTATGGACTTCCATACGATGCAGAGTTGCAGTAAAAAGACAGAAACAAAGCAGTGGGCATGTTAATAGTTCTCTGCTTTAAGTGTTCGTTAACTAATAAATGGATAGCTATGTTATATTTCTCCTTTTTTGGCTGATCCAAAAAAGGAGTCGATCCATGATGCATTGCAAACCGTGACTTTTGTGATCCATTGCACCCTTAATATACAGCTTCTTCATCAAGTCTGTTGCAACTTAGGGTAAGATACTGAAAAATCTTTAAAGCTCTGAGGCGTATTTATATCTCCACAGCAACAAGGTCGGATGGTGTTTTTGTTAAAATGAGTTGGAAATAGCATTTCTCCTCTTGGCTTCTTGTCAGCAAAGTGACATGAACATACAGAGAGTGTTTTCAGTGGTCTCCTCAAGTTTATGTTCTTAAGCCAGTTTCGTCTCGATTCATCATGTTTTGGCAGGCAGTGAAAAGTGTACAAAGACAGCTACAGTCCCTGTTTGTTTCTGGTGAATGATCATTCACTGCTGTTTAAGCCACAGGTTTAGCTTAGCTTGGTTATTAGCACTGCCACGAATGGCACAACATGTTCCTGAGCTCCATAATGCCATAAGGACACAGAAAGAAAGAAATTCCCCCGAGAAGCAATATATATATGTAACGCATTTGAAGGGGCTGCCATGTGCAGCTAGTTACTTGAAAGCATCTTAAGTTGTTGCTGCTGCTTCAATGAAAGTTACATCCACAATTATTTCCACAGTAGCACCGCCAGGACTAAGGTGGACACTTTTGCTGATAAATTTCGAGTTAGTTAACTCGAAACTCCTGATTATGAAATTAGAGATGCATGGTCACCTTGATCACTTTCTCAGGGACCTCAGGAAGTAATCTCCGGAGATCAGGGAGAGGAGCCGTAAGAAGCCAGTGAACGCTTGGGGCTCGGGATAGCATCAGCTGGGCAACCAGTGGGGAGATACTAGGGAAACATGTCAGCCATTTTTCCTCCTGTGCAGGGTATAAAGCACCAAGTGCCACACTGATGAATGACAGTTCCCTCTTAGAAATGATAACGTGCTTCATCAGGTGATGTCCACCGTCACGTGTTACAGGTAACGTGATGAAACAGCGCACAATAGAAACACACAGTCCAAATATACAGTGCAAACACAGAACTTCAAAGCATCACCACAAAAGAAAAGCACACTGCTCTCACATTACGTGCCTCTCCCTATTCACTGTGCAGTGGTGTCCTTGTACCTGAGACGCCAGCACCGAGAGCCAGTCTCTGTCCAGCCAGGTGATGGGATCTCTGCCGGAGGTCATCAGGGTGTGGTGAGCAATGTCATGCATGCATCTGGCCAGGTCTGCCATTCCAGTCACAAACAGCACCTGTGGACTCACAGGGCCCTAAATGAGCTGTAGAGAGGACCCTTTGCCATATTTGTTTCACAATGCATGACAATTAAAGTACAACATGATCCTGGTGTCCCAACACAGGGCTGTTTATTATTCAGCACAAATATTACTGCTTAATACTGGGATAAACCTAGTAGAGAATTTTAATGCTTTACTGCCAAAAGTCAAAAGCCACACGATCACTTGTATCCCTGTTAAGAGTGCATTTCAAAAATAGGCACTCTCCTGGGATTTTCACACACTAGCTACAGTGTTTAGAGTTTACAAAGAATGGTGCAATAAATAAAAACAGCCAGTCAGTGGCAGCTCTGAGGGTGAAAACACCTTTTTAATAAAATAAGTTAATGAGGAGGAGGGTCAGAAAGGCCACAAACGGCTCAGTACTACAAGGGCATGCAGAATGACTTCTCTGAATGCAGAACTGGTCAACCCCTGAAGCAGCTCTGGAGGCAAAACTGTGTTCTACTCAGCAGTAGACAAGCGTATCTAAAAAAGTGACCACTGACTGTATTCTGAATGTGATTATAACACCTGTAATTTAGAATAAGTGATTATGAACATATTGTACCTTGACATCCATGTCTTTCGTCTTCTCCCCAAGCCACGAAAGCTGCGAGTAGATCTGTGGCAGGTTTCTGAAGACCTCACTGGTACAGTTGTACCTTCCAAAAAAATTTAGCCCACCAATAAAAGCACGCTGGCTGAGAAAGCACCCTGGTCGAGAATTCTGTTAATTTAATAGCTAAACCGGAAGAAGAATACCGCTCTTTACTGGATAAAACATGACTCACTAATCCTATCCCAGACAGCTCTGATTTTACCTTGTCAGCATATTCAAAACATCCTGCCCGGTTCACTTTTTGGGAGGTCATTAATACTAGAAGTTTATCCTTTAAGTTTTGGATCACCAGCAGACACCCAGCAGCTTAACTGTGCAACTGGCATCTATACCATTATAAAACATGAAACCTTCTTTTCACACCAAACGACAAGCTACATTTACAAACAAAAAACTACATATACAATCAACCAAAGATCAACAACTTTTACTCTACTCGATGAATAAGACAACTGAAACTTAAATGACATGCTTCATGTCTGACTCGTGTTTTGCATTTCATGGATAACTCACCCAGAGTTAAGCTCCTCGGGGTGGAGCAGGAGGACCCAGCAGTGGCTGTACTGCAGAGAGAGGGCGGTCAGTCTCCGTACCATGTGCTCGGTGATCTCATCTATCCTCAGTGCTTCCAGGTCCTGTACTGCAAAGATTGGGCGGTCAGCCTTGGCATCACGTGAAGAACCATGCTTAGCGCCAGGTGATGTGGCCATTTCCCAATCAAAATCTCATCCTACATCATGAGTGCAGGTTCTGCTGTTATAGACAAGACACTTCTGCGTTACTCTTGTATCGCATGTGCATTATTGCACTAAACTGGGTATCAAAAAAAAAAGAACGATAAAAATAATGCATGGCACACCGAGAATATAAACCATAGTTCCACTTTAGATATTCATTATGAAAGTGACGCAAGGCGGGGTTAACCAGCATCCCTGGAGCAATTGTGGTTAAGGGCCCGACAGTGACATCACTCCACCAACCACTGGAACAGAATCTTCACATACAGAGCCAGACACTGCCCCACTGTTACCCAATCTGAGCTCAACTATTAGTCTACACTGTATCAAGCCCCGCCCCACACACACATCAAGGAGCCAGGTGACCCACTCGCCTGCGTGAAAACTGCTGTGCTCTCATCCACTGTGACCACAGAGTGACCATCTTGTCTGCCCAGCATCTGAGGGGAGGGCTGGAGGCTCCTCTCTAGCAGGGTCATGCCATACCTGGAACAAACAGAGTTTTACAGATGCATTTTCATGCCCAAAATGTAAATACACCTACATGTTAAAACACCTCTATACAATAAGTGGAAGAACAGAAATCAATAAATCCTACAAATGTTTAATTTCAGAGTGTTAAGAAAAATGAGGAAAGCCACGGTCGGTGACTCACGTAGACAGCAGGATATGCAGCAGTTCCTTACTGCGAAACAGACTGCCTGCTCCCAGCAGTACGAAAGCGATCTTCAGCTCCACGGCACGGTCAGCCTGGGTTGGGTCTGCAGGGCTCACCAAGATATGAGGGGGGTAGATCCATACACAGACAGACGTACCCACAGGCATAGACATATTTATACACTCAAACGCATCCACAAGAAGAGCGCCCATATGGTCACTGATAAATAAACACTTAGCCTTAAATATCTTGAATGGGCAGATGTAGCGCAAGCTTCCTGTGTAAGAAGCTAAAGGTTTCATATTGTTTTGTGGGGGTGGCGTGGGGCTTTGTGTCTGTGATAAGAGACCCTTAACCCTTCGGGGACCGGTTAACCCTGTTTTCTGATCCTTACTTTGTGGACGTACAAGTAAATGTACTGCAAAAAAACGCTTTATGTTTCATGGATACTAACCAACAACTGGAATAATGGTCCGAAAAGTCATGTGGCTGATGCCCCTCTCCTGGCAGAGAGCAGCCCAGGCTGAGGACTCTGAGCTGTCATACTCCACTACCAGGGAGAGGCAGTCCCAAGGAAAACAGCGACCAATGTGGGAGCTGCTGATCACCGCACACCAACTCTCCTGCAAACTGAGCCATAAACATAGTCTCACCCGTCGTTTTGGATTCAGATCAATTACTCTGGACTGTCTGAATGGCAAACACCCAACTGTATAGCCTGCATGAAGGTTTACTACTGTGTCATTCTGACCACTGTAGCTGTATGGTTTTAACAGCAACACAAGAATTTTCAGTTTATTAATATCCTGGGGTGCGTTTCCCAAAACCAGAGTTGCTAACTACGTTAGCAACTTACGTGGTTCAAACTTTGTAAGTACGAAGCAGGTGTTTCCCGAAATCATATTCCGAACTACGGAGGTAACGAGACTGCGGACTTATGTAGTACGATGCATCGTTAATGCTAAAATACGTCGTTGTTTGGGAAACGCACCCCTGCTTGGTTTAGAAAGGAAGACAGTTTAATTTGAATGACGCTGCAATCAGTGTGGCGATATTGAGAGGTCAAAGGTCAGGAGTGGCGTGTCACCTCTTGCTCACTCTCTGACCTTCCAGCTTCCTGCTCCCCTCCTCTGGATAAAGGAATGATACAGGGACACCTAGAAGTTGCAGTATTGAGATAAAACATGGAACATTTTGAGTCCCTACTGGGTCTGGCTGAGGACTACAGTGATGCGTTAATAAAAGGTATCATCATTTAAATTTAGAGCTGCCCCATGTAACCAAAATACATAAATGATGCTAGAAGATCAATGTGATTGATGGTTCCTGCAGCCTTCATTATGCCGTTTGCTTTTAATCACTGTTCTAGCTAATGTTATCACGCTTCAGTTTGCACATAATTTTGTGCTGCTTCGGTTCTAACATTGACTACATCACGTGAGCACATTTTCAGTCGCATGCCAGTCATGGTTCTGCGACCTGTAGGCGCCGTCTCATTCAGCATGCACCTGTGCTCATCTAACTTCAACCAGCAATGTCACTATAAATCAAAGCCGTGATTATAATATATACGGGGTCCCCCAATATACAGATGTGCTCACAATGTCCGGCCCGCTTGGTGGGGGGGGTGCGGGGTGGGGGGGGGGGGGGTGAATGGGTCCGGTTAACTGACGCCCGTGCCTGGCAGGTTGGTTGGGTGCTGCTCGACGAGGACCTGGCACTGAGCTGGCTGGGTTATGCCCTGGCGCTCATCACAGTGCGCGGAGGAGACGCGGCTCTGCAGGAAAGAAAGGAGGCAGATTGATTCCAAAGATCTGTCACAGTCGGTTTTCATACAGCCGGGGCCTAATAGTTTCACAAGTTGCTGAAACTGCACTAACTGGATTTCTAAAAAAAGACGAAATGAGCATAAAAGACTTACTACTCGTAGCCTGGCAGACACCACAGTCAATGCAATTTCATATCAAAACTAACTGCTTGCTAATGTAAAGCAAACACAGGCACTCAGTAGCCCAAAGTACTAACACAAAAAGTCGTTTAGCCCACGTCCAGGCGGCCAAGTTTTCAAATGAAAATGATTTCCATCCACACAGGCGTTTTCAAACCGAAAGTATTCCCACCCACCCTGAAACTAGCGAAAACTTATATGGTCTAGCTAATATCCTACACGGGGCATTTGTGGATTTACACGATGATCAGTAAATTAGTTTATATTTTTGGAAATATGCAGCTATTTAGCTTGATACAATCAGCAACAGGGAAAGTGCCTTTAAAAGCGGCTCCTCCATTTCCACCATGTTGTAATACTGTTTACTTCAGTGTAGGATGACCAGGTGACCAATCAGGCAATGAGAAGTGGATCAGGGATGGACCATGTGAGGAGTAGGGAACAATTATAGCACTTGTAAAGTCTGCGTTTTCAAAAGTCTCCGTTTTCACTCATCCATACTGAAACTCTAAAATGGAATTTCCTGAAGTACACAGCTGTGAAAACTCTGGGGTATTGCGGATGAACGGCAAAAACGGGGACTAATGTCTGCATTTTGAAACAAAAACATAGCAGTGTGAACGTAGCCTTAAACTCTCTTCCCACCTGAGGCTCTAACTCTATGGTGCCAGCCGGGTGTGGCGCCGCCTCTTTGGGACCCCCGTTGCTGTGCCGGTGGTGGCCTGCGTCATCGCCCCGGGGAACAGACCAGCTGTCCTGAGTCCCTTTCCTGCAGAAACGACTGGGGAAAGGGTACAAAATGAACTCACTGGCACCGGACTCTGCAATATTGGCAAGTGTTTGGTGAAACCCCAGAGGCAAAGAGAACAGAACTCTGGTTTAACGCCAGGATGTGAGGATTAGTGACGCATAAGTGATCCCAAGCAGGCTGCCAGGCAGCAGGAAAATGCCTTCACCTCCTGCATCAAGATTAAAATTCTAACACAGTTAAACACAAGGAGGCATCTGCTACACATGGGATAGGATTACCCCAGAGTGAAGGACTACAGCTACTCTATGCGGAGAACCGGTTAGGTCTCAGATGCTCGTGTCATCATTTCTACCAGTGGGACCTCCAAAGCATACTATGTAGATTACACAGCCCTGTAATACATTTCCTGTTGGTTACTATGCAGCTTATTGTGTACTTATTTATGTAGCTCAGTGTATAAATGTTTCATGTTTCAAGTTTTATTATCACATGTTCGGAGGAACACATTGAGATACTTCTGCCAGGATAGGGGACAGTAGGGGACAGCTGTGCACAGGGATAAGGAACACGGAGTCCAATACAAAACAAGAGTCCAGGATGAACAGTAGTGCAATGCAAAACACTTAGCACTTAATGATGGTTAGGAATTTTATTCAGTAGATCTGCGATATGGCTCCGTCTGGCGTATACAAACCACCAAACTTAAGATTAGGAGTGAATGTCCTTAATTAAGTTTTATGCCACCAGCTAACCTAAGTGACAAACAGACACATATCAAATAGATACAGTCCATTGTAAGAAAATCAGAATGTGTCTAGCTTTGTCCCAATCTCACACACTGCAGCTTTTTGAATAGTGCCTTTGTGTCATGTGGCCTGTCTCAGTGGGGATACTATACGCTCCAACTACTCATTTGCTTAAAATGTGTCTGAGTCACCCCCAGCGGGCCACATGGACCCTCGCGTCAGAGCCACAGATTTTTGGGTTCCAGTGAATGCCAGGCTAGTCATGTGATACGAGGTAAGCAGCCAGCTGGCCAGTGGATCAAAGTATCCCCCCGGGCTGGATGAAATGGGCCCCCCAGGGTGGAGCGAGTGCTGCGCTTACCTGCGGCGGTACCCCAGCATGAGGAATAGCACGCAAAAGATGATGCAGGCCATGCCGATGTGGATGCCCACCACGATGCCCGCCACCGAGCCCTCGCCTTCCTGCCGGCAGTTACAGGGTCCTTCTCCACCTGTGCGAGGAGGGAAAAAGACCCATTATGGCCCCAGGACGCCGACCCACAGCAGCGCTGCGCAGGTAAATGCCTCGGTTGTGGAGAAGCGCAGCTAGAGCTACAAACCTCTGAGACGTTACATTACATTTAATAAGCTGAGACGTTTATCCAAAGCACCGTAAAACTGAGAAATCAGGGTCAGCTAGTCCCCAAAGAAGCTGGAATTAAGGGCCGTTCTGAAGGGCCCAATGGTAAAATCCACGGGATTTGAACCAGCAACCTTTGGATCACAGACTTTCATAACCTGCAGAACCACTGCTCTTTAGACATAATAGGTCAGTTGAAAAAAAAATCACGGGTGTCGCAACCAGTTAAACTGTAGGCATAACTTTACTGTTACACAGCATTAAAAAAAAAAGGGGAAATCAGTATCTACACAGAAAATGTCCAAAAATGATCAGGCTTGATCTTCTGTACACATTAAATAATTCCTGAGAGTGATGTTGCCCGGAGACTCCCTCTGGTGGTCATGCAGAGACATGACAAAGGCTGCATGAAGTCAATTCTATGTCCTAAACCATTTTGTACGTGATGGCCGCCATGGATGTTTCTGAATTGTGAGTGGGGTTCTGAAAAGTGGAACCTTCTCGCAAACCAGGAGGCACAGTGTCTCTGCGAAAGATAAGCTTTATTTCCTGTGTTTGACGCATTGACATGCTGGGTGTCACTGAGGGGCTGCCTCCCCCCCCCCCACCCGACACGCCAAGATCGATAATGACCTGCATAAAGGAACCAGTGACAAGTGTAAAAAACGACTGAACGCCCTGACATCAAAAAGCACACGGCTGCCTCGCACAGATACTGTGAATTCTGGGACATAAACACACATCAGTGTGGAGGGAGACATGACACCGCGACAGCACTGCACACACAATGATCCCTCCCCCAAACTCACACACTGAGCAAATTCACACCATTCTCCCTGCATGCATCCTGCCACCCCCCCTCCAATGACATCAGCACTGCTCTGTGACATTTACCTCGGCGCAGCTCCCCGCTGCGTGGGCCTGAGAGGTCACTGCCCTGTGTCATACTCCCTCTTTCACACTGTGCTCTGTTTGGCCTTTTTTTCCACCCAGCAGACTCTGGATTAGGCGTAAGACTCTAATAAATACAGAATCTGGACTTTTGGTCTTGGACTGCATGCTCCACCTCCTACAGCTGACAAAACCTCCTTGATAATGGTCTGGGAGTAACAGGATCAGGGTTGGCTTGGGGGTTACTCCAGGATGTACTCCTGAAGTTACTCTTACCATTGGCCTTGGCGCTGGTCCCATCCTCCATCAGGGAGACCAGGCGCTTGGAGCAGTTCCCTTCGCCATTGCCATTGAACGCCACCAGCTTGACCTCATAGATGGCTCCAGAGTCTACAGAAGAAAGCCCCCCCCCCCAAATCAGAGATCTGGATGTGACCATTCAGAACCTACCCCAACCTGGCATTGTATACCTGAACAACTTTAAAAATGGATGGATCAAAGCCAGCAATACTAGATACTATTGTAATACTGACTGAGGTGGGACAGGGTGTAGCTTTTGGAGTGCTGACTGAGCTGAGACAGGGTGTAGCTATTGTAGTGCTGACTGAGGTGGGACAGGGTGTAGCTATTGTAGTGCTGACTGAGGTGAGACAGGGTGTAGCTATTGGAGTGCTGCCTGAGGTGA
>JAODKC010000044.1:10921014-10937335 GCA_026777985.1 Mormyrops attenuatus | reverse complement strand
CCCCCCCCCCAATGTTGACTCCATGGCTACAACCTTGCTATGAATGCAAATCCAATACAAATCCCATGACCTCACGTAATCAATCGTAAATGGTGAATGGTGTGTCCACATTCCTAACCTTTCACTTACTTCTTTCTATACATATGCAGGATTTAGTTTTATGTATCTATTTATCTTTTTTGGTTGGTAACACTGTGTGACACCATGACAAAAATATCCTGTTTTTAGCAAACCGGACTTGCTTAATCAGAGGGACCATGTGAATTCAGCATTTTACCTGTGATCTGACTAAGCGTGTCATAAACCTCAGCCCTTACACAGTCTGTGTCCATGGCGAGGATGACAAGAACCTGCAAGAAGCAAACAATATGGAGCACAAAGTAAGAAGGAGTTCTTGGAAACACTTAAGACATTCTGTCTGGAACCTAAAATTAGGGGATTATGACAAACTTGAAAGGCTGCGTCAAATGTAACTGGGCGCGACACGGTGGTTCAGTGGGTAGCGCAGTTGCTTCATACCTCCGCCTGTGTGTGTGTGGAGTTTGCACGTTCTCATGTTACATGGACTTCCCCGTAGGTATTCCCTTTACTCCCACAGTCCTATGCCGCGCAGTAAACCAGGAGTCTCTAAATAGGCCCGATTCTATGACTCTGTCTATGGGACTGGTAACCCATCCAGGGCATCCCTCAGCCTTGTGTTGCATGGGACGGGCTCAGGATAAACGCAATCGGCATGGTGACTGACTTTAGGAGTAGGTGTCTGACTCCTGTTCCTCAGCCACCAGGCCTTCATCTCCTGCTCCAGCTGGGCGACTTTAGGGTTGGGCTCTCTGCTCCTCCAACTCAGGTACTGCACCACACGCAGTCTAGTCCACAGCGAGTCCAGACAGCCTCCCACATCTGCTGTCCGTGCTTCATCAAGGTAGTCTGTTTGAGGAGGGCCAGAAAGGAGCAAGACTGAGGGTTTGGGCAGCTGCCACAATGCTCCACCTGCTTTGGATGATAGTCTTCTAATCCATCTTACTGCTGTTTGTGCTCCTTATGTATCTAATACTATTTACAGCAGCAAAAATAGAGTATTGTATAGTTTTTTCTAACAGCACCTCCCTGGTCAGCCTTTGAAGTGCCTCGTTGAAATACAACTCAGTTAGTTTAAAGGTACCTCCTTTCCTGGGGCTGTCAGGTTAGTCAAACTTCCAATGCACACATACCAACAGCAGCCCTGAGGTCACAGGTGAGAAGCAGGTCTCTGGCTGTGACCAACACATGTATCAAGGTCAGTTCTTTGTGCATAGGAATGCCCTTCTCACTGGGCTCTCCTGAAATACACATGTACTTTAATGTAATTAAAGATTATTAATGGCGTCACTAGCAATATTTACACAGGGTTCAATAGATTCATTAGATGCTACTGTATGTTCATACTTGGAATAAATATTCTTGCCAAAACAATTACCATTAAAGACATGTACATCTTAGAACACTAATATCAAGCATTCTCCAGCTGCTAATCCATGTCATGGAGACCCAGGAGTCAAGCTCAGTAAGTGGATGCATGAGGTGATACCTATTAAGCTACTCTAGCACCTTATTACTATCATTGTTCCTGTTGGCACATTATAATTAGAATATACATATGACATAGATAAATGCATGTATCAGCATATTCAGTTTGTTTACTGTTGACATCACTAGTGAACTTGAATGTCACCTTTTTATTAAGCACCAAACAATATTGTATTTACTGTGATCAAACTGACGTATGTAAGCCAATGTAGGTCTGCAGAGCATAAGGATTATACGCAGTAATAGTAGGAGAGCATCTAACCTCTGACTACTCACCTTGCATCAAGTACCTGTTGAGCTCTTTTTCCTGTTGCCTAAGGAGAAACAAGGTTTGGTCTGAGGACAGGCTATGGAAATCAGTCTGGCTCCCCAAGGCACAGGAAGTGCTGTTTGACAGGTAGGACATTGTCACAGCCCGGAGTTCTTCATACGCCTGTTTCTGGCTCTCTGAATGCAAAGAAACAGTCATCTGAGCAGCATCGACTCTCTGCACAGTACACAAACACAGTCACTTGAGCAGCAGTGACTCTCTGCACAGTACACAAACACAGTCACTTGAGCAGCATTGACTCTCTGCACAGTACACAAACACAGTCACCTGACCAGCACTGACTCTCGGCACAGTACACCAACACAGTCACCTGACCAGCACTGACTCTCGGCACAGTACACAAACACAGTCACCTGACCAGCACTGACTCTCGGCACAATACACAGTCACTTGACTAGTACTGACTCTCTGTACCATACACAAACTGAGTCAGCTGACCAATGCAGACTTTCTGTACATTACACAAACTCAGTCACCTGACCCACAGTGACACTCTGAGCCGCACACAAATCACAATGCCACAGCAGTCTGACACCTGATGCCTCCACAGCAATGACGCGACTGCCGCCTCTGCACTTAGCCGTAGTTGCATTGCAAATGTCTTTGGCTCCTGCTCTGTCTGAGATTGTACACACTGACTTCTGATTGGGCCCTAGCTTCTGTCTGGGAGCTGAAAAAGACCGGCACACCACATTGAACTCTTTAGATAACTGAAAATAAGCTATGTCCTGTTTTACAAGTTTTACAAGTTCAAGAAAAATACCCAAAGATTCAGGATTATAGCTGGAATTCTGCAAATAAGCTCTTCTACTGCCTTGGATTTAAAAATGTCTAATTGTTTACAATTAATCACTAAAACTATTACATTAAAACCATTTCAAAATCAGCTTTCTGCAATCAACATCTATATTAACTCATGTGGATTGTTAGTCTTTCAGTCATAAGACCAGTTCCTTAGCAAGTTCGGGGACTGTCGTCTTACCTGGTTCTGTTGGACGCGCTTGGTTGACAGATTCATGCCGCTGCTGGGACCGGAGCATCATGAAGGTGTGCAGGGGGTCTAGGTCCTTTCGCGGTGTCCAGGCTGTGTTTCTGTTAGGAGTCCCCATTCCACAAGCTCTGGCCAGGGTAGATGTATTCTTTCCCTCCGACTCCCCCACTGGGCTAGACTCTGTTCTGTGAGCTCTAGGTATGTTAAGTATGTTCTGTCTTTTAGGTCTGATTGCAAGACTGACCTCTGCACTGTCACTCATGTCATCCAAGTCTTTAACCATATCCAAGTCTTCCACACCTTTCTTGGGCTGCTTTATATATTCTAAGTGTAAGAGAAGCAAGTCAGTAATCCAACAGCCACAACACTGATTATTACAAACATTTAAAAATCCCAACCTTTAATTACTAGCTATTATTAACAGAAGGTCATTTTCTCACAAATTTTCGGACTGCCATGATGAGTGACAGGAATATAATAGGATTGTATTGTATAAATGGTATGATGACAAGATGACCACAAGTTTACTGTTAAAAGGTCATGTACATTTATGTACATCTATTGACTGAATGACTACAAAGTCAGACAAACCAGGACCTACCGGAGTCATCACTTGATTCCGTTAGAATATCTGCTGATAGGTAAGACAAACACAGTAAAATCTGTCACGATGTGCTACTTCTGAAAATTTATATCCAAATGATCCTTGATCAGAATCATGATCAGTTGATTCTGAGTGTCATATTTAGTGGGATCATTGCAGCTGTAAGTTTAGTTCACTCACAATCAAACTGTCTGAAGCACAACACTGAGAAATCTTCGACTGGGCCAAGCACAGAGTCTGTGTAGACCTGGTCTACTGGGGCCGTCTTCTCCACACCCAGGTCCGGGTGGAAGTTCAGAATGAGGTGTTCAATTTCAAGGTCTCTGTGCACCTCGATAAACCTCTTGATGTCCATCAGTTTGGAAGCTTCCAGAAGGGGAGGGTAAAGCGTCGCACGGTGACACACCTGTGGTTCTGCCAGATGATAGGTGGATGTGGTCATATTTACCACTCCCAGTACATCATCGCACTGATAACAAAAAATTATTCTTGTGATCCGTGTTTCTCAGTAGTGTGCGTGTGTCTGTGTGAATAGGTGCTGGGGAGACAATATTTCTCAACAACAACAACAATGTAACTCTTGTAATATAATATTTAGAAACCCTGTACTGCCTACATATACAGAAAATAAATCAAAATTAAAAGCTCTGGAGATTATATATCTGTTATATGTGCATGTTTATAGTTATAGTTAACGTGAAGAAGCTTTTCTCATTTGTCTCATTTGAATTCCTTGTAAGTAATGAAGTGATTGAATATTCTTTATAATTAAATATGTACAATGTTGGAAGGGGAAAAGTTGATCGAGAGCATGAGAGACTGTAATTACCATCTGTGAGCCTATGACTGTTAACAGATGCTTGATAGATTGGCTAATACAATAGCTAGTATAAAACCCCCAGCCTGGTTTCACTCTGGACTGTGGGTCATCCATTCTGCCTCGTTCAGGACCTCTGAAGACCCTTACCTGCCAGCAGCAGGTCCAGGATGGAATGGTGGTGTTTCTCTGCTTTCCACAGGCCCTCCATTGCTGCTCTTCCACCATCAGGCAGAAGGTCACTGCCAGCCCACCACATCACAACAGTCACAAAAAAAAATCAGACAATGGAGAACACAGTGGAACACAATTAAGATATAATCATCCATCCATCATCCAACTGCGTATCCTGGTCAGTGAGTCATCGGGGGTCTGAAGACTACCCCATGTAGAACAGGGCACAAAGCAAGGGTGCACCCTGGACAGAATGCCAGTCCATGACCATTATACTCAAACATACAATAGCTAACTGGTAAAAATACATCCACATACTGGTCAACCTCAGGATCCAAATACACTCACAGAGTTATGAGTTAAGGACGTTTTTACAAAAGGCGGTTCGTAACTCATCACACTGATCTCTGAATATAAATATCAGTCATTGCTTTGGTCATTGTGCTCAGAACTTCTCGCTGTGATGCAATGAAGCAGCAGAGCAGCGTCTCTCATTGACTCACTGACGATCTTCTGGTGCCAGTGTCTCCTTCTGAAGCTGGAGGCAGCTGGTTCTGGGCTGGGGGAGGCAGGGTGGGCATGGAGGTCTGAGGGGAACATCCAGTTCCAGGTTGGGCAGAAGGATGAGACAGGCTGAAAGGAAAGAATTAAGAGCAACACAACCCACTTACTAGGAGACAAGCTGCTTACTTTTTCATTGCTATCTTAAGCCTGGCTGTATTTTCTACCATAGAGTACCCACTGGAGACCAGCACAGCAAGGAGAACATGAAAACAGCACATGAACAGAGCACAGGCAGGATTCCAATCCCCAAAGCTGGTGATGTGAGGTAACAGTACTACTCACTTGGTCATTGGGCTGCCCCAGCAGCAGAACAAATTCGTTAAAAATTGATATCAAATTAGACATAATCTTGCCATTTCACCATTGGATGGCATAATACTTCTGACCTAATCAGTGAAACACAGGTAAAATTCCCCCATTCATTATCTATAATCTACTTGGTTAGCAAATAAATATTATTCTTCACATTCTATTTAGTATCCTTTGATATCAAATTCAAAAGGAAATCATCCCATTGGTTCAATCCAGAAGCCCCCACAGCTTTGACTGAGACACATAATAAACTCCACTGCTTACTCATAAGCCTTTTCCACACATGAACTCCAGACGTTATCCAGAGAATCAGGTCTGGACATTTTCCAGAGTTTCCCTTCCACATACTGTATGTGTTACACAACCAGAGACTGTCAGTGTCAGACGCGTCCACACCTACTCCGTTTGGTTTAGATGGGGGGGGTGCTGCTTGGGTAGTACATGCACGAGGCAGGGCATGACGCAAAAAGTATACTGCGGAAATCACAATGTTTCGTTTACAGCACTACTGACAGAGGTTCCCAAATCTCGTCATCTCTCCTATTAGCCATGTTCGTTGAGGGTCTTCCTGTAAACGTCCCTTCTTCTACAGCCTCAAATGTTTGTATTCTTCTGTCTTCATGGCAGTTGCATGATAGAAATGTCATCAACACACCCAGTCGCTCGTGGTGAGTTCCCCGCAATTCTCCCTGCCACATCCACACGTGGGGATCAGTTGAAAATAACTCAAGCTTTGTAACATGGAGCTCACAGGGTAAAGTCCGTTTATTGTCTGGTATGACTGATTTTGACATTTGCATTCACACATACAGCTCCTCCAGGCTAGAAAAGTTCGGGGGGGGGGCAGTGCAGTTCTGAAAGGGGCTAATTGCTCATACATTTATCAACTCAGGGAATGGCTATAAAAAAAAATCCCACTGTGTACCTGGAGGAGAAGGATGAACTGGTGACTCGTCTGCCAAATCACAGCTGGTTAGCTCACTGGGCATGTCATACACCTCTACCCTCATTTGGACACTTGCAGCTGTATCTGAAATGAGCAGAAGAAGAAAAAATGTCAGATTATTTTAAAGGTAATGCATACACAATTAACATCATGCCCCTATAATTGTGCATAATCTCATGGTGCAACCATTTGTTTGGGGTCATGCCAAGTCACTCGCTTTCCCACAAAATTGCCCCGTTGAGGCAAAGGGGCCTACGGCAAAGTCAAAATTAAAAACCTTATTGCATGTTTTGGTGTCACTATAAAACAAGTAGAGACTAATCATGCAGGGGTACACCCTGGTTGTGATTTCAGACCTTTGCAGTATACAGGCACATACACACGCACGCACACACACACACACACACACACACACACTAGGGGCAATTTAAAGATGCCAATCAGAGGAACTGTATGTCTTTGGACTATGGGAGGTATCAAGCAGAAAAACCTGCACACCGAATGCAAGAGAACATGTCAACTCCACATACAAATGACAGGAGATATTCAAACTCTCTTCCCCGGACGTGAATAATCTCTGCAACAACCAGAAGCCCACAGAATCCATCAGCTTAATCTTTCATCATTATTATGATTATCATTGTACAACCTGTGTACATTCAGATTAAAATATGGTTATTAGTATATATGTCTGCCCAAAGCATGCATTTAATCTGTGCCAGTCACAGAGTACTCAACCAGCTACTCTGTGATAGTGACTCTTTTCTACTATATACTAAATTTGTTGGTTGCTACAAAGCCTTGGTCTGGATTTGTACTTTCTGGACCAGAACTTTCCACATCTGTTTTTAATGTGTTACTTTTGCGAGTAACTTCCCTAACACCGAATATAAACATCCACACATATAAAAGCCATAACATATAATCTATGGAGCTTTTAGTTCAGATTTATTTTAGATAAGAAAATCTAAACATTAATTCTGAATTCCACAATTCCTGGAAACTGCTTATAAATCATTATATAAGTACAAACATTCTGAAAGTTCAAAAAGCCTAATAGAAAATGAGGCCACAGCATTGTTAACGTGGGGTAATAGCCAAACAACTATGGGTTCAAAGAAAATAATTTTTCGAATATAATAATATTTAAAATAATATTAATTTAACGACAAAGCAGTTTCCAGATGATTATTCTGCAAGTCATGCCACTAGAATTACGCCACTTATCAATGAACAAAATTACTGAAATTGTGTTAAAATATATACTGAGTAAGTGATTATGGAAAATCAATAAATGGATGTGTCAAGGGATACTTCAAGGGCTGGGGATCTAGATGCAGAGTAAACAGAAAGTCAAGATGAGCCACAAGAATCATGGTCGGGGACGTAAGCAATTGTCAAGAAGCCGGAGAATCTATCCTGAACATGAAGGCGAAGGAAGGTACATGTGCAGATGAGGGAGACACACTCATACTGAGAAAGAGGGTGAAACACATACTCCCTGGGCAGGGATCAGGAGGAACACACATGCAAAGCCGCACTCAGGGAAAAGCAGGGCTGAGTAACGCTCAGTAACTGACCATTCATCAACGACTCCTCACAACGTGGAAACAGATATGGAGGAATTGGACAAAAGCAGACCGGAATACAACACAGCTGTCAGTTCTCGGGTGAGAGAGACTGGATGAGGGGGTGTGGCTGGTGAGAGCAGTTGGGATCCACCCTCACAGGATGATGGATGGATGGATGGATGGATGGATAGATGGATGGAAAAGGGGCCCCTCACCCATTCTAAGGTACTCCAGACTGGTACTGCTCTCCAGTACAACTTCTGGGACAACAGAAGTTATGTTCTGAAGGGTGCTGTACAGAGAAGGACGAGCTGGACTGTGGATGTGGAGCTCAAGTACCACATCAAGTAGGAGACTCTGGAACAAAGGATACTCCTGGTAAACAATCAGGGCACCAGTGCACTTGAAATGGCCCTATAATATACCCTTGAAAACACTTTCCAATTCAACACATTTTCAACTCAAGCAATTTCTACCAAAAAGGGGCATTAAGCATCATTTTTCTTTGAAGCTGGGTAGTATAGTACAAAAAGAGGTGATTTTGGCAGGTATAAAGTCAGCAAAATCCCGTTACTAACATATTTTCAACAATACATGAGAAACCACTTAGATACCTTTTAAAATACAGAAATCCTTCAAAGCAGAAGGATCCTTAAAAAGAAAACTTAAAAAAAAAACTTTTAAAAACACTGAATACATTTTGGGATCTCAAAAACAGTTTAGCTACACGAAAATGATTAATCTTCAAATTCTGCACATAATGTACTACATCTGCTACATTTTACTCTTAGTACCCAATGATAGAATGTGCTGGAGCAACACGTCTTTAATCAGTGCCGATGCCACCTCCTGTCCAAAGTACATGTAGCCGCACCTCTTCATCTGCCAGAGACTCTGTGAGAAACTGCTCCTTTACACTGGCTTCCCCAGTCTGGGCACCTGCTGCTACAGTGTCCTGCCATGGCACACAGTCCCTGCACAAGAGATTCTCCCGAGTACAGTAAGAATTAGTGATGTCTGCAAAGCAAGGCTGTTCAATTTCCACCACTGAATTGTATGATTTTCACTGATATAGATCTAATAGCAAACACAGCCAATTTTAACTGAGGTATGATATCTAAACTATTTATTTAGCAGTCAAAATGAAGACTATCTGTAATTTCATATTAGACAGAATGTGCATGTTCCTGTGATTCGTATTTCTTCGCATTAATGGTTATTTTACATAGTACAAACCGAAAGTCCTTCAAGAGACTTTAAAAGCTACAGGACAGTTATAACACTGCAGCTCACACCATGGAGTACATGGTTTATATGTTTCAAGAGACGTATAACAGTGATGCTGGCTACGTCCTATACAGGTCGGACAATGAATGAGAATAGTTAGGGCTCTGTACCTCAGAACGCAGGGCTCTGAAACAGCCATGAGGGTTAGCAGAGGATCTGGTACAGTTAGGGTTTTCAGTCTGGTCAAAAGAACGTTCAGCGATGGAAGCTTCTGGTATTTCAGTCTGAAATCAACACACAACACCTCCTCCAAGCAGAAATCTGGCCAGGAGACAGAGTTCTTAATATAAGATACTATTCACTGATATATCTACAGAACATATTTCTTGTTAATTTTCAAGACAAAGTATGAAACTACTAGCTAGTGCTACAGTATTCACCATGTATTTGTGACTGGACCAAATCTACATATATGCTTAGAAATTCTGCCGGCACAGTGGGAAAACCTATTGAAGACCGAAGGCTTGTACTCTTGGGAAATGCAAATACCATGCAAAGCAAATTAGCTTTAAAGGAATATGCAAAGATAAACTTTGTTACTGTTTTTGGCCCACTGCACATTTCTTTGTTCTTGCTGAAAGCCAGGTAGTTATGCTGGTAAACATAAGTTGCAGGGAAAAGATAATCAGGCAAAATAAGATCTTTAAATGTTTGACATGCGATTATGTCATTTACTTGCTAGTGCCTAAGTCTGAAATATTTAATTTTGCTAGTGCCAAATTAAACATTTCATGCTCAAAGCTAGCTAACAATGTTTTTTAATTGCATATGGTCCTGTGAATGTGCAAAAATTTTGGGAACCGCCCCCAATAATCAAAACCAGGCAATACAACCCCCTGGACCCCCTTAAATGGATGGAGACCTCAACCCCCCCAATGGTCAACCCAAAGTCATGCCTTTGTATGTATGTACAGTACTGTGCAAACCCCTAAGAGGGGATGTTTAAATGATCTCCATGTAGGTGTAAAACTTTTTATTATGCGTGTTAATTTGTGTTCGCTTAACCATCTCAAAACCTCCCCTAAAGTCACCCCAGTATTTGCAGCAACCGTCCAATACACCCATGTATTTTTTTACTTGACCACTAGCACATCTTGTATGGTCCTTCTAGCCAGCCCATGAGATACCAGTAACTTTTTGGAGAAAATCATAAATTAATCTTCGTTTTTATTCTGTTACTCTTAACGTGCATATATTCTGGTGTTTTTAATTTGCGCAAATATTTACTACCCAGATAAATAGCTTTTAACATTTCCTAGACTTTTGCACAGTACTTTATTTTGCAAAAAAATACGACAATAAAAAAAAATACGACAATACAGTTCCCTCATAGTACTTAAGTTACTGTCCATGTCGTTAAGCACTGCTATGTGCTGCACAGATTATCTGCATCTCATTATATGTGTGTGTTAGATTTTCTAGTGTGCACGGCTGTGCGCGCTTAAGTGTGAGAGAATGTCGTTTATGGACTCACTCTCATGTTGTCTTATCAGGTGCTGTTCTATGCTGAAAGTCTCACACCAGGATGGGTGGTTCACACCAATCTGAGAAGTCAGACATAGCACCCCTCCTCGAGTCGAGGAGAAACTTATCCTGAAGGAAAGCATGAGTTACACTGGGTTATAAAAGGTAAAGGATAGAAGGGGTTTGTTGCGGTTTCAGGTTTACAAATATAACCTAACCACCTGAAACAGGTTAAAATCTTTGAAGTAAAACATAAATCTCAGTTTTCTAATAAAAGGAAATATTATTGCAAATGTAGCAGGAATCTATTGATAAAATCCATCCATTTTCTTATTATGGGCAAAAAAAACTGGACCCCTGGACAGGATCCCCATTCAGAGCCCATCCGCACACAACATGGGCAACTTAGCAGTAGCAATTAGCCTAAGATTATTAGCCATGCAAACTCAAAACAGAGAGAGGAGGTGAGGTTTGAGTCCACTGAGTCCAGTGAGTCCAGTGAGTCCAGTACAACTGAAAATCTTCCTGCATATTATCAGCTTCCACAGATTTCCAGTATAAGTCAGACAACAACGATGGGAATAGATTTTACATAAAACTCCATGGGCAGTTCCTTGACCAACGTCTATATAACGTGCAAATAAGCCATCATTTGGTTATCTGATCATAAGCAAGTAAACTACAAATAAAATAAACAGAGAACATACTTTTCTGGAATGTCTACCACGTCTCTACTTGTGCACAAATCATCCAGCACAGCTCCACCAACTGATAGCCTACAGGAGGACATTACCTTTGCTGTGGAAACAAAGCAGGTATTACGGCACTGTAATAAACATAAATATCCCAAATATCCCAGTGACAGAACTGCTCACCTGTGGCTTTGACGTGTTATTTTTTATTAATTTACATGAGTCAACACAGTTACATTTAATTAATCTGATGGTTGTATTGTGTCTCTCTTTAAAAAGAAAATAAGGATATCCAAAAGCAAACAAAATCCTATGCAAATGTACCATACTGTCCTTTTTACTTTTCCAAAGTATCTTTAACAAAAGATACACCTGTGATCTATGAAATAAGAAAATTAACGCTGTATGACTGAAGAAAGTTCAAAAAACAAAAATGTGTATGAAATGGACAGACTGAGTTTTTACTCAGTCAGCAAAAAACATAAAGTGACTGGATATAATACAAAAAATTAACATAGTACCTATGATGGTTTCGGTCATAAGACAAATTGAATTATATTTAAAAATAAAACTAGGTAATGGAGGAATGGGGCCTCAAACCCCACATAATTATCTGTGGGTTACCAACCAAGTTCGTCAAATGGGGGGGGGGGGGAGAGAGATTTCAAGGCTCATTAAGAATCACAAACATTGATAACTATGTTCCTTATGTGTGTTAAACCTTATTACTGAGAACAAATAACGTATTATTATTGTTGTTGTTGTTGTTTCAAAGATTCTACCTCTGGTCCACGGCTCCCTAAAAGCAAGATCAGGAAGTGCTCCTGTTCGTTCTGGGAACGGGAGGGACAGCAAGCTCATAGTCAGCTTGCATCTTGTAGAAGCCTGCGTTGGAGGGAAGCTGAGTGGTTTACCCGAGGATATACCTTATGTTTCTGATCGTCTGCAAGGGCATTACGGACATTTAAAGAAACAAGGCAATGCTATATGAAATTATCCGAAGCACTCTAAACGATTCCCCAAAAGTACTTACCTCAAATGCATAATCTATAGACTTGAATCTGATAGCAGAGAACATTTTCCTTCTAGACTATATTTGACACGTAATTTCTCTATCAGACCTGTAATTATTGAAATAATACACAGACAGAGAGACATACAGACAGACATCGATATATAGATAAAATTAGGGAAGACTAACTGTTCATCTAAAAGGTTTCCAATTTCACACGAGACATATCATACCACGTTGTGTTTCCTTTTATTATTAATCTTACACCACTGAAGAAATAAAAACATACCCAACTGGTCCCATCGACGCTAAATTTTAATTTTATTTGGTTAGTTAGCTAATTAAGTCGCCTAAGTTAGTGCTGCCGACACTAGGAAACTATTACGTAAACAGTTATGTACTGATTTTAGAGCTACGTAGAAAACAGCAGACGAATGCTTACAAATTCCACTAACTATTATCTGTAATTCGTTAAATGACTGTAATTGGTTACTTGATTAAAAAAAAAAAAAACTAGAGCTACTGTATTAGTCAATTATTTTGTGGACATATCTTAAATAAAGTGGCGTTCGACCAAAGGATAACATTCGATGTGACTGATGATTTAATTTAAAAATTAGAAAGACCTAAATCAGTGTCGCTATTCAGATTAATTTAGGTAAATGGCAGAAATCCCTTCGTAACGGTCCTGCAAGCTTCAGATCCGCTTACCGTCACGCACTATGTGCATCTGAAACGGTGAAGATTATAGCAGCATAATTTGATTAGGGGGCGATAAAGAGCTAGTGACAAAATCAGAAGACACCTCTGGTTGCATAGCGTGACACTGCAGATATTACACCACTTTAAATATTGCACTACTTATCTTGGGGAAGAGACGCGAGCTAGCTAAGAACACCCGGCCTGCCCTGTACGTCTGGGCCTACTGAAGAGTGTAAAGGGAGGGAAGTAAATAACACCCGCACTCCAGAATGCGGGATCCCATGCATCGTATTGCATCACCTACCTGCCACATCAAGTAACCGCGTGTTTTCTTCAAATCCACCGGAGCAAACAGCTCAGGAAAGCGGATAGCCCAAAGGAGGTTCGAAATGTGGTAAATGCACATGCAATGCGTGCTACAGTCTACTTAAGGAAAATATCTGTTTCCCGTGTTGCCGTTCTATATGCTAACTCACAGGATTTAAACGATAAGCAGGGCAGTCGTTCTTGTCCTGCCTCATATACCCAGGCTTGTAATTAATTTCAGTCATAGACTGCTTCAGTAATATGTAAAGTCGAAATATTTTTTTTAGCAAACGTTTTAAAGATTATGAAAATATTATACATTTATTATTATTATTATTATAATAAATAAATAATAATAGTGTCCTAAAAACTACATCCTTAGGGATTAATTACTGTAGCGACCTAATTTGGCATTTTTATGCATTTAAGGTGACTGATTTTTTTTCAGGTGCATATGATGCATGGTGGTCAACCACCGGAGAGGCAACGGGGTCACGCCTGCTGGGGATCGGGGCTGGTGTGGTGATGAGGCGTCGCCTGCTGGGGATCGGGGCTGGTGTGGTGCTGAGGCGTCGCCTGCTGCATGGTGGCACTTGGGTCCCAGTTTGAGGCAGCTCATGCGGGTTGGCACATGGAATGTCTTGTCTCTCCGGCATGATGACCATCTTCCTCTGCTGTCGGACGAGCTTCATAAACTACACATATGTGCAGCACTCTCTGAGTTACGCAAACCGGGGAGTGGCCAGATCTCTATAGTCGGGTATACCTATTATTGGTCTGGTCACTCTGATAGATAGATAGATAGATAGATAGAGATACTTTATTTATCCCGAAGGAAATTTAGGTTTTTTTTTTTTTTTTTTAGATAGATAGAGAATGATGACTGCTGTACTCTGGGAGTAGCTGTTGCTGTAGCGAATCAGCTCCTTCCGATTACCAATTTGTACCATTGCTTGTCACTGGTGGTTGTACCCTAAAGTGCCTGCCAATTATACCATAGCTGTAGGTAAATGTACCTTTTAGTCAAATTTAAGGTCCAGAAATGGACTCTGAGGAACATCCCCAAGGTACAAAGGACATTAATGTACCCTCAATGTTACAACAATGTTCCTCATAGTCCATTTCTGTATCTTAAAAGGTACATTTACCTACAGCTAAGGCTACAATTGGCAGGCCCTTGAGGGTACAGCCCCAATGACAAGCAACGGTACAAATTGTTACTTTTACCTGACAGCGTAGTGCCCTGATTTGACTTAACGCATTAAGAGACTCCTCAGGTTTATAGACACTACTGATAATAACAGGGCTTTTACCTGAAATTTCAAATTGCCTTAAGCCACTACTGATTTCTGACTAAATGGCTTAGATGTTACAAAAGTTCCAGCTGTTGGATACTGAGAAGATGTTGGCAAAATTAGTATGAACAATTCTGCCCGTCTGCTGCAAGTGGTGTCTTGGAGCACATTTAGTCACTGGCTCATTTCACCACTGTATGCTAAATGCTACTTATTTGCACTGTATGTTCATCTGTGCACTATGTCCTTGTTGTTTTATGTACCTGAATTTTCTCCTGGGATCAATACAATGCATTTTTATATTCTTAAACTGCATGATGTCAAATATTCTATAAAGGTTTAAGATCAGCATGCTAATTTAATATGTAGACGCTGGAGGCATTTAAAGACTGATCACAAACCATGTGCTGAAGTCAGTCTATTTGCTTGTAGACTCAATGATTTTTTTTTTGCAAATCTTCATTCTTGTCATTGCAATTCATTTAGGCCTATAACATTAGCACATAATTGTTATGCTGTCCTAAATAAATTTTATTCTGTTCCAGTCAAAAACAAGCTCGTAAGCAGGAAACATAGACACATCTAGCCAGCAGGATAAATGGGGTGGAATCCCAGAGTGATTCAGGGGGCATAGACATGACCAGGGACCCAGGAACAGATCAGTCTGGGTTAGGGACACTGGGTTTTCTATATCATCCAGCAAAAGGGGGAGTGGCTGTGCAGGGGTACTGGAATCCTCTACTCCAGCGTATCTCAGACTGTGGACTGGAACCAGTTAAAGTTTGAAAGACCTGCTGTCACTGGCAAGAAAAATGTAGCTGGCTGCTTCCTTGTAACTAGAGCTGGTTGACAATTCAATTTTGTTAATTAATTTGAGTTTTTGGTTTAGGATGATGTGTAAAATGAAAATCATGATTCACTTTAGCCTGGCTACTTACAGCACGCCGGACCCGCTCTCTTAAATTGCCTTGTTCTCTGAAGCACAGGCTCTCAGCAGCAAAATGGCAGAACACGCGTCAACAAGAAGCTCGTCTCTAAAACTGATAATGTCTCCTCGGTTATTTGTAAGTGGTTCAGTTATGCAATGTCCCACATCAAATAAACCACCGTCTTTTGTTAAGTCTTCTAGAGTCCATGGCAATTAAAGGTAGCAGCAGGGCCAACCCACCCTATAGGTAACATAGGTAATCGCCTAGGGTGCCATTTGATGAGGGGGCATCAAAGAGCGAGGGAAATTACATCACATTACACATTTTCTTGTAAGACAGATGCAGGAGCTAGCTAGTTAGTATCCAGATACCCTGTGCTATAGTAATGTTTTTTACATAAATTAACTGACAAAGTTTGTTTTCTGCTGCTCTGGGCAGGGGAGGGGGGTGCCACAGCAGAATTTTGTCTAGAGCACCCAGGCACAACCTTGCTTTTAATCACATGCTCTCAGCATCCATACATTCTATACTACTCAGAATTGGGTTCAGTCATTACCATCACAGTGAATGTCCGTGGGTATACCATGATCAGTAACTAGGGTGACCAGATAACCCATGTCAGGGAGGACACTCTGAGCTAGGACAGGAATTGTAAATTACCATTTCAATTAGAAGGACCCTGATTTCCCTTTAGCACTGAGTTCTTGCTGTGTGCTTATTGGTCAGTCTCCTATAATCATGAATGTGTCACTAATGTT
>JAODKC010000044.1:10877680-10889048 GCA_026777985.1 Mormyrops attenuatus | reverse complement strand
TCCTCCAAAGACATAGAAAATCACAAATAACCTGAAATTGAAAGACACTTTTTTTCCTTGGGTCTCAGGAGGATATGAGGGAGCTCCTTCAGAACAGCTGGATACATACAACCGAACATGTCATTTTTGAGCGACCTTCAAAATGCAAAAACATTGAATCAATAAACAAATCAAATGACAACGTACAGACATACAGTGTGAGGACATTAACTATATAATGCAATAAACAGAAGGTAATATAATGCATTACCTTTGCACTGGAGAGTCACACTTGTCCATGAACCATGTCCTCCACAGATTGACATGTGTTCTCCACCCACAGGCCATAAGCCTTCATTACAGAAATACTCCACCCTGCTACCCACAGCTGTGCTGCCATTCCACTGGTGGGTAGCATGGGGAAACACTGGTGGATCTCCACACTGAATCTCTGTGCAGAAAAGTCACAAGGCATAGTGTCAGCGGCTGTAAGACACAATAGATTAGTACTAGCACTGAAATGTAACAACAATGAATCGACAATAAAAATGCGAAAAAATGACTCGTCGTATTCAGTGAGCAACATAATGGTATGCTTTCCATTATCACGTATTAACAGAAAGACATTAAAACATGGATCATTATAATTTATTGTGTAAAGTAAATAGCTAGAACAGAATGATTTTTGAGTTGCTACTCTATAGAATAAGATAGAGTTGTTCGATGTATACTGCAGTAGGGCTGTGACTTCCAGGCTTCTGAGTTATCCTGTCCTCTCTATGTTCCTATAAGATAAGATAACAATTTATTGATTTCCTGGGGGGTGGAGGGGGGGAATTTCCTTAGTTCAGGCTGAAGGACAAACGGATAAAAGGATTTTAAAAATTACATCATAATGTATATATGGTACAAAGAATCTACATTATATGGAGAATTCATAAAAAATTCAACAGAGAGTATAAATAAATATGAAAATTACAAAAGAGAATATAATAGCCTTGATATGTTACAATGGAATAAGACAGAAGGGGAGTGTCAAATTTAACAAAATTCTGACTTTGCCATCCATGGTGTTTCAATTGCCTACTGCTGCCTACTCTTCCCTTTATTTGACTAACAGAATGAAATTATGGTTATGTTTTTTGTCATAATAACAAAAGTACATTTTTCTTCGTCCAAAAGGCACAAAATGTTAGCGATGTCTGTAACTGTGAAATATACACCAGCAAAATGATGCCAGAGAGGCAGCAGTAATGTAAACTGCAGTGAAAAACTGAGGCTGTGGTGAGGATTCAGGTAGCGATTAGAAATTAGAGACGAATTTGTGATCCCAAATGACTGTTGTCAGAGCCGTTAGAAGACAAGACGTTAAATAACCAAATGGCAGTGAATAAAAATAAGTTTGGACACTAGCGTTCTCTCCACCTCTGCCTGCAGTGTCACCAGCTTTCACCCTTCAACAGCACCGGCCTTCTTATCAATCTAGCCGCCTCCTTCTTCTTGATGTTCCTCCCCCAGAAAGTAGCAGTGGAGAACAGGACACAGGCAGCAACATTCTGGTTGAGCTTGAGTCTCCAACAGAAGAGCAGTCTACTCTGCCCTTTCCTTTTGTGTTGTCATTCCAGTCCAGTCTGTCCATGATGTGGATTCCAACATACTTATGACACAAAACCATCTCCACAGTCTTCCACAGGTGGACACAGCTGCCAGTGATTGCCTGATTTGCCTGAAGTACACCACCAGCTCCTTCATCTTTCATTAAGCTGTAGGTGATTCTTCTTACATGAGAAACTCTCCACTCCACTTCTGTTCCTTCCCATCACTGATGTTGGGGGAACCTCAGGAGGTGGCACTTCTGGAGTTGTACTGAAATTGGTGTAGAGAGTGAACAGGAAGAGTAGTAGCGTACTACATTGGGGTGCTCCTTGGTTGCTTAGTACCACATCAGATGTACAGTTAATGAGGCAAACAAGTTGAGGCTTGAAGGTGAGATTATCCATCATCCAGGCAATCAATCAACATCCTCTCAATCAGTAGATGGGGTTGGATGTCACTAAACACACAGTAGAAATCAAGGAAGAACCATCTCACTATGTTGCCTGACTTGTCCATATGTGAGCATGCTCTATTGATAAGGTACAGGATAGCATCTTTGACACCAGGGCAGCACTAACCTGTTCCTAGAGATCTATCACCCTGCACAGCTTAGGTGCAGCCCTAATGTAAGCTCTACCAGGGAGTAGGCTTCCGGGAGCAAGGTTAGTCCTGTTCTACGCTGATGTCAGTCTGGTGTGCAAGCTGAAAAGTCACTGCAGCTGCAGCTTCTTCCATTCTTGGGAACTGGAACTGCGCAGGAGGTTCTTCAAAGGAGGGGAACCTTCTGTAGTCAATAGTCATAAGGACAGATTGAACAGGTCCTGAAAAACTTCTCGCGGCTGCTCCAGACTGGCTCTCAGCATTCTGAGGATGATTTCGCTGGGGCCAGTTCTCCTGCCCTTGTGTAGATGTCCTGGCTCTCTCCTTATCTGGGCAGTAGAGATGAACATGCCTGGGATAGAGATGTGGTTGTGGTGGTTGGAAAGGGACCTTAGCAGGAACTATGGGGGCATTGAGACCATCCAGCTGAGCTGAGAACCCTTATGTCAAACCTATTAAAAGACTTGTTTGACTTGTCTGCCCTCTGCTGATTCCCAGTTACACCCAAGCTAACTGTCTCACCATAGCCTGTGATCCTCCTTAGCCCTTTCCACACCTGCTGCACTCTTTTGTCCTCCGAGATCTGCTCAGTGCATCTTTTGTATTCCCCTGCGTGGCTCTCTTGCCTTCAGCTCCCTCCGCTGGAGTTTACACCCACATGGGAGGAAACTGTTTCCACCCAGCATCTGAAGATATGCAGTTTAGCTGGATTTGCATCTCTAAATTGCCCTTAGTGTATTAGACCTGTGTGACCTGCGATTCTTTCCAGAATCTGAAAATGGATGGATAAATTACACTGTATCTTTTCGTACACTGCATCCTAAATACTCCCCTATTAAAATAGCGAAAATGATGTTCTTTTGACTCACATAATTTGGATTTTAAGCCATTAATGCCTGCCTGCCAAAACATGCTATAAATTCTAAATCACATTTTAATGGTCTATGTATTTATTTTTACAAGTTATATCTACCCCCTACAATAAATCATAGACCTCCAGTCTGATGAGTATTAAGCTGTAAGAGTGATATCTACCCTTTAAGATACCCAGCCATCTAGAGAACTAATGAAAGACAAAAGAACTGAATGAGGTGCCTGATGAAGAACAAGAGGTTTTGCCATTACCTGTACACTGCACTGACATGTGCTCCTGTGCCCCCTAGTGGTGCAGTGACAGACACTGAATTCCCAGGATTGAGTCTTTTAACTAGATTTTTACATGGACCCTCGGATACCATACCCATCGATCCAGCTGTATGATGCATAATTAGCTTAATCAAACAAAACTGCATAAAAACATTTCCGTCATTGTCTGCTGGACCTAGATCCTGCCTTCAAAGCTTCAAACAGGCAAACAGGAGCCGTGAATCTCAATAGCAGAGCTCCCTACCAGCCACCCTATCTACTCTTTTGGTTTTTGTTTTGATGAGAAATACATCATTTCCAGATCTATTAACCTGGTTAAACGGCAAGCAATATCAGCAAGAGCAAGGCCTACATTTATTTCATTTACATTTATTTGGTGCAATTTGCTGTTTTGTTTTCCATGGCGTTACACTGACAACAATTAAACATAATTCATGTCTTGCCCAGTTTTCTTTTCTTACATGTACAATATCTGCATACATGCATATTTTCTACTTCCATAACACAGTGCTGAATGCTGTTTATCAGAATGTGAAAAGATGCTTCACCCATGTGTTTTTCTGAACCACTTTTCCTGTGAGGGATTACATGAAGCATAGAGCCTATTCTAAGAAGTGCTGGCCACAAGGAAGGGGGCTTCCTGGGCAGCATGCCAGTCTATCACAGGGCACACATGCACACAAGGAGGACTGTGGGAGGAAGGCGGGGCTCACAGTGGGATCTCACGGTCAACACGAGCGAAAACCCAGAACGTATGAGGCCATAGTGCCACCTTTAACTTATCTATCTATCTATCTATCTATCTATCTATCTATCTATGTATAAGGTACCAGTCAAAAGTATGGACATGCGAAGTCGCCTACAAAGGAGTGTCATAGTGTCGCATCACATGACCTGGCCTTTCCTGACCTATCAGGAAAAGCGGCCAATGAGTGCTCAGCATATGTGAGACCCAGGAGACCACCTCATGAAACTGGCATAGAGGAGACAGTCAGCCAGTCAGCCAGTCCCTGGAGCAATTGGGGTTAAGGGCCTTGTTCGAGGGCCCAGTGGTGGGATCACGCTGCTAAACCCAAGGATTTGAACCGGCAACCTTCTGAGTCCCAAGCCACAGAGCTGCTCCCACCCAAAACAAATTCATTTTTTTGTGCAATACATTTTTGGTCAGTACATAATTCCATATGTTATTTTATAGTTTTGATGTCTTTATAATTATTCTAAAATGTAGAGAATACTACAAACAAACCATTATATGGGTAAGCGTGTCAAAACTTTTGACTGGTATTGTCTGTGTGTATGTGTGTGTGTGGGTTTGTGTGTGTGAGTATTCTGACAAAATGATGACCCTAGCTTCCTTTTATTAGCTACATAAAGGGAACAGTAGGCAACAACAGACAATTGAAACACGTTACCATCTGGCAAACCCACATTCTCATTAGATTAGATACTTCCCTTCCCTCTTATTCCTTTGTGACACATCAATGCTATTTAATGGTTCACTGCTACATAGCCTTTTCCAGTGACTAACAATTCAAACAATGCACAATAGTCTTAGTTGTACTGCAATCCACTGCAAAACCTCATGAAAGGTCAGTTGGTCAGTGTGAAAATGGGTGCAGGTTTGTGGATTTTGCTATATACCTTTACTGTTGGTTTTTAAATTGTACGCTGTAAATAGTTTCATGTTTTATGGTTTCTGTTTTGATATGTCCATTGCCTTCATCATGTTGCATCACACATCTTCCCCTGTGCACATGAAGAAAATACTGCAGCAAACTGCAGCCAAGGAAATAAATGTGGTTCACCTTCACACACCAGGCTGGGGCCTTCCCACAATCTTTCAGCTCCACAGACTGCTGTTGTGTTCCCGCTTTTCCAGCGGAATCCTTCTGAACAGCCAAACACAGCCTGGCTAAGGTAGCTTGTTCCCGTGAATGAGAGTAGGACGCCATGGGCAACGCTCTGAGGTGGCCCACAGTCGACAGCTGCAAGCGAAACAAAGAACAGTGTTCCAGACAATGGCGACCAAGTAGCACTTCCCTAATCTTAATTATATGCTGAAAAAAAACATACAAAGTTCCTGTTCTAGAATAGTGATACTTTGTGCGTCTCCATGGGGAGTTTCTCTTTTCACCTACCCCATCTTGCTCTCCATGAAACACACAGACACATATACAGGTGAAAGCAAGTCAAAGTTGGCCAGCATCCAGCACTCCTTGAGCAGCTGGAGTTAAGGGCCTTAAGGCCCCGACAGTGACATCAGTCTGATAGCTACAGGATTTGAAGCATTGACCTTCCAATCACAAGCACAGAATCCGGTAACACTTTACATTAACTGCACCTTCATAATGCTTTTATTTTATTTCATAAAACATTCATATTCATGATGTGTGTATACCTTAACATAATATACATTAATAACAAGCATTATATAATAATAACAAACATTATAATTGTAAAATCATGTCATGTTTGTTATTAATGTATATTAAATCTGTTAAGGGATGTTAGGATGTTAAGGTGCACTCACATGCTGCTTATCAATGTTCTATGAATGTATTATGAATGCATTATGAAGCTGCACTGAATGTTCCATGAATTCATAATGAATGCATTATGAAAGTGCACTTAATGTAAAGCATTACCCAGAATCATAACCCCCAGAACCACACAACACCCCTATTAACAGTATAATTATAAAATGATAGTACCTGTGCAGTATGATTTGTCCTGGCTGGGCCGGAAGGGTTCCTGTCCATCCTTGAGTTGGTATCCAACCTGGCATCGGCAGTTAAAACTACCCTGAACATTGCTGCACTGTGCGCCCTCTCCACAAATCCCCTGCACCCGACACTCATCAACATCTGCAATAAAGAAGCAATAGCCATCAATCTGGGCACCCAGAAGAGCATCCATACCCTATGGCCTCTTTAACGGGATGTTCACGATGTCCTCTCCTCATTTGTGGGAAAAACACTACAGCGCCGCTGGGCACTTATGAGGGACATCATGTCTTGCGTGTGTGAGCAATGCTCTGCAGGATGACCGGCCTTTTGGGCAACATTTACAGGAAGGACATTTTCATGTTTTATTGTTATACAACATTGAATCACAGTGGTTTAATTTGTGACAATGTGCTTTGTGACACTCATCAACAGAAAAAGATTATTTAAAAGCGAATAAAATGAATTGCAAATATAAAACACTAAATTATTGACTGCATAAGTATCCACCCCCTTTGAGTATATAGTACAGGAACCCTTGGCAGCAATTACAGCCTTGTGTGTATAGGTCTCTATGAGTTTTGAAGATCTTTATATATTATATATTTTGAAGATCTTTACAAAACTGGTCAAAGTCTGTCACGTTGCACGGATCCATGACTGAACAGCTATTTTCATTTCCAGCCACAAATTCTCAGTTGGGTTGACATTTGGACTCTGACTTGGCCACTGCAGGACATTAACTCTGTTGTTTTTATTTCTGTCTAGCTTTGGCTCCATGTCTGGGGCCATGTTCTCCCTGGAAAACCTCCCAGGTCTTCTCTTAGTTTCCCTGCAAGCTTTTTGCTGCACCCACTTCTTCATTTCACCGCAAAACCCATGAAATGCGGCAGAGAAGCTTCCCCACAGCATGATGCTGCCCCCTGCTTGCTTCACTGTGGGGGTGGGGGGTTTTCAGTAACATGAGACGTTTGAATTATGCCAAACATAGTGTTTGCTATGATGTCCAAAAAGCAGACCACAGAACCTTCTTCTATTTGATTTCACAGTCTCCACACATGTACTATTGGCAAACTCTGCATCAGATGTCACATTACTTATTTTTTCCTTGACGGTGCATTTTTCTTTGCCATTCCTCCATAAAGCTGTGACTGGTAAAACACTCAGACAACAGTTGTCATGTGCAGAGACTCTCACATCTCAGATACAGATCCTCGTAACTCCTTCAGAGGTGCCATACGTGTCACGGAGACCTCCTTAACTCTAGGCAGATCTACACCTAATAATAATAATAATAATAATAATAATAATAATAATAATAATAATAAGAAGAAGAAGAAGAAGAAGGGCTGCCACCTGTAGCGGCGCTCAGGGAGCTGGGGGTTGAGGGCCTTGCTCAAGTACCCGCAGACATGCTGAAGCTGGATTTGAACCGGCGACCTTGTGACCTTGTGATACCTCTGCCAAGTACTGTCAAAATTTCGATAACACTTTACTTTACTTTGCTGCCATCTATAATGCATTAGTGTTGATTATAATACTTCATAAGCTCCAGTGGAGCTCTAATCTATAATGCACTATAGATACCTTCACAGTGCATTATAGATGAGAGCTTCATAAGGCAATCATAATGCATAATAAACATGGCTATAATACCTTTTTATGAATAGTTATAGCCATGTTTATCCCTTCCAGCTATAGAAGTATCTATACTACGATCACACCTTAACTGTAACACCTTAACTCAACACAATTGGCTACACTAGTGCTGATTTAAGTGTGTCTCAGTAATGGGAGTTAATACTTACAAAATCACTTATTTTGTATTTTATATTTATTATCAATTTCAATCACATAGAGATCTGTTTTGACTTTGACATTGATATTTCTTTTTCTGTTGAGCGTTGGCAAAAAACAACTTAATTCAAGGCTGTAGAACAATAAGACGTGAAAATCTGAATCATTTTTACAAACAATTAATTCAATCATAATATTACAGTCATGGAATATTAGTGTGTATTAACATATTCTAAATTGTAATTACAAAAGAGTATTGAATAGGGCTATATATTGTGATTTCATCACAGTTTTGAAGGTAACATGCAGAACCTGGTGCAGTTATAAATTATCCTTACATAACGTATGCTGTTGATGGCCACCCTGCTTTTCCATGTAATTTTTCCATTTTCTTTGTTAAAGCTTTGCTAATGCTTTATGTAAACCCGGATACTAAGCGGCTGATAAGGCATTGGGTTTACGGGGAAATTGGCACATTAGTATCACCTTGTAGTGCAGAAAGAACATTTGCAACTAAGCAAGCTATTCATTATCTGCATTTATAGCTTCGGGTAAATTGTATCGATAGTATTGATAATTCTTGCCCAATCCTCTAAAGAGACAAAAACAGACAGATGTGTTTCAATAGGTTTCAATATTGTAGAATAAACCACTGACCTCAATTTGTTAGAAGATTAAGCACATACAACTTTAAGATGAATGTCCCTTTTAACGGAAGTTACTCTAAATGGTCAATAGCATACCGTCACAGAAGGTGCCGTCATTTGGAATGAAGGTGACCATGTTGTTGGAGGGGTGGTAGCCAGTCAGACAGGTGCAGTAGAAACTGCCGTAGGTGTTGTGGCAGGCCGTGTGATTCCCACAAATTTTATTGGCTCCAATCTGGCACTCATCTTTATCTGGCAGAAAGCAACTGTTATAACACCTTCAACAGGAAGCCATTTTAAGAAGAATACAAACCTACAAATCTACATCGACCTCCACTCAAACCAGGGGATTCGCAGTCATTCTGCTTTCAAATTAAGTAAAGAAACTGACCTTGACAGTGGGTTCTCCCATTTCCCAGAAAGCCATACATGCAGTTGCAAACTTTGTGGCCGTCAGCCTTCTCTTCACATGTGGCGTTGACGTGACATGTGGCACACACGTCCACACCTTGCGTCCCCACTGTCACATACAAAGACTGATTTACCAGAACCATGTGACCAGTATATACATTAGACATTAGCTAGCATATTAATAACAGTAAATAAAGACATTCTACTTAAGTTTAAAATGCAATATCTTATTTTTCTATTTTAATCTCTTATAAGATGGGAATTCTCATCTTATGCTCCTCATTCTCATTAGTAAAACTTATGCCATATGGTAGATCAGAGCTAGGGCTTTTCCCTGCACTGAGTCTTCCAGGAGTGCTCACCTGTGGAGATGGTGAAGCTGAAATGGATAAGGAACACCATGCTCAGCGCTGCTGTGCTCCAGAACATTCTGTCCATCCTAATGTCCTGTCACTCAGATGTTCTTCTCTTTCACTTGCACTTCATTCAGGCTTCCTGCTTAAAGCCCTGCGGTCCTGACCAGCCTTGATAACCAGGTCAGCGAGGAAAATAACCAGATGCAAAATTGTCCCTTCCTTGGGTTGACTTTTGGCAGTGGTTGGTTTGCAGGCAATGGCTGTCAGTTTTAGTTGTTGACATATTTAACTTTCCCCAGCTGCTGTGAGACCCCACTCTTCAGTCTGCCATCACGAAAAGCTTGCATGAACTGCAGTGTCATGCTAACAAGACTGATAAGGGCTATATATAGTCCATTAGTTAAGACAACTTCAGAGAATCATCCATATTTTTCTAAAATGCATTATTTTCATCATTTGCTCCTCAAGCAAATGTGCCGGTAACCAGTGCATACCAAGGATTTAATTTTACAATATTCTTGAGAACATAACATCTCCCAGTTCTAACATACCATGCACTTCTTGTTACAGAGAGCTACAGCACAACTTTGTTTGCTGATAGAATAAGTGGTTATTCCTTACATTTCGCATTTAATTTCACCCTAACTGAACACGGCAATATAGGATTATGGAACGTACAACTGGACTTAAAATTCGGAAAACGCGAGGCTGATGAATAAGAAAACCCATAACCCGGTTATCTTAAGCAAAAAATATTACGCTGTCTAAATTATTTAAAATATGAGCCAAATAACCTATAGATGCCAGCTAAATAATAGAGTTGAACATTATGTTGAAGATCAAGAATATTCAGGAATAAACTGCAACATTCTAAATTGCGTGCGCTATTACCAAGGGGAAAATGACGTATTAACAAGATTATTAACGGGGGGCTCTGCATTACGGGGTGAGATAACTTTGTTCTGCTCATATCAGCTGAAACACCAGGGTCTGCCAGCTCCCCTGCTCCTCCCCCTGATCTCCAGGGGCGCGGGGCTGTGAGACAATGATTAAAAACTGCCTGCCATTCAAAGACTTAAGCCCTCCTGCCGATGGAAGATTATCCATCATCTGATGTAGGAAATCACTCGGGATACTCAGGGATAGGACAAAACGTTTGGTCATATTAACAATGCTTAAAACGGACGCACTTTAAATTGATTCTCTCTTCTAGAGTACTGCCTGGGATTCAAGTTGCTTAATCATTATTAATCTATATTTTGCATATCAGAAAAAGCACTAACTATATTCACAGTAAAATAAAATACTTTGCATGAGAAGTATTACAGTATGTATTTTAAACTGGAGATCTACATCTGACTGAACTGCCGTCCTCGCGTTTACCAGCATGCTCAGCGACCGATGACGTCACTGGCACGGAAGCCCATCGGCGCTACTGATATGTACAGCGAGCCGGCGTGAGCATTAATATTGTATTAAAACCACCGGTACGGGCCTTTTATCTAGTAAAGTGTTCTGCAAAGCACCTTTAATATACAAAATCCATCAATGATACGGAAAGAAAGGAATACATATTAAACACGTATTTATTACATTTTGGAAATCATTTACCGTAAATGTAATTGCATAACTAGCCTATAATGTCCAAAGTTCAATTGCCCGGAAAGACAAGTGTCATAATCGCTATTCTACTGATCGTTGTTAATACTATTTGGTTGACTTGCAGTCCTGTAAATCACAGATCATTTTTTGTGTGTGCGACTGGCAGAGTAAGTCATATTGTGCATTGCGGTGTATGCAGTTTCTCATGTTGTTATTATAATATTTTGTTATAACCCTTTTTGTCTACGATTACGTCAGTACCCAGTTTTAATTACATGCAAAGTAATGCCATCAAGATTCAGGTAACCTTGTCCTATAGGTAGTCGAAAACAATTAACTATAGTAATCTTTAACAAACACTAAAAACATTCATTTTATTACAGAATGGACTTCGTGGCAGAGGAAGTTTCGCAAAAGCTGTGGTCATATCATCGAGATGAATCAGGATGGACTTCGGGGAAAACTTCAGTAAGGATCAATGATGGAACCATTACTGTCAATGTAGATGGAG
>JAODKC010000044.1:10794451-10866142 GCA_026777985.1 Mormyrops attenuatus | reverse complement strand
CGGAGAGGCCAGGCGAGGCAGGCGGGGCCAAACAATCACTGTCAGGTAATCCAGCTACAGGGAGCGGAGAGGCCAGGAGAGGCCAGGCGAGGCAGGCGAGGCCAGGCCAGGCGAGGCTGCTGCCCATGCAGATGCCCAGCAGTCCTTCCTCTATAGGCTCTGATCTCCACCAGGAGTCCGAGCCCCACTGTTCATCTGCAAGCTGAGATAGATGGCATGAGATAGCATGTGCAAAAATGACATGAGAAAGAAGAGAGCCATTTCATGGATAGAAACTTAGATTAGATAGATGCAGAGAGAGCTTAGTGTAGGAGGAAACAATTACGATGCCTCAAGCTTAAAAGACATAATGAAAATATGAGCCAGGCAATATATATAAGGGACACCTAAGACAGGAGGATGACAGCTCAGCTTACAAACAGCCTGGCATTCAGAATCCATTATCTGCTCAGCACCTTTTGATTTGCTGAATATTTACTAGTCGCATTTTCCTGTAGACTTGCTGAACTGTGCTTGTAATTTTCGGTACGACATGATAAAGAGCGTCTCGTGAGCAAGGCCGTTTGTCGAGAATTAGATCACTAAGAGACACAAATGCAAGTGTGTTGAAGGCTTTAATGGTGATCATAAACATTTTATATCTAGCTTTCTATTATTTGGCACCCAAAGCTATATTGTATGTGTACACATTATACTAAGAATGCATCTTAAGCATCCTGAGACAGCTAAAAAGGGTGCTACAGTAACCATGGTATAATGATTTAATGGGCCACATCATGCAGAGACTGATTTTTTTTTTACTTGATCTTTGACTATATTCTGCAAATTAAAGACACTATATACAGTATATTTCTAAAGTGTGATCCAAATGATTCAAAGGTGATTGTAGCAACAAGCTATTTAGCTTCACCTTAAATCATATAAATTGAATTAGAGTTGACTAACATAATTTCTGTCTTATCTGAGTTTAGCAGACTGATAACACCTGGACCAGGAGAAAACCTACCTGCTGACACCAACAAGATTTCCCACCCTGATTTTTGTATCCTACCTATTTACGAGGACATTGTGATCTATGATGTCAGAAACGGCACTTAAATCCAGAAACACAGGAGCAGAAGTGCTGCAACAATCGGAGGAGAGAAGGAGCTCGTTCATCACGTTGGTTCAGGCCTGAAGCTGAGCAGATCACTCAGGTCCGTAATCAGATTCTCACATATCGGCTTCATTATAGCTATGCTAGGTGTCTCTTCACAGAAACCTGCAATGGCTGTACTGTGACTCTGCCCCTGAATCAACAGGGACTGTCGTACTCTTTTGAAGCACTAATGCAGACTTTGCCAGGCTGCGGCGCTCGTCTCATCTCCACCACCTAAAATCCATCACCAGCATCTCAACTGGTGTCACCTTACATCAGCACCATCTCCATTACGTCTGCTATCTACATCTCCACCAGCCCTACCTCCATCAGTCTCTCATCTCTCCCCTTGAAAACAGAATAAAGGAGGATCTTTCTTTGCTGAAAGTGCCTGAAACAGGCATGACTTCTGCCTACAAGACCGGTATGATGCTTTTAGCTGTAATGCTGCCATCCTCCCCCTAAGTACATATAATACCTGCACAATGCATACAGCCAAGACTGCATTAAGCTATATTTTTGCTTGCAGTAACATTATTATAAAGACTCGATGTTTTCTTTCTCCACATTAATGTCTTTGTTTATATTTTAATTGAAAACCACATCTCAGTTGTAATAGTATTCATTGTCCAGAACGGGTCGTCTTAATCCTTTCCCTGGGGATTGGGTATGAATTTCTATCTTTGCCTAATAATACGTTACACTCTGTTGCTTTGGTTGTATCTGAATAATATCCTGCAATTATTTCTTTTTATAGAAGCTTAAAACATGTATAATTTTATCCATCCATCTTCCAACCAGTAATCCTGGTCAGTGTCATGGCGGGGGGGGGCTGGAGCTTATTCCGAGCAGCACAGAACACAGTACTGGGGTGCACAATGGACGAAATTCCCGTTCCATCATATAATCTGTATCGTAATCTTTTGTAGAAGCACTCTGTATACCATAAGGGGGAGCCAAAGATCCAGGAATGAGGGAAGGCTGTAGCGATTTAACTAAGAGAATAAGTAAAATGCAGTCAGAGTGCAATGACTCCGATGTCCTCGTTCTTCTGCATGCTCTGGTGCTTTCAGGAACATTAACTAAGGCATTTAAGCTCTGTCATCCAGCCAAGGTCTATTAGGAACCATGAACGAAAGTAGCACTGATTGGCTCTATTATCTCCCACTATGGACAGAAGCTTGCCACACAGGGCTAGCCCCTAGTAGGTACGGCTGTGATCCACCTGCCTTTGGCTTCCTAGGAGGTTCTGAAGGTCAGCCTGGGGTACATGTCAAACATGCCTGTAGCCAGCAGGGGGTATACATCTGAGAGCAGTCTTTTCCTCTTCACCTTATTAAAAATGTAAAACACCAGACTCTTTTCTGCCTATTTGTAAAGCTGCTGCTGTATGAAGTATTTCAGGGAAATTGCTTTTAGAGTCAGTGTTTAAGCACTTTGGAGAAAATATTAAAATGGTCACGATAGTAAAACACATTTGAATTCATGACCTGAAAAAAACTTTTATTATTTTTTACGCTCCTTCTTTTGCTTTCCTTCTGTCCCTCCTCCTGAAAGCTGTACAGATCCAGAAGCACCTAGAGTGAGCCCTTCGACGAGACTAAAGGCAAATGCTAAGGCTAGTTCATTTCAGTTTTTAAAATGAACCTATCAAACGTGAATCAAGTATGTGAATCCTATATTAACAAAAGGCCCAATGAGAATTCGGCTCCCCTTTTGTCGGATACAGAGCCTTTGTTGCATCACCATCATAATGGGAGTCACAGCCCAAGACACTCCAAAGGCAGGTCCAGAGGCCACAGCCTCTTAAAAAGGCAGCTCTCTGCCAAGCACTGCCTCTACGTATTTGAGTCTGCCACAACAACTTAGCTTAATGCTCAAATTTAAGGATCTGCATGTGGTAATGTGTTTAGGCATTAGTATCTCTCAGGAACAGGGCGTTACACCGTTGCCAGGCTTGTGTCTTTGTCAATTATTCAGTGCTCAGGTGTGGACCACCACGGTGTTCAGCTTTTTTGCCTCTCCTCATATATGCTGCCCTTTAGAGACATTGCACAGTTCCATCTAAATCATCTTTATGCATCCCACTACCTAACTTGGCCATCCCAAGGTACTTAAAGTACAATCTAACAACAGCATTACAAGCTGCTGTGACACAACAATAATTGGTAATAACATTGCACACCGACACAAAGGCAATTAACATGATACAGTTTAAAGGGTTGGTGTAAAAATGCCAGAAGACAGGAGAGCTGGGGAAGAAAAAAAAGATGGGAAATAAAAAAAAAATGAGGACCGAAGCCGGCCTTCCCATCCCCCCTGAGGTGTGGAGAGCCGCAACAGAGAGGCGAGCTTTCAGCCTGCGTTTTGCTAGGTCAGCCAGTGATGTCCGGTAGGTCAGCTTGCTATGACGGTGCTTCTCCTGCAGTGAGTCTGAGCAACTTCAGAAGCCTGCAGTGCTCACTCCTGGGGGGGGGATGTCTGCCCCAGACAGAGTGGGTGGAGAGAAGAAACAAGCGGGGTAAGTGTGGAGAAAGGGAAATGACAGGGACATGAAAACAGAAAATGACCGTAGCAGCTTTAAGTAGCATAAGGTAGTCTAAAAGAGCGTGTCTCCAGTGTAGAGAGTGACATTGAGGGGCCATCCTTTATCCTGGCTGGCAGGCCGTTTCATCATTTAATGGCCGTAGAGCTGAAGGCTGCACTGGCCACGATTGTTTATTTATCCCACCAGCACCAGTCGCGGCATAAGGAGACTTGAGAGAGCATTATGGCTCATCTAAGCCACTGAGTTCACTCAGATAAGTGGAAGCCAGATATTTCACTGCTTTTTAATTAAGACGGAGTCGACAAGCTTAAATGGAAGCTAATGGAGGGACGTGAGAACTGGTTGTGCTATGATCATATTTTTAGTTTTTACAATCCTCAGTGCAGCATTTTTGTATGCCTTGAGGTGCTATAGGATGTGATTTATGATTCCTATAAGTACAAGTACGACAGCACACAGCGCTCCAGTTTGGGCTCCGCTCCGTCCACATTATTTCTTTAGAATTGTGCCGACATTTACGAAGCAGGTAATTTGTGAAAGCATATAGCAGCAGAAAATTTAAGAGTTAAGAGCGGATTCCTTACCTTCAAGATTTCTCCTAAGTGATAAAGCCAGTTATTTCTGGGTTTAAAGATTTAAAGATTTTTCCATGACTTCCATGATTATTAAAATTAGGTAAGTAGTTTGCCCAAATGGAAAAGGTGACGCATTTTACCCAAAATATATGAGCTCTTCATATGACACTCAAAATAAATATAGAATCCATTCATCCATCCATCCATACATCCATACATCCATCCATTTTCTGTACCCGCTTGTCCTATTCAGGGTCATGGGGGGTCCAGGGCCTATGCTGGACCCTACAGGCACATATTAACTTACTGTGTCATTAGACATATATGTCCTTTATTGACATATGAAATTAATGTACCATCAAACATTTAAGTCCTACGTTCATGTACAATCCATATAAATGTATCTGTCATTAGTCATATATGTCCTTTATTCATGTAAAATACATATTAAATTAATGTTTTGTTAAACATATACATTCTACATTAATGAACAATGCATATTAAATTAACATTTTGTCAGTATTAGTTTCTATGCATAATTCTTTGCATAAACCCACCGGAATCATGGACAGTGGTTCCATACGGCTAGAATGAGTATTTTGAGAAGGTAACATCCTTTATCGCTTCATGCATTCACTTTCCTTTCTGAGAACATAACATGAATTTTCTCATGTCTAATTAAACCAACTGAATGTGGAGAGATCACACGGTTTTCATTAGAATAACATAAGAACAATACAACTTTTTATTAAGAAACAACAAGCAATAAACATCTATTTCCTGCTAAAGCTATATGTTCTCAAATAGGGTAAAATGTAAAATTCATGTGAAAGTTTCCTGTTTTCTTATAGGCTTTTCACTTGAGTGCCTTAAATGCCAAGTGTACATCCTGTATTGTCATGTGTAATGGAAATATGAAAAATGCTTGATGGTCTTATGAACCCTGTAGTTTCTTTCATATGGGTAGAACATTTTGCCTGTCTTCGCAGTTTGCATGTTCTCCTAGTGTCAAGCAGGTTTCCTCCCTCAGCCTAAAGACATACAGACAGGCTAATCAGTGTCTTGAAAGTGCCCAGAGAGTATAACTACGTGTTTGTGTATGTGGTGGACTGGCATTGAATTTAGGGAATACCTCCCCTGCCTGTGCTGTCTGGGATATGGTCCATACCCCTCTGCGGCTCTGATCAGGGTGAGGGGTTAGAAAATGGATAGATAGATCCATCAATCACCGTAACCACTTAATCCCAACTGGGACCAGAGCCTATCCCAGGAACAATGGGCACAAGCAGGAACCAACCCTGGGCAGTCACCAACACACCACAGGGCCAACTTAGAGTCGCCAGTCATCCTATCCTATCCAGGTAGAGCATGCAAACTCCACACAGAAAGGTCCTACGCCCAACCCAGGGACCAAACCCAGGACCTTGTTGCTGTAAGGCAGCAGCGCTAACCACCGCGCCAACCGCCGCGCCGCCCCAATGGATAGATCGCCTCTTCCAATTCCTGTGAACCAGTCAAAAGTTGCTGAGACAGTACTCATGTCAGTTGTTGTGATTCATACTCCTTTCAGAGGAAATCGCAGTTGGCCGGATATGATGTCTGAAATTATCCATTTCATTATTTAAATAAGCTTATAAAATTGTCATTACTGTGACTTGTTAGTAAGCTGGGTTTAAGTATGCTAAGTTACTGTTGTCTGTAAGTTCAAAGTAATCTGTCCAGGCTGTCTAAAGTGATAGCAAACAGTACCTACTATAAATGTGCAGGTTTTTGACTTTAATTATAGTATTATTCAAATCTAATTATTTACACACCAGTCCCTGGTGGAATTCCTGAATTTCATTGAAAATCCAGATTAGTTTCCTTTTTCTATTAGTTTTCAGTTAAATAAGTAACACAGGGGGGATACAGATTTAAGAGTAAAGAGTGCAGTCTTTCAGCTATGAAATCCAGTCAAGGGTACGTTCCTTCTCTGCTCTTCATATCTTCAATATTATTGTCTCTTTCTGCTGTCTGCCTGAACTCTGTACAGAATGAACATCCTGGAGTTTTAACATTAATTAAAATGTTTAAAGTTGAATATAAAATACTTGCCCTGACCCCTGAAACCCTAAGTGGATTTGTACCGATGTGTGTTAGTGGTGGTCTTCCCCCTGTCTGGGGCTTCAAAGCCTTCGGATGTTTCTAATCTAAAGTGGAAATTCACATTGAATTTGGAGTGTTCAATTACTGACTTCGTACGGGGGCTCATTTTTCTGCGTCTAAAACTGAGGGCCAGTGAGCGTATCCAATGCAGGGACCTGCTGCCTGCTTCAGCTCCCTATTCATTTTCTCGGCTCCGAGCTCCTTTGCCTTCACTAGATAACTTCATCATTGGCAGCATCCATCCCCCAGCCATTGTCTGGCTGTATATCATCATGTGTGCTTTATGAATACGTCCCGCCACTTATAGCTTTATCAGCAATGTACACCTACAGAAATTTAGTTTTTGGTAAGTTGTTTTCTTTAACTGTCTTACTTGGCAGGAACTCGGGTACAATGACTCAGATGCAAGGCCCCCTAGAGGTCTACAAAAAAAAAACAGCTCCATTCATTCGTAGATCATATTGAAGCAGTGGGTTTTGAAAAAGTGCTAAAAAATACTGAGCTGAAGAAGATAAGAACTCCTCATGGTACACAGCTATTGTCTTGGGGCAACAGAGTAAGCTATCACCAGTGAGTCCACATCTGCGTTTCCTGGCCTTGATATACGAAACACAATGGTGAGGCTCCGATGGACTAGAAACGCAGTGGTGTTCTTGTAGTCGACATTTAAAGTTTTACTTTGCATGAGTAAAGCATCCTTTTATAAAGTGCAAACACAGGCTCTTTGAAGGAGGATGTAGGAAGGGCCCTCCGCGGACTGAGAGAAGTGAAAGCCTACACTTCGCAAAAAGAACTGATTTGAAGGTTTGCTGTGGGATAATTAGAGAGAATGACACACGGGAGCAAAAGTGCTCGGCCTGCAAGACGGCCAGAGGATCCTCGTCGCGTAGGTGCTACGCTGCAAACATGAATACGGTAAAAAAATGCTGTTAGAAGCTGTTAATTTCTTCTGTCAGGCTTTATTACAGCCATGCTATTCCATTTATCCTCTTTAAACCACTTTGCAGTGCTGGAATTTGTGATATTTATAAAGAGAAAGAAAACGTCAGAATGAATAGCAATATAGAGGAAGTCAGGGTATCCATATCTCTGTTTGGATCCTGTCTTGTGCTCCTTACTCCTGTCTAGAAAATTTACAAAAAAACCTTGTTTTTCCTCACTGTAGCTCATTCTTAAATCTTTTAAACCAGAGACACCGGTAGAATGATTCTCCCAATAAGAAAATAATTTACTTTCAGAATGTATGTGGGATGATTGGATGGTGCAGAATTAAATACTGACCTGCGTAGCAGGTGTGGCGCATATCTGCAAGGAGCAGGATTGGTTTTGCTTCAACCCTGGGGAGCCAACAGCTCAAGCAATACTATTTCCTCAAAATGAAAAGGACCTCAAAAGGCTTGTCTGATTTTTTGTTTGTTTAATAAACAAATCTAATCTTCTTCTAAAACGAGTTGGAGGTCTACAGGGACACAATGTTTCCCCTTTTTGTCAAAAAATTTTGTCACAAGATCAAAAATAAGAAACTATACAATTTGAAGACACAACTTTTAGTGTCAGTCGAAAGAATCTGAAATTTAAACAATAAAAGCTGTTTCTTGTAAAATAAATATTAAAATCCATTACAAGCTAAAGGCAACACAAGCTTTTCCATACTTATTTCTTGGTTAACAACAAATGTATCCGTACTGGCAAATACCTTTCACATATAATCCATACACAAGTCAATTACGTGCAGGAAAGCATCCATCCATACATCCATCCATCCATCTTATACCCGCTGATCTAGTATGGGATTCTAGGGGGTTTGGGGATCACTTCAGGCAGCGCTGGAGCTACAGTATGGCAGGCAAACAGCCTGGATGGGACACCTGTCCATCACAGGGAACACACTCTCTGGGTAAGAGACACTGATCCAACTGCAGGTCTGTGGATTGTGGGAGAAATCTGGAATATGAGTTAGAATTTCACAAATGTATCAGTTATGACATTCATTTACTTTGTTAAATGTATTTACGGATTTTATAGTGAGTATGCGTGGATGCCAAATGTCGTATTATTTATATTGGCTATATAGGCAAATACTTTATGTGGTAGTTTGGGGTGGTCACTAGTATTAACAACAAATGCCAAATGGCCAGTCCATCCCTGTGGACATCCATCCATCCATCCATCCATCCATCCATCCATCCATCCATCCATCCATCCATCCAGCACAGGCTCACAGTGACCCTGGCAACACAGGACACTATGCAGAGGTCACCCTGGACGAAGTGCTAGCCTATCACAGGGCACACACTTTTGCCCCCCATCACATGCACTAGGGGGCAGTTTAGAGACGCTGATTGGCATAGTTGTATATTTTCGTGCTGCGGTACAAAAGCTGAGTTCCCTGAGCGGACAAGCACAACATGGGGGGCACATGTTAACTCCAATGACATAGCGGGGCCAGGACTAAAACCCCTAGTCCCAGTGCTATGAGGCCTCTGTGCCACCCATTTACTTTAAGTATACTTCTGAAAATTGGGTAGTAGTGATGTGGAGAGAATATTACGTAGAGGTTTGGAAAGGGCTCGGGGCTGGGTGGACAAATTGGCATTGAATTATGTTGCTTGGCAGCCCTTTTTATTTGAGAAGGTAATCACATTACAGAAACCATGTATGTTTTTTCTTCTTTATAAAGTAGAAATTAATAAATTGACAATATGAAATACAGAATTTTTTTCTGTTTACCTTCCGTGATTATGTGAAAACAGAGAATTCTGGCTCCAGAGATGAGAGGGATCGGGAATCTTTACATATAGCCCTTGATATGTGCAAAGAAAATTTGGGTGATACTTGGTGTTTTAAAGGGAGAAAACACATCAGTAAGGAAGTGTTGAATATGTACTTCAAGACCTTCTCTACGGTTCTTGTTACACTACAGGGACTCCTTTGACTGATTCATGCTTAACTGACCCCATCCTACCTCAATGTGCATCAGGAAACCAAACATATATAAGAACATTGCTATGACTTCTGTTACAAAAGACAATTACATTTTGTGCTGCCCCAATACACATCTGAAATGTGTAAAGCAGGCTATTTAAACACAACCATTCATCAAAAATATGTTTTTGTGATGAAAACACCAGTGTTTTTCCATGTGTGAAATAACTTTAATTAGGGAGGTCTGTTGACTTGGCAGGAAGACACAAAAACATACCATGTAAACATTTTATCAAATTATTTGTCCACTTATCTCATCTTTTTATGATGCTGTTGTAATCACCTATTAAAAAAAGTAAAGAAAACTTGCAAAGAAAGAATTTCAAGAAAAAAAATGTGTGTGGCCACACTTACAGCACTTTGTATCCCCAACCATCCACTATGCTAATTTATGGCATATCTAGTTGTGCAAAATATTTACTGAGGAAAACCTCTATGTTTATAAGACCACAATCCTCTCCACAGAGCCAGAGACCCCAGCAGTGTTCATACGGGCTTCAGGTGCGGGCCCTCACCTATCACCCTCCTGGCTGTGGTGGGAAACATTTCAATCAAGTCAAATGAGGCTTTATTTTCACACGGGCCACATTCAGTACACAGCATATGGTCACACGAAATAACGGTCCCTGGACCATGGCGCTACATGTATACATAAAGTGCATGATAGATAGGATAAGTGTGGGGGCTGGGGGGGTCACATTGACACAAAATGTAAAAGCAAACAATGATGGAATGTTCACAATGGCAATGAATAAAGAAGCAGAGCGGTATGTAGCGATAAATAATAGATAAGTAAATATCAAAGATTAATGAGTACTGGTGACAGTGCATTAAGTGTGCAAATGGTGACAAAGTGACTGTGCAGGTGGTCGGCAGAGTTTGACGTTGAGATCTGTGGGAAGGTGGGCAGCCAAGAGTACTAAATCTGGATGGCCATGGGGAAGTAGCTGTTAGAGAGTCTGGCAGAACCAGCTCGGTTGCTTTGGTACCTTCTGCCAGATGGAAGGGGGGCAGAGAGACTGTGAGAGGGTGGGAGGCATCCTCCAGGAGGCCTTTAGACCTAATGGGGGCATGAATGGCATAGAAAGCTATATTAACTCACGAAAAACAGCAGCCCGCTTTTTAGTGGCTAGCCAGCAAAACAGCAAAAATTCTTAAACTGCCCTGCTAGCCTCAATTAAATGCAGTGTTACGCCTACAAGGGTGTTTCGTTAAAAAAATACATTGATAAAAAATCCTGAAGTAGACAAAGACATGTCAGTACAGTTTGCATCACACTGCGAATTGCTGTGGCAGAGTTAAACACCTCTGCTCACTGCAGTCAAGAAATGCCGATCTAATTTTGACACCTTTCTGAGTTGGGATTTATCAGAGTTGCCACTTTTGCATATCAACACATGTTCTGTGTGTGGTTTATTATTAAAAGCCTTGGGGGGCAGGGGGAAGGATCCTCATTGGTGGCTCAGTTGTCCTACATTCTGCAGCCATCTGTGTGGAAGAGGCCTGGGGAAGGAACACGTACTTATCTGGTTTTTGGGGGACTCTCGCCCCTCCCCCCACAGTCCTGCAGTTTTACCCACCACTGGAAATCGTCTTAAGCCGCAGGTGGAGTCCAGTTACCTGCATGAAGAGCTACGTGATGGCAGTCCGCCATCCTGCAACACGTACAGCAGGGGCTAGGGGGCAGCGGACGCCCCCGATGATGCGCGTGATCGTCAGAACAGCACTGGGATTAATTGCCAATTTGGGTGAAAGAGGAGAAAAGATTCTTATAAATAACGACCTTAACCTGCCCCTACCAAGCTATTGTCATACCAAACAGGCCTTTTAATTTTTGTTTCAGTGCACTTAAAAACCTTACATAATCCCATAATGAGAGACCGCTAGAGATATAGCAAAACATTCGGCGTTTCTTTCCTTCTTTGGAGACGGCGAATAGCTCTGTGGGTTAGGACGGTGGGTCTGTGATTGGAAGGTCACCAGTTGAAATTCCAGAGTGGGCTGAGCGATTCCACTGTTGGGCCCTCGAGCAAAGCCTTTAACTCCCAATAGCTCCAGGGACTGTCTGACCCTCCTTTCTCTCATGGCTTCGGATAAGTGTCTCCTGAAAAACACAAGTTCTCTCATACGTTTTTTTTTCAATCGGTGAAAGCATGGCATTTAATACGTTGTAAAGTTTTGTAGCTGATTCATATACACAGCTCATGCCTACTTCTCTGTGAGAAAACAAAGACGTGGGAGATACCTTTTGCGTGGGGTTTGCACACAAAGAAGCTGGCGATTCAGGGCTGAGCAGGGGGCTGTGAGGTGGTAATACATGAACCCAGAGGCTGCTGCATTAAATCACTGAAGGGGGGCATTTATACTACCCTTGAGAAAGGTACTTAACATGAATTGCTCCCGTGCAGAGGGGAGCCCTGGTCAGCCAAAGGCGGCTTGGTTTGTAGGTTTGGCCTAATTGCTTCAGCTAACGGGAGGTAGAGCAACAGCACAGGCCTACATTTGGGGGTCACTGCCTGTGTTACCATGGAGATTGAGCAGCCTCTGTTTTGCTTGCGGTTTTAAGGTTTCTTTAAATTTATTTATTCCGTACTTTTGTGTTAGTAAGTTCTTTTGACTCTGGAATATTGTTCTTTGTTTTGTTCCTGCCTGCAGAACCACCTGCCATAAAGCCTGTTGTAAACTGTAAGTGCATAAGATCAGTGTTTCCCAACCCAGTCCTTGGGGAACCCCGGACAGTCCACGGTTTTGCTTCCTCTCAGCTCCCAGCGCACCTGTACCAGGTATTCGATGTTCCTGATTGGCTGGGAGCTGGGAAGGAGCAAAAACGTGGAATGTCTGGGGTTCCCCGAGGACTGGGTTGTGAAACACTGCATTAGATAATGCAAATAATCAGAATCCATCCTCTGTAGCAGGCAGGATCATGAGGGACTGGAGCCTATAGACACAAGGCAGGAAACAACCCAGGATGGGGCACAAACCCGTCACATGGTGCACACAGACAATTTGGCAGCTCCAACTTAGCATGTTTTTGGAGTGTGGGGAGGAAACCAGAGAACCGGGAGGAATACTCATGATGACAGAGATAACATGCAAACTCCACAAACATGGAGCCATGGCAGAGTCTCAAACTCCAGTCCCAGAGGTGGGAGGCAATAGTGCAAACCACTGTGCCACCAGAAAATTACCTGCTTTTTTATAGCTAATTACATATCCAGTTAGGGTCATGATATACAAACAGGGGATGAATGGCAGGGAAGAACTTGTTGATCCATCAAGGGTCATGGCACACATACTTTCACTAAGAGCAGTTGAAAGCAACACTTCAGCTGAAAATGCAGGTTGCTGGATTGTGGGAGGAAACTAGTAAAACCAGATTAAATCAATATGAACCAAAGAACAAACAACCTCGAATAAGGCCAGATGGTAACCTCAGACAATTCAGCCCACCGTGTACTATGATGCTCAATAGTAGAATAATAATAGTAATTAAGCATAATACTGATTACAGTGTAACCATGGTTAATGCTTCCTCACATGTGACCTCGTGGGTTGCAGTATGCGATAGTCATAACAAATTCAGCCTGGAGGCACACTTCCACAGTCTGCTGACATCCGGTGATGGCCTTCTGCATTCATCAGAGGGATTGTGGGTGGTCGGAAATTAGATTTGCCATTGTGAATTAAAACCGTCGCTTTAATTAGCGAAAGGCATATCTCATTTCTATTTGAAAATGTATCTTTAATTCTTCACACTTGGGTGGAGTAGTCAGACACTCACCGCTGTAACAAATCGGATGAAATTGCCTTATAGCTTCTGTAGGCTGTAAACCGTCATTCTGGGAATCACGCCAAATCTGATTAATCACACTGGTGCCTTTGACTGGATAAGGCCCAGCAGTGGGAAAACAGATACGCTTCTTTCCTTTAGTATTCACTGGGATGTAAATTCCTAATGCTAATAATATGAGTGATATTAAATCTAATGGTATGCAATCTGAGCATTGCACATTTAGAGGAATTAAAATCAGGATAAATAGGTTCAGTCATTATTTAATCACAATAAACATGATTAGAAAAAGAGGTAAGATTAGGTTTTTAGAAATGACTCAAAATCCACTGTGTGCTGAATGAAGTTTGCATTCGTATAGGCTAACACAAAGTATAAATGTTTAAATCCTCTGTACACATGTATATTCATTCATGGTCATGGAGTATTTGCATAGTGAATGAATCATCACAATATAATAATTTTGAATTATTTTTAAAAATGTGTTATAGGTGCGTAAGTTTGGGGTAGTTTGTGTTCTGTGTTGGATTGACACCCGATACCTTCCACATGCCTCCTGTCCCGTGTTTCCTGTGATAGGTTTGAAAAATGGAAATCCCACAAAAATATGCAAATACACATGTGGAAGGAGATTTTGAGTTCTGCCTTTTCGGGTTTAAGCCGCTTCCGTTTTGAGCTCATATGATGATTATGACAGTCAAACGTGCTTTGCATGCGGGTTACAACCTGTCACCTAATATCCAATAAGACCCCTGTTTTTGACCAGATAACTATCGGCTTTGCACCTTGTACGGTAAAACGTCAATACATTACATTCAAGCAGGGAACCTGTCAGTGCTGCATGCACTAATGCATTTCGTAATTAATGAGGACACTGCTGGTGCTGGGAGTTTCATACTGGTTTCTGAACTAATGTTATCTGGCCACTCGAATGCATTTTCCTTGTGATTCGGAGGTTCCGAACGTGCATAAGCCAGCTAATATTTCTTTAGTCTTTATAGATAAAAGCCTTCTAGCTGCTCATATGTCACAAATGTCAAGCTGCAGTGAAAGGGTGGTTCGTTATCACTACAGATGGAAAGCCTCACGAGTCGAGTTAAATATCTCACTCCCAGTGCAGGCGAAGAGTTAAGGTTAGGGTCTGTCAGCCCTTGGTGTGCAGGAGCTCATTTTACCCAAGTCATCAGCTGGTGTGTCGAGATTCCGTTCGAATTAATTACGCATCTCGAGCAGAGCGGTATGCATGAAGCCCTTCATCGCCTCCATTTCCAGGGCCTTCCATTAGACGGCGCTCAGCAAGAACGAGGAAGGCAGACCACTGCATGATATTGAGGGTGACTGTAATGGAGACGAGAAGACAGGAAACTGTGAAGGCTATTACACCAAAAGCCTCTAGTCAATAAAACTGCCAGCCCCAGCTTTACGAATTGGCTGCTTTTCAATCATTAGTTAAAACTCTCAAGCTGGTTGAGAAAAATGCCTTGGAAACACATTACACCCTTAATTTAATGCTTCAAGCCAAATCACCCAACTAGATATAGTATGATTTTATTGACTTTGGTTAAAAAAATGGCAGAAGGCTGTAGGTTCAAAGCCAGTATGACATCATTGGTTGGCCTATACTGACTGTCCATAAACAGTCCCATAGCATTAAGATTACAGCAGTCACAGTAAGGATAGCTCTAAGGCAATAATTCCTAATCATCAATAATTAAAAATGCATGCTGAAACAATAGAATAGAATAGAATAGAATAGAACAGAATAGAATAGAATAGAAATTTTTATCTCAATAAAACCAGGTTCGTATTTGGTACTATTGCCCAATCCATTAGTTGGTCACTAATGTCGTAGCAGAACACACGACATTATTAGCTGTGCTCATGGCACTTACATTAGTGGATCCGGATTGCCGGTTGGCCATTCCTGTGTGTTGAAGATCAGATTATCTAAACTCTTATTAGCAGTTGACTCAAAGCACAGGGCAGCTGATGTTCTACAAAGGATGCATTTATTCCTTAAATACCTGCACTATTAACCAACTTGGCATTAATAGAACCAATTTATTACTGCCAGTGTTGGATTTTTTTCCATCAGAATCAGTTCTATTGCATTTTACCACGGTTCCAGGACACAAGTTCCAAAGTAATTGTTTTTAACAATCTTCACTTACTCCACCTCAAAACGAGACCTAATTCAGAAGAAGCATCATTAATTAATTAAATCAGACATTAAGTAGTAAACAAATATTTAACTGTTGTTTTTGTGGTCCAGCTTACAGTGGCCTGTTGATGACATTTAACTTAAATTTAAATTACTCCTCTCACAGGAGAGAGGTTGATATGGAAATGTCTGAATTAATCTGCATTCATCAGTGGTGATGACCCAGCCAACGGGATGCTATACCCTTGAGAGATGACTGAGATTCCCTGTGAAGAACGATGTGCAGCATATATATTATCACACAGCAACATTTTGTATCAAAAACTTTATTTATCAAAAAGATGCACCATGGAAATAAAACTCACATAAAAAGGAACAGGGCTGGGCTGTTCTACAGGGGCATTACAAAACCAGCAGTTGTATACAAGATTGTGTAGAAACAGCCAGTGCTTTTTTTCCTTTTTTTAACCTTTTTACAGTATTTCTCTTTTTCACTCCTCCTCAGAAGAACACAAAATGTACACTTAAATATTGTAAGGACTAATCTAATTTTCTCAACAATGCTAGAACTTGACAATTTAAGAATAAATTTCATATGTTCAAAATGTTTCCTTAGGTCTTTCCCCACACTGCTGGTTTCTGAAATGTTGTTCTGGTGATTCAAAGCCCAGACAGGCTTTTGTTGGGATTATGAAGAGGGTATCCAGAGGTTTTGTCATAATTTGTAATAATGTCATTAATCAGATGTTATTGGCTGCTGGTGAGTCCTGCCCACCAATCGGAGTGATGTTCTGTGATGTCACTAGTTACTCCTCTGCTGGACTCTGGTTGGCTCTCACCATGTGCACATGTGTTTGTTATGTACGTTTGAAATATATAGTTTTGAGGTTGTTTTCCTTTTGATACAGTATGCGAAATACAGTATACAATAAGCACAGGGATACAGCATTGCACTTATGAGTTAATAATAAGCACTAGTGGTGACGCTCCATTTATAATCAGCATCCCTTAAGAAGCTGATCTTCTTGTCTGACTCCCCCTGCTGGCAGTGAGATGCGCCGTCTCGTGCACACCAGCAATCTGTCACATTAATACAAAGTGCATCTGTATGCAGTGTTGGTATAGACAGGAAAACACTACTTTGTAGAAGTCGTACAAGCCACTCACTTAGGTCTGGTGGATATTACGAAATGGGTGAAGCTCATCTTTCCTGGGCTGAAATTAAATATACAGCAAGAATATTTTGCAAGACTAAAAGCATGAAAGCAACATGAATGACTTAAGTGGGGCTGTGTGCTTCCAACCTGAAGCATCGTTTCCAGGCCTACAACCTTAAAAGAAAAAGGCAGTGGTTGCTACTTCTTTTTCGTAACAGTGACGGCCAGGCAAATGTGTATCTCCTGTTTGCTTAACCAATCATCTGCATACTTTTGGCACATGATGTTATAGACACATAGGACAGACGTCACTGTCAGCATTTCAGCAGTCCTGAAGGGCCTTGGGTGTAGTTTAGATTTCAGAAAACACTACTTGTGCCTGGGCATTGCAATTCCTACTTCCTATCAAGGGCCATGGTTATGAATACCCATCATTCTGGGTGATGATGTCACCATTTAGATGGTACTCCATAGCCTAACATGATGGCTAGCTAGCCAAGTACATATAACAAAATAGTGAGCAATTATGTGCAGAATATTACTACCTTAATCGCACCACAATCCTAAAATCCCATAACATTTGAAAATCATTCTAAAATAATTCTGAACATCCTCTATTTTTCCTCTAAGTTGATTTCTCTTCCCAGCAGATCGTTAATCCGATCGTTTCTAGAACCAAAGTTGCGCTAATGTTGATGTGGGTTTTAGTAATGTGACAGTACAACAGAAAGGGCACAGAGCATGAGAGTAATCTGATCTATATTTGCCTGTGTCCAACAGTGATGGTCAGTCATAACAAGCAGAGATATAGTAGAGACTTCAGTATCAGCTCTACACAGATGTGAAGCCCAAATGGACACAGGACATTAGGTAATGTTTTATATTAACTGGACCTTCATAATGCATTTACTATGCATTCATAGAACAGTCATTGGACTTTCAAAATGCATTTGTATAACATTCATAAGCAGCAAGTAAAGATACCTTAACAAGTCCTCAACGTTTGCATTCAGAATACTTCTAATGAACAAGATGCGCCAGCTGTAATATACATTAATAACAAACATTAATGCATATTAAAGTTGTTATGATGTTAAGGTATACTCACACGCTACTTATGAATGTTCTATGAATGCATTATGAAGGATCTTTGAATGTTCTACAAATGCATTATAAAGGCATTGTGAAGGTGCACTTAATGTAAAGCATTACCGAATGTTATTGTATTGTAAATTTTCTCCTGACTGCTCGGCCCTTTCAGTGGACTCGGGCCACTGAACCACTCGGAACCACAAGGACACGTGGCACAGTGTTTAAGGAAACCTGTGAGTCTCTGGAAGGTTCTGATCCCATGAAGGATTAAGCTGTTATACCCTCGCAGAGAGACACGTAAAATGAAACGCCTTCTGTAAACATCGATTTCTAGTAAAAGGGTAGAAGTCAAATTGCATTATTTGATTAGCAGTTTAGATATGATCAGCAAACAAAAGTTGATCTTAAAATAAGGGCATCGAATAATGAATTTATGGAAATGTGAAACAAATGTACGTTTTAATTAAAATGTATATTGGGGAGAAAATACCTGCTAACACTGTATTGCCACTCCAAGGGAAGAATTTATGTATTAAAATGCGACACTTATCAGTTAAATTATTAAAAGGCCCAGCACTGCACATGCCCTTCGTACATCCAGGCACTACTCAGCTCTGTACAAAACGCAGGGTCCATGATAACAGAAGCAATTGTTATGGCACACTTTGGCGTAAACATTTATCATCTCCATGCCACCGCAAAAATGAACCTCTGCCGAACACGGCACACTTCAGAGTACCAGATAACCGTTAACAGTGTAGGGTAATACGCTGAAAAAAGTCCCCTATGAAATTTTCCTATAATTGTTTCGCACAGTAATGGTGATGAAATGCCAATGAGGGAACAAGTCATCTACAAAGATTGGATATGTCTTCCTACATGGATTTAAGCCACGTGGACAGGGATAGATCTGATAGAGACCCTTCTGGCATCTCCATGCAGTACAGGAGACAATACGGTAATGTTGCTTGAATGTAAAGGTTGAGGGTCACCGTTTTTTCATGTTTTTTTTCCCCACAAGAAAACAAAATAATTGCTTATATATATATCTTGTGCACCTGCAGCGAGAACCTATTGGAATTACTGTTACGTTAATGTGAGGAGGTCATCGTGTATGTCACAACAATAAAAGAAAATAATGGTCTATTTTGGCCACTGTTCATTTCAGCTGTGCTGCTGCGGATTCACCATCAGCCAGACACAGCAGATAGGCAGCCCCATGTCAGCTCACATGAGTGATCCTCACGGAGAATGACACGTGTCAGACCAAAGGCCCACACTGAGCTATGCTTCAGCCTGCCCCCTGACAAGGTCTGCAAACATCTCTGTTACTGCCTGGACACTGCAAATCAAAACGCTTTTTTTCCTCCAAGCAAAATCCTGCAAGGGTGATGGTTGTCCTACATCTGGTCCTTCCCTCAGGCTCTGCTGAATGAGACCCATTTGGGCCGGGATGACGCCGCTGCTTCAAGTGAACGAAAGCCAGATCAGACCCAGACAGACAGAACCAGCCCGTGGCCCCTCGGGGTTTACGACCATGTTTTTCAGGCTGGGGGGGGCAGTGGGTTTGTTTCAGAACCGTGTAGCAGATGTCTGACCAGAAATGATGGGTTGAGCCTCTGTGGGAGGTGATGTCAGCGCTCCAATCAGGGGGCTCCAAGAAGCATTCAGAGCAGCAGTGTGGACAGGAGCCCGAGGCGTCCGACACCCCTGTGCTCCCCGGGATGATGCAAATAAATAGTGTTGAGGTGGAAGGAAGTCCAGTTGACACGGTTGCTTGGGTTGGGTCCAGGCACCTTCAGAACTGTTCCTGGGATAGTGACACAGGGCCAGTGTCCCCTATATACTCAAGGGTCACAGAGTCACAGGGGTTACGAGGGTCATGGGTGGCCCTGACCCAGAGCCCTGCCCGGCCGGCCCAGGTTAGAAAGCAGAGCCGGTGATAGCATTCAGCTGCTTCATCAGTCCTTCGAGGCTCGCCATCTGCTCGCTCAAGTCGTCCTGCTCGTAAACCTGGAGAAAGCAATACACAGTGATAAACATCAACGTCTGGGGCCATCTCAACTTCGCACGTGATAACGTAAGCGATTACACAATTCAGCACACAGGCTAACAGAAAAACTAGAATTTTAGCAAAAACAAAAAAGGAAAAAAAAAGTGAACGTGAATTTAAAATGGTACTCGAATCCACACGCAGAGATCAGCTGAAATTTATATCCACATTCTTCTTCTAAAAAAAAAATCAATTCTGGATTTCTCTTCCCAGCGATCTGCATCAGTAGTCACCAATCAGTTGTTTTCGGAGGGAAAGGGCAAGCCACTTTATTTGTCGGTTTTCTGCCACAGCTACCAGCATCCCAGCTGCCTACAGCAGTGGCGATCGATGATCAAATGGACCATGACTAACTGACAGAGTGATTAACTGAGCGGGTGACCACTTGACTAGATGACGGACTGACCACGTGACTTACCCACTGCACTCAGTCAGTTGGGTGACCTTTCCAGGGTTAAAATCGGCACTTAATCCCATTACAACATGTCACACATAATGGCCATATGGACAGCTAATATTCAGCAATCGTTCATTGTTTGACTCACCCATATCTGATGCCTGACAGATATAAATATTTCTTACAGTTAGGAAGAATTTCTGTCAGACATGCTACAGTATACAGATAAACAGTCCCATGATATTACTGTATGGAAATAAGGTTCTGCTAATCAGACCACCACTTTTAATGGGGAGGGGGCACGATCAGACAGATGGTGGGCATAGGGCTTGGAGTACTCACAACAGGAATAGAAGGGAAGATGACCTAGAGACACACCCGCCATCAAAGGCATACGCAAAAGGGTACACCAGCATCCAAAAGGACACAGGTGCAGAGAGAGGGTAGGCCGCACACACGGGGGTGGGGTGCACACCTGACATAAAGATGACTCTGAGCCCGTTGATGGAGGTAGCTTATTTACTCGGGAAGACTCCCTGAGTTCCTGCCTGATGGGAAAAGGCCAGATCAATTATAGAGATATGAGAGATGGATAGGAGCAACCTGACCTTTGCATCTCCACGCTGCCTCCCAGTTTTTCCCATTATCTTGGTGCCTCAGTGCTGCCTAATGCATCTCTCCAAACACTCGCGGCGTGGTGTGCCACACATCACCGGTATTGATGCGCTAATGTGCGGCGGACTTCATCAATGTCATACGTTTCGCAGCTCCGGCTTTATAACCCGCCAAAGCGACTCATCACACCCCAGCAAGCGCTATAATTAGGAGGCTATCAAGGGAGGTCCCCTTTTGGATATTAAATGCTTATGAATTGCATTTTGTCTCATTTAAAAACTGGATGAGATGTTTTGAAGTCACACTTTTGGACTGCATTTCTCAGTATTAAATCCGCCGGACCTGCCATAATTAAACCCAAACGCTTATCATACAAAGCAGACTCAGTACCAGAAACTTCCCTAGAAAAAACCCAGTTTCCTGCTCCTCTGAGACACACATCCTGCATATGAACGTCAGACATAAGTTTAAAGTGAACCACCGTCTCCCCTCATGCTCAGTGCCATCTCCATGCTGTTGGTATTTCAGACGGAGTCGGAAGGGATGACAGCATGGAGAGATCCTGTGGAATGCACCCTAGCACTAAGCACACTCTGCTCTGATTCAGGAGATTAATTAGGTATCCCAGAAGACAACCGGGGCTCCCACTGTGCTTCATTACCCTGCTTAATACTAACATTTGCTCTTCCACGGTACACAGGCTAAACCAGCACCCCCTGCTGCCAGGTCTTGCTCTGGTATGTGGCCTGGGTGGTTGCCATGGAGACTAGGTCCACTTACACTGGCTGGGTCCTCTGGTGGTTTCTGCCCCTCCTCGGTCACCTCTGGAGCGGTGGGCACAGACACAGGCAGAAGGGGGGACCTTGCTTTTCCAGCCTGCCCCAGAGATGCTGTCTTCACCTGTGCTTTGGGCAGACTGGCACCTGCAAACACATGCAAACACAGTCATGATGTAGTACACAGACTGGCACCTGCAAACACATGCAAACACAGTCATGATGTAGTACATAGATTGGCAACTGCAAGCTCATGAAAATGCAGTCATGATATAGTACCTATACTGGCAACTGCAAGCACATGCAAATGCAGTCATGATATAACACATAGACTGGCAACTGCAAGCCCATGTAAATGCAGTCATGATATAGCACCAATACTGGCAACTGTGAGCCCATGTAAATGCAGTTAGGACATAGTACCTAGATTGGCAACTGTGAGCCCATGTAAATGCAGTTAGGACATAGTACCTAGATTGGCAACTGTAAGCCCATGCAGTCATGATATAGTACATAGTCTGGCAACTGCATTATTGCATAATATAATATCAATTAACCTTACAGAGGAACAGGCCTAGCTCCTTAACTACCATTCCTTGATAACATTTTAATTTTCTCCTTAATTCCAAGATACACAATCCAACATTTAAGTGTAAAATCATATAGAGAAGTTCTAGCCTAATCAAAACTTTACGTTTTCCCCACAGCAAGGCAGAACTGAACACCAGTTAATCTCTGATTCATTTTCATTATCACTGATGCCCCGCACTGTGTACGGAGTTTGCATGTTCTCCCCATGTCACTTTATTCTGGATAATCCAGTTTCCTCCTGCAGACTCATCCAGGTCACTGGGGGGGGGGCAAGAGGCCATCACAAGGCTGGGGGTGCACTCATGTGCACACTTACAGACAATTAAAATCCATCAAAAACAATAAGCTGTACTGTAAATGCCAAAAAAAGCAAGAAATATTTAAACGGAACTGTTCCGCTTCACCCCTGTGGAAGGAATCATCATAATCTGTGTTTCTCAGGCTATGTCGTGTATAATGAGTCACAGTAAGCGGTATAATGAGTCACAGTAAGCGGTCTGGAATAACAGATACGTAAAAAGCATCTATGCTGCCTTTCCATTCACAGAAGGGCAGTAATTGGCCTTCCAGTTTTCAAATAAGCCTCTGATCATGTGTCTGTGTGTTGCAGGTGGAAGCCTTTTGTAGACTAAAGGCTGGTTATTTTGCTCCCTATTGGGAGCATTCTTATACCACCTATGAGAGTGAATGGGAAAAGAGAGCTTTCTTATGCCGCAGAACTGGGATTAATCAGTGTAATTTACCATCTTTATTCTGCTAAATGGTTACAGATTAATATAAATTATTTTACATGAAGGTTCTTTCTCTTTTCATTTTAAAACCACAAAACGAAACTAAAGTACGGCAGTTTAAATAATGCTCTCAGATTAACAGTACTGTCCTATCTTTAAATACGGATCTTCTTTGCACGCATGGACACACACACACACGCATATATAGCCTGTGTTGCCTGCACCTGTTTGTAATTTTTTTTCTGCAAAAAAAACTTCCCCATTTAAAACTTTCGGTAGAATGGGATATGTAAACTTCTTTCAAGGGTATTTAACTTGCAATGATCATTTAATCAAATATCTACAGTTTGAAGAAGATTTTGAACAACTATGTGCTTCTAGACTGGAACCTGCAGCATGTGAAAGTATATGAAATATGCAGTAGATGGAATTCGACTTAATCTAAATGCCTGTTGAAACTAGCAAAATTTATACAAAGCAGATTATGTGAGTAATCCCCTAAGATGATCAATATTAAACAGCAGCGGTACACAATGGACTCCGGCCAGTTATCATCCAACAGGCATTTAATTTTATAAATGCAGTATTTTTGTTAAACTTAGCTAAATGTCAATAAATGTTTTTTTTTTGTTTGTTTAAAATTTGGTAGGTCGAACTTCACAGGAGCCATTGTGTGACCTGAGACTTCGAGAAGCTACCCTTGAATGGAAGTCTTAATCTCTCTTTTGTAGTGAAAATACTGTGTTTTTATGGCTAAAACTGCTACAAATCGCACAGGAAAGACTGGAAATGTAATGGTTACATTAAAAAAATGATTAAATGGCATGCTTTTTCACACAGTGTGGGCCAAACTGAAGATCGGTTTACTTAAACTAATAATGCCATACAAACTCCTGTTTCCTCATTCCCACGCCAATGTAATTATGTGAGTGTCATAAACACCCATATACAAATATAAATGTGGAGAAAGTGTCAGCACAGTGCCTTGAAGCTCGCTATTTAGTTTCTTCTTGGGGAAAAGTCTGTTATCAAAGGGAGAAGCACCCGCTCTAAGCATGAATCAATTGTAGATAAAATGAAGTGTTTTGTGACGAGGCGACAGACTGAGCATTATCACTTTCTGCTTCGGCGCTCTGTAGACACCGAGCATTGGCCAAGGGATAAATTATGAAAATGTACCTGTTACACTTTTGTAGTGTGTTTCACCATTCAAGATAATGTTTATTTCCTGTTTGCAGCTATTTCAATACGAGCCAAATTTAATCGTTCAGCGCGCCGGTTTCCCTTCCTCTGTTCACAAATGAACCGGCACGGTTTATTGTTCCATATCTCCGTTTTTGGCACTGAGTTCCCCCGTAGGGATCACACCTTTTGTTGGGATGAGGCTGATCCTGTCAGGAAAGAGTGGGTCTGCCAAGCCAGCCCGAATGATGGCATCATCGACCGGGGCGGGGGGGATGTGGGGGTTTCCTGGCGGAGGACAGGCAGTGGGGGCTTCTAGGCGTGTTGTTCATTTACTGAGTCACGGTGACGGCGAGGGGGCGAGCGAGCCAACAAGAAGCATGCTAGGCCGGGCTGATAAGGCTGTCCTTCTGACTGCCTGAGAGGATTGGTGCTGAGCCGTACATGCATAAAAAAACAGAACATGTTCCTGAAATTAAGCTTTACTTAATATTACTTGACATTCTTGCAGTGTCAGGCCATTTAATTAACCTGATACAGGGTTGGAAGTCTACCTTTTAGGAACATATAACCAGTTAATGTCCCCTAACCCTGGGCCACTGCCCATATATTTATGGATGCTGCTGTCAGACAGCAAGATCCCAAGTTTTTTTCTTTTCTTTTTTTTTGTTTTTTAATAAATCTTCTGACTCCTGAGCCATGAGAAATCCTTACTGCAGCAGGCAGTATAATAAACAGGTGAAAATGAGCGGTGACTCTGCCCACCTGTTCAAAATGGGGTCTGGGTGTTGCCCAGTGGCGTGTCTGGAGAGCTCTGCTCCAGGAGTTTAACTCTTTTGCTTTGCTGAGAAAGCCACTCAACATCCCAAATAACTTGCCCGAATATGCAGAAAAAAAATCGATTTTTCGCTATGAACAGTCCGTGTCATTGGGTGGCCGAAAATAAATCAATGTACAAAAATGAAACCAGACTTGCCCACCAAAGAAAGGGGAGAAGGTGAGTGCTCCCACGGGACAAATGGGTTTAGCGGTTGTTAGGAGGGGAAACATCAAACCATTTCTCAACACAATAAACTGGTTTTTAGATCTGTTATCCCATTGGCTTATTGATTGGGGAGAGATTAAAAACGTTTCCTCGGCCACAAGGAGGTGAGTTCAATAAAGCCACTGCCACGGAGTGGGGGGCGGAGCATGAGCCGGGGTGATGTGGCAGGAGTGTGATGAACAGGAACCTCCCCCCCCCACGACACAATGGGAGGGTCATGACTGCACCTCCCCCAGGCATTGGCTCACGGCCATAAAACCCCACTCATACCCTCTGAATTTCGTCCCATTTTATTATCCAGCAATTTGAAATCAAAATGGAATTCATTGTCTTTTCTTTATAATATGTAACATTTTTTAAATGTTTTTTTTCCTTAAACTAATTGCCGATAAAAACTAGAAATTATTAACTGCAAGTACTGATTATTTTACCCCTTAGCTGTGGCACACCATAAATAATGTGATACGGCTGTCTTCAGGCACATAATTATTTAAATGGAGTTCACCTGTGGGCATTTCAGGCACATCACATGATTTCAGTTTGAATGATTAGTGTCTGGGAAGGTTCCACAATCACACAGTGTATTTAAAAAAAACCATAATGGGGGAAGGGATAAAACACAGCCACAGATGAGCGTAGAAATCGCCGTCGTCTTAAACTGTATAGGAGGAGCAGTACAAGGACTGCACTTGGGCGAGAGGTCACCGAGACGCTCGTGGATGAGGCACTGTCCATGGTGGAACAATAACCAGGTTAGTTCATAAATCTAGGCTTTATGGGACGGATGGGAAAGGCAAAAGGAAAGTGGTTACTGAAAAACACTTACATCAGCCTTCGGCCAGAATCCAGACGGTACGAGGGAGGATTGGAGGCCGAGTAACAGAACATTTTATGGTTTGACCAAAATGGAACATTTGGCCTCAATGCTAAGTGTTTACCGCCAGGCTAATACTGTACGTTATTCTCATAACACTGTTCCTACCTTGTATCTCAGGGGAAGCAGTACAATGTGAAAAGGATGCTTCTGCCCTTCCGGGGCTGGAAAATTGGCAGAGTTTGAAAGCAAAACAAATAGTATGAGGTACGAATGCCTCAGGTCTGCAACAGAATGCCTTTGGAGAAGGTCCCTCTTCCACTGGCCAAAAGAATACCGCAAAAGTCATATAGGAATGGATTAAAAGATGAAATGAGAAGACAGTGTGTTGGATTAGCCTGGAGTCCGACGGAATCTATGGCCAGTCGAGAAAGTCACTGCCCTTTATCAAACGCAACAGAGCTCGAGCAAATCGGCATCACAGGATGCGTGAAGATCCCAGTGTCCCCACATGTAAAGCTGGTTCACCTGCCAAAGGTACTTTGATCAAGCTTTATGTCTCTTGTGATACAAGTGAACAATGAATTCATCTCTGCTCTGTCATTTCAGTTTTTTTTTTTTAGATTTTTTCCCCACTTTGATATTGCACTGTAGTTTGTGCTGATCAATCAGAGGAAATCCTAGTGAATTTGACTTTAATTTCACACAAAAACGTGAACATGTCCGATGGGGTTGAACCAGTTTAACAGCCACTGTACAGACCTTCTGTCAGGCCACCAAACTATTCAGTGCGATGATTAATGTGCGTGCTATTTTTAGCGGTTGCTCGAGCCGGTCGAGCCCGGCTTTCTGATGTACTGGACTGTCAGATAAATTTCTGCAGCTGTGCTTCACTGAGAAGATCAATAAAGAGGAGCATCCCGGATAAGCACACACTTCCAGCTCAACGAGCCTGGGCCTTGTCTCTTTTTCAATGGCCCTTTGATTGGCATCAGCAGGACATAAGATTAATACCAGGATTACAAACTTTAAACCACTGACACTCATTGTGCAGGGATTTTACATGAAATCCATGGCAGACATGCTATACAAGAACTAGACATCGAAGCCACTTTAAACTTGCTATATACATATATATTAAATGATTCTTCAAATCTCTGATAAGAAGGTATTGTATACTAATATCACTGTAAAGCTATTATAGTCATGTATTGTACAGGGATCTCATTTTTCACCTGTCTGTTACAGCCTGTAATGGACTCCACCCCCCTTCCCTCATGACCCTGACCAGAATAAATTGGAAGTTGGATGGATGGATGGATGGACAGTTCAATTGTGATATTGTGTGAGGTCTGCATGATCTTGCTCTGAACCGAAAGTAACCGGCTCTGTACCTTAGACAGATCAGTGACATTGCCCATGGCCCAGTCTCAATGTTGCTATTTGAGTGTACAGGTTTATTTATACTTCAACGTGGAATCTACTCCATAGGTAGCCGTGTACCCTACGCCGTAGGTTATGGTTTAGGGCACGGGAATACGTGGCTACTGATGGTGTAGATTTTACAGAGAAGTATATCTGTCGTAAAGCTCAGCACTTGGTTTGGAGTCTAATCACCAGGTTTGTGGGGCTGGGTTTATTCTGTCTGCGTATATCTGCAGCTTTGGTCCAGGGTTTGCAGTTGAAGTCAGTGCTCATTTTTCTTCAGGTTTGCTTTGGCTTAACTGTGTCTGGTTTCCATGTTCTCATTCTTGGTTACCCAAGATCACGCCGCTTGTGTACGGTGTGACCGGCTTCTTGTTTTAGGTTTTCAGCCTTTGTCTTGTTTTGTATTTTAGCCACAATTGCTGGTCTCCATGTCCTGGTTCCTGTTTTTGGTTTCCTTAGTGCTCCACATCCGACTGTGCTTCTCATATTCCTTATCCTGGAGCTGCCCATCCAGTCAGCAGCCCCCAATGGTTACCTGAGGCATGCTATCCAACGGCCTCAGGGTGCAATGAGAAGAAGTGCCTGGCATTCTGGATGTACTGTATGTGTTATGACCAAGCACTGTGAGTGTGTGTGTATATATGGATCTTATTTCTGACCATCGTATTTTGCATGTTTTGTAAACTTGTGACACACGCATATTGTACATGGATTTAAAGTGGCACCAGTGACAGGTAAGTATAGCACATGGCTATTACTTTAAAACTGTAATATGCATGTAGTGCAGGGGACCCGTCCTTTAAAACTGTTTTATAAGCTGGTTTTCCACCGCTGTGCCTAAATGGTTCTTGGTGTTTTTCACTTATCACTGTTGCCGCGCTGAGCCACAATGAACCATAAAGCCATCGGTCCCGCTCTATGCCTGGAGGCTACCTTCTATGATTGCTTATAGCAGTGTTGCCATGCAGCCAGAGAGAGACTTACAGTATAGAAAGCTATTCATACATTTTCTTTATCGGGGGTAGGGGGGTGGAGGTTTTGGGTAAATATAGCAAATTTGAAATAATCTCAGGTACACACAAATCCAATCATTTATCTCTCTTTGGGTTGGTGGATACATGTTGAGTGGAACCTAGGAATGTCAGCTCAAAATGAGAAATCTTTTGTGTTTACAGTCTACTGCCCTTAATATTCCAGCCGTCTACAGCTATATAGAATTGTTCATTTAAAAAGCTGGTGCTTTTGCTTGAGGTAAGCCCAGGAGAGGTCTACTTAAGATACTTTTAATTTCACCAGAGCTCATAAATCTTTCTGGCGCTGGTGCATGTACTTCTACTAAGACACCCTACTGCTGTTTTTATCTGGAGATATTTGGATGCAGTCATTGCTGGCAGAGTTAATTCTACAGCAGTTACTCGTACTTAAACTGGTAAAAGTTAGCAATTCCGAGCCCTGGACAGGATGCAGGTTCATTGCAAGGAAACCATATATCATGGACAATTTAGAGAAGTGCTGGAAGAAACCAGAGTATGCGGAGGAGACCCATGAAACACGCATATAACACGGGATGAGCTGTAAACCCCACATGCAGATACAGAGAGCAGAGGTGGGATTTAACCCCCCCAACCCTACAGCTATGAGGCAACAGTGTTTAGCCTTCTGTCAGCATCTGACTGGTTGAGAGAATGATTGATGCATGTGGGTATGCACTCACTGGTAGGGGGCATGAGGGGCGTGCCAGCGAAACTGCGCAGGGGGTGGGTGGGTCGCACGCAGGCGGTGGGAATGCTGCGGCTGGCGTTCTCCTCTCCGGCTCCCCGCTCGGGGGGCGAGTTGGTGATGACCGTCGGCTGCTGGCTCAGCTGGACGTGTGGGGTGGGGGGGGCGGGGCCCTCGGCTGCCATCGCTGGAAGGGGAAGTGAAATGGACACTGACGTTGACAGGCTGAGGCTGTTAGAGCACAGACTCCTTACTCTGACTCCCATCGTACTCTCAGCTTATAACCCAAGACTCAGACATACTCGTTCAAGCTTTATTCTCATACACCACCTTAGACACCTAAGTCTGGTCTTACAAGTTATTAAAAAAGAAAATATTTGTATTTTGCACAAAAGATAATAACACACAATCATTTGGGAAAATGTTACGTATATGAAACCTCCTCAGGGGAAATAAGAGCCAGCAAGGCCTGACTCCTAGAATCCATGGGTGGGGCGTCTCTTAATGAGATGCCGGGTGTAGACTGGGATCAGAGCTTTTTATGAGCACTTATCAGAGCAGGTAAGGAGATTATTACAGACAAAGGACGACAGACAAAATGGCTGACATGCAATTTGGGTTATATTTAATAAACAAGGCCTAATTAGCTTGTCTGTTTATGACACTGAATCGATGCAGACGAGCTCCTTGGAGGTATACCCGCCGAGCCCACAGCCGTGTTCCAGTCGTGGCTAATCAGGTGCTGAGTGAGACAGCGTGGCCATCAGGACGCGGAGCCCGACGTGACCGGGATGCTAACAGTGACACGGGCCGGCGGCGTGTGGGTCCGCAGAGAGCCTGTGTACACACACCCAAAACTGCCTATTCCTCCTCTGCTAGCAAGTGCTGCGCTTGTGATGTAGGGCCAGCAGGTGGTGTGCTGGTTAAAGAATGGGGTCCATCACTGGAACGCTGCCCGCAGGGTTACGTCCCAAGTGGGACTGTTGTTATACCATTGTTCAACATGCTTACCCAAAACAGCTCTACTAAATACCCACCTTCTGGGCAAAAGTCTTAGGTAGCCAAAGAAAATTATGCTTAAATGATATTTATGCTGGTGTTAAATTGCTATATATCTGCCAAAGTGTGTCGGCTTAGCCATTTCAAAACCTCTCCTAAAATCACCTCAGTATTTGCACCAAGCATCCAGTACACCAATGTATTTTTTTTTTACTTGACCATTAGCTACATTGATGCATTGACAGGATTTCTCCTTTTGGATAACAGAAGAACTTCATGTTAGTGCTTGTTCAGTTCTACTGTTAAATAGTTTTTTTTTTCCTCAACAAATATATACTTGCTGCCTAAGACTTTTGCACAGTACTGTATATAAATGCATAAACAAACGTAACATTTGGATTTAAGTGTCTGCTAATACTTGATTTAAAGGTCTACTCAAAGAGGGAGAATGATGCTTCACTGATATGCTGTATAGGAGTTTTCCGATCTTTTGCTGAAGCTAGACAGCTGCCTCTGAGACTGACCTTTCCTTAGGCATCCACAGGCACTCTCTGTCTTGTACAGGTAAAATATTCAGACAAATGATGTTGACTACAATGGTGGACAGCACCAGAGGGAAGGTAAAACAAGAAGGCTGCATTACAAGAACAAAGGTTCATTCAAACCAACCAGGTCATTTTCTGAAGAACCTGACCGCGTCTTACTATTATTTCCATTCACGCTAAAATTTTGGCCAAATTATCTATAGACATAGAGCTTATGAATTCCTTCCGCAGTCCTCAAACCTCTGTACTCAGTGTTCCAGGCATTTTTCAGTGTCTGATCCATTCATGGGGGGGGGGGTACCTGGCGTGTAGCCTCGCTCCACGGTGAGAGAGGGGAAGGGCATTGGTCGCAGGGACAGCGGTGGGTGAGGGTAGCCACAGGAAGGTGATGGCAGGACCCCGGGGTACTGGGCACTCTCCAGAGCTGGCACTGGGATGGCACTGACAACGGCTGCGGGTGTGACAACAAGGACAGGGGGTTAAGCACAGACGGCTCAACAGATGCACACACACACGCATACACACACACACACACATGCATACACACACACGCATACACACACACACACGCATACACACATATATACACAGACACGCATACACACACACACACACAAACACACACACACGTTGGTGTACCTATCTAAATAGGGACCGTCCATTCATTTCTATGGGAAAAACCCTAATCCCAATCATGACACCCTTAACCTCTACCCATCCCTAACCTTAACCATAAGTAACCAACCCAAATACAAGACTTTTGGCATTTTTACTTTTTTGATTGCATTCACAGATTTTTATAAAACTGAGGTTATCCAAATGGGGACCTAAAAAGACGTCCCCAAAATTAGGGAAATTTCAGGTTTTACTGCACTTTGGGGACAATTTGGTCTTCAAATGTGATCTATGCAAACCCACGCATACACACACATACACACACACACGCATACACACAAACACACAATACACACACACGCATGCATACACACACACACACACACCACACAGTCCTGTAATCATATTTTTTTGGGGATCGCTCATTCATTTCTATGGGGAAAATGCTAACGCTAACTATGACAACCTTAACCTTAAGTTTTTGCATTTTTAGTTTTTTCATTGCAGTCACAGATTTTTTTTTTTTATTATAAAATAGAGTTTTCCCATATCGGGAACAGTTAAACACACACACGCACACGCACACACACACACACACAATCCATACAGTATTAATGCAAAACTTTACAAATGTATAAAAAAATCTTAAAAAGGCATGAACAAACAGATAACGTAATCACATATTCACACACATTAAAGGGGAAATTGGTGTCAGATCAAACATGACCTACTGCCACATAATGCTATTCATTTGAGCATTTCAGGCTTAAGTCAGTAATGGTGAATATATGAGCAGAGACTGTCAATTTAATCTTTACATGGTTTTTAGAGCATATAATGTGATATTCTCCATACAAGCCAATACTAGTACATCAACTAGATTTATTAATATTGCGGAATCATTAATAAACATTACTCTCTTAATGGATGCCTGATGCTTATTCTAATATCACTGTAGGATTTACTGTCAACAGCCGGGCAAACAGATCCACGTGAGAGCAGAGGTCAGGGGAAGAATGTACTCTGAATAAAGAGGGGCGGGGTGGCGTGGGGCAAGAAAAAAGGGGAGAATACTTTTGCAGAAATTCAGACAAATTCAAGTCTTAGAGCTGGCTGCAGCCAGAAGTGGTCTCCAACCCAAAGCTTCCCTTTGAGGGCAAAGGGATTAAATCAGAAAGCCTTTAATCTCATTTGATTATGGGGCTTCGCCACCTGACTGCAGCCTGCCCACCATCTTAAAGAAATCACATAAGAATTTTCAAAAATTTGCATTTCACTCTGCTACTTCCTGGGTCGCTGCGGAAATATAATTTATGCCGCATTTAAAGGTTAGGGATATGTGTACATGTCCAAAGGTTGTGGGTTTGAAGCCCGTCACTGGCAGACTAATCATGTCACAGTTGGACACTTGAGCAAGGCCATTAACCCCAACTGCTCCATGCAAACACAGGAAGAGCAAGCAAACTCTACACACTCTACACCTCGAGGCACGGATCAATCCCATAATCCTAGTGATCACTGGGCCACTGCTGGTCTAATATTTCTTTGTTATAGAATAGTTGTAAATAATTAAATAGAATTCTTAAATAAGAAATGGTACTATGGTATTATTATTTTCAGTGTTATACAAATAATTCCACTTAATTAAGACTGAAACGAAAACATGAAAATAAAATCCATTTGACTTGGGATTTTATAATCTGTAAATAACAATTTGTAAATAATAAAGATCTAAAACTGTGTTGTTTTCAAAAGCTTGTAGCTTCCTCTCTGGTGATGCTGCTCAACGAAGTAATCACACTGCAAGGTTACTATAGACAAAGAACAGCCAACCTCTGTCTGACTTTCGAAGTAAAATAATGCAGGAAAAAGCCCTCGGTGTCATGACTTGAGGGACGAAGGACTCGAGGGCAGTGCAGCAGATTATGGAAACAAACTAGACAGCAAGGGATCAAATCAGGAGGACCAGAAATTAGGAAAGGCACAGACAACAGGAAGGTTCAACATCAATGACTGGGGAACAGAGCACTGGGAAGCATGTATATATGAGACTAATAAGGGAGCTAACAAGTGGCAACTGGCGGTGATTAACTCGAGGGTTGGGAAAGAGAGGTAAGACAAATGAATAACAGGCGTGGCTTGTTAGAGCCATGCTAGGGAGGAGAAAAGAGAGTCGGGTGGATATGGCGGACAGGATGTGACATGGCGCTGCACAGCAGGCAACAGCAAGCTACTGGAGCCCTCGTGTTTTTGTGTTATTAGTTTTATTGTTCTGTAATGTATTGGGGAAAACCCATTCTACTGACAACTTTTCATAATTAACCATGCACGTCAAGGATTTCAGGTGATTTCCACATGAAGACTTGGGTAACAGAGAAACTATATCAAATCAATCAGAAATTTTGTTGTTTTTCAGAAATTCAAATAAAATGCAGTTGTCTGTAGAGCTGCAAAACGGTTTCTGTGTGACCATGTGGTCCTTGTTCATCTTTTCATATTGCATGTTAGGTCTGCCATATTGGATATAATAGAACTTCAGCCAAATCACTGGGAGCTACACGGGGGTCAATCAAAAAAATCTTCCTCTTCAGAGCCATTTGGCCAGTCAATATGAAACCAGTACCAAATGTTGCTTGAGATTTTGCTGAATAAAAACTGTGAAGAAACATTTGGCAGAAATAAATAGCAAAGGTACTGCCGCAATCCAATTAACTTGACTTTCCTCCAATTTATCATTCATTAATTTACCCATATCTTATGCACAATGTTCTCATTTACCTGCCAATGTGATTTTGGAAAGCTATTTCCTTCTAATCAGCTGGATTTTCACTCAAAGGCCAGTTTATATGATACATGTGTTTGTTAATGTAAACAGTCTGCTCCACCATACAGTGAATCATGTGGCTATAACTCAAGATATGTAGCATGTAGACGCCACAGAGAGAATCTGTCTACCTAAGCATTATAATGGCTAAGATGTGCGATCTAAGCAATTTTGAAAGTAGTATGGCTGTTGATGCCTGACATGGTGGTTCCAGAATCCAGATTCCAGAGCCAGCTATACATTTGATATCATGAAAAAAAAACATCCTGTCAATGGTATTCGTGGCAGAAAAACACCTTGTTGACTGTGGTCAGAGGAGAATGGCCAGACTTTTTATCGCTAACAGGAAGACCACAAGTGGAAAAATAACAGCTCTGTACTCTGATATGCAGAATGGCTCCTCTGAACTCTTGTACCTTATAAAGTGGCCATTGAATATACATTGACTTAATCATTTTTGTCCATCTACAAAAATTAAGCTGGTACATAAAATAATATGGACACAATGAAGCATAAATGTATCCATCCATCCAATTCCCATAACCACTTGTCCATTTCAGGGTCTTGGCAATCATAACTTTAGTGTAACAAAAAAAGTTAAAAGCAAAATCTCTCTTTGCCCTTCCTACATGCAGCATTAATTTTTAAAAAAAGCATTCAACTTTAATTTATCAATCTTAGTATCTCCTACACTGCTAGACAACTTTATGCATCTTGGACCGTGCTGGGAAGAAAATAGGTTCTTAAATTCATACATCTGCCCTTTCGATTGCTCAGCTGGTAGAGTGCAGGACTTCAGAAGCCTAAAGATGGACATGGATAGAAGATGGATGGATAGATAAAGCTCATACATGTTCTGTATATCCTACAACACCATGCCTATTAACAGTGGGCTTATAAACTGTTCTTTCCATCCGTCCATCCATCCATCCAAGGCACAAGGCAGGGGACGTCCTGGAAGGGATGCGAGTTCATGGCAGAACACTCTCACACACGTGCACAATCACACACTGTAGTAAATTTAAAGACACCGATTTGCCTATTTGCCTAACCTTCCATGTCTTCAAACTACAGGAACCTGAGTAAGATAGGGAGAATGTGCATGCTCCTGTACTGACCACATTGCATCTTTAGTGATACATCAACAACATCTGTCCTTATCTATCAGAATATGCAGCTCAGCTCCTTGCCCAGGCATGTGTCATATCACGACTAGATCACCATCTATAGCATATGCTGTGAATCCACTGTGGACTCAAAATGCAGCAGCACAGCTGGTATTAAATCAGCCGAAATGCAATAATGTTGCACCTATTCATGGCAGAATAATCTACCTATCCACATCTCTCCAGTTCCTCACTCTCAACCATCACGCAACACTTCAAGACCTGTGTTGGGCATTTCCGGTCCAGAAACAACAAATCCAGACCAAGATTTTGTTTCTACCAACCAGTTAAGCATAAAGAGTCACAGTGACAAAGTACTCACCTGGTTGGTAGAAACAAAATCCTGGTCTGGATTTGTAGTTTCTGGACCTGAAATACCCAACACTACTCAAAACATATCATTCCTGGAAACACCTCACTTGACCACTGACCTACTGTATTGTGCAAAAGTATTATGCAGTCAAAGAAAATATTGAAGACTATTTAATTGGGTAGTAAGTGTGTAGTGTGTATTTGCACTGTTTAACCTTAGAACATATACAAATGAACCACAACACAACCAAAAAATTATTCTTAGGGCCTTTATCTTGATTTTTTTCTGGCTGGCTAAAAGAACCCCGCTGTGGTTCCGAAACCCCCCCTCAGGGGCACCTCAGCTGTTCCATGTATTTATTAAATTTAACCACTATTAATTAACTTAATTAGTGAAATTATTTGATGAGGCATTACTTAGCCAAATAAGTGGCAGTGTCAATAGATACAGGCGTGTATTGGGCGGATCCTGCAAACACTGGAGTGAATTTAGAGGAGGCTTTGAAAAACGACATACTTTCAATAAACAAAGCAACAGTTTTACACTAACATGAAGAACATTTAAACATAATTTTCATTGAGTGCCTGAGACTTTTGCACAGTACTGTGTCATCAAGCAGCCCTTGGCCTTGCTCTCGTGGCTCCTCTGCATGCTCTTATACAGTAGGGCACTTCTCCAGCAGGATCATAGTGTTTTCATTTAAAAGGCTCTTCTGTTAGGTTCTCATCATGTTTTACAGTGTGCAGGACTGTGCAAAGGTCTTAGGCAGTCAAAGAATGTTATGTTTAAATGATCTTCATGTTGGTGTAAAATTATAATATAATGTCTGTCAAAGTGTGTTAGACCTTATCCATTTCAAAACCTCTCTGAAAGTCACCCCAGTGTTTGCAGCAACCATCCAGTACGCTAATGTATTTTTTATGATTTGACCACTAGCATGCACTGTTTGGCTTAACAATAACTCATTGAGTTATTTAATGAATTAACTAATAATTGAGCTGCATATAAAATGTAGCAAATGGATGCGATGGCTGGGGTGACCCTGAGGAGAGGTTTGGGAACTGAAGCTGTGTTCTAGGCATCTAACAAAATATAAGTAACTTTTTTGGAGAACAGAAGAAACGTTATTTTTTTATCATGTTACTGGTAATTTGCATACGTTCTAATGTTAAATTGTGTTTTTTTCTGAACATATACACACTTACTAACCAGATAATTAGCCTTGAACATCTTCTAAGTCCGCCTAACACATCGGCAGAGTACGCCATCGCTCTTACTCTGCTGCTATCTGACATGTTACCAGTCTTTAAATTGAAGCGCAGTATGCTGGCTCCTTAACATGTTGCTATGTAATATCTTCCCCACTGTATCTTTCTTTGGACAAAAGCACCTGCTAAATAAATTAATGTAAGTGTAAATTCCACACACACTGAGCTGGGTGCAGTGTTCAATAAAAGCCATTAAAATAGTTAACGAAACACTTCGTGGGGACGGCCCTTCGTGTGTGCACAGCCCACTGCACCTGCATCACCACTTGCGTTCATATTTCATATTTGCACCTGTATTCAACAAGTCCAAAAACGTGCTTCTCAAATCCTTTGACAGTTGTACCTTTTTAAGCCTTAGAGCTAATTCTACAGCGGGCAAATGCGTTATGCTCCGAAGCAGGTCATAAATATTATAGCACCGTTTTCTTTTCAACTCCTGTTAAAGATTTATTATAGCAATTTGGGGTTATTTTAACAACTTATCTCTCCTTATTTTCTGACTATGACTCTCCAAAAGGGTCATTATGCGTTTCAGTTTAACTGTTCAGACGGCATTCTCAGCTGTTTCTGTTGCCTCTCATCTTCTTGTGATCCATTGTATATTTTTTTGTATTTGGCTTTGATGTTTAAAAATAATAAATAATAAAAACAATCTTTATGAAATTGGGATGAAATTAAAGTCACTACTAGAATACTGTGCAAAACTGTCTCAAAACACAGTCGCATGCTCCTGTAAATATACATAAATCTATATATCTGCCAAACACACACACACACACACACACACACACACACACACACACACACACACACACATTGTATTCACAGATAACAGGTTTTTATTACATTGTGGAGACATTTGGTCCCCACAATGTGATATAAACATAGTCACACACATTTCTCAATGGCCCATACAATACTGTACTTTCTGGATATCAGTGTTACCTGCAGCACTACTTCTAAATGTAACCTCAAAGGGTAGCTATAGATTACAAAGATATGCAAGTGATGACCTTAACCTCTACCCAGCACTAACCTTAACTGTAAGTAACTAAGCAAAATACAAGACCTTTGGCATTTTTACTTTTTTGATTGCATTCACAGATTTTTATAAAACTGAGATTATCCAAATGGAGACCTAAAAAATGTCCCTTGAGGTAAGGAAGTTTCAGGCTTTGGCACACTTCGGGGACATTTTAGTCCCCAAATGTGATCTATGTAAACCCACACACTCTCCATTCATTTCTATGGGAAAAACTGTAATCCCAGCAATGCCAACCTTAACCTACCCAGCCCTAACCTTAATCATATTTAACCAAACAAAAAATGGTATATATATATATATATATATATATATATATATAACCCCCCACCCCACACACATTTCTTGTATATTAGTACATAAAAAGTACTAATATACAAATTACATATTAATTTGTCACTACATTTTTGTTCTTTACTGCAAACATTCCCAGACAGTTTGGATATTAAAAGTGGCTGTGTTTATATTAAATGGATAACAGCAGCTTCCAAATCCCCCCCACTCCAAAACTAACATCTGCTCTAAAAAAAGAAAAAAACTATCAAGCTGACGCCATACTTTAGTCATTCTTAGGCCTCCAGCGGAATGTAATTTCCTTGTCTGAGAGCAGACAAAGTAGTGCTTCTGGTGAAAAGGAATGCTATTTTTAAAGGAAGCTTAGTTTTGGTGTTCACTGTGAGAATGTCAAATGACAGAAAATATGTATTTATGTAACATTAATATGTGGACAGCAGAGTCACTATAGGCTGGATAGTAGACATGCCAGTAGACCAGTAAATAGGAGAATCACTGTCTGCTGGACAGGAGAACCACTGTATCCTGGGCTGTAAAATTACTATGCTGGATGTTACAATAACTGTACACTGGAGAGTAAAATCATTGCATGCTGCACAGAAGAATCATTATATCCTGGGCTGTAAAATCACAACGCCGGATGCTAATTACTGTACACTGGACAAAAAAATAAATCACTGCATACTGGACAGGAGAATAACTGTATTCTCAGCTGCAAAATTACTAAGTTGGACATTGTAGTCACTGTACACTGGACAATAAAATAACGGCATACTGGACAAGAAAATCACTGTATCCTAGGCTGTAAAATTACTATGCTGGACAATGGTATAACTGTAAACTGCACAATCAAATTATTGCATGCTGGATAGATGATTCACTATAACATGGGCTGTAAAATCACTGCATACTGGAGAGTATAATCACTTTGTGTTCGTCTGCAGAATTACTGCAAAGACAGGAAAATGGCTGCAAATTAAGGGTGAGGATAAATCAATACGATGTAGATGCTGAACACAGTTCGAATGCCTTAACATTTAGCTCTAGTGACATCCCCAGGCCTCAAGATAAGCCCCTAACTATTTTAAATTGGTTAACAAGTTTAACTTTTCTCAAGCTGTAGAGCAAGATTCCAAATACTACCAGATGATGTTTCCAACATTTTGTATGAATATGGGCCACATTGGTTACAGATTCTGTCACAAAAATGTGCAATAACGTACAAAACAGTAGAAAAATTCTCCTATGACATGGTTTTAGCCTTTGAAGCCATGTGTCACATCTGGCTATTTGTAGGCAGCAGGAAGTAGTACTCTACACTTCCTTGAAGTACGCCCCTTAGCATGCAAGCAAATTATGTGCTGGATGAAGGCAGAACCCAACAGAAGGAGTGTGGCTTTCCAGGCCTGCCTCCCACTGGCAGCACAATTGCTGATATACCTCTGATTAATGATGGCCAGCTCCCCCTTATCAGAATAAAGTGGACTCATGACAGTGTAAGATGTCTGGAGAGTCTCTCCTGTAAGAGGCGTTTTGTTATGTTTCCTTTTACTGTATTTCATTTTGCTTGCATGTGTTGTTTTCCAGTTTTCACTGCTTTTTTTTTTTTTTTTAGTTCTCTTCACTTAAAGAGGCCATCTGGCGTGTGTTTGTTGTTTATTTTTAACTAAAAGCCTTGCTTTGCGCGACCCTTCTGTCCCCAGCTTCTTTCTTGCTCATGTGGCAGACCTCCACCCTCCCAACCTTTGATATAAATATAATGATGCATAATAGCTCCTACTTTCTCCTTGGTGAGGTATCTGCTGGAGGGTATTTATGTGGCTCCCGGGGTGAAGCAGCTGAGACCTTCATCCAGGTATCACGAACAGGAAGACGTTTGGAGGTGGGATACCGTGAGCTGCTTCTAGAGAACCACGAACGCGAGATGGGATTTTTACGGTTTATGATGTGAACTCTGCCATTTTTACATGTGGAGTCTGCCCAAAAAAATGTCGAGAATGAACCTGACAATGAAGCTATCACACGGCCAGACATCAGTTCTATCAGGCGTATGAAAAGCATAGACAAGACCGGTGATTAGCATGCAAGGTGGGAGTCCAGTGTGCGAAATACGGGGGGGTCCGACACCCCCGATTAACCCATGAGACCCCCTGAAAGCCTCAAAAGCAAAATTTTAAGGGGGTCTCAAGATCACTATTGCGAAACAATAGGAAGATGGGGACCCCCCCCCCCCAAATATTGACGGGTATTTCGCACACTGTGGGAGTCCATTTTAGCCAGTTCACTTCTCCAGCAGAGTAGTAGAAAGTATTTTTTAAAGTATATCGGAGTATCCAAATGTGGCTGTATTAAAAAGAAAATGAACTAATAAAACCTGCATCTCAAATTTCCATTTCGGTGAGCCTGGATATGAGATGAATGACAACATATTTTTAAATTTAATATAAAATGAATTTTAAAATGAACTTACAAACAAGTTGTACCTAAAGCACCATTTTTATATACAAATTCATTTTTATGTGGAAAATCTTTTTAATTGGCAACTACAGTACATATCTGTACCTATACTAATGACAAAATGTAATAATCGCCAGTGGGTTATTGAACCGACTGCATTTTAAAAAGTAATATAATTACTTTACATAATGACCTTAATTTCTGAATTAAATTGATTTTGAAAAAGAGTTATTAATGGCACTACATAGTGCAATTAGCAGTAGAGACTGTGTTTCAGTTCAAAATACGCAGTATATTATGCATAATGAAGCAAACAGGATGTTTTACAACTGAAATACTTAAGCAAATGCTCACATAAACCCCCCTTTTGCCCCCTTAATAGTCTCTCACATAAGCTCTAGACCTTAGATTAAGGTCATTTTCCCTAGAGGTACAACGTGAAAAGAGAAAATTGTTTAACTTACTGCTTGATATTTCAGACATTGTTAACTGCCATATTTATTGAAATTAACGTTCAGGTCTTTCGGTTTAATTTACCAAACAATGTGAATTTGACACTTACGGAGTTCTTACTTTGCTTTTGAGTTGTTTGTGTTACCGATAAAATATTACAATAGTTTTCTGCAGAATGTTGAGTTTTCTATTGGAAAATCTTCTGATTCTGGATTGGTATTGAACACACCGTGGGTTTTGTTACTTCATCTCCCCTATTTGTTTATGCAACCAATCAACAGACAATGATAAAAATAATTTCAAAACTCAACTGTTAAACATCAGAAGTCAAACGGCACAATGACCTCACACTTGCAGGTCTGGGCGTATGAATTCCACCTCCTGCCTTTGTGTCCTCAAGTTAATTCTCCCACAGTCCAATGTCATGTGGTCAGGAAAATTGGTGTCTCTATGAGTATGTGCCCAGTTGTGGACTGCCAGCCCATCTAGTATGTTCTCCTACCCCATCTGACAGGTCACAGTGACCCTGTACCAGATAAAATGGGCGGACTTTCAGAAATTCTGTATTGTACAGTATACAGTATCTGAAACGTGTTGTTGCTGTTCAGGAGCATGCAGACTTACTTCCAGTTTTCTTTAAAAGTAACAATAATGTATTTTCTAAGTATTTTTTTCCCCAAATATATCGCAGGACCTTCACCGCACTGAGATGACATATTAGAGATAATTTACGGTTGTAGACATTAGTGTGGGGAAATCAGGGTGGGTATTGAGAGAATTACCAGGAACTGCAGTAAAGGTCCATTTGGGAGGCAGGTAATTCCTTCCTTAAACTACAAGGAGCTTGTCAGAAAATTTCCTCCATTCTCTGTGAGTGGTGAGTAAGATCAGTTCATGTGGGGAGTACGTAGCTTCACTTTTGCACCATGTCAGACAAAGAAATGATTCATTTTGACATTTTGTTGCCTTCCACAGAATATGGTACCATGCCAAACAGATATGAGGAAATTATCCGATCGTTACTCGTGACCACATGATTTAGTACCACGAACAAACGTGGATTTTCAGCCCTCTTCTGCTCTTCAGCAGCACAGCAATTAAATATTCAGTCTATATTAGACAAATTGTTTGTAGTCATAAATATAAAGTGCAAATAATCATTTATACTCATAAACTATGACCTTTATTCCTGGTTTCTACAGGAAATTTTATACAGTCTTGTTAGGTCTTTTTCATAATTTGCACCAGATATATATACACTCTGACCATAAATATCATATTACAGCTGTAATGCTGCATATCAGCATCTTAGTGAAAGGAGTGAATAGGTCCTAAAAGGATCGATAATGAATAATATGCCATCTCTGTCCATTTCATTTTGCTACATTAACACTGTGCTGTCATGCAGCAATAAAACATGGTTCCTTTCAGAAATAAGTCACTGTTGTCACCTTCACAGTACTCTGTCCAAAGCCGTGACTTTGTCCTACATGCAAAGCAAGGGGTACTTTTCAGTGTAAAAATATCCATCCATCTATCCACCCATCCATCTTCTAACTGTTTTAACTGCTCAAGGTCACGGGGCTGTAAGAACCCCTTATGAATACCTTATTTTTCTTGGTTAAAATTAGGACTATATATGGATTGCTCTTACAATTACAAATATTTCCACTTCTGTGGTACCTTTTCAACATCAGGACAGACGATGGAACTGGAAATGTAATAAATTTAAAGGCACATTTTCACTTAAGTGTTTTTCCATTCCCAGCAGCAAATGATACTATTAATTATATCTTGTTATACAACTTTCATAAGCAAGTAGGTGGACTCATACACTGCGAAAAAAAAATCCCTGGGAAACTGAATTTTATCTGATGCAGTAAACATGTACGCAACAGAAAGAGACCACCGCTGGTGTAATGAAATTGCAAACAGAAGGTGGCCAGTTCAAATCTCCAGAAGGCTGTCCAAAGCCCTTGTGTAAAATGTAAGTAGAATCTGGGCTGGTACGCACTGGGGTTGCTGGGCTGGGACTCCATGGGCATCATCAGCTTGGTGCGGGTAGCCCTCCGGTTTGCCAGGGGGCGCTCTAAAGTGGCCATGCTGCTTGAAGCTTCATCTCCATCTGCTCCTGTATGAAGAGGACAACTTTCCCTACCAGGCCAATGCACAGTGACCAACAACATCATTCCGAGTGTAAAAATATAAAAGTAAATTTTTGTCTGCAATATAAAATTGTTCATTAACGGTTGTTGTTGATGAGGACCAACCTGAGTGGCTACTCTTGCTTCCCATCTGGCTCTCTGATAGGCTGTGGCTGACAGGTGGGATTTCCTGGCGACTTTGCATGGGCGAATCACAGGCTGAGGGGGCGGGACCTGCGGGCTTCTCCATGCTCTTTAGCTCCATCTCCTCGTGATGGATCCAGAGGTCAGGGGGGCGTAAGTCCCTCTGGCTGCCTTTCCTCTTCCCCACACCGTGTGATGCTCGCTTCCTGCAGATAGGGAAGGTAGTTCCAGAGTCCTGCTCTTGGCTAATCTGCACAGCTAAAATGGGTACAAGTTTCTTCATTTCAATTACAGTTATTATTCAGTTATTTCAGTTATTACAACTGTATGCTTGGAGCCTGCCTATACCCAGGTATAAGTCTCTGGCCACCTACACATCCCTACAGAAATTGTTCTGGGGTAGGAGTAGCTTGTAATCCTACTATAATTTGTTGCTGGGCGATAGATACTGTAGTGTTTGTACCAACTGGCTCATTTTAGAACTTTATTTCAGCTTAGCTCTGAATTCATAAACCGAAAGAGTACTCAAAGAAGAATTTCAATTTCAAGTTTTATATACATACATATATATATATATATTTTTTTTTTCTTTTTTTTTTTTTAATCCTTTCAAAGAAAATAATATTAAGAACATGACACTCTAGCAACTGGGCAAAAATATCCCTCTCTTCTGTGACAACAGTAGAAGCCTGACAACAGAAAGATAAAAATAAATCTTGTCTATAACTGTCGGATTTTTGCTCATTTGGAGTTAGGCCATTGTTGACAATACTTTGTTCTGCACATCCAATAGATAATTCACAGCATGAACAGACCACATTGAGTAGGCGATTTCGTTTCCTTCTGTCAGATGTGACCATTTGCCCGAAGCTAATCCACAGAGGCGTGGCTCTGTGTCCATGAGCGGAATGTGCCACGACGGTATGAATATTGGGGAGTAGCTGAGAGTACAGAAACTGTGGGCTATACGACAGGATATGACCTGTGCATAGATGACGTATAATATCCAGCAAGCAACTGGGTATAAAAACGTAAAGAAAATGATGAATCCAAAGAAAGAATCTTGAAAAACAGGGTGCACCATAATAGGAAGGCAAGTAAGCCCTATGGCAATAATAACTATACATCCATTTTCAGAAAAACCGCTTGTCCAGTTCAGGGTTGTGGTGGGTCTGTAACCTATCCCAGAGGCTATGGGTACGAGGCAGGAAACAACCCAGTCAATCCATCACTAGGCACACTCACAAACCATTCACTCACACAAGCAATCCTGTAACTCCAATTAGCCTCAGTATGTTTTTGAGTGTGGAGTTTGGAGGGAAACTGAAGCACCTGCAGAAAACCCCATGGTGACATGGGGAGAACATGCAAACTCAACCCATAAGGAGCCATGGCGGAGACTCAAACCCAGGTCCCAAAGGTGTGAGGCGACAGTGCTAACCGCTGCATCCCCAAGCCTACCCAGCAGTAAGAACCACAACAGCCAAAATGACAGCTACTCTAATCAACTTGGTTAAGTTCCTGTTCGTTTTCAATGTGGAGCAAAACATTACCTGTGAGGATGACTTACTTTCTTTGCTGGGCAGAAGAGCGTCGCGTGCAAATGAAAGCCACAATGATGACGACAACCACGGCCACTGCACCCACCGACACCACCACCACCACCAGCAAGCTGCCATTTTTCTGGGGCGGATGCATGTGTCCAATGGGGGAGTCTGGAGAAAGACGAGAAAGTTTCCCAACTGAGTAATACCTCAGTACAGGGCAGTGCTGTTCAAATCATGCTCCTCTAGGTTTGAGCCCTGCTGATTTTCCAGCCTTCCTTTACCTGTGAGCCAGGTGTGAAGCCTCTGGCCAATCAGAATCAGCGATTATTAAACTAACTACCTGGGAGAACTGAAAACAAGGCCTGGATTTGGACTCGATGTCCAGTTTTGAAGAACCCTGGTGAGGGGATCTCAATCCCCTGATCATGGAGTTGCTACCTGTCATGATTCCTGCATTAATCCATGAAAATACAACATTTGTCCCATATTTCCGTACACATTGTGTATCCCTGTTGCCCATTTTACCAGTCGGTGAAATTTTAGTACGACGTAAACCAGCCCACGGTTATCAAAAGGTTGGGAACTCCAACTTTAATTAATATACTGTATCAGCCAAGGATCAGCATAACCTGAGAGAAACTGCCATTAAAACGGACACCACTCCCACTACTGGCCAAAAATGATGGACTTATTTCAGTCAAATGAAAAACACCGTCAGTTGTCAGAGACGTGCATTTTCTGCACTTAAAATTGGCATTTCAAACATTCCTTGCGTCCTGATGAGTGCTACCATGGCAACCAATCATCAACAGAACGAAGATCTAAAGGGCGACATTCCATCACTCTCCATCTGACAATAAGATGGGTGTGAATAACCAGCTCAACTCTTTCTTTTGCATTTAGAAAACAGTATTTCAGGACTCTACAAACCATATTCAGATTCTACACAGTTACCATCAATCTGCAGGTTTATTGATAAATAAGGGGTTTAATGAACTCTAGCCGCGTGTCATCATTGTTTAGCGTTCAGCTCCTTGATGAATGATCCCTGACTACAAGGCAAGTTAAAAATAGATACACAATCATTTTCCATATATTTGCCTATAATGAAGAAAAAACAAGCATCTGAATTTCCAGATATAACAAACACTCTTTATGCATTAGAAATATGGTGAACACAAATAGCATCCATGTGCACTTCCCTGACATTTCAGTACTGATTACAGTCAAATCCATGCACCTGATCGTACCTGCATAGTGAATAAACATAGCATAGACCCAAACCTCATCATACTGCTAATCTACCTTTGGCTCTGCATTCCAATGCTATACTGAGGCTGTATTGTAACTATAATCAGGACAAGCACGATATCTGCACATGTTGTACGTTACCATGCTGATTAATCACCCTCGGCGTGCCTCCAGATGCCATAGACAATGAAACCCAGCTGGCCCTGATTGACCTAATGACCATTAAGACAACTGTAGGTTACCTGGATGGATTCAGGATGCCCTCATTTTTGTAATATTGGTTTCTTGTGGATCCTCTAGCAATTTTTTGCTTATTTGTGCTGCATCAATGTATGCAGGCTCAGCAGGTGTGTTTATGCACATATGTATGTATGCATGTACAGTATGTGGGGCTGTCAGCAGCCAGTTCAGCTCCACTCATTGACATGCCATCCATCCAGTCATTCGACACAACACGGCCCACAGTCCTATTACATCTGATGAATGATTGGAGGGCGAGAAGATTAATCCACGCACTCTGGCATGTGGACAGCGATCGGGCTTTCAGATCTCAGGTTAATTAAGTTGCTGTATTATCACCGTGTAAAAAAAAAAAAAAAAAGTAATAAACAATACCCAGGAAAAATCTGATATAACAGTCCTGGGGTTTTACTTGGAAAGAAAAAGTTTAAGAATTTAAATGGAAATAATAGACTGAGAGCTGATACCATGACAAGCTCTGATTACAGTTCTGTTTGAAGGTTGAGATTAACAAAGACTAATACAGGCAATGAGTATGGTAGTATTATTCTGACATTAGCATTATTGTGAGCGTCATTGTGACTTACTAATATAAGAGAAAATGATCTGAAGTTCTTTCTCTATCTGCTCTACTGGCTCAAAATGTGTAATGGATCTGACTTGGCGATGGGATAAAAACAACATACAATATTAACAAAACAAACAAAACTGGGACAAAGCCTGTTAAATCAACCAAACACAAAAATGTGACTGAATGTGGAAAAAAACCTTATGCAAATGTGTTTCTATTACTTAAGCCAAACAAAACTATGCCAAATGAGGATGAACAAAACAAACTAGGCTAAACTAGGACCAGCACACTGCCTGTTAGGTGATGACATAAAGTAAAAGAAAAGACACTGAATAAAAATCATTGAATTGAAATACAAAGTCTACTAGCTGGACACTTACTATTACACAGCTGTAGCGTTTGAGTAGTTTTAGATAAAAACAACACAGAGCCATAACTTGAAAAAATGCAGAAACACCTGCTGGATTAAGAATGAACTAAATTAAAAGTAGCCAGACAGCCCTGTTCTTTGGACTTCAGCTTCAAAAACTGGATCTCTAACAAATTATGTAGCCCAGCCACCAAAGGAGACACAGGCTTATTAAGAGCTGTAAACTGCAAACACAAAACGATTTTTACTTTGGGTTGACAATTCAAGACCCCCGTTGAGAATTCTCTCCAGAAACAGGGGTGATTCATTGGACATGATTATTTAATAACTTTATATTTCGCATTTATAGCATTTACTGAAAACTGATGCCACAAGAGCAAATTCTAAAAACAGATTTGTGCAAAACAGCCTCAGTAGCTTGTCTACACTGTACAGTGACACAGCACTTAGCCAATCGCAGGGAGTGACCCTGAAAGGTCTCGGGATTAAGCCAGACTCTGGTGCTAGAGTTCCCTGTTATGAAACTGGGCCAAAATATTAACTGCCTGTAACACTACAGATGGCAATGGACGCATGGACGTTATTGGTATGGCTTTGTATGGCCTTCTATGGTTCAATAATGGAAAACGAAGAAAGGAGTTAACTGAAATCACAAAGCCTCATAATATAAGACCTATGTACTATATGGGACCTTGGCCCTAGCACCCGGCCTCCTCAGTCCCCCTCAAACCCACCCAGCTGGCCTGGATCATCCCTAGCAATGTAATTAGCCCTATCAGACCCATCTGGGGCTTCTGTTGGCACAGGGTTGGTGATCAATTGCTATGGCAACACGAGCTACCTCCCACAGGGTCTCAGGCCTAACAAGGCAAGTTAGACAACACCAAGCCGCATAACCAGTTAGGATGCTTAGAAAATATACTTGTGACAGTATTGTGGCCCCAACTGTCATCGATCTATTAAAATGAGACTCATACTTGACATGAAGAAACCACAAGAACCAACTATTATTATGAATACTGGTCACGTCCTTCAGCCCTGTGCAGTTATTTTTCATCAACTTTTATTTAATATCAATGCAGGAATAATGCAATAATTAATGCAATAAATAATGCATGAACCTTAACCGGACTGGGCTTCTAAGTACCTTTTCAATCATCCAATTCCCACTGTATCTCCTGACGATAGCCCACCCGCTAATCCAGGCTCATGTTTTTGTCCTTGTCAACAATATCCTAAGCCAGACTGGGTCCCCAGTTAGCCTTCCATCATCCTTACCATTCAGACTGCTGCTGTCAATCAGATGGGTGTCAGATGGCCAGTAGCTGCTGTCACCGTGGCGACCTGCAAAGGAAAGACAGACCGTTTGGAGTCAGATGACATGTGACGTGTCCACCATTTAAGAACAACAAACTTTAGTAAGACTGACATTCATTCATGAAAACACAAGCATGTGTTTTTAGACATTTAAATCTTGGGGCAATACACAGAATTTAGCCCAGTCCAAATGCCGCTGTGATTTTAGTGCCACAGGAAGGTAATCTCAGGCAGGCAAAGCCAGTGGCCCATGTCATACTAGTTGCCTCAAACAGAAAGTTAGAAAATGAATCTGTTTTTCCTAATAAGAGTTATCTATATTTTCCTAGCACAATACATCCTTCTCTTCCCCTATTAAATATATCTTATTAATATAAAACAAAAAAGTAATGAAAGTGTCATTCAGTCATTAAAAGATGTCATGTGTATCTATTGTGAATTGCATTTAATGTCGTCTGTGTGTGTATACCACTGTGTCGACATATGTGTATTTGTGTCGCGCTGTTGGGCGACAGTATGTGCTGGCTGGCTCAGAAAATCTGCATGCAAGCAGAACGCTATGCAAGAAAAGTGCAAAACTGGCCATGTATTCTTTAAACAGATCTGCTCAGTGCTAGGTGAGGCTGGTCACCTCTATACCACTGCTGATTCTGTACTATTGCTTTACCTCCCATGTTTACCCATTGTATTCTGGTCATGGTGTCCCTGTATGACAATATACATAAGAGCCGTAGCTAAATTAATTAATGAGAATGATTTAATGTGTTGTGACAATGCAATGCGATGGGACGAGGTTTGCCAAACACCACTGCAGGCACTTGCCAGAATGTTGACCTTAGAAAAGCGTACTTATTCAGATTGACAGAGATAACATTTGACTTTGAAATGGTGTATGAATTTAATTCTCTTCAGATGATGTCATTTTATCTGAGCCTGTTGTTTTTTCCCCTCAGCAGGATATCAAAGCAAATTGAGCAGATGTCAATCAAACATGCATGTGACAGAAAACAGACCATAAATAGACATTTTTAAGGAAACCGACGCTCTAAAATACATGCTCTGCAGTAACACAAATGAAGAAACTGAGGAATCAGAGAATTCTTAACATGTCGTATATAAACTATTATTTTTATTGCTTTTTTGACTAATTAAAAACAAACATTTTATCTTACTGTATGACCTATGCATTACAGAGCTGATATAACAATAAAGAGAACCCTGACTATTGAAATGCACATATTCCCTATTTCAAGGAAATTGTTACAATTCAGGAAAAAAACAGAGAGAACAAAAGATAAACAGAGTTAATTAGACTACAAACAAACTCTTTGGTTAGAATCATGCAGGAAACCGCATGCAACGCAGTGAGGCTCGTTATCGCACTCTAGTCTGCTTAGGTCGGCTGGTTTTGTTCAGAGTCGTTTGCATAACATGTCAGTTAAAACCTAACAGAGGTCCAGCCTCCTGCCTCCGCTCAGGCCTTAATTAACACAAAAGGCCAGCGGAATCTCATTAGTCTAAGAATGACATGAAGCGACGCGACAATGACTGCAAATCGATGATGAGCGTGAGCTGCGCTTTAGCGCTTTCGGAGCGGCGGCTGCACACCCCCGCTGCCCCCAGCGCTTTAGCATTCACCGCACACGTTTTTGCTTTCCATACCAATTCCTCACAATCAGCCATCTAAACCCGGCCCAATACTGCCATTTACCTAAGGAACGTGCTGGAGGCTGGAGCAGCGCTTGGGGATATGTTGTGGAGAAAATGTGAAGAGCGGCTAGAGAGCAGATAGAGGCGGCCAGGGAGCGGCGAGACAAGAGGCAGACAGCAGCGAGGAGAGATGGGAAGGAGGGAGCGGCTGGGGAAGCGTAACGAAGCAGAGAAGGAGAGACGACCTGCCAGCAGGCTTAGGCATCTACTCTGTGCAGTTTAAGGGATAGGCTGAGACCTACCTTGGTCATTGGCCATTTTGTCTGGATGCTCTACTACAAGAGAGAAAAAAGGAACCACTTATATTAAAAATGAAACCATTTATATTTGCATTCAAGTTATTTCTCAGTGGCCCATACAATACTGTACTTTCTGGATATCAATGTTACCTGCAGCACTACATCTAAATGTAACCTCAAAGGGTAACTATAGATTACAAATATATGCAAGTGATGACCTGAACCCCTGCTCAGCACTAACCTTAACCATAACCGTAACCCTAACCCAGCCCTAACCTTAACCATAAGTAACCAAACAAAATACAAGGCTTTTGGCATTTTTTAGTTTGTGATTGCAGTCACAGATTTTAACAAAACTGAGTTTCCCCTTGTTGGGACCGAAAAAATGGTCAAATAAACATCAAAATAACAGGTTTTTATCTTATTGTGCAGACATTTGGTCCCCAAAATGTAATATATACATAATCACACACACACACACACACACACCCATGTCGGGTAAACATATTTTTATGGGGACCGCTCATTCATTTCTATGAGAAAAATGCTTTGGTCAGAAAGTAACCCAAACCTCGGGGGGTCCGGAAGAGGACCGGGTCAGACAGGGGGCCCACGCCACGGCTATTCTTGGCCTGGATCCGGAAGTAGTACACTGTGTCCGGGCTCAGCTCTGACACCTGGTGGGTGAGGCGGTCTGAGCCGATGGGCTCCATCAGCCAGGCGTCGATGGGCGCGTTTCTGTCCAGTGTGTAGAACAGGATGTACCCTGGGCCGGAGAGCATGCACACGTTCCCATCATGTCAAAGTGCTTAGCGCGCATTACACTATTTATCCAAAAGTGCTACTTCAGACTTTGCTGTTCAATTCATGCTGCATATTTGTTGAGGCAATTCATACGAAATGCCCTTTACTTGAAGAAGATTAGAAGGGTTTTTTCCACTAAGCATGCAATGTTCCTTACTACAGCAATCACCCCATTCTCTGTGACCATAATATTACGGCATAGTCACTTCCAAAGAATCACAATTATATCTCATTTTCCTTTCCTTCAAAAATACTTGTTCTTTCTGTATAATACATATGCGCCTGACTCTCAGTCTGACATGGTCCCTGCCTCCTAACGGACTTAGGCACAGGCTCCGCCTCCCAGCTGCCCGATGTGACACAGAGCCCACATTTCTGCTGTCAGTTTTGATGCAAACCCCACCTCCTGGTTGTCAGATATAACACACCTTGTCTTCTGGCTGTCAGATGTGTGCTACATGTCAAAGTATGTATAGGAGCGCCGACGCTCAGCACTCTTGGTGCCAGAGACATGGGCTGTCTGCAGGGGGTGCCGAACAAGCTGCACAAAGCTCAGCATTAATTCTGATGCCTGGTTGAATGAGGGCGAGGCGAGACATCAAGTTAGCCCAGGGGGGACGGGGTAGAGTTGGGAAATTACAGGCATTGATGAACTATGATTTTGTCTTCATGAAACCTCAAGTTATATATCATTAGATCACCACCCCCCCCCAGGGGGCTGGCTCTGATTGGTGCAGTAATGGACCACCCCCTAGATTCATCGGCATTCTCACACAGTCCCTTACGCTTATATTTAAAATGCAATACCAGTGAGGGGAGAAAAAATTAGGCATCAGCATTGTGGCAATCTAATAGCAAGGAAGCATTTCATTATGCATAATGAGAGATGAAACTCCGTTTGACTGTCAATACCATTTTACTCTAGTGAGGTGAGCAGCTTGGCTGCAGCTGTGAAACTGCCAATAAGACAATTTACTAAAAATAATATTCATGATAAGACACAGCAGCGTTCAGAAGACTGGAGTTTGTGTACGTTTACTGCAAGACCCTTGGTGAATGCTGATGACCAGGTGGGAAGCAAAAACAGCATAAACAGAAAGAGTAAACATGTAGTCTTCAAGGAGAATAAACAGAAAGAGTAAACGTGCAGTCTGCAAAAAGCATAAATAGATAAACATGTAGTCTTCAAAGAGCATAAATGGATAAACATGTAGTCTTCAAAGAGCATAAACTGATATAGTAAACATGTAGTCTTCAAGGAGCATAAACAGATAGAGTAAACATGTAGTCTGCAAAGAGTATAAATAGATAAACATGTAGTCATCAAGGAGCATAAACAGATAGAGTAAACATGTAGTCTTCAAGGAGCGTAAACAGAGAGAGTAAACATGTAGTCTTCAAAGAGCATAAACCGACTGAGTAAATATGCAGTCTTCAAAGAGCGTAAACCAACAAACATGTAGTCTTCAATAAGGATTGACAGAAACAGTAAACAAGAAGTCTTCACTGATGATTGACAGGAGTAAATATCTAAACGTAACCAATAAGGGCATAGTGACTAGTGATTAGAGTAACTTTAGCAGCTTAACATTTAACATTTTGTATTATTGATATTTAGATGCCTAGAATGCCTAGAATCTTTGCCATATAAAAACATAAGTAAATAAAGCATAAACTTTGTTTTATTGTCATTTTAAATTCTGAATCAGCACAAATGTCTGACTTATTCTAAGCATATATTTGTTTTGTAAAGAAACTAGAATAACATTCATCAGAAAAGCACCCTGATATTTTGGTGTGCGAACACTTGGGAAATTGCTTCTGTGCTTTTTCTGCTTTGTTCCATTTCCTTAACTAAAAACAGTGGTGAAATCCTCAGGCACTGCTCTTAGTCACCACCATCACTGGCTATTAATACAGTTTGTTAAGAAACATGATTAAACTCAGCCATCCTTATATGCAAGGGAGAGCTTCCTGAGCTGAATACTAAAAAATGCAATGCCATGCATGCAACTAATACACCGTGGCAATCAGCATAATATAGAAAATAAAGGAAAATAAATATAGTACTCCAGGTGACTAATATAAAATTGGATTAGTGATATGGGTGCCGTTTATGTAATTACCAATTAAATAATAATTACATAGCTATTATAATACCAGTTTTAACACTTGGCTGCATTAGCAAAACACATAAACTAAACGTGATGCTATTTAGCTGGCTAATTTAGATTAAACCCAATTACTTATCAGTTACATTTAAAGTCTACTTAAGACCACTAATAAAGCCTGACAATATTTATCATGCTATACAGGCACCTGCAAGACAGCCATCTCCCCTGTGCTCACTTTGCTCCCACCTCTTGCCTCAGGAAGACTACAACTGTGATGCAGATTTCACTGTAAACTTCAAGCTGACTGGTCCTAAGAGATACTGAGCGAGGCGGACCCCAGAGGCACATACGTGTAAATCTTGGTCACACACTATTTACATTCCACTGCCTTTTATATATTTTTTTTACTAAAAACACATTTAGAAAAGAGATCAATTTAGTGTAAATGTTAAAATCTTTAAGGAAAAAATCTTTAATCTTTAAAATCTTTTTTGCTTGAACAAAAAAAATGTAGTCTTCATACAACCTTAGACCATACAGTAGGTGCAGACCGCTGGGCATGACGAGGAATCCGAGGGATGGTCAGTATAGCAAATGTATGTTTTGACATTCTGACAGTGTACAAAAATGGGAAAAGAATCTGCCAATGTTATAGTCTGAATGAAACCTTCCCAAGAGTTCAACGGTGACCCTTGCAGAAGTCAGGAATGAGCTACCTTATTTAGTTATACTGTGGGAGGCCAGAACTCTACATGTATCCCAGCATCCCACGCCTCCTGTTCCTGATGGTGGCGGCCCATGTGACGTCTGTGGAGGCGCGAATCAGGATCTCACCTGTGATCTTGCCATTGGCCTCTGTGGGAGGCTGCCAGCTGATTAGCACAGCCCGAGGCTTCCCCTCACGACTGATGACTGTCAGGTCCTTGGGGGCGGAGCTGGGTGCTGTGGGGGCGTGGCAGAGCGAAAACCAACAGCAAATCACAGTCACAGCAGAGCAGCTATAATTCTGTGACTCTTTGACTGACATATTACTACCAAAGGTGCTAACGTTTAAAAAAAAAAGTTTGAGTTTTTCTGCCATCATCCTCCAATATAGAATGGCCAATTATCTCATTGCTCGTAAGTCTCCACAACAACACATGATGCCCTGGAGCTCTGGAGTGGTGAAGACCAACACACACCTCCTCCAGTCTATGTGGTGTTAGACACTGTCACTCTATAAGCTGCAGGGTTCATCGAGTGAGGTAGAACGCCCATTCGTGCAGTTCCGCCCACGGTTCTGCAGGCACCCAGCTGACAGTACATCACTGTGGAGCAAGAGGTCTGCTGTCTATCCCACTCAGCTCAGCACAGCTGTCTAAGCCACCTGACGGAACACACGCAAACTCCCCATTCTATGGGGCCACCCTGCCTCAGACAGCTTATGCACATAAATACAGCAGCTGGAGACAAGGAAAAGCCAAAAAATAGAACCTTTGGGAGGAAGCATGGATCACATACCTGTTTCATAGGTGGTGGCGTGTGCAGTCATACTCCACGTGCTAGACTTTCGACCTTTCGTTACCATGACAGCAAACTCGTACATCGTGTTGGGCTTCAGTCCCAAGATAGTGTGACTAAGGGCAGTCGTATCTGTGGTCTGGACAAGAGAGCGGTAAGGTTGACGTGAGGGGCGGCCTCGTGTTAGCATGAGGAATCAGCTCGGGTTAACATGGGGTTTAAATTAGCGTAAGCATGATGGAGTGGCTAAGGCCAACATGAAGAATGAGCATGGTGGGATTAGCATGAAGGGCATTAAAGAAGTCTTCATTAACTTAGGATTTGCCATGCGGAAAGTTTGTAATAAGTAGGTTGAATAAGTGAGCAGCATGGTGGCCCAGTGGGAAACACTGCCTCGAATCCCCAGGGGTGGGAATATGAATGGTACTCCAGCTGTATGTGCAGAGACCAGAAACATGTGGTTAGGCAAACTGACATCTCAGAATTGCCTATACCGTGTAACTGTGTGTTTTAGTCCAGAAAATTGGTTTCATATTGACACCTCCAGAATGTGTATGCAATGCTATCTAGATTACTAACCGGCATGATAATCTCTATTTATCAAAGCTATTATCTGTCCGTTGAGTGGGCACACACTACCCATCCACCGTGGCCTAGACCACACCTATTCTTTGCCGTTGTCAGTGATGCATAGAAGCTGCTGGAACGTGGTAATTTAAGAAATAGACCCGGCTGGCCCATGCGCACCTTGTATTTTCCGCTGGTGGAATGGCTGGCCATCCACTTCACTGTGTAGAAGCACTGCTCGCTGGACTTCTGGTGCTTGGACACAGAGTTGTCGGCCCAGCTGACCCGCACTGAGTCTGAGGTCAGTGGCAAAGCCTGCACACCTACCGGGGGGATCATGGGAGTGGAGGATTCTGGGACGGGAGTGGGGAACGAGTCAAACAGGTGGAACAGGTCCTCGTGCAACGGGTCAGAGGGATCTGAGACAGATATGTGTGCGCACACACACACACACACACACACACACACACGCGCGCGCGCGCGTGCGCACACACAGGCACACATGTATACGTGCATATGTGAACATGCACATACATAGCCATAGACACACACACACCCCGAAAACAAATTTGCATATGCAGACGTGTATAAACACAGAAACGTACACAGACCCACGCATACACACGGGCACACAAATACACACGTTCACAGACGAGCACACACGTCCGTCAGCAGACATGCATAGACACAGACAGACGCACAGACACAGGGACGCACAGGTTAGTGTGAGCCACACAGAAGCCAGGCATGCAGGAAGGCATGGATGAGCACAGAATGGGAGATGTCAGTGGGGTTCAGGGAAAGAGAGGACAGAAATGAAGGACAGGAGGTGACAGAAAAGAAGGAGAAACCTGTTACTCTACCATACACACAGCAGACAGTGCTAAAGCTACTTCACACAGAACAAAACGAGCCAAATTCACCAGCTCTACTACCGATGCTCAAAATCTGTGTTATTGTACTACAAATAAAACAGGGCTAATGCTAAGAAGCTGCACTACTCACAACACTGAACTGTTAAACAGAAAACAAAGGTAATGCTATAAACTACTGTTACTCTATTACACACAGAAAACACTGCTAAGGTTATAAGTTACTATTAGTCTTTAATAAACCGAGCACACAACTAATGTTCAGTAAGTACAGAGAAAACAGTTCTAATGCATTTGACATTTTTTCTACTGGACAAACACACGGCATAATTCCACTGAATGTTCTCTACTGATAAAGATACACACTTAGTTCTGCATCAATTTTAGTAAACACAGCTTTGCTCATCCGAAGAGCATCAGATGAAAGTACACACACAGTAATACAGGGAACTGGATTGTGAGGCTTATGGATTCACAGAAAGCTGTGTAATTCTGACACATGGTTGTGCTAGTCTGAATCACACCATCTGTATCTGCGTACCCATGGACACAGTCAGCAGATCTGAGTGTCTGTGTGTCTAAGGACACAGTCAGCAGATCTGAGTGTCTGTGTGTCTATGGACACAGTCAGCAGATCTGAGTGTCTGTATGTCTATGGATACAGTCAGCAGATCTGAGTGTCTGTGTGTCTAAGGACAGAGTCAGCAGATCTGAGTGTCTGTGTGTCTATGGATACAGTCACCTGACCCCAGCATCTGTGTGTCCACAAATCCAGTGACTGGACCTGAACATCTGTTTGTCCATGGATAAAGTAAGAAGTCCTCAGTGTCTCCATATCCTTTAAGAACCTCAGCATGACACCATGCCTTGGGTAACACCCTCCACTACTTATTTGCTGAAGGCAGAGGAGAAAAGATGATACCAATGCTCTGTGCAGAGCTGCTGTGAGTTGGGGCTGATCATGTAAAATGTATATAATAGAGGATATATGACCGTGTAACTTGAAGTAACCTCTGTTGTATTGATACAAAGTCCACTATGTCCACTATCCTCAGTCACATGTTATCCAGAGCAGCTATAACTCGGCAAAAGCTGTGCCTAAACTGGAAAATCAAACTCAAAGTGTTTGCGCTACAAAGCCAGCCTACATTAGTGTTCAATTTATTTTCACAAATCTGATTTGACAGTAGAATGACTTGACTACAAATATGCTTTGAGGCCACTCGATATCTTATAGAATGTAACAAATACCCCGGGTTTAACCATAAACCAGCCAAAGCTCTTCATGGAGATTTTTAACATGCTTGCTGTTCCCTTCAGCTCCGCTCATGTTTGTTAGCGGTTTTGTCACGCAGACCACACCTCCTCACTGTCAGATATGAAACAGACCCCTTCTGCATTCCATGTTCTGAGTGTCAGAATTGTGGAGCAGAGTAACGCAATATCAGAATGAGGGCTGCAGACCCAGAATACATGAGAATAAAAAATTCATTAAGTGCCTCTCCATCCTATTACTAATGTCTGAAGGAAGGCTGCAAGTGCACAATTTTTTCATTAAGAACATGTAAATTAACTGTCAGAAGATACACACCCATTTCAGCTGCCTGCTTGAGCAATGTTTGCAGCAGATTGCAATGACCTACATCAAATGTTAAGCAGGTATTTCTGTAGCTGTACCAAATGACGCTGTGCACACGTTGACACTTTGTTGGTCATGCATCACAGCTTACATGCATGTCTAGCCATGTAACTAGTTGGCCATCTATTTAAATTACTTTTTATTTCAAAGCTGAAAACCATAAATAGTGCTGCAGTATAATGTAATCCACTATAGCAGTCCAGATAACTGTATATGAACATTCTTAATCCTGTTTCTTATTCATCGTAATTCCGTTGTTTATTGATCTTAGCAATTAATTTAAAAGTCTTATCTTATCCTGTCTTATTTTGTCTTATCTTATCTTCCCTTATCTTATGTTACCTCATCTCATCTTACGGGAGGATGATTAATTGAAATTCTTTTAAATACCTTTATTTATAAATTTTTGCAGACAATGGTTTTTGGCTGTCAGTTTATGGTCCAGACTACAATTCCAATTATAGAACAAGCCTGCCAATGTCTATATTCAGGTCTTCCTACCTTGTCAATTTTGAGATTCAATTCCTTAAGCCCCAGGTTGTCTTGCTGCTGTAAACACTAACGAGCTCTCAGAATCCCGGTCATTATCTCAACAGGCCTGTTCTACTCTCCTACACAGGAAATCCTCGCCTGATTGAGGTATGTGTTGAGGGGTAAACTACCAGATTCTAGCAATGTTGTGTGTGACAGCAGTGCAACTGGTGACTGAAGCACGACTATATAACTGCACTGTAACTGTGCACTGGAGCATGATCGAAGCGTGGTTCCCATGTGACTGCAGTGTGGGTATTGCAGTGCTCACTGGTGAGTGACCCAAGCATAACCACAGTGCGATCGCATTATGACAGATGTGAGACCACGGTGTGATCGCTTTGTTATCGCGGGTGAGTGTGACTGGTGGGCAACCCGGATGCAATCACAGCGTGACTGCAGTGCAAGCAGTTAGTGACTGTCATGCGATCACAGCGTGATCACCTCATGACTGCCATGTGATCACAGCGTGATCGCCGCGTGATTAGTGAGCAACCACCATGTGATCACAGCATGTCCGTAGCGTGATCAGGCTGTAACTTCTATTGGCTCCTCCTCACATACCTGTGGCAGCCCGTGTGACGGCACTCTCGTAGAGGGGGACGCCTTCCCCTGCGTTGTTGAAGGACTTGAGTGAGATGACATAGTGGGAACTGGGCTCTGCATCGGGAAACACACTCAGCATGAAAAAGAGACACTTCCTGCACCTCTAACCATGCTACGATTCACCACGCATACACTGCTCTTTTAAAGTACAATCTCAGACGAGTAAATCAATTTCACTTGCAAAATCAATGCTTGAGAACAAAAATAAAGAAAAAAAAAAAGAAAACTATAGGGGACTGTCAGGTCATGAGGAGAGACATCATCTGTGGTACACTACTACAAACTCGGTACCGGAGACACCGGAGGTGGTGGGGTGGGGGAAATAGCAGGGTTGGACCTGACAGCAGGAGAACAGGTGCAGCCCCATTAATAACTCCCAGCTGGCTTTGGATTGAAGTGATCATGCAGACTGATACAAAGGTCCAGACAGACTGAAGTGCGGGGGAAGAATCTCTGTAATAAAGATATGCTTACCTACTCCTGGACCTAGGAGTGATCTTTAACGTTGTTTTTCCATTAGTTTTAGTCTCAACGTCCTTAAATGGTCCTGTTTTGTATTACACTTTCTTACTAAACACTGAGTTTCTTTCCCTGCATGTCGGGCTGGCTTTGATTGATTTTACTCACAAACAAGTGCCCTGGCAGTTTGAATCCAGGTCCCCACAGCCCAAAGATATGCAGTTAAATGACTTAACATTTATTAGTTGTCCATTGTGTCAATGTGTGTGTCTCATGGTGGACTGGCGACAGTTCCGTGTTCTTCCTGACAGAGGTTCAAGGCCTTCTGATCTCATCAGGTGGAATTATTGTGTTATACAGGATGCAAGGCATTGTCAGTTCTATGACTGGATATTCATTTTCCACATGCCTTTGTACGGAATAATTTTAAATCTTGAAAAGAAGATGGAAGAAATTAAATGCAAATGGCAAAAACACATTGGCTTGTTTTAATTTACATTTTAAGTCTATGACTGATTTAATGCATTAATTCCAATTTAAGTCTGTTCATCATGTTTTAATTCTGTATAACGTGAGGTTGTTCTAAAAAGTAGCTCAGGTTACATTTTAAAGCTGCTATGAACCTACAAAACTTCCCCTTTGATACTGGGCGACAAGTTTATATTTAAAAAACTTTGACTGGCAGTGGACAACTTTGCGCGATCATCCAGATCCAGATGAGCTGCCCTTTGTCTCACCTGGTTGGCAGTTGCCCAGCAACATTGCTCAAAAAGTTGCCCTGTGTATCATCACCTTATTAGAGTCTGGAAAATTATAGAGAGGAGGGTTTGAAAGTGTGTGAAGGTTACTGGGCTGGCTCATAAAATGATGCCCTTCGGTATGAGATTCTATTTAATGGCTTGAGCTGACCGTTTTTATTCTTGTATAGGGTCTGGGTTTCTTCCTCCAAAAAACTCAGTGTTGTGTTTATTTGTTGTTTAACATTACAGTGTTTTTCTGTTGCATTCCTTATATATGAATAGCAGAAGCACACCAAACGGACATTATACCAAGCACAGTCTTTCCAAAAATGGTTACATAATTAACCCAGGAAGACTTAACCGCAAATATGACACTAAATGCAGTCATTCCCAGGGAGAGAATGCTGCACTATGCCCATCTTGTTAGCTCAGCCATGCCATTCGTGGAGCAGGATGCCTATTGGTCGGTAGCTTACCCAGGTTGTCGATGGAGTAATAGCGCTGCTTGCTGTCCACCCGCACAGTCTCAGCGTATGGGCTGCCTACTCCATAGCCAATGATGTAACCCCGAACCACAATGCTGTGGCTAAGGGGCGGAGTCCAGCTCATGATGATGCTGGTTGCTAGGGGACGTACATGCAACGAGCTGGGCTGGTCTGGAACCTGGGACTCTGAAGCAAAGCGAAATGTGTTATTTAGAAATGGAACTTTCCCTGGCAGACATGAAATTACAGACCATGTATTGGAGCGCAACATCATAAAAGATAAAGTGTTAAATCGCCTACAGTAGATATTACTCAAGGAATAGTACCATTGCCATTACATAGAAAAGATGACGTATATCTATTACAATTACAGAACTTCTTCCATGCATAGCTGTAGGGGAGACAGACAGCCAGAGGAAGAGGTGGTAGCCAGACCACACAGAGAGATGGGTAACTGTCACGTGTTCTTTTATTACCGTCCAGGTCGTTTTCTGGTGTTTCAGCCGTATGCCACTCACTGGGCGGTCCTGACCCATTGACTGTCATGGCCGACACCTGGAAACTGTACTGGCTGGACCGATCTAGTCCTGTGGATCAATCACAGAATAAATGACGGTCCTTCTGGCACCAAGGCCTGTGATGTCAGAAACAGAACTCCTATGGGCTGTGCTATTTGGAGAGAGTGAGATCTAGCAAACTGAGTGCTAAGAACGATCTGTAGTGCATTCATGCAGCCATCAATCTGAAGCAGTGCAGACAAGAATTTAATTGATGACATCTGAAAATAAATTGTTCTTTTGCACAGTATAAATTAGAGTGGGCGAATGACACCTGTTGATTCAGTGTTTCCCTTCAGGAGACACGATTTTCAAATGTTTACAAGCCCTGTTCATGGAAAGAGATAAGGTCACTCTTCAGACAAGAAAAGCACAGACCAAAAAAAGGAGAATGTTGGGCTTATGTACGGCTGGCATACCTGTAAACAGGTACCAGAGATTATTGGGCTCGATGGTCTCCTGGTCACCACGGCGACCTATCTTCCTGTGCCGGATGCTGTAGCCAGTGATGAAGCCGTTCTGGGAGTCTGCCTGAGGTGGCAACCAGTTAATTTTGATGCTCTGAAACACACAAATCAAAGAAAGTGTATTACAACCTGCACATATATGGAGGGTTTTTGCAAAGAATTACAAAACAATCACACAAGATCATCATAAAAGCAAGTAAAACTCTAAGTAAAACTCTAAAAAGTGGACAAGAATTAAAAAAAAAATCACACTCTAGTCAACAATAAACACACGCTAAATAAATCGGGTCGCTATGGTGACTGACTGGGACTGATTATTTTAATTCACGCTGAATCAGATATTTGTTGAAAGTTTACATCACGCCATTACATCATACAAACTGCACCATATCGGCACATTACAGTAATCCATCCATTTGCTATACTCGCTTGGTTCATAGAGGGTGCAGAACCTATCCCACAAGCTATGGGCAAAAGGGAACAACCTAGGCACACATACAATTTGGTAACTCCACTTCAAATCAGCTTAATTTTGAACTGTGGGGGAAAACCAGAGAAAGGCCCACCACAACACAGGGAGAACATGCAAACTGCACACACAGAGAGCCATGCCATAGACTCAAACCCTAGTCCCAGGGAGGTGATGCAACAGTGCTAAGCACTGTACCACCGTGCCACCCCCCACAGTAATTTACAGTAATTTCCACTGCAGTGTGATCCTTCCATCTACCGTAATCACTTATTTAGTACAGTCACAGCAAACCTGGAGCCTGTCCTGGCAAGGGCTGGGCACTAGACTTAACGACATGTCTTTACATTGCTGGAGGCAAACCATACAAACCAAGGAAAACATTCCAGAGCCAGGAGTAAGATTAAAACCCGCCAAGCATGGCTGTGTAAGATCGCAGTACTAAACACTAATCCACAATGATATCCTCAGTCTATGACTACCCTTTTAAGCAGTTTCCCAACCCGGCCCTCGGCGCATGTTTTTGCTCCCTCCCAGCTCCCTGCCAGAGTCCACATTTTTGCACCCTTCTGGGTGCTGGGAGAGAGCAAAAACGTGGACTGTCTGTGAGTCCTCAAGGACCAGATTTGGAAACACTGCTTTAGAGAAACTGTTCTGACTTGAACAACATATTTTGCAAATAAGCTTAGGATTAAAAAACTATTGTCCTTCGTTTTTCCTTTGTCTATACCTAATAATCAATTTTAAAACATAAGGAAAATATTGAGTGAAGCTCATGGCTTTTCAGTGTTTGTGCCTTGTGGGACTGAACGTGACAAATTTTCTTTAAATCTTTTTACATTGCTTTTTTCCTGAGCTATGTCGGATCTGCTTTAAACTGAACATTAATGGGACAATTCACCAAAGTGAATGAAAACTGCAAAATATGAAAGCGTAATACAATTAGGATTTTGACAATTTTTGGTAAATTGACTCAGTAATAGAACATCTTAGGTAATACATTGGCACGGCAGGTGGTGGTATAGCCTCCAGGACTCGGGCTTGATTTCTGCCGGTTTTCTATGTGTGGACATTTGTACATTCCCCCTGTACTGTATCCGCTTCCTCCTACCATCCAAAGACATGCAGTTAGGTTAATTGGTGTCTCCAAATTGCCCATAGTGTACAACTGTGAGCATGCCCTGCAATGGACCCTGCGGTGGACCGTGATCCCAAGCAAGGTGTCCCCCAGCCTTGTGCCTGATGCTGCCTGGAATGAGTCCTCCCCCCCCCCCAGCAATCCTATCCAGGATAAGCAGTTGGTAGATTGATGGATGGATGGATGGATGGATGGCAAAGCCTTAATTTAAAAAAAACATTTTGTACAACAGATCCACTCAGTGTGTCATTTTTAATGAACCTTTTATTTGCTTGGTGTAATTCTGAATTGACTCCAAAGACGTGCGGTTAGGTGTGAGAGTGTGTGCATGTGTGAGCGCTGTGATGGACTGGAATCCCATCCGTGGTGCTGCTCAGCCCCGTGCCCTGTGCTTCCTGGGATAGGCTCTCTCTGACCTTGTATCGTATAAGTGCTTGGATGATGGATGGATTACCCTGTAATGTATTTTCCCCGAGTCATAACAGAATGGCCATCTAGAGCGTACCCCAGCGTCGTGCCCTGGGATTCCCGGGATAGGCTCCAGGCTCTCTGCGACCCTGAGCAGGATAAGCAGCTGGAAGATGGATGAATGGATAAGCGACTGAGGTGACCGCTTATCCGAAGCCATTAACAAAGCAGTTTGATTTAGTCCGGCTCTCTCTGGTGAAGCATTTTCGCTCTGTTGCTAAAGGCACCCATCCGCAGAAGACAACTATAATTAATACAACTGAAAAAGGGGACCCTGCCATCAAGAACCATTTTACGAAGCAAATGTCATTTGTATGAATATGTGAAGACGTTTTGATAGTAAGTTACCTCCCCATGATGATTAATACTGTATCATTTATACAAAATTTCTAGGCTGACCTCTTCTTTAGGGCAATTTACTAAAGATATCCTGTGCAAACATGGCAGGTTCTTAGGGGGAAATTTTGAGAATTTGACTGGGTAAGCTGTTAGCCTGACATTCAATAGAATCAATGATTCTTAATTAAGAATGTGTAACGGTAGGTTTTCACCGAGCCAATGTGAGGGAATTAAATTAAAGGAGCTGATTTGCTTTAGGGAGGAATTGAATTAAATGAATTATTGTAGGAAGACTATCGCCTGTGAATTGTCTTTAAGAAGGTTACCCAAATGTGGATGAAAGAAATACTGAAATTAAATTCATTTATTTTGACAAGAAATAATTATTCTGGGATATAACTATAGGTTCTGGACCTCCGCGTCGCTGCATAGGACAAGCAGGTACAGAAAATGGATGGATGGATGGATGGATGGATGGATGATATCACTGATTAGGCTGAGAAAACTGGAACAGAACTGGAATTTAATGACCGGAATTGACCCCAAAACAATAGATCCGTTCCTAGCTGAAAGATCTTAGATATTACAACTAAATAAATAAAGGGTCTGCTAAGCATTGCAGCATTTGACTGCCTGCTGAGCATTAACCCTGATCTCCTTATGCATTTTATCTGCTCTCTCTCGCTGTCTTAGAACACTGAGTGGCTGAAGTAGATCTGCAGTAAAATCAGAATTCCTGGACATTAATGTGATTTATCGGGCATATTTTGGCAGTAACACAAAGGTCAATACATTCAAAAGCAACCATTTCCCCTACATTTCATCCAGCTAAATAATGATTAATTACAACAATAGCTGCTGAAGCAGGCACAGAAATCCCACTGCCAGGCAGAGACCCTAGGTGTGCCTAGAGAAGTATTAACGGCAAGCAGTATGGTAATGAGAAATGGATACTGTGGTGCATTCTGACGGGATACATTTGATGATTCTTGTTGTGCAGAGTGACTTATAATTCGCAATTATATTTAGCAAATTACAAGTGTGTGGCTGTGAACTGCTCCAGAGTTATTTTGCAGTTCTGCTCATTGCTCAGGATAATGGCTAATGCGACAGATCCATCACCCCCCCGCCCCCAGTCTTGTGCCTGACCATACAGGCTCATTTGCATAAATAATTTCACCGGTGGTGCAACACTGATTTCCTGCTCTGAGAAGTGTGCCATTGACATCTGGTAGTCATATTGTCATGGGTGACGGCTTATCTGTGCCTTCACGGGCAGAATTCATTTAAAATTTCATTTGCCATTTGCTGCTTATGGGTCTAAACACAGACTATTAAACATAAACAATACCATACGAAACGAAATTGGAACCAGAAAAACACAGATAAAGGGAGCAGGTACGGTAACTCGATATAAAGGAGAAGTTATTTGATATAGCATCACTCACAAACCACATGCAACTTCCTGACCAAGGAGAGTCACTATCAACACAGGAGGAGCTGGACTCGAAAAAGAGTGTCTCCACCCGCAAGCCAGCTGGGTGCCCGTCCTGAGCATTCAGTTGTATTTCCTGGTGTTTTAAGTTGATTTGTGTACAAGTCTGAAAAGCAACAGAAGTCTGTCTGCCTTTATAGCCCTGACAAAAGACATCAATCACACTGAAACCAAGGCCAACTTCATTTAATGTTCAATAAATCCTGCTCCTGCGACCTGCAAGCAGAGATGTGACATCATCACACAGATGGATGCCCCTGTAACTGGCCCCTCTGCCCTCTGGTTCTCCTCCCCGTGAGCAGGAGCGGTGTCGCCACAAAGCACCTGCACCTCACCATGGCCAGCTGCTCCGCTGCACGATCGCATGTGTCAGCAGAATAGTCTAGTTACTTCCTGGCGATTTCACCAGAGGCTGGGTCAGTGAGCTGTATTCAGTGACCCCTATGTAGTGCCCAGGTGTTCCGGTAGCATCCGATGCTCTGTTTAAATCTCCATTTTCCACATCACTTATTCCACTACTGTCATTTCCTCAGGCGAGTAGAGGCAGCAGTTTGCTGTGGAGCTCATGTCGGATCACTGCCCATGTATGCATCCCTCAGTCTGACTCAGAGGCTCCCAAGTAGGGTTACCATATTTGGTGAGATGAAAAAGAGGGCGTGTCCAGGGATCAGAATATTAATGAGTTCAATGGCCAGTCACGAAGCACTTAATGTGTTTTCCCTAACCACCCTGTACAACGAAAATTCACATCCGAGGAAACCCGGACTTATGGTAACCCTACAGTTAACTTTTGTTTTACAATGTACACATAACTGACACTATACACATGTATATAAATCTTTTTCAACAAAAGTCACAAAATGCTAAGCTAAAGTTGATTAAATTTCTAGTAAATGATGCAATTCACAGCTCACACGAAAACAAAAACAAAGTGTAAAAGTAACGATGGTTGCCGGAAGTTGACGTTACTGAATGGCTGCCATATATGGAAAATTGGTGCCCTTTCCTTCACTTGGTACTGCATTGTAACTTACACCACTGAGTCATATGAATAAACCACCGATTTTTGAAAAACTCTAGGCGGACAGAGGCCCAAAAAGAGGATAGGGAACCGTGGACGTATGGTAACCCTACTCCCAAGGACCAAGGCCACCACTTAAGTGCAGTGGTGAAGAATCCTGTTTAAGTTCGTAACATTTTTAGTCCATCGCTACGAGCTAGCAACCACAGTCCCAAGTGGTAATGTGATCCGGGCTGTACGTCTTACACAAGGATATAGTTATCCACACGAGGGGAGCTGATTAATCGGCTCAGCCACTTGGAGGCTGAATATCCTGCTTTTATAGTACACTAATTCACATCACTCAGGGCTACAAGCAAAGCAATAGAGCAGAGCTGGACTTGTGACCTAAATGGCTGCATTTCAAAGAAAGACCACTTCCACTGTACCCCTGAGCACCACGCTTAACCCGAGTGGCCCCAGTAACATCTCCAGCTTTACAAATGAGCAGCCTGAAGGAGCTGGGCTCACCTGGAGATGAGTACCCACGTTCCTCTCCTCATTTCCAGCAAGAACTTCGGGAATAATTAAATACCACAGTGGTCTATCAGTGTGCAAATCCTCTTTGAGCACCTTACTACTTGATGACTTATTCAGATTTTTCTACACACACTCAATCCTTTACAATACTTTTACTTGTTAATACAGCAGGATACCTACTTACGAAAGATAGGCTAAGTTCATGTCCAGGGGTACAAAACCGATTCCCTGTCCGGGATTTTACCTGTGACCTTTAGGTCAGGAGTCCAGCTCAATAACCGCACCTTTCGCATATGTTTAATGACCGGCAGCCGCCTGGCAAGGGTTGCCATCCCATCTGCGGAGAGTAGCCTTTTAGCATGCAAATCAGCCAATTAAAATTCACACGGCACTCCCGCCCACATCCTGTGTCAGCCCTGATTTATCTGCTCCTCTCAGCACTGTTGAGATGCTCACTCACGCCAACATGTTCTGCCTACCTGAGATACACTTTTTAAAATCTATATAAAGACATGGTTTGTGTTGCACATGATTAACCACCCTTATTAATACATAATGTGGGAAACTCTTTGAAACGGTTTGCTGTTTTCAACACAACCTTTCTTCATTCTAGTTTCTTTATAAGCTCCACTCTCCCCACTCTACTGAAACACCCCAGCAAAGTTGACTTCTGTCTTTACTCACTACAGATAACACAGCACCATTCCACCTGCAGGAGGCAGCAATGTGAGGGCGTGGAACAGACCCCTCGATTAGATTAATTAACCCTGGCATTTCTTGGAGGAGTGGATTAGCATTTAGCTGGATCCGTGTACCTGGCTGGAGGCGTAACAAGCTGAGCTTAGCCAGAATCAAAAAGCAAAATAATCACGAATTACTGAATGTCCATAATCACCTCCGACATGTTGACAAACAATTTGTCTGAGGGACGTTTTGCAAACAGTTTGAATATGTAGATAGCAATGTAATTTAAAACAAAGACCCTTTTAAAAATGTTGTGGAAAGAAGTCAAATGAGGCCATTACTTAAAACGTCGACACCAGTGAGACACTGAAAAATGAGATGTCTGTTTTTTCTTGGCATCGCAATAACATTATGTATTATTATTTACTGCTATCTTTCTTCATTTAAGTGACCTTGTGATCAGGCGGATACGTTTCGTCTCATATAAATAGCCTAATAGATTCCCAGCCTTTTTACAAGCCGCGGCTGTGAATGAGAACAGTGATCTGAACACCCAAGGAGCCAACGTGGAAAGTCAATTTGATCAGAGAAAGTTCACTGATTTTCAGCAAAGTAATGAAGTGTTTGCTGCATGTTCCTGGTGCTCAGGTTTCTCCCAGAGGTCCGACTCCATTTCTGAGTGATACGGCAGTGCCTGTAGTAAACAGCCTCGTGCTGTCACCCCCCCCCCTTCCCCACTGTCACCCCACCCCTGCCTAGACGGCTATGCTGTTAGCATTCAATTATCTTTTATTTCACTCTGATTAGGCATGTTAGAAAGATCGCCAGGCACTGCGCGGTCTGAGTTAAATGAAAGCGAAAATAAATAAATAACACTCTCTAAGAGAGTGTGCAATGTTTGGACCTAATCTCATTCTGGGATATTGCCTTGGTGCACGCTCCAGTTTCACGCTGGAAATCTGACTTGCACTGGGCTGTGATCCCCTTCAACATGCACAGCAGGTGCTGCCGTATGAAGACACGCCATATACAGGGTAACTTCCTATTTTCATTTTCCAAGCACTTAGCAGGACAGAGACTGAACTGCAAATGGAGCATGGACACTCAATCTGCACGATCTTGCCACCAGAAACTCAGTGCCAGGTCTATCTCAATTCCAAATTACAGTTGATAATTGAGCGATGATGGAGCCTCAGCCCCATTCTTGCACTATGAAACCACTCAACACCTACATTACCCATAAGTTTTTGCCTCGCCATTTAAATATCAAGGCAATAAAAATGGTCTCAACTTAAAAATTTAACTACCAGAGTTATTTTATATTTTCTTTATAAAACCCAATATAGTGTTCACTTAATGTGTAACTGAAGAGTGAATCAGATACTCAATTAGGTAGCAAATTAGATCTTGTGAGGTGGGAATTTGTACCTAAAAGTAATTTTGTGAGGCATGTGATGAGCATTTTATAAAAGAAATAGTGTAAAATTATGAGAGGTGACTATTAATTACTGATTGTCCCAGCAGATATTTGTCTGAAGCACTGATGACTTAAGTGTGCACCCTAATTGTTGTGGAAGTCGGCAATTGTGGAAAGGATTAGCATTCCAGCTTTCTATTTTAAGATTCAAGAGACATCACACTGCTGCCACTGCGGCACTGTTGTTCCCGAGGAAGCTACTCAGCCGGCCTTGTTGGTCAATCAGTGTTTATGTTGTTGTGGTGGACGATTTGTCTCCGGGGTGACACCGGTGCTGCACATGTTGCCCTCTTGTCGTGGTTTGTTGTTCTTTTCTATCCCTATTCTTGTTGAGAATGTCTTGCATTTTTCTTTTCTCTCACTTTTTTTTTTTTTTTTTTTTTTACAATTTGTAGGGACCGTGTAGCGTGCCACCCCAACCTCCAGAACCAGCTCATCACGCAGGCAGCGGGCAGCTCGTTCCTGGCTCTGCTGTGGGAGCCCCTGTCATTGCCACTTAGTAAGGTCTGCTGGTGTTGCTGCTACTGGGGGATAATCACGTCATATAACAAGTACTGTACACAAGGGTTTTATTTTTCCTTACAAATCTCATGAAGAACGTTCTCAATAACATCCATGGGATGTTTTCATGTTGAATTTAATCTAAGTAATATCTTAATAAATGCAAACAAGGAATGACTGTTCAACGACAATAGCAAAAAGCTGAATGATGAAAACTTGGAGGACTATGCAAAATATGACATTATTATTGTTATTATTATTATTTTTTTTTTTTGCGATTACAGGCAGTCCCCGGGTTAAGTAGACATGACTTACAGACAACTTGTGCTTATGAACAGACTGACAAAAAACCTATTTTATTAAAAAATTGCATTGCATGGCTTCCGAGGTATGTCGGCTTAAGGTGCACTACATTGCCATATGTAGTTACTGTTATTAATACTATATCATTATTATTCTTATGTATGATAACACTATTTTTCCGACTTACCTACAAATTCGACTTAAAGTCAAACTTTAAGTCGATCTTGTTTCATAACCTGGGGACTGCCTGTAATGTTGAACGTCATTGTACATGCATGCGACACAGCCATGCTCGATTCGCCTCGAGGCTCCTTGTGCTGTAACACGTCAGTTTGTGACTGGTGAGATGCAGTTAATCTGCCAGCTCCATGCAAAATACGCCTCTTGCAGCAACCCCCCCATTCCAGCCCACCGCAGATGCCAGAACAGACAGTCCCAGCTTGCTGCCGACAGAAACACGGGCTTGCTGAATCAGTCTAAAAGACAGAGCTTTGGAATGAAGAGTAAATGGAACAGCTCTGGCCCAGCCAGTGATCAGACCAGAAACATGACAGCCCCAAACCAGAACTACCTCTCGGCAAGTAGATTCTGCTGAGCTGAAGCTCCAAGTCCTCTACTAAGGAAGCCATTAAAATTCTTCCCTCGATCTGAATTGAAAACCAGTTTTTCCTGGACACTTTCTGGCCTAATGGCTCCCCTTTACCTGAACTTCCAATCACCGCATGAGACCACACGGTACCACATGCGGCACTCCACTCCGGCCAAGCGAAGAACAACAAACCTCAACCGCTTGAGCATCTAGGAATCAGCAGAACACAAAAAATATCTCCAAAAATAAATGCAACCCGGTGGGGGTGTTCATAAAGCTGAAAGCACTTCATACCATATAAATCAGCTTACACACAAAAAGCCTTTTGCTACTTACTCTGGAGTTCACAACCTCTAAGGAGACATTTTGAGGAGCAGAGCTTGGCACTGTAGGGAAGGAAGAAGATAAGGGTTAGAGAGAGAGCCATACACACACATACATGTCTGTGGGGGTGGGTGGGGGGTCTTCTGATCCTCGTTGTCTCACAGCACATAACATAAGTGCGCTTCCTTTCTCAACTGCCAGTAGATGTTTCCAAACCCAACAAGCCCAGTTGTAACCTTCCATGGCTCAAAGCTGTTTTCGTTTTGTTTTTGTGTATTTATTTACACTGCTTTGTATTTGTCCCGCATACCGGTGTCACCTCCACTGGCCACCCCACCCATGGTGAGCATGATCAAAAGCTTGATAGATGCAGTCACAGTCAAATATGTGTGAGTTGTGTCAGACAGGCACCACTAGTCATCAAGGAGTGTTTGACCATTGCAAACAGATGGCTGCAAAGGACACGCTTTTCTACACAGGAGGATGAGACTCCACATCACACCTGAGCCTATGGGGGGGGGGGGGGGGGGGGGGGGGGGGGGGGGGGGGGGGGGGGGGGGGGGGGGGGGGGG
>JAODKC010000044.1:10732089-10794351 GCA_026777985.1 Mormyrops attenuatus | reverse complement strand
TGTCATCCCGGCACCAATTGTCACAAAGGTTTTTTTGACCATTGCAAACAGTTGGCTGCAAAGTAAACGCTTTTCTACACCGTTGGTTGAGAATCCACATCAAAATTGAGAATATACCCCCCCCCCCCCCCCCCCGCACACACCTACTAGGACCAGAGCACGTGCACAGTGTGTGCTGACAGGCATCATTAACCAGCAATAACACTGTCCCACTGCAGGAGAAGGAAGACAATGGAAAGCACCCATGGTGTCGTTACTGATGATGGCCAATCAAACAGCAGGTAATTACACTGTAAAAGAAGCTTCTGCAGAACAGAGCAGGACCAGAATTGCTCTGGCTGATGGCATATTGAGCCTCTGGCATTATAACGCCCTGACAGAGACGGACTGAAGTCTTTTGTTACACATAAATGGAGTAATATATGTGCATTCTGAAAGTCATTAGACTGCTCTGACTGATCATGAAACGGGTTTTGTTTTTAAGCAACGGAATTTCCATTATAGTCTAACAAATCATTTCCTGTTTCCAATGAAGGCGCCGCTGCCTCATTACTTGGAGAAAGATGGTGAGAGGCGAGCAGCAGGATTTATCTGCATGGGCTTCCTGACCGGCGAGGCGGACGGATGCCTCGGAGCATCCGATTAACGCCTCAGGGGCCAGATCTGACCTTCACAACATGCGTCTCCATGCAGGGATATGCACTCGTTCCCGATTCTGAGACATGGATCCGCATACATTTCTGGGTTTCAGAAGCACGATCAGGTCTCTGGTGCTGGCTTGGTTTTCGGGGTTCTGAAGACTCGAGAACCGGCTGGTCCTGACTGAGCTGCTACAGTGTGTAACGGGGGAAACCTGCTACCACAATCATGACTACATATTGCATCTATTTGGCAGATGGTCTTATCTATAGCTTCTCTTATGCATTACAGAGCATAGAATGCATGAAATATACAAAAAAAAGTATAACAAAAACATTACCTTGAGGCAGGTAATAACCTTTGGAATACATTAGTAACAGAGTGCAGTGCTATCAGGGTTATTTAGCACATAATCCCACAGCTGTCAGTAAACACCAAGTGAATTCTAAGCAAAACTCCTTCAGCAGCACGGCTCACCCGTGGAGAGGAAGTGGCCACCGGGGGCGCCGATCCTGAGCGGTCCTCCTACAGCTCACTGAATCACACGTGGAGTAGGAGGGGGGAGGAGCAGGAGAAAAAGCTGAGCAAGGACTGGTCATGGTCGGGGGGGGGGGAGTGTAGAAACCTTAGAAAATGTTCTTTGTGAATAGAATGCAGATGCAGACCTGGAATGATGGTGCAAATTCAATTCTGCCGGAGCCCTAATTATACCATTAAATGGATCTGTTCCATTGAGCCACCAGATTTTTGCGTACGCACGCTGCACACGCAGCCCACGTGCGCCACTGCCGAGAAGGCTCCCCGTCCCAGGCTCACCCCCAAGCTGTCAGGCTCCCGAGACATTTCCACCTAAGCTGCGGTCGGCCGTTAGCGCCGCTGAGCTATTTTCCTGTCATCATGTTTTTTTTTTTTTGAAATCCGCAACACATGTGTGGACTTTAAAATTTTATATCGAGAAAGATTACACTAACAAAACACGCCACGTAATCACAAATTGGCTTATCGGTGCGTTTAACATAGAGAGTCCTGGAGAATTTCCTTTCATCACGTCCTTCCTGTCTTAATCCACATGGACGACTTCAAAGCCCATTACTTGAATGTGCTTTCATCATCTAGGTAATGATGAGTGTTGGGACATCACACACTCCATAAACAAAACATCCTACATAAAGACCTCAAAAAGGTCAAAATTACAGCACCAGCCAGGCTGAATGTAGGAATAACAGTCACACACGGAGTGCGAACAGCGATAATTGCAATTTTATATAATTGCAACACAGTTAAAATGGCTTAAAAATAACCTTTAAGATAAGATAAGAAGAGTTTTTATTCACCATTTCTACATTTGTTTAGTTCCCATTTTGCATACCCCATCCATGAGAGAGTAAGCATTGTTACTTGGGACTTTCCTATCAACTCTGGTAACATTTTACTTAAGTTTTTAGTCATTTGTAAACACATTCTTAACAAACAATAATGCATTAATTAAGCATTATAAACATGGCTATACATATTTATCCAAAGGAATGACACATTATAGCCACGTTTATTATGTATTATGAATGTCTTATGAATTGCTCATCTATAATGCGCCATAGTTATAATGCATTATAATGGTCAGGTATAAGCATTAAGGATGCTTTGTACTGCATTATAAAGGTTTTTATAGTACATTAAAGATCAGGTAAGGCAGTCATAATGCATAATAAACATGGCTATAATGTGTTATGCCTTTTTATAAATATTTATAGCCATGTTTATAATGCTTTATGAATGCATTATAATGCATTATGAAGGTGTTTATAAGTTACTAAAAACATGGCCTTAAGTAAAGTGTTAACTCAACGTTTATACCCATTAAGCTGCACCTCCTTCGTCAACTGAAACCCTGTTTGCTGCTCTTCGCATTGACCGGCCCTGAATCAGAATGAACGCTGTAATAGCTGACAGTTCTGAGTCTCTGCACAGTAGCCAGCCCATTCCCTGCTGCTTGCTGAGTGAAAGCTGTATGGTAACACGCTGTCGCCTTTCATGCCTCTGCTCTCACGGCAATATGAACATGCTCCACTGATGCTCCTCTGTCTGTAAGTATGGTATATTGTGACTATTTACTATACATCTTTAATGTCTGGTGTATCCCCCCCTCCACCTTTTATGGTTTAATTCAATAAGCTTTATTATAATAATGTTTAATCCTTGCTTGATGCATGTATCTCTCTGTATGGCTCAGTGATCTGTGACCTGCAGAAAATTTTGACTGGGGTGGCCGTCAGCTCATGGAAGTTTTACTTAAAGAGAAATGCTCTGAGGGCAGAAGGGAAAATGATTTGTTCAGAGAGATAACCAATCAGATTATAGAGGAGGTGGGTCCAACCAATCAGATGCCACCTTCCTAGTTGCTTGGCTCTACAATCTGATTGGTGAACCCATCATTTTTCCTTCTGCCCTCAGAACGATTTTGTGTAAATAAAACTTGCGCGAGCTGGCCATTGGGGGCAGTTCCATCTATGGGGGTGGCCGTGCCACACTGGGCCTCTTCTACGGTTCCGCTTAGAAAATGAAATCATCCATATTTCCACTCTATTATACTGACATGGGATGGCAACAGGGGTGTCTATGCATTGTGACCCCTTAGTTCTACCCCTGGTATGACAATAACATAAATATAATTTCTGACAGAACTATCCCCTGGAAACAAGACATTCTATTTCTTGTTTCCTCTATTTTGGCCGCATGTGCATGTCTAGCTGAAAGGACACTGCGTTCCTAAATACCATGACGAGTGCTACACGTGCACCCTAAATATTGTGTTCCCGTACTTATCACTGATTATAGTGCTCCGGATGTGATATAAATAAAAGCATAAATTAGTGAGTCTCTGAGGAGCAGGTTCATCCAGTCATGAGAAAGAGAGAGAGAGAGTGACTCCACATTAAGCCAGCCACATGTAGAACCGTGCCCTTCATTACCTCGGAGCGGGCCACTGAGGGAAAAGTCACTCTCATACAGTTTCATTACTGAGCACGAGAGCCTTAATGAGGCAGGGTGCTAGAAGAGCACTCCCAAGCCATGCTCGGCTACGATATGGCCTCTGCTTATAGAGGCTGAGGCACATGGGTGTCCTAAGGTCTGCCCATCTACAGCCTATGCTGACACTAATGTGGGAGGACAACCCAGGGAGATAGCACAGAATCCATAGGGGGCACTGCAGAGCAAAGACACAGGACAAAGTCAGCTCACAATCCTTTACAAACTCTTATCTTTATTGGCCCTCGGTTAAAATTAGCCCAGTCCTCCAATTGCTGATTTTCCGATCCCTGAATTTTCAGGCCGTGAGCTTGCCAGAACTATGCACGATAAAGATATACATTTAAATACAATGTATAGGTGTGCAAAGTTAATTTTTGAAGAACTAGGCGATCACTCCTACATAAAGCCAATGAGGAGTGCATCTGCTGTCCAAAAAAAATGATACCGTAAAATAGGCAAATCTCTAAATTACTGAACGGAGCGGTGAACGTAAATTCAACAATAGTGCACAAGCAGCACTGAAAAAAATGAAAGCAAATCTGATATACTTAACATAATGTTAATTACATATTTAACAAAAATCTAACTATGAGCCTTAATGGGGTCTTACATTTCACAGCTTTTGAATGGAGTCAAATATAAAAAGTCGATGAGAACATGCATTTAATTACATTACTAAGAAGAAAAAAACATTCAATGGCAAATTTACAGCGATCAAACTTCATACTTAAAATAGAATGAAAACTAGAAAAAAGAGATCAGAGACAGAGAAACACGAGTGTTAAAGAAAACTAAATCATAACAGTACTTTTTGGCTTAGAGCAGAAGGCTTTGAGCCACTCGTTTGAATTAGCTTTAATTAAAAAAAAATGTTAGGACTTTCCTTTAATTTTCTGTTGGAATGTGTTTAACATTCTTCTGTTCAATCAAGGCATGTGTTCAATCTTTAAATGTAACCGTGACCAAGTCTGTGTGCCTATCTAAATATCAGAATGTTCTAAATACATTAAATGCCTTATAAACACAATTGCAGCTCCAAATACTGCTGCCCTTATTAGGACCCGGGGACCAGTAGAAGGCAGTGGACGAACCTGGCTGGAGATGAGGCTCCAAAAGAGTGTGAGCAGGACTATACATATGGAACTCTGTAACACCAGTCACACTCAAGCCTCCGTTAACTCATTAACCTGCAATCCAATGAGCATTTCTTCAAGAGCGTTTGTCCACAAGCCTCTATTCTCCAAAGGAAGTCACCGAGAAATTACTAAGAAATGCTATTAAGCAATCACTGAACTGAAATTTCTGCATCTCAAAATGAACCGGAGCTCTTCCTGAATCAGACTGACATTAAAAAATTTTTTACTAGTAGCTGAAATATCATGAGCCAGCCACCAAGAAGGCTAGCTGAATGTCCACAGACATAATTCAAGCAGTAAATGACAAAGAATGCCCTAAAAATCTGTTAGCAAGCCACGTTTGGGAAAAGTTTGGAAAAATCTGATGTGTGACCATGTTGCTTAAAAGAACATGTTCTATATAAAGTGATTTCTTTAACAAACACACCTTGCACAAAACATCCAAATTAAAGAATGTTAGATGTGGCTGTTGTGTCTCCAAACTCAGCAAATTATTATTATTATTATTACTTAAAAATAAATAGGATGCAGTGTTATACCCACGTGGAGAATTTTTATAACATTTTATATATGTAGTGTATTTAGTAGAAGTGGATTATATATTGTAATTAAAATGTATTACAATTTAGGGCTATACAGGCATTTAGCTGGGCAGCGAGGACAGGATGACCATGGATATACAGGGAAACGATTACTAAGTCATTATGAGGTTGGCAGTTATTTTAAAGATTTCTACTGCAAACATTTCTGAAGCTTTTTATGCCCTGTATCAATGAAAGGCCACGTTATATAGCAGAAGGACTTCCGATGATGTATGTATTGTAGAATATTAACAAGTAAGTGGAGAAATTCAACCAGGGGAATGGAATGAAATAAAAACCAGGGTGAACAAGACCCTATGGGGAATGAGTATGAGACATCAAGGTATGAATTCTCCAAAAAATAATCCAGGCGCTCTGAAAGTAATTTGCTTTGGTACTGGCTGTGTTTGAATTGTACACAGCCTTGGTAGCGAATGGGAAAATGGGACTCTGCTAGGGTTAGGAATTAATCACTGGATGTTATTAAACAGTTTGTCACACCACAATGAAAAATGCATGGAGCAACATATACATCATTTAGAAGCAAATTTAGCCAGATAAAACTTTTACATGACAGCGCAGTCATAGAGCTGATCAGTTACCTGTTTGAAATCATCATCAGAGACAAAACAGTGATGGCACTTCTGAGGTGATTAACGTAGGCTGCAGCACATGCCTGCTGTGTTTTACCTACTTTAGAAGGGGCAGTGATGTAAAATGTCATACATGAACTTCAGCAGATGGCTATGGAATTTACAGATACACCCTGAGATACCTGCTGCGTGAGGCAGAACGGCAGAGAAAGGAGAATTCCAGATGATGTCAGCTTTCTGAATCCTGCTTACTGGATGTGAATCTTTTTTAGGGGTCTGAACTGACGTGCAAACATAAAGGCACCAGCTTCAGGCACATACAGAGAATGTGAAGAAAACCTGAATCCAAACATATATTATCTTATTCCTTGTTTTAGGTGAGTTTAGCTGACATTTTTAGAAATGAATGGAACCGTGAATATAATATAATTTAAATGGTCAATGAGGAAGCAGTGGTAGATTTACAAAATAAATAAATTATTTTATACTATTGGAAAATTGCACTTAATGACTTTAATGACAATGAGGTGTGAAAATCAGGCAGCGGTGGGGAAGTGAGAAAGGCAATAACAAATGCAGAATTCATGCTCTGCAAAGAATTAAATGTGACAAACAGGAGCCAGAGTGCTACTCTGCACCTTAAGGAGTTCTTACAGGTGCCGTCAAAGGTATGAAATATCTCCAGTCCTTGGAGAGGCACCTAGTTTCTAAGATTCAACATGTCCTGAGTTAACCTGTCTGTGGTGCTAAACTTTTGAGACACAATGGAAGCCAACCAGAATCCAGAACCAGAAAGGCATATGGCAAGCGGTCCTGCTTTGTTTGCTCTGACGCAGGCTAATGGTAGCTATTCAAAGTTCTGAACCAGTGAGACTCAAAGGAAGATGTCCATAGCTTTAAACTAAGAAAAAAACAAGGAACACTATTCATATTTCTTATTGCAGAAGTAGCAGAAGCCATCTAACATCCTAAAACAGAAAGCCACAGCACCGAAAGGCAGTGGAATGAAGAGTGTCTGTCTGTGAACCAAGTTGACCTCAAGATATACCGAGTAGTGCTTCTGCAGTAACCTGGCACCACTGATAACTGGGTGAACTCCTAAAAGCATTATATTTCACAGCCTGGCTGCCTGGGAAGACATTAAGATCTCTGACATCAAATGATGGTCGAGGATCGAATTCATCCTTCTCTGCTCGACACAATTCTAGTCATGGATATTAGGTGAAACTCTCATCACACTCTGATATCCGTCTGTGCCCCCCTAACTATAATTTTGCTCTACACCATCCTCATCCCAGCAATATTAGTTTATTCCTTATAATTATTGCATGGCTATTTGGCAGCACCATATTCCAGGTGTGTTGAGCTGAAAGAGTGACTAATTACACAATCATTCATGGGAAACCCGTGTCACAGAAGAGTTCCATTATTCGCAGATTTTTTTAACCAGAATACTCATGTTCTCACAAGCTTTAATGGAAAAACAATATGCTGGGAAGGTGTTGTTCGTCACTCGCTAGTGCAACAGTTTCCCATTATGCTGTGCTGGGGAATGGGGTGGCCGCGGCAACTCACCATCAGACATCGTGGTCACCGTCAGATCCCCGGCAGATTCTCCCAGGCCGTGATGGTTGTAGGCCAAGATGCGTATCATGTACTCCGTAAACTTTCTCAGGCCGTCAATCCGGTAGCTCCGGCTGGTCACCTCCGCGCTCTGAAACCAGACGCTTCTATTTAATTTTTTACAGATGGCGACATAAAGCGAAGCAACTTGCACAGCTTTATTATATCTATAATTATATCTGTTTAAGAACTATATATTATATAATCATTCATAACTACACATCAATCAGATGTTTACTATGAAATCTACAAACTGCACTGTATATTTGGATAACCAGAAATTCAGTTCTTCATAACTCAACAATAAGAACAAAGACTAAAACTTGTCTACTACATGTAATTCTCACGTTCCAGGAGTGTAGAGTCCTGCAGGTCATTAACAGAGAAGTGTTATAGTCCGAGTTGTATTCATTTTCTGCATCTTTTGTTCTTGTTTTTACACTCTCCATCACATTTACACTGTGAAAATTCTTCATATTATTATTATTATTAGTAGTAGTAACAGTAGTTGTTCTTCTTGTTGTCGTAGTAATAGAATACCCGACAATTTTACATATGGGAGATTATTTATTTATATGCTTCATCATTGCTTAAATTCTAATTATTTAATTAAATTCAGATAGAAGTACAGATCATTAGATGATCCTTTCTATCACAGTTGTTTTGATTATTTTATCTCTCTACTGCACAGCATTTAGCTAAAGTCTTTAACACACTGTTTGAGTTTTTCCTTTTTGCCTAGGTCATCCCTTCTGGTAGCAAAAATATCTGTCATTAATGTTAATTTTCTCTGAATATAACTTGGCAACAGTACAGAATACCATGAAAGACAAGTGCAAAATACATTTGAAATTATTTTTGTCTTAACCTTTAAAAAAAAAAAAACCTAGCTGAGAATGTACTCCAGAACATCTTACCACAATAACAACCTATAAGATAACTTGTAACCTACCTGGCAACCTTAATGTTTAAAAGTTAATATCGTCAACTCCTGGGAAACCTTCTGACGTCAAATTTGACTTAATTGTTTACACGTACTCCATGTTCGCTACTTATTAGCAGTCCTACCACACGATATGTGTCATGCCAGGCAGGACGAAGGACATACAAGCAGACATAGAGGCAACATCAACAGGGGTTTTATTTAAACTCAAAGCCAAACAGAACGGAACTGGGTCGGAAACCAAAGGGCACCGCAAGGGGTTCACACAGGAGGACGAAACTGGGGAAAGATTCAGGAAAGCAGAACAAGAGACATCATAACATTGCGAGTATAAAATAAGTGACAGGACTGGGAAAAACCTTTATACCAGGAATAACAAAGGAGAAAAAGAGAGGCAGCTGGAGTGAATCACACAAGGGCAGGAATGAGAAGTACGAAGAACAATGAACAGACGCCACGCTAAGGCCACGCTGGGGAGGACATGGGGGGGGGGGGGGGAGCGGCAAGGTGGGCCAGGCAAGGGTATGCTCTCATGCAGTCACACACTGCTACTTGTATTCTTACCACTAACTATCCATTGTTAATAGAATCAGCCTTTGAAATTATCCTCAATACCATTTTGGGTTGGCCTATTTATTTGTTTTGTTTCACATTCTTCTTGGGCCTTTGTTTGTATGTTAAGGGTTATATAACTGCACTTCAAGTTATCGCCAAAGACACCCAAACAGGTTCTCAACGGAACCTGTGGTACTTATGTTCTGCTTGTAAATGGATGAAAAAAAGGCCGTAAAGAAGCAATTCAGACACGGTATGTTGATGTGAGACTGCAACAGCTTTTTAAATGCTTTGCTCAAGGGTGCAGCAGTTGGACTCGACATAAGAGCAAATTCTGTTCCTTTTACTCACATTTATTACCAAAGCCAGCACCGGCTGGCTTAGTACAGCGTTAGAGGTGCATTTCAGTAATGGAGGTATGTGCACAAAACCTGTTTTTGCATGAGCAACACCCAAGTGTCCTAATAAAACCCCGAGTTTTCAACTCTGACATGAAAAACATTCTGATTTATCGAACCGAACATCCCAGAGGTCTCACCAGCCCCAGCCTTTCTCTGTGCCCTGAACATTGACCGATTTGTTAACTCCTGTTGCAAAATCTATTGGTAACTCCTCTTCAGATTACAATATTGATTACTTTATCATGTAATGCTTTCAACATCCTGTACCTATTGAAGGGCTAATGCAAGCAGCTAAATTGAGCTGCTCTGTGAATGCGGCAGAGATAACGCAATTACATGACATTTCTGTGAAGAAGCACAGTGTTTGGGATAATCCTGAAGTGTACGATTTTTTTAAGGCACCCTTTGTAACAGTATATTCACTCTTTTAAAATGGAATCCTTTCCTAGTCATTATCTAAACTGTATGGCAATGGCTAAAATGACTAAAGTTAAATCTTGAACAAAACCATATAATTACTTTGCCAATAAGTAAACAGGGCACTACTATGCGTCTTTTTTGCAATTGATTTGCAGTGCCCCAAATTTTCAAAGAAAAACATCCATCTGCGCTTACTGTCATCTCTGCATGTTGCTTTGGATGAAAGCAGTGAAACAACCACAGTCTCCACTGACCTGCTCCTTGCCTGTGCCAGTCTCAGTCCAGAAAACCTTGTAGCCAAGCACTGGGCTCTCAGTGAAGGCTGGGACTTCCCATGAGGCCTGAGTGGAGGTGGAGGACAGGGCCTCAGCCCAGGGATTCTCCACAGGCCCCGGAACTTGTGCTGTTGGTCAGAATTACTGGCGTCACATTATCAGGAGATCCTGGACAGATCTAAGGTCCTGTTTGAAACTAGACTGTACATACATCCATTATGAAAAGAAAGAAATACTGTATCAGTATACTGATACAGTGGGAAGGTGACATATTCTTAGTACTACAGATGCTGTGTGCAGGCATATAGGGCATGTAATCACCTACAGCACTTATCATATTATGGATGTTGAATGAAAGGGAAGCATACAGAGAAAGACAGGCGCAGAACAGAAGTCACCTTGTCAACTTAGCGGCTTTCACTTGGACATAATCAGTGAGGTATAGATTAAACACATAAAGAGTGGCTATATTAGCACTTTATATCTTGCACGTCCCACTTAAGAAGACGGAAATGTAAATCAGACAGACAGGCACCATACAGTACATTTCTCCAAAGATACCACTGTATAGCTGCATTTCTGAAAACCTGTGGGATCCATATTTAATTCACTTTAATTACCTTTCTGGCTGGAAGTATAACATATAAAAGCCAGATATAAAACCATCTTCCTTTATCTATATCCTGTCCACCATTATAAAATTTTACATCAAACATCAAGGATAACAGAAATGTCTTTCTTGGCACTGTTATAGCAAAGAGAATTAGTTTTCTGTACTTAAAGCAAAATGACACAAAACACTAAAAATAATAATCATCAATATATGTAATATATATGCAATACATACAAATGCATTTCTTTGCCTATCATTCATAGTTTTTATGTCTTACTCCCAGACATCGCACTTCATAATTAATGTGCAGAAATAAAACGCTGAAGCTAAATGTTAGCGGACAGATGTTAGCAGACACAAAGCCCAGAAGTTAAGGCAAGCCGCCAAATCCCCAAGAAATCCAGGCTTGCTGGAGGCGCTCAGGCATGCTTCAGGGCACCTACAGCTGATTCCTACAAGAGCCTCGTCTTATCCGTGCCATAAAAAAAATAACGTAACTAGTCATAGGCTCTAAGGTAAAGGCTTATTTGCATGTGGGCAGAGGAGCTGATAGGTCACTTGGTTCTAAGCAAAGAGATGACATCCGGCCTTTAAACAGCCGATGTGCTCAGTGTGTTTCCTTACCCAGCAATGACTGGCAGAAAACTGACTGGGAGGGTGTTTGTGAAATGCACTAGAACACTTTCAGCATTATGGATCATGTCGCATTAGACGGTGTTTGTTTTGTCATCGGTGGTGCTAAGAACCTTTCCGTCCGCATCGTGTCTATGGTACTGAATAAACTTGTCCTTCTCACTTTATCCAAACAACAGACCCTGTAGAAAGGAGGCTTTAAAACCACTGAGAACCCTCTTTTTTATATTTATTTTTGTGTATCCTTAACCTGTCTGCCCGGGGGAGTGCTTCTTTGTCAGTAAACGGCACAAGCTGGAGCGAGTGCCTGTTGCGGGGGCTTCGGTCGGGCTTACCGTATGGTTTCGTAGTGACAGTGACAGGTGGGGAGCTGGCCCCCGGGCCCTGAGCGTTGTAAGCAACCACCCTGAAAACGTATGTCTGCTCAGGCTTCAGGCCATCCAAGGTGACCTGCAGCCAGGCCTGTGAGGTGTTTACGGATCGCTCCCTGCAACACAAACGGGCGTCACTCTTAATGGCCAGCTGGCACATACTGTTAACCTAATCCACTTATGTGCCTTAACTGAATGTTCAGCAGACCACAGACATTTTTCAAACATTTTTAGTGAAGTGCTTAAGGTCAAAAACAATTTTCCTGCACTGTAATGAGAGCAGGTCTATAACCATCACATCAGTTTCTGAACATTATAATGTAAGGTTTAAGATAGACATCCTGTAATATTTCACCAATTAAGTGATAGATCAGTGTTTAAGCTGCTCCATAGGTGAAGTGGTTATATGTAAATTATTACTGCATGAAATCTATGAAAGGGACAGGCTTTCCCTGGTCACTTTTCCAATATATCTCAGACTGTAGCGCACATTGAGCTATACAAATACCTGGGGTTGGGGAACTGTGGCCTACAAACCTGTTAACACCCTCCTCTGAGTAGTAGATGGTGTAAGTCTGGATATTCCCATGAGTCTCCACTGGGGGGCGCCAGCTGAGCCGAATGGAGCGGCTAGACACTAGGACAGGGGCCAGGTCACAGGGAGCGGAGGGGAGGGCGCTGGAGCTCGGGACAACTGGCAGGGGAGGAGAGGAGTCAGTCAAAGAGGTGGGGGTCACGGGAGGCGGGGCCAAGGAGACTGATGTGGGCGTGGCCTCTGTTTTATTCGTTAGTTGGGGGAAGGGAGAGAAATGTAAAAGAGCATGGGCCACATGAGTAGAATGAAATGAAGAGACAATGAAAAGATTGAGAGAAAAGAAGAGTGATAAAAGGATCATGAAAGAGTCTATTCAAACTACGACAGTTCATCAGTATTTTAAACAAGAGAAACAGCACAGAAATAATATTTCAGCATTACAGTGAACGAGGTTAACTGTGCAGTGGAAAGCAGGACATTCAGGACAGTTGGAATGAAAGAACTACGTGGTTTTTATTGTAAGGTTAAATGCTGTAATCTGTAAATGGGCCGTTCAGCTATTATTAAATATAAGCAAGCACTACACACAATGGCCGCCACTAATGGATTATTTGGCAACACAGCAGACATTTATGCAAGCAAGCACTGACATGGACACTGGCAGACAGTAAAGGATGCAGCAGCATTGATATAACATGTGCTCTGAGTTAGCATACGTTTGATTCACAAGATCGAGCAGGATGTGTGCGTGTCGGGATGCGTGCCTTGTTAAGAGAGGTTGGTTACCAGTGTGCCATCACTGGGTGACCTGCAGTGCCATGTGACCACGACACTGTCACTGGGATTGGCAATAACGGAAAGCCAAGCAAACTGAATGAAATGAAATGAAAGCAAAAACGAAATCGCAAAAACACTCAGCGGCTGTTTGATGTGGCCACACTTAAAGGAGCAGCAAGACCTCTATTGTTTCCACTGAGATGTACATTAATGACATTACAGACTATAAAATTCATGACAAGCTGTCCGTGACAGCAATGTAAATATCCAAATCCCCAGTGAGTCTGCACTCACTGCTGCTTGTATTAGTTCTGGTATGGATCCACATATGAATAATGCATAAATGCTTTAGCCCCATGTGCTGTCATAGCTTTGTCCACCAGGTTTGCACTCTACTGTACATGGCTGGCTCAGCTTCTACTGATGCATACGTACAATGTGCAAACCACTTACCCAGTATAGTGTCACAGTCAACCTGGGGACTATCTTAGGATTGGGGACACCCTAGAGAGACTAGGCGTCACAGAGCACAAAGCTAGGATTCGAACCATCAGCACTGGAGGTGCGAGGCACCCTCTTCATCCCAAGATGTGAGAAGTTACTACTGTGCTGCATTAGGACTTTTCAGTGGAAATCTCCGGCATTTGCTCTCACCTCTTCGGGGACCGGCAAGGTAACACTCAGGGTAAAATCACAATAAATGGACAATTTAAAGATGCCAGTTCCCCTAACTGCATGTTTTTGGACAAGTGGAAGAAACTGGGTTATACAGAGAAAGCCTGATGACACATGGGGAGGCCGTGCAAACTGCACACGCACAGGGCAGGGGGGCAGGTTCAAACTCTCATCCTCGGAGGTGTGAGGCTGCAGTAAAACTAGTCTAAGCTATTTCACATATATCGACAAAATACTCTTAAATCTTCTCTCTGCTTCCCCTTGAGATTTCTGGTCAGGCCACTCAGATCCCAGGCTCACTGACGACCAGCAAGTCCAGCTTACAACAGTTAAGGATGCATGTTTTTAACTGATCCATTGACAAGGGCATCCACAGCAGCCCTCTCCAAGGATCCAGCTTCCAGCAGCAGAACCACTCAGTCACCTGATAGCTGGCCCCCAGGCGCTGTCAGCCTTGATCAGGAAAACCCTTATTTGTTTTCCAGAACTTAATTTAAGGTTTGAGATTCATATGTATATTGCTTTCTGTTATTAGCAAATTTTGTTTTTTGTGTCTCATTCCCAATGGAAAATCTGCTATAAGGTATTTTGTAAGAACTTGTTTGAGAAAATCTACTACAATGAATTACATCTGACTGATTAGTTACTTGATTCAATGTGCCTGATATGAACGCACTTGCTGAACCATAATTGCTAGCAAATGCTGTTTGAACAAGTGGGTCAAGTAAAGGGCTGTGGTGTTTTTAATTCCCGCTTTGATTCGGATTTTGTACGCTTCTTAAGTCCTTCACAGAACTGCTTTTGCATGAGTCCTGTTCAAACTGAAATGTCCGCTTACGCGGACAAACATCCCTGCCAGTCTACTTACAAATTCAGGCACTGTTTCAGCCACGAAACGCAAATATTTCCTCAAGCAACTTGAGCTGCTAAAATATTCGATAGCAGCTGTGCAAATAATCAGAAATGTAATGTGTCAAATATAATTCTCATGCTTTGAGTTATGAAGTGATTTATACAGATTCTCAGTGCTGAGATATAGGCATGCATGTTTAGATCATTCAACCAAAAATCAATGACATTAAAATGTCAACTCTCTTAATATGCATATCGACTGAACCAGGACCCCATTGCCCTTAACAGGAAAATGGGGGCAGAGGGGGGAGGCTTGAAGATCCAAGCTCTTTACCTGGCCAAAGGCCAGTACGTGCATGAAACGTCACACAGGATCTACCCCCATGCCAGGAGAAGTTCCAGTCCCCAGTGAGAAGGCGGGAACTGCCCTTGATAGTGCACTTAGCCTGACAGGCTCAGCCTTATCCCTTAGCGCTTTGCAAGTGTTTTGTAGATGCTTAATATCAGGGATGGTATGTGGAAAATGCAGCTCTTGGTTTCAGGCATGTTACGGCAAGGTTTCTGCTGTATAAAGAGCTGCGATTACACTGGAAGCCGCACACAAAAGCAAGGTTGCCAAACCGAAGCATAACAAATATCAAGGGCATTACAAGGATAATCCGGTCATATCAGAAATCATTTTCCCTTTATGGTGCGAGTTGTCCTCAAGCAAGAATGCATGCTTGCCGTGCAGTGTGCAGCAGAAACACTCGAGTCAGGAACTGTGCACAGCAGGGTGCTGTTCAGCAGAACCTCGCTATACCGAGATATCCTAATCCTGCTTCTGGCATGCCACTGCGTACATTGGCTTTTGTTCCAACTCCGGTATCAGTAACTAAAAAGAGCTGTAAAAAGTGATAACTCAAAATCATTTTTACCAAACAAACAAGAACAATCAGTTAACTCACTTTACTCAGTCGGTGCCTGCTTACGCTTCAAAAACAGAAATGAAAAACTGAAGTAGCCGCTTTTCTGCTAATGAACAGCTTATGTTCCTTTAGATGGGTCATTAGCTAATAAACGTGATAGAGAAATTAGTGTCAAAAACATCGTTTCATCATTCAGTTAATTATGTGTTCAATAGAAGAATGGCCTATACAGAAAATCACCAACCAAGTGGTTCCATTTAAGAATAATAATTTTGAAAATGCAAATAAATAAAGAAGCTGGCTTGAGCAGAAGCCAGGAGATGGCCAGGATGCCGGGAAATCCTGCCTGACTCGCATCCCCCCTTCAATTCTTTTCATTTTCATCAACAACGTGCAAGGCTGAAATGAACAATAAAGAAAATTGAATACTATTATTTAACTTCAGAATGGGGCTTTAGACATGAAAGCTGTTATATTAAATTCACCTTCACGCATATGTTCCACATACCCACTTTGAAACTAACGTCTTCATCACTTTGGAAAGTCTCCATCCTGAATTTTGGAAAGGGGAATAGAACAATAGCCATTTTAAAAGCACATTCCAATATTCACATTGGCCAATTTAGAGAAGACATTTAGCCTAAATGCATGTCTTTGTAAAATACATTTGACATAAGTGTTTGACAGAAACACTTACAAGGCTGGTGTTCGGATATTCATCTTTGTTCCAAAAATTGAAGTATGTAAAGTAGACCACAAAACAGTTTTGTTTTATACAAACCCAGACTTTGTGCCATTTAAACAGCTGCTTTTCATAAAAAATGCCGCACAAACTCTGAACCCCAACCATCTCGGATCATTAAATACAAATCAAATAGCCTCCCTGCTAGATATGGACACGTCACGCTCAGTGCATCATAGCGGAAAATGTGAAACCGATGCCTGTGCATTTATGAGACAAATCCATCTGTTCTGCATACCCATCTAAACCTAGCTGCATTATTAAAACAGTATTCTCAAAGCTGTGTGCAAAATGCAAAGCCTGCAAGTGAAAGTGGAGAGTCGTGTACAGCAGGTCTGGGCACCTGACAGATTTGTAATCTTTGCAGAAGCATGGGGCTGGGACTGAGGGCAGGCATGCCACGTCACACCTCCCGGGTCCTGCCCCTGATAAATTAGCAAAAACCAGGACAAACGGAATAAATCCTCATGCCTCATTTTAATCTTAATTAAAGGGCTTCATTTGTATATAATTTAAATAACATTTCAATAATTATTACTTTATTGCAATTAATTATTATTTTAAATAATGACGATTAAATCACTACAGCAAAGTTAATATTGGATTGCAACACGGCTTATCGGTTAGCGTTGCATTTCTGGAGTCTGTCATGTGCATGTGAGATTAGCTCAGGAAACTCTGAAGACTGATGTAGATTGATGGTTCTGAATTGTCCATTGTATGTCCTCCGTGAGGGACTGACGTGCAATCCAGGGTATATCCCGCTTTATGCTTCAGGGGACGACAACCTGACTCACCAAACCCTAAATTGGAAAAGCAGTTATGAAACACTCATGTATGCAAACATATTGTAACTGAGATGCAAGTATGAGATTTATGCGCCCCATCGCGTGAAATGCCAATGGAACTCAATGGGCTATTTTTCATTCGCGACTTTGCATCCGTATTTTTGTTCCACAACAAACATTTATTAATGTGCTGTTTGTCGTTAATAATATGCAACACTTTCAAAATCTGTCTCCTGGACTAGTGATCACATATGAAGGACATTGTAAAGTAGTTTTAAATGTGTATATCATGGATGGACAGCTGTTGAAAAATAGTCAAATAAGAATACAAATATTCATAGAAAAACCAGTCAAGCATTTTCCCTCTATTATAATTCAATTTGTCTGACATGTGTATGCATGACAGTGGCTAAGCCGTTTGATTTTTATTTAAATGTTTTATGATTTTTATGGCGGTTGGTTTTATGACTTTTATGATTTTGTGCAACATGGCAGCCCGCTGTTGAAATGGACAGGAAATCTTTTGCAACTAGCTACAACTTTTCAATTTTCTTTTTCAGAATCAAACGGTAAATGTTATTATCCATGATTAGACGAGTGCGTTCAAATTCCGCAATGTTTGTGGAGTGCAGCACTTTTTCACAAGGATCTCGATGACTTTATTATAAAATTCTGTATTTGTTGAGTCAGAGTTTGAAAATGACAGCTGCACGACTGTAGATTTCAGTGCAGATTCGTTCCTCCCCTGTGAAGGAACTTGCATTTCTCAGTGTTTCTCACTTTAGAAGGAGCCACTCAACAGCATTCAAAGCTTGAATGTGAGTCAATATTTGCTACATACAGCAACAGCTAGGAAATATGGTGAGGAAACAACATTAGAAAAAGGCTCTTGTGTATATTTCTGTTTTTTTCACGTAATAAGGAGCATGGTGTTGTATTATCCAATGAAACTGTAGGAACCTTCATCAGCACACAAATGATAAGTTTCAGCTGCCTTTCTCATTTGTAGTGCACTATTAAATCCGACAAGAACCACATGCATTCCACAGGAACCATACGCATCCCATAGGAACCACATGCATACCATAGGAAAAACATGTATCCCATCGGAACCACACGCATACCACAGGAACCACATACACACCATATGAACCACACACATCCCATAGTAACCACACGCATCCCATAGGAACCACACGCATACCATAGGAACCACATACACACCATAGGAACCACAGACATCCCATAGGAACCACACGCATACCATAGGAACCACATACACACCATATGAACCACATGCATACCATAGGAACCACAGACATCCCATAGGAACCACACACATCCCATAGGAACCACACACATCCCATAGGAACCACACACATCCCATAGGAACCACATACACACCATATGAACCACATGCATACCATAGGAACCACATACACACCATATGAACCACACACATCCTATAGGAACCACATGCATACCATAGGAACCAAATACACACCATATGAACCACACACATCCCATAGGAACCACATGCATACCATAGGAACCACAGACATCCCATAGGAACCACATGCATACCGTATGAACCACATACACACCATATGAACCACATACATACCACAGGAACCACACACATCCCATAGGAACCACACACATCCCATAGGAACCACATACACACCATATGAACCACACGCATACCATAGGAACCACACACATCCCATAGGAACCACATGCATACCATAGGAACCAAATACACACCATATGAACCACACACATCCCATAGGAACCACACACATCCCATAGGAACCACATACACACCATATGAACCACATGCATACCATAGGAACCATACACATCCCATAGGAACCACATGCATACCATAGGAACCACATATACACCATATGAACCACACACATCCCATAGGAACCACATGCATACCATAGGAACCAGATACACACCATAGGAACCACACACATCCCATAGGAACCACACACATCCCATAGGAACCACACACATCCCACAGGAACCACACACATCCCATAGGAACCACTCACATCCCATAGGAACCACATGCAGACCATAGGAAGTTGACAGTGCCTTTTAAGTCACCTTAAAGAAAAGGTTCCAATAAAATACATAAATAGTCGACTTTTCCACATTGTGGGGGTCAGGGGTGCAGGCTTGCTGGGATCTGGAAACCAGATACACACCATATGAACGACACACATCCCATAGGAACCACACACATCCCATAGGAACCACATGCATACCATAGGAACCACATACACACCATATGAACCACACACATCCCATAGGAACCACTCACATCCCATAGGAACCACATGCAGACCATAGGAAGTCGACAGTGCCTTTTAAGTCACCTTAAAGAAAAGGCTCCAATAAAATACATAAATAGTCGACTTTTCCACATTGTGGGGGTCAGGGGTGCAGGCTTGCTGGGATCTGGAAACAGCCATGTAAATTTTTTTTATCCCCTTGATGAGCGAAGCATGGGGTTTCAAATTTTAGTACAGTTTAGGGCACTAAAATGGCACAAAGAGATAGGAGAAATGCGAGATACAAAGATCACTGCGAGTCATCACATGAGAGGCTGCCGTAAACGTGCTCAATGTCCTCTAAACTAGCAGGAAAAAAACATATTTTATGCATTTATGAGTCACTAAACTTTTTATGTGTCGTCTTCTGGCCTTTGCGTTTTGTCTGTGGCGTTTGCAAAACTCCCAAAAATTCCCATTTAGTTTCTTATGCCAACTCGAAACTGCAATGGGGAAAGTCGCAATGCAGGAGGGTCAACTGTATTTATTTAATAGCTGTGCAAAAAATAAAAAAATAAATGAAAAACTTTATAGCCTGTCATGGACCTAAATAATGGAAAGGATAAAAAAAATCTTTGTCACCAGATCCATCTTTCATAACCGCTTTCACGGCGCAGCACTGCAGGGAACCTGGAGCACAGTCCTCGAACACCTGGGCACCTTGAACGGGGAGCCAGCTCATCACATAGCACACACTCTGGGCAATACTGATGCCTATTCAGAACAAGCCTTTGGACTAAAGGGGGAAGCTGGAGAATCTGGAGAAAACCGCAGAACATGGGGAGGACATTGAAACCCCACATGCACAAATTCAGCATTCAAATCTGAGTCTAAAGATTTCTGATTGTGAGGAAAACATCGCAGAGACCAGGGCTCTGCAGAAGGAAAGATCCATGGCGAGTAAAAGGCAGAGCGCAAACCTGAAGTACTGACCTATTGTTATTTTTCCAGTGATCAAATCTTCATGACTTACGGAGCCTTCTGTTTACCATCACTATGGAATGTTATTATTTTTGTGCCTACACTTTTAAAGGAAGATCAGCAGCTATCAGTGAAGTCTAATTGAAAAGATAACATCAAATGCATTGGACATTCCTATTACAGAAAAAATGCCACTTTCTGCTTACGAAAAGGCTAATATGAAATGAGATCCATGCAATCTTATCTTTTAGATAAGTTCAGGGGGGAAAAATCATACACATTGAACACATTCGAGACCTGCTATGCATACACACACACAAGTCTTTATATGTACATTCTCACACTGTGCAGATGTTCCTGTCACCTGAAATATGGCAGGCCAATGGGTGAGCTCCCACTGTGGCCCTCTGGGAAACGTAGTCCTTGCCATACTCCCTGGTGCTTCCACCAGCACCTTACTAACTGTACCTCCGGGGCACTTAACTGCTGTGCTGGCATTTATTTACAATGCAATGCAGAATAGCTTTCCACTGGTTTTCCCCATTGTAAATGCAGTTTTAAAAATCTTTAAAAATGCTACTTATGACATTAATAATACAAAAATCATAACAAAAAAGGTTAATTTGTATGGAATAAAGAACAAGACTGTGTATAAAATTAAAACCAAAGTAATAATATATACACAGTTAATAATACAGAGAAGATTTATTCCCCACCTTCACAGTTAAATGATAAAAATGAGATCCATTTCATATACACACATTAATCTTCAGAAATTACTAAAATGCATTTCCTCTTGCCGGTTATCCATCAGTTTTGCCCGGGATCTCTAAACGCCGTCGCCGTCTCTTAGGCTCGGCAGACAGCAGCCGCAGCCGCCTTCACGCACCAGGGGACACTTGACAGCTGGGCGGCAGCTCTCCTACCCGCCCCCAGCTGCAGCTCCTCCCGCAGAGCAGCCAGCAGCCCCGACACTCCCCCAGGAGGAAGGCCCAGGGGCTGGTCAACATACAGCCGCTGACCTTTCGCCTTTTTACCCAGCGGAATGGAGCCAGTTATCTTCCAGCACTACCAAACTCTGACAGCCAAAGCTGGTACATGAAACTGCTCTGATACTCTGATTGTACTCAGTACTATCCCCCCCCCACCATGCTTTTCCAAGCCTATACTAATAGTTTTGTTTTCTCCTGCCCTAAACTTTCATATCACAAACACACATCTCCCAAGGTCCAATCCATTTCTCATTCAGGGCAAACTGAGGCGTTTACTTCACTAGGCTCAAACGATGCGTAGCACGAATCACATCTGAGGTCAACATAAGGATGTATTTCACAAAAAACATAAAGAGGATGTAGCCTGTCTCCCACTAAGGTTCAAACGTGACGTGGCCTCTACCTCATACAAGATCAAGCTAGTCCGGCACCTCACTAAGAATCAAAGGCGGTTAGCCTGTGCTTCACATATAGTTAGTGATGACGCAGGCTTTATCTCGCTTGGGGTCAGACATGGTGTGGCCTGTCTTTCACTATGGTGCAAATGAAGTCAAATATATTTCAGGGTCCAAAAAGGCACAGTCCATCGACCGGGGAATTATCATTGTGCTACCACACATGCTGGGACAGGCTTGTATTTCTGTGGGGGAGGTGATTTTATGAATGAGGGTTCGGGGTGAACAACGCCACAACAAGCTCCCTAATTGGCCCCTGCATCGATCCCAGGCTTCTGTGGTGCCCTCGCCAAGTCTCCAGAGCCAGGGCCGAAGCACGATCTGCAGGAACCCCAGCAGACTCAATGCATCTCCAGCTTCCTGCTAATTGAGACATGACATGTGTTTGCTCAAGTTCAGCCTTACACATACCTGGGAGATTCCCTCAGCCTGTGCATCTGTTAAGTCATTTGCACAAATGATGTTAATTAATAGCCAACTCCTACCGGGATGGCTGGCTTCACTATGCCTTCAGGCAGTAGTGATGTGGGTAATGTTCTGGATTCCTTAGCAGGGTCATTATGGGAAAAAAAATCACATGGGTTGTGTTAAGCACAGCAGGAAAAGGAACCTTGAATCCCTTCCCATGCACCCCCACCCCCACAAACCAGCCCCTGATACCCTGTGCGGGGACTGCCTCTGTGCCTGCCGACGGGAGAAATCAATAGGACATGCGGGGTTGGGGAGTTGCCATGGCAACAGGCCCCATCCCCAGTTCAGCCTTGCGCCAACCCTGCGTTAGGGGGGAGTATAGCATCGCGGGAATGCGGTAAGGAGGGTAAGGTCAGATGCTGGCTGCAGAATACAAATATGCCTCCCGGGACCCATGGAGAGCTGTTCCTCCCCCATCTTGCTGCTGTGGAACCCAGCAACCTCTAAACACATGCTTTTATTCCAAACGGGCTATACAGTGCACAGGTACAACCATTTATAGAGCAAGCCTTTTCCCAACGTCACTGCATAAAGATGCTGGCAGGAAGGCTGAAGAGATTCACTTCTTTTTTTTCCTTGAAGGTAATCGGACAGTTGGTGGTCTTTTTTTACAATGAAGGAACTAAAAACTAGCGTACCCATCATTCTGTGTGGATGCCTATGACCCTTTTGAAACAAATATCGCTAATGGAGAGGAGGCGACCTCCCTTAACATTCCTGGTGAAATACTAATCGCTAACACAACAAACTCTATTTATATTTCCCGACAGACTACACATAAACTCAACACAGAATCCATGCCGACTCTCCTACAGCCTCAACTTACTTTCCAGCTACAAGTATCTGCTCACAGTGAAGCTGTCAACACATTTAATACGACAGCCAGGCTCTCAGCAGTGCATTTACACATCAACGCAACACACAAGGTCTCTACTTTGGGGAGCAGAGTTTATAGTGGTTCTGGTCCCCTTTTAGCTCACACATCCTTGCAAGGGAGCTGCCATCACAACAGAACATGGGAATCTATTAATCAATAGCAGCTTAGTCTGGAAATCTTTTAATGATGAGTCATACTAGAATGGCGCAAGTGTGAACCATCTTAAGCTGAAACCTCATCCAAGGTTGCCGCATATACAGGCTGTATTCAGCTTCAGCCACTATTCAATGCGAGTCAGCTAGTGGAACCCATCAGACAAGGACCAGAAGCCTCATGGAGCCACAGAGTAGGCGATCCAGTCATCTCATTTATATCTCATTTACATCTCATTTGCATTTCAGTGATAGCTGCCTGTGGGAAATCTGGGCAGCAATTAGTGCGTGGCCTCTTCCATCTGAAAACATGAATGTATGCTTTTTGCTGAATACCAAGAACCGTCAATATAAGTCTCGGAGGCAGACTGATCAATATTCTAAGACTGAAACATGTGAGCAGCATAGGTTTGAACGTTGTGGTTCTATACAAGCATGGTTACCTTCAAAGATTGCTGCTATGTTCCACTATGATTGATTTACAATCTCCTGAGCTATAATTATGTCATTTCTAGTCAATGAAACATTATAATAAAGTTAACAGTATAACTGAATGCAATCATTAAGATATCCCATTTAGCAGATGTATGACTTGGGGTAGCAACTGCAAAATATCTGATGCACAGGACAGATATAAGGAAGCTGAAAGGATCAGGCCAATAGTTTCCCGATTCTCCATTTATAACTGGGTTACAAACCATTACCAGGTTATGAACCCAGCTTATAACCAGGTTACAAACCATCCAACCTGCATGTGCATCATGCAGCTCTTGTTTCTCCAAGACATGCATAGTAAATGCATGCTGCGGGCAAACTGAGAACTCGCATGATCATCAAACCCAAGAAAACAAGCCTATTTGACCGGAACCTAGAATATCAATCAAGATGCCTGCAGGTGAGAACAGCATGGAGAATGAATACTGCCATCCATCATTCTAACATGTAATTAAGATAAACAGAAACACAGTCATACAAATGTTTTCCCTTTAGACTCGAAGGAAGGAATATAGCAAGCCACTGATAATGTGATCATCATTTAAGCGCCTTTATTAAGCTCGTTGCAGAGGCAAATCCACCTCTGAAAGTGTCACATTTTATTTTAAAAATCACATTAAGCGGTATGGAAAACCTGAACTTTAACGATCTTGAGAATTCCAATCAAGGAGCCCAGCTAAGACACAGCAACATTTATCGGCTACAGATTTAACAAACAAAACAGTGTGGCAGCTATCAAAATTGAAGGCACTTTTGAGAGGACTCTGTTACTATTGACCATTGTTCAGAGTAACCCAAGGCCCAAGGGAGCCCACAGATCCATCAAGAGTGAATGTAAGACACTTCTCTGCAAGGACAAAAAAAGCAGAGCACTGAGGAGATGCTAGTCCATGGCCAATCAAGTCACGGGACCTTACTTTGTTGTCATCTGCCGATTCGCCCAGATGAATCTGAGCAATGCTGAATGACAACCATCTGCCTTTTGTGCTGATTAAATCTGAGCTCAACCGCCAGGTGGCTTCTCTACACGGCCCATGCCAAAAAACAGCCAATCAACAGAGGAAAGCATCCAGATTTCCAAAATGTGCTTCAATGAGATGTAGAAGCCAGAGGAGGCAGGTTGGCTGGAGAGGCCTGGTTGGCCCACTTTGACTCTGATTGTGCCTGATTGGACAGCTGCTTTGAGCTCTGGCCAATTACAGTTTTCATCCACAGTTAGGCCAGAAACTGGAAGGGTTGGAAACAGGAAAAGTATTGAGGAGAACTCTTGTTATACCGCTTAACAAAGCACCTAATCAATTTCTTATGCTAATTGAATTTTGTATGTTACTCGGCTGACTCTCTGTAACCTGTGCCCAAACAAAGATTTCAATGAAAATACTTAACCGTTCTTGCTCTCTGTCTTCTCTACTTAGAGCCATCTGGATTTGAGCTCATAGACCACCAGTGATATTTAGCATCCTCTTCCTGGCAATATCTAAAGAGAATGACAGACCTCATCCTAAACTCTGCCCAATGCTCTATCCTAGCAGCAGTTCACTTGACTTAAAATGGAATGGAGGAATAATTTTCAGTTTTTTTGCCACATATTATGTTTCCAGTATATTTTTTGTTTTGTTTAAATCAACTGTAAAGAATTCAGTGGGAATTTGGCTGTGACAATGTGCTTTACTCTACTAAATTTCAACCATTTACTGATTCTATGATTCTGGAAATATTCTGGAGTATGAAGGGACAGAATGTAAAACTTAATAGCTGCAAAGTTTCCACTATTCAAGAAAACCTGGTAGTGTGATGAGGAATAAATGTATATAATGCACATGTCTAAAACCAATAAAGAAAAACATTTCTTGAGCGTTAACTAACGAAAACAGTCAAGAAAAATGCAAATATGTTCTCTAAATATTTTTCTAAATGTTTGTTTTAATTTAAGTTTGAGGTTTTTTTTTATGTTTTTTTGCATTGTTTAGTGCCACAGTAAAAATGTCATATTTGGCTGTGCATAAAAACTGAGAAGCAAAAACATCCCAGAGTGCACCAGCTTGTCCCTGTAACGAGTTCTTCTGTTTTACAGATGGTGCCGTTTTGCAGTCTGAGCTCTTGTGCTCGATGAATTTGTTTTGTGGGAAACGCGTACATTTTCCGACACCTCAGAAAGCTCATTTCTGGAATGCTTTGTGAAATTGCAAATGTTTTGCGGGAAACACATTCAAAAATACAGCAATGGAGGAATGAAATGTGAACTAGTCTTACATTATGTTAAATCACTTTTAGCTTTGATAAATCTATATATTTATTTTCGATTATGCAGTACCATGAAAAGTCAAAGAACATGATGTTTAAATGATCCATATGTCAGTTAGTTTACATGAATGTGAAACTATGATCTCTGTCAGCTTGGCCATTTCTAAACCTCTTTTAAAGTCACCCCAGTATTTGCAGAAACCATAATACACCCATACATCTTTTCGACTCGACCACTAACTCATCTTATTTGGCTAATCAATACCTCAGTTGTTTAACTAATCAAATTAATTGATTGGTATAGCTGAAGTTGAAATTGAACAAATTCATAACGGTTTCCCCGTAGGAGAAGTTTGGGAACGAAAAGCAGTGTTTGTCTGGCTATCCAACAAGATATCAGTAACTTTTTGGAGAACAGAAGAAACTCTTTTTTTTTTATTATTGTGTTCATTTGCACGTTGCATTGTTTTGTTAAATATTGTCTCTACCTGCCCAAGTCCTTTGCTCATTACAGCATGTATTGTACATGTTTATTAGCATGGTGCAGAGCCTCCTTTTACAACAGATACAAGTTCTGCATGGGGGCCAGAGGGTTTTTGAGCCATTTCTCTTACAGAATAGTGGCCAGTTCATTACATGATGCTGGTGGAGGAAAACATTTCCTGACTCGTTCCTCCAAAACACCCTAAAGTGGCTCAATAATTTTGAGATCTGGTGACTATGCAGGCCATGGAAAATGTTCAGTTTCACTTTCATGTTCATCAAACCACGCTATCACCAGTCTTGCTGTGTGCATTGGTGCATTATCATCCTGTTACATGGCGCCACCTTCAGGCTACGTTTGAACCACTGGGTGAACATGGTCCTTCAGAAGTGTTCGCTAGTCCTTGGCAGGGACACACCCACCTAGAGCAAGTAGTGGGTCTAGGGAATGCTATGATATTGCAGCCCAAAACCATCACTGATCCAGCCCCATGCTGCACTCTGGGTACCCAGCAGTCCATGTGGTAAGCCTCTTTGGGGCTTCTCCAGACCATAACTCTCTCGGTTGTGGGAAAGGCAGTAAAGGCGGCCTCATCAGAAAACAATAAATGTTTCACACACTGTCCACAGGTTTGCGCTGCTGGTCCCATGGAAATCGACGTTTGGCATATATAGCCGTGAAACCTCAAACACTATATTGGCCAGTGTATCAGTTTCATTGTCCAACTCCTGCAAATACAATATCACGCACATATCACTAAACCCCTACAGTGGCAGTGCAAGCGGTACGTTCTGGTTCTTGACACATGCTACACGCATAAAAAAAATACGTCCATAATAAAATACGTCAGTCTCCGATAATCATGCAGGCGTCACTAACGTTAATGTGAACCAGCTGGATGAATTTTTCAATCAAGGAAACAAGCAGGTCAACGTATAAGAAGAACTGAACTATTTAGCCAGGCACGGGAGTCTTTCGGCTTCAAAGTAGTTTGTAAAACCTGACGGAGCTCAACGTATCCTCCCTGACATGGATTATATGGTCCCCCTAGTTAAAGTGAAGGTTAGTATTGTGAAACAAGTTTAAAAACACCTGAATGTCATTCAGTATTGTTTTGATGGCTGACAGTGTTACCGTGCTTCCCGTTGTCATGATCTGTACCACCCCCTTTCTTTTGAGTATTTTTCTGCTCACTGGCTCACTCCTGGACACTGTGCTACTTGGCTGAACGGCCTGTTGTTGCTGTGCCATCTGGACTGGCTGCTAATGGGGGTAAATTGTGGACTACAGCCCAAGCCAGGCTTGGTTGTCTGAAACCGTAAGCCATGAGAGACACATGACTGAAATCCGTGCATCGTAAATTACACATGAGCTTGGAAGTGCCACCACACATCACGGTAATAAACTGGTTAAGCAGATTTAACATTTCGACACCAAGCTCTGTCAAAACCACACGTATACGGTGGAATGCATCTTTTTACCTCTGATCCACCAGAGGCCAAAAAGTCGAATGGAGGTTAATTTCCTTAGCATGCACGGCGCCGAGGTTCCGAATGAGAATGCCGGGTTGTGGCTGAAGCCACAGCCTCCCGCCAGAGCCGTGGCACATCTGCAGCCCAGACAGAGCTGAAGTGCACTTAGAAGGTCACCTCCGACTGGGAGCTCTATCAGTGAAAGAGTTGTTTGGACACAAAGCTGAGCCTGGACAGCAGCAATCACAGGCTGCCAGGCGTTGGGGGGGATGGAGGTCTGCACCCAGATTGGATCTGGCTCTTTCTTCCAGCTAGCATCCCAGGGGAAGGTCCTTCGGTTTGTATGGCTGGTTGAGAGACTCAGAGAGAAATCTCTGGTCCGGCACTCAAGGGCAGAGTTAGAACAGTTTACAGCAGCTATAGTAACGGAACCGCCCTCCATAGAATGAAGGGGACTGGAGTGTGAGCTTCCACAGCCGCTGGTTCCACATCAAAGACACATTATCCTCACCACTGGCTCTGTCTGACTTTTACAACCTTACGCACTGAGCATCATCCAGCCCACAGAGCAGAAGAGAAGATCCAGACTCCACGCAAGAGGAATCCCAGCCCCCATATTTGTGAATGCCGAGGTCCCACAGTAGTGAAGACCAACCACCGCACCCCCCCCACCCCCCGCCACCCCAAAGGAGAACGTTCAGCCTGCCCAAACCAAACATCCTCAGAAGCCATGAGCAGGAGGTCTAGTGAGTCATACAGGAAGCTCTGTGAAAGCACTTCTGAGCAAATGATACAGGAGGCTTTTAGTAACTCATGAAGGTAGACATGACATCCAGAAGGCCCTACGAGTAGTACCGATGAAACCTCTTTTTTTAAATATTAAAGTACTGGGTGCAAAACCATGCTGGTCCTGATCACAGGGGAATGGTCATATCGCTAACATGGTATCTTTGGAGGCCTGTCACTAACGTGATCTCAGTGGAAGTAAAAGCAGTTAAAAGACAAAAGACATTCAATCAGGAGGAGGTCTTCCTGGGCTTCTGGGTGAGCTAGACATGGATACAAAGTGTCTTCTTAAAGAGTCTTACCTGGCTCCAGAAGGATAAGCTGAGCAGCGGCCTGGATGTTTCCCGCTGCATTCTCCGCCATGCATTGGTAAAATCCCTCGTCCGACTTCACCAGACCCAGGATCTGCAAGTTGCCCCCACCCTGAGTCCAAAGAGTTTAAGTGCATTAACTTCAGAAGGCAGCATGAAGGGTGTAACACAGATCAATCCATCCCAGGAGAAAACTCGGTTAAACTGTCCTACTGCACTGTTATGCAAATCAAACTGCTTACAAGACTACACTACATAGAAGCTTCTAGAAGGAATGTTCTCTGTGGAGCACTCCCAGCAAGATAGCAGCACGCTGTCTCAGAGACTAGCTGGACCAAGGCTTAATATCATTGTTATATTTCACAAATGCTGGTTTTATCCACGTTCATCACACAGATTTTCACACTGGCAAACAACCTCACAGCAAACGAAACGCTGCTTACTGGAAATCCAATCCAAGCCAATCAGGCGCTGAGACGCACATGCTGTGCAGGTCCACGACTATCATCGCTTATAGAGTGCCGTCATCGAAGATTCCCGCAAAATAAACAGGCACACGTAGAGGACCGTGAACACTTTGGCTGTTAGCAACTCATAATCACCTTCGTGAACTTACATGTGTTCACAAAACAAAATAATATTTATATCAGCAGCTGCGAACGAGCTCCAGGGATTAATTTGCAGCAGCTCTCACCATGACTGCCATGCATCTGGCAAACGATGGCTGGCACTCCGCACACAAAGGCCTGCGATGCCTGTGACATCTGCAGTTATGGGGTCCTAGTCATGACATTTATTATTTTTTTGATTCGACTCATCAACTACAATCCCAACAGGGTCCTAACTTTGTCTGGGTCTGTCTTCCACAGATCCACTGAGAATAGTTAGGGTTGTAGTCTTCGAGGGTCCCAAATCCAGAGAGAATTAAGCTGTTGCTTTTAGGCTTGGGCTGGCGCCGGGCGACGCACACAGGTAGGGTTTGCGAGAGTCCTGAGGTGGGTGACCCTGAGCTGACATACCTGCCATCCTGGTTTGGTGCTGTGTGGATCTGAAATGCATTATGGGGGATACAGCTCACCGCCTCCTGGGAATATTATAGTCATGGAAGATGTCAACTCTGCTGCACTAGTGGGTACAGCGAATTGGATTTAGCCGGGGTCGTGTGTTGAATACAAATATATATTTGTACTACTTCCAAATTTCTCTTTTGAAGCACGTTTTTTTTTTAATACAGCCTTAAGCAAAGTGATATTCGTTTATATATCTTTCGGAAAACAACTCATTAGAAAAATTATACAATATAGGGTGTATTATACAGGAAGGTAAAGGAGAGTGCGCAGCCAATCATGCTGAACTAAACGAGCAACATCATCACACTTAAGGTTCCTTCTGCATTTTTATCTATTCATATCCATTTACACAGAAACACCTAAGGGCCTGGTGCGTTTTATTTCACATTTAGTAATATACAGGAATCTAAATATAATTTATAAAGTAATATTAAACACAAAAATCAACATTGACAGTATCCAACGGAAATAATGGTGCGTTAATAAGCACTGACAGGATTCTCGGGAATGTACAGGCAAGTGCTACATGTAAATTAGATTCTGGTGGGTAGGTTATTTGGCAAACATACTCACTGACATTTTGCACGAATATAGTCCTACATAAGAATATAGTGCTTATATGCATCTATGCGTATGTGTGAACAATGTTTAGCATTAACATGGTGCATGACAGACTACCTTATGCACTCTTCAGGTGGTTCTACAGCTCTCTGACTGTGCCTCTGCCTTATATATACTGTGCCATTAAGTATAAGTATTGAAGGTCCAGACAAGGGGATTTTACAATATAGTGTCCTCAGCCAGTACTCCCTCTTCACTGTCTTACTTACACTGGAGGAACACACTTCATGTTCAGGTCCCAAAGACCCCAGTGATTAAAAAAATAGCAGCTCATCCATCGTCCCTGCATAATCATGTCCTTTTCTGGCAGGATTTTTGCCACTATTTTGTATTTGTTCCTAATTCCTCAGTCTGGTAATATCCCGCTCTTAATCTGGCCGTCATGGCCGACTAGGTCGGTCACACTAGAGTGCGCCTCTCTGATTTCATCAATCTCCAGATTCACGCCTGTACTGTACCCTCCTAATTATCCGGCAACATGCCAGAGCGGCTGTGAGCAGCCTCCCACAGACAGCCCGCGAGTCCAGACCCCCATCACACCAGAGGGACAGCTGCGATTGCACGTCGATGCTACTGCTATTCTCCGCTGCCAAACTGCCAAGCCTTTTGTCTCAGCCATTAGGTCGCAAACCAGCACAAAACAGGATCGATTTTCAAACCATTAACTGGCTAATCAGGAGGCTCCCCCTCTTATGTATTTATCCATCCATCCATCCATCCATCTTTTATACCCGCTTGTCCTATTCAGGATCGCAGGGGGTCAGGTGCCTATCCCGGAGGCTACAGACACAAGGCAGGGAATAACCCAGGGTGGGGCGCTGTCCCATCGCAGGTTATGCGTTTATCAAATGCTTAATTATTTGTATGAAGCAGTTATAACAATATAGATTCTAGCCTAAACAATTTTTTTGTTAAGGACTTTTATTAAGAGTACAACAACACAGATGGTGTCTGGGACTTCGATCCAAACTTTAAAGCCAGCACAACGCTGCCCCCACTGGCCTGGGTGAATAACAGCAGTACTCACAACGATCTTGAAGTAGTCGCTGGGCACCACCATCTCCCCGTTCTTGGCCCAGCGCACAGTGGGCGCCGGGCTCCCCATCACATGGCACTGCATTTCGATATCCATCGTCTCGTAGGCGTACAGATTGGCAGGGGCGGTCAGGAAGCGTGGCGGCACTGCAGACAGAAGCGCATGGTGACCAGTCAAACTCCTCTCCAGGTACACATCCTCAGTCCAATTTAGGCTATGCTACTTCTGTTGGTGTATGTATGTAAAGCAGATAAGCCACAGTTTAGGCCAGTGATATTCAAACTTTGGTGTTTTTAACAGTACCCCCTAGGGCTGATATATTTAACCCCCCTCCCCCCCACATACACACACACACACTTAATTTCATTTTAAATTATTATAATTCGTTCTTTGTGAGCAAATATTTTGAGTGAATATAACTTTCTCACTCCTTGCACCAATGTGTTCAGTTTGGTAATTTCCTTCAGCTTGTTCAAAGAGGGATTCATTGTTTAGTTTGTTCATTTCATTCAGTGACTCATCATTCCGTCCGTTCATTTCGTTCAGTGATTCATCGTTCAGTTCATTTATTTTGTTCAATGACTGATTCATCGTTCAGTTTCTTCATTTTGTTCAATGACTGATTCATCATTCAGTTCGTTCACAAATGAGATCAGTGATCATGCAATTCACAACAAAGACACCCTCTCTTTTGCCACCCAATGGTGTAATTATGTACTAACTATCCATCCTTCTTCCAACCACTTATCCTGGTCAGGGTTGCCAGGGGCCTGGAGCCCATCCCAGGCATCACAGGGCGTAAGACTGGGGTACACCCTAGATGGGATGCCAGTCCATTGCAGGGCACATAAATGCAGACACTCAGTCATACTCTGTGGGCAATTTAGAGGAACCAATTAGCCTGACGTGTGAATTTGGACTACCAGAGGAAACCCATTCAACAGGGAAAGAACTGCACACAGGGTGAAAGCAGGATGTGTGTGTGTGTTTTAATTTAAGTAACAAAAAACTAAAAATGAAGCCTAAAAGGGACCCTCCTCCCAATGGAAAAATATTCAAGAGGGAACTGAATGAAACAATGAACAAATCTAAATGAATCTCGCTGGTTAACTATCTCAAAATATCCAGCTCACTGAAAAGAATCTTGATTTCCATCAATAAGCAAGTCCTCTGTGTCCCACAGAAGCCGGCTGCTTGCTGAAGCTCTCAGCTCATTTCTGCTGTTTTATTTTACTGATGCCAGTATCCAAGATCATTACAGATTTTATTGACTACAAAACTCTCGTTATACACATTCACCATTTTGATAAAAATACACACAAAGTAATCATACTGTTACATGTTTGTGACAGCAATAGCAAAACTCTTAGTGTTTCTGTGGAAGGTAGCCTTACCAAGGGTTGTGCTCTTAGAAACTGTTTCAAACGTACTTGCAGCATCAGACTGAAGTTTACACACTGATCTCACTAAAAAAACATGCTCAAATTAATTAGACTAAACAGAAGGAAAAATAAATGAAAATAAGGAAACACATAAATCAAACCATGGCTAATCGACCAGATACCTCACTATATAATGATAATGACGATGATGGTGGTGGTGGTGATGAAGACTGGTATTCATATGATAGTCATTATTAAATATCCAAATAATTACATTATTACTACATAACTACATAAGTCCTACATTTAACTAGCTATTTGATATTATATTAATTAAAAAAGGATAGAACTCACAAATAAACATACAAAAAGAATAATTTCACCTTTGTGAGTGTTCCCAGTATTTGATCTAGCAAATGGACATCGGTGTTTTTACACACAATAGGTACTGATAGCTAATGACATTTCATAATGTAACACAACTACCACTACTATAAACAACCATTTAATCTGGTTTATTAACCTTTGTAATTTTATAAGTTATGGAATTAGATGACAGGGATGGAATTTTTATATGTTTATGTCTTCACTACTTTGAATCACTTCAAAATTTATACAATATAAGAATATTTCTTTAAGGTTTTCTATTGGTAATCATAGTTCATACAGTTTAATATCGTCGACTGATGTCATGCTACGTGTCTGAATACAGAGACAATAAAGAAATACTCGAACTCTCTGTAGGTTTCCTCAAGCACGCTTCTGCTGATTGCTTTATAACACGCAAAACAACCATGCTAAATTATGCAATGTGATTAAGTTTTAATTAGTTCAAGTTTGATGCAGACCGGGCTTATGTATAAATAAAATCGTCATAATGTTGGTGTTGTAAGACTGGAAACCCTCCAGTATGCCAGACAAGTGCTTCCGCAGTGTAACTGTGCGCAGATTGAAGGCCATGAGCAAGTTACCGACCACTGCTGCATGTGTAAAGTCGTACATATTTTAACGTATAAAGTAATACAACATTAAATGTATTTTAGCAACAACAAATTTGAATTAGCATTTCATTTTTCTATATCTTCATGTTTTTGCGCTGATAGTTTCGGAACTAAAGGTATAGACGAGTGATTGATAAAACATATGTGGTTATTTTTTTCACTGAAATAAAAAAATAGCTAATTATGCTTTTTGAAAACGCCTGCAAGAAAACGGTCTGCGGATATGTACTTAACTTAGCTATTTAACCAACATACACAGGGATGTTAGATGTTCAATCTAAAGTTGTTTGGTTTATTAATAATACTAACGATTAAATGTCCTTCTGTCATGCAGTGTATTAAAGGTACCATTTGAGTCTGGCGGATGAATAATTGCAAAGCAACTGCCAGTTCGTTCTTTCATTTTCAGTATCCAGACACATGAATTTATGTTCATATTTCAGAGAAATGTCTGTAGGTGGTAGTGTCTGCATGACATCCAGCCCAGTGTGTAGCAGATATCAGACAAACCAGCTCTCACTTTTTGTTCCTGCTCAACACTGCAGATCCAAAACACTAAAAATGTGCTGACAAAAAATGTCTCTTTTGCTTATTTGGGAGACTCGGGCGGGGGGTTGGGCATCTTAGTTTGCCCTATTTAAAGGCCTAGTGTTTCTCCTGTGAAATGGGTGTTACACCGAACAGACTAATGGCAGCACATGCCATTCCAGGCAAGGAAAAGGGCTTTAAATAGGGATTAAATCTCTCATCCACGATGTCACCTTGAGCTGTACCTTTTAAGGCTGTCAATAGAAAATAACAACAAAGTTATGCTGTTATCAAGCAGTACAGAAAACATTCCCAGTCCAGAATGGCCGGCCCAGCATGACATCTCAAAGAAAAGAAAAAAACACATGAACACTGTGTAGTATTTTAAGTTTCAATAAAAAAAAACAAACCCAGGGAAAATATATATTTACTGTTGATACTATCAGACCAGTTCTAACAGATTAAACTCTTTGTTAATATGTTACGCTGTATCTCTCAATTCGTGGCGCATATGTTTTACACTGTATTTCTTTGCATGGCTACCCAGTGTATGTATTATAGTAATAGTCTTACTCCGTCAGAGCTGTCTTAACTCGTAATTACGTCCATACTGTCAGTCGAATTTGAAATCCATTGCCAGTCTTATATTCTTCTTGACACATATAGTTCAGTAATAGTAATAAAAAACATCTTTGGTGAGTTTTAAGCAGCTAGTAACCTTTTCCCCTCACAATATTAAAAAAGAATTATAATTAGTAATATAATTAATCCATCTCTCTTCATTAGCTGCTTATGCAAAGCTGGACTGTATCCATGCACGAGGAGGCTATGAAGCAAGGGGCACGCTGTCAGCATGCCTGTCCATCACAGGAACCATACTCAATCAGAACAGTTTCGAGATGCTAATTCATCTAAACTGCATGCTTTTTGGACTATGGGAGAAAACCCTCATGAACACAAGACTGTAAACTACAGGCACGAACTGTCAGGCCTAGAGGCTCGAGGCCACAGTGCAACTAACTGAACCATGCTAACAATAATCTGTGTTTAATACAGCTCTCCTGTCCATGAATAACTTACTGCATCATTTAATATCTTAATTATATTTAACACACCGTAATGTATAAGGAGACCACTGGCCCAGTGAGAGTGTATGGAAAAACACATCCTACCTTAAAGGTGTTTAGGCCATTTTGGGACATCTAAGTTATGAATCATTGTATCATAATGTAATTACAGTTCTGGTCAGTCTAAGCAAAGTCTAGTAAAGATTAATCTAATGAAGGAAACATATCTTTTTGAAGTTTATTATAAGGATAACACACCTTGATCCAGGCGTAAACCCCTTTCTAATTGGCCTGTATCAATTACCCCCACCCCCGAGCAACTCTCGAAAAGTCCATGCTCGGCCTTGATACATTTTTCAAAAGGCTAATATTTCATATAATTAATACACGCAACACCAAGATTCGTAGTTTGTAAGACATCGGGCAAGCGATTCATTCATGAATTGTTTGGAAGACTCCCCCTGCGAGAGCTCCATCTGTGAGACAGAGATGGCCATCTCCACACAGTGCTGTCTGCATTCAGACATAAAGAGTGAACCATATTAATGCTGCCCGTAGGATGACATGACTTCCAAGGACTGTCACAGAACCGATGGAGACGCTAGTTTGTCAAGGGCACGGAATGCAGTGCTGTTGTCTCTCTGTGAGGAATCATACAGAGGCGTGTTGAGCGTGACATGTTCACAGTGTCGGACAGGGATTTCCAAGGCTTTATTTTTGTGTTGGCAAAATTATATTGTTCCGCTTCAGATCTCCGGAGAGCAACAGCAGGACGAACAGTGGCGTTACGGTGTCACTCTGCTGGCCACTGTACTTCTGTGTGGCAATACTAATCCTTCCATGAATAAACATTTTACTCCTGGGTCGGCTATTTATATTTCCGCTTCTAATTTTGCTTTATGAGAATATCCCGGCGCGGAATCCAAGCGGTGGTAATAATATCTATCGTAACGCACACGGAAACAGTGAAACAAAATCTGACATAACATCCGTGTGCCACATCCAGCACTGAAAGGTGTCCGGTGTTTGGAGAAGAACAAAAACGAGGCTGAAATGCATTATTACTTTGTTACTTTAGTGATGTTTTCATGAAGAGTGACAGTTTCGCCCGTCTATATAGGTGGACAGTTCCAAGGGATTAATAGCGCCTCAATCAGGACTCATAGCTACTTCCCCCAGCTTCTCTAAGAGCCATGTTGCCTGCTACCATGCTCTGCACCTGAAGCATATGTTTCTTTATATATTTTTAGACATATTGACAGCTAAACTCACAACCATAACGACAGTTTTTCTTGAACACCAGCCACGTCTCTGGAGAACATCTCAACCTGCCAAGGAATATTTTATATCTGCTTTTACAAAAATTACATAACTAAATATATAAAGAAAACTACTGTAGATTTCACAATCCAAAGTTGTCTTCATGTTGATATCGTCCAGCCGAAAAAGACCATTTCAAAATCTTAAGTTAAACCTATGCCAAAAATATGTATGAACCACAGACACAAGGATGACTCAGGTAACTTGTACGGTATACAACAATCGTCTAACTTATATGATATACACATATGAACTCCTGTAACACAGGAATCTGTCCTTCAACCTGTATAATTCATTTCAGCATCATGTAGGACCCACTGTAACCCACAGGGACACTCAAATAAACTTCAGGAAAGGCCCTTACAGCTTAGAAGAACCACACATAGGAGATGGCTTAGACACAGGGTCCAGCTTCAGTACGACATAAAGAAAGATCCAATTAATAAACAGCCTCCTACTGTCATTACTATGCAGGAAATGTGTCCCGGTGTTTGCCCTAAACACACAGCATCTTGTATGACTAATTAATCACACAGTTTAAAATAGCCTGAAGATTTTCACGGGGACTGAATAATTGTCAATCGATCGAGGACATAGAGCCAGCTCTCTTCAAAACTAACAGCATTTGAGAAGTCAGGTGTAAGCTGGTCGTGATACATCAGGTACAGCTGACCACAGATTAGACACAGGAACAGTTCAGTAACTTTCAACAAAACATATTTCAGCTGGTTAGGGCTGCTGTGGAAGAAAAAAATTATCTCTGAACGACCCTCCTATATCTTAGCTCTAGAGAGAAAAACAGCTAAGGCCAACTCAGGGTTGGTAAGGTAAAATCTGCTTTCTTTATTAGTGAGATGATGCAAATTAGCGTGACAGAGTGCTCTGCACCCGGGTGCGTGCACACCCCCCAAAAGAAAAGTGCCCCGTTATATACTTTAAGAAGGACCCCCCCCATTATATGATCATCTTCAGTGTGATTGGTCACCATATAGCATGTCCAGTCTTGGATTTCCTGTGCATACATAATAATTATATGATTGATTAATTACATTTTGTTCTATTTATACATGTGGTTTGTACTGACATTGGTTATGTAAGTGTACCTTTGATATCCTATAATGACGTTAAGTAGTCTACTTCGTTTTATTAGCTCAGACTATCATAAACAGGATAACAGTAGGGTTCTCCCCTCCCAGCTGCTCATGAGCTGTTCACCGTTATGACAGCCTTCCCTCACGAACCCCGAGTTTCCCTTAGTCAGCTACCAAATGCATCACCTTCACCTATTATGACAATTCCGCTACCTTGTGCCAGGTCAGCGTGCTCCACAGCGTGTTCCCTCCAGCACTCTTCCTCTCACAAGTCCACAAGAACGAACAATATCCTCTGGCCTAAGGCTCAGGACAGAACAGCAATCCCATAATGCAACAGCATCTTCTTGCCTAAGGCCTAAAATAAAACAACAATCCCATAATTCACCCACCCACCTAACCTTTAATTATTCTTACACACTGCAAACTTCTATAAATACAGACGCTCCTCTACTTACGAACGAGTTATGTTACGAACGGACATTTGTAACTTGAAATGTTCACAAGTCGTTATTCAACATCGTTTTAAAGGTATACGCAAGTACAAAGAACTATGATGCTGGGAGTACGCACGCTACTCTGCTGCGCGGCGGGAGTAACAGCCAGAAGTCGTATTAGGCAGAACTGGCGCAGAAAAAAAAAACTTGATGTCGCGGACAGGAAACAGGAGCCCAATGAACGCAATTTGGACTTACAGTCCTCATCGTTCGTATGTCTGAAAGTTCATGAGTTGGAAGTTCGTTGGTAGAGGAGCGTCTGTATTACAAATTATGATACATTGTAACTGCCTTACGTCAACTTGCATTTGGACATATCTCAATATTGTAGCTGACCATCACATATACATTACTGTCTGGATACTGCATTGTAAGTTCGATATGGTCATTATACAGCTGGCAGCGCTGCCCATTCTCCTGCACCTGCTACACTAAGCAATACACCTGCTAACGTCCTACTATATCCGCTTTCAGGCGTCTCGCTATCAGTGCATATTAATTATTATGGACCTCAGACGTAAATGAGATCACATGTGACTCAATCAGGCGCAACTCGAAGTAAGAATGTATAATAAACTGAATTAAATCATTACAACAAGAATTACAAAAACACTCAACTTGTAAATAGGCACAACTTGGTCAATTATTCCCTCTAACTAAAACAAAAACAAACGTCTGAGAACTATTGTAAGAGCAAACTGATTTTTATATATACTTAAGAGGAATTCGAAACAGAGACCTTTTCGGTCACATGCAACCACATAAACCATAGAGCCATCTGAGAAGCAGCAAAAGGGTGTGTCCCTGTGTCCAGGTATACCTTACCTTGTGGGGACCAGTGAATACCCTTTTTTTTTTTTTTTTAAACCTTATGGGGACCTGATCCCCATGACTGGTTACTTATGGTTATGGTTAGGGCTGTGTAGGGGTTAAGGTTGTCATAGTTAGCGTTAGTATTTTTCCCATAGAAATGAATGAGCGGTCCCCAAAAAAATATGATTACACGACTGTGTGTGTGTGTGTGTATATATATTTTGGCACATTCATAACATGGGTTTAGCTTTACAAGCTTCACCAGCAATGACCACAGTCAAGGTTAGAGTAGGCGAAGATTAAGAAGCATGTTAGATATAATGGGGCTGGTTAGCACCAGAGGGGGGGCCGGCAGTACCACAGGCACCCATCCCATCCGCCAGACAATCAACCGAGATGATAACAACAACTCTTCTCGCATCAAAAGACTGCTGAAGTTCTCCCGGTCATCTCACAGATTTCACATTAGCACTCTGAACACGTTATTCTTCCCCAATCTGCAGTGGTCAATGACGCCCCATGCCGACTCATGAAGGGCGAAGACAAGCACGCACCTCATCAGAGGTATGTGCTGCCCGGCACACACTCTTTGTCACTCAACGTGCTGCAGTTTTCATCAGGCAGTATTTATGTAAGAGAACACTCAGAGGATAGCAGTATTTATCCGGGAACACACTTGGAGGATAGCAGTATTTACATGGGTATGCATTCAGAGGAGACCAGTATTTATGCGGGGACATACTCGGAGGATAGCAGTATTTACGTGGGTATACACTCGGAGAAGAGCAGTATTTACGTGGGTATACACCAAGAGGAGAACAGTATTTATGTGGGGACACACTCGGAGGAGAGCAGTATTTATGTGGGTATGCACTCGGAGGAGAGCAGTATTTATGTGGGTATGCACTCGGAGGAGAGCAGTATTTATGTGGGTATACACTCGGAGGAGAGCAGTATTTATGTGGGTATGCACTCGGAGGAGAGCAGTATTTATGTGGGTATACACTCGGAGGAGAGCAGCATTTACGTTTTTATACACTCGGAGGAGAGCAGTATTTATGTGGGTATGCACTCGGAGGAGAGCAGTATTTATGTGGGTATACACTCAGAGGAAAGCAGTATTTATGTGGGGACACACTCGGAGGAGAGCAGTATTTATGTGGGTATGCACTTGGAGGACAGCAGTATTTATGTGGGTATACACTCGAAGAAGAGCAGTATTTACGTGGGTATACACTCAGAGGAAAGAAGTATTTATGTGGGGACACACTCGGAGGAGAGCAGTATTTATGTGGGTATGCACTTGGAGGAGAGCAGTATTTATGTGGGTATACACTCGAAGAAGAGCAGTATTTAAGTGGGTATACACTCAGAGGAAAGCAGTATTTATGTGGGGACACACTCGGAGGAGAGTAGTATTTATGTGGGTATGCACTCGGAGGAGGGCAGTATTTATGTGGGTATACACTCAGAGGAAAGAAGTATTTACATGGGGACACACTCGGAGGAGAGTAGTATTTATGTGGGTATGCACTCGAAGAAGAGCAGTATTTATGTGGGTATACACTCAGAGGAAAGAAGTATTTAAGTGGGGACACACTCAGAGGAGAGTAGTATATATGTGGGGACACACTCGGAGGAGAGCAGTATTTATGTGGGGACACACTCGGAGAGCAGTATTTACGTGGGTATACACTGAGAGGAGAGCAGTATTTACGTGGGGACACACTCAGAAGAGAGCAGTATTTATGTGGGGACACACTCGGAGGAGAGCAGTACTTACATGGGTAAGCACGAAAACAGTATTTGCTCAGGTCCACCTACAGGGCCAGTTTCTAGAAAGCAATGAGAGAGAGAGGAACCCAGCCATCCAACCAGCCCGACAGACCACACCAATTTGTGTCCTCCAGGCCTTCTCGCTACAGGCAGCTAATACAGCACAGCGGGAATAAACCCTGGATCCTGACTGTAGGATATACCTTACTTTTGACCGAGGCATCACTTGGGAGGCCGTGCAGCTGACACTTTATAAAGAGAGTGGTCTTCAGTGGAGTTTTTACACTGTATTGATTCCAGTACTGTTAAGATATTTTGACATGTTGCAGGGAAATAGTGAGTCTTGCAGGGCAGAGGCACCAGACGGCAGGAATCAAACACAAACTTTACTTCCAAAATTGAAATACAGAAAAAGGAAGGGATCCCTTTAAGAATCAGACATAAAACAGCATATAAAAAAATCACAGCTAACCGAATAATGACCAAAACCCTGATAACCTACACACTTTATAAGAGGCAGACAGCCTATTTCTCAAATCCCTCCCAAAACCTGCCCAGCTGACCCTCTTTAAAGCCTTATGGAACTTCAGCTTAACCACAGTCAGCAACTATTCATTAACTTATTGACCCCTGGCTGGTGATCTATTGACATGGAGATGATTGACAGCTGGCAGCTAAGTGAGCCACTCCCCCTTACTCTACTTCCTGTCAGCTTCGGCAACGCCTGTCAGTCCTCTGTTTCTGTATATCTCTTACTTGCCATCGAATGTATTTATATACCACATTGCACAGATTATTCAGACATTAAATACTACTATTGTGAACAATTTGGAGAATTATTATTGAAATTAACTCAAAATAAATCATCTTGGGATATTCCTTCCGGATAGATGCACATTTATTTCTTTTGATCCTTGTCCATGCATCCATTTTCTGTAAATCCTATTCAGGGTCATGGGGTGTCTGGAGTCTATAGGCGCAAGGCAGGGAACAACCCAGGATGGGCCACCAACCCATTGCAGGGCACACTCACATGCACTCCTACAGGCAATTTGGTAACTCCAATTAACCACAGCATGTATTTGGACTGTGAGGGGAAACCAGAGCACCCAGAGGAAACCCCACAACGACACGGGGAGAACATGCAAACTCCACACACATGGAACCCTGGTGGAGACTTTGATCCCAGAGGTGTGAGGCAACAGTACTAATCAGCCTAATCAGACTAAGCCCAATCAGGCCACACTCAATCAGATCATGCTCTATCAGACCACGCCCAATCAGATCATGCCCAATCAGACCACGCCCAATCAGATCATGCCCAATCAGACCACGCCCAATCTGACCATGCCAGGACTCTGGTACCAAAATACCAGAGACACCTACAGTACATCTCTTATTTAGTCTAAGAGAGCTCATTGAACTGCATTGAGTCTTTGCATGGCTGATTGATGACAACTACCCCTCAGGTGCTGTTTATGGATTACGTTTGGGATTTTTGGCACACATATTGCTCCAGATCATTGTTGACCTGTGTCTGTCCTGTGACTACATTTCTTGGATCACGCCCCGCACCCTCCGATTCATTAAGCTGCGACTGCCCTTGGATCCTGGACCCTCGATCGTTACAGCCACAGAGAGAGAGGAGATGAAGATGCCGGCTCCCGGTTCACCCTAAGGGATGCACGCCGACGTGCTGGCTCGAGCCTGGTGACGAGGGAAAGGCTGGCTTTCTCTGACAGGCTGTGGTTTCCTCGCCCAATCAGTGAGCGGCCATTAGCTCGAGCTTCTCACCCCGTCAGAGGAAGATTAACGAGGTTTTTAATTTCCTGGACGGTTACCAGGAGCTGCTGATGCTGCGCCAGGGACGCTGTCTGTTTCAGCCATACGGCTGGAGCCTGAGTCTAGATATGGGTGGGGGAGATGCTGGTGAGTGATTTTTCCTTCTGGAAGCCACTGCGCCTGGCCAGCACAGAGCTGCAAGCAGTCAATACCGACCCAGCCAGGAAAACCGTAAGTGAATTAGCCACTTAAAAAATAGAATAGTGGCATGATGAACGGAGCACAATATGAAAATGGCTGCTTTATTGAACTGCGCGGTCTCGAGCTGTTACACCTTCCATGGACCACACTTCTGATTGGCTAAACGGCTCATGCACATTCATTGGCTAAACGGCTCATGGACATTGAAGCCAAATGTCTAGCTTGCCCTTAAGTACCACATCTCATATACTCAACATGCCTAATACATCCAAATGCCCGATATCCCATGGAAAAGCCTGGCATGTAGCAATGCAGCAACACTGAACTGGATTGAGCCCATTTTTCAATTTAAAGCAACAAATGTACTTCTGTGTCGTTTCAGACACCTTCTAATGGAGCAATATCTCCGAGGAGGCAAATGGTGGAACCTGTTTCCGGGTCTGATGCTAAACCACTACGCTACCTGTTGCCAGTGAACAATAACAGTGAGTAGCGTAGGTAGTTCAGATATAGGAGTACTCACTGCAGACAAACCCATCAAGGTGCAGGTTAGATTTAACTTGAGCTGACACATCAAACGGCATTAAAGGACATTATCTCTCAAGCTTGGTCACAGTATAGCAGTGCAGGCTGGTGTAAGTGCCAGTAATCAATATAGAGAGATAGTAATTGTCTGCTTGTTAGCGGCACTGACCCTGGCCAACACAGAACTGAGAGAGGCGGTTGTGAATACCTTGGGCTTTTTCTTGCCAAACGCTAAACTGCTCAGCAAGGGCTTGGAAAACGTGGCCTGAAGAGCACAACAAAGAAGACACCACTCCAGGTCCTGGCCAGTTCCCCCTCGTGCAAATGCCCCACTCAGCACTAGACAAACCCAAAGCCCACTCCCAGATTCATGCGCATTTGCATCCACAGAGGCGGTCACATGGACGAGCTGTACACTGCAGTGCTGCTTCATCATGACCATATACATTAATTAAGCTGTAATGATTTCCTTTAAACTGTGATCTTACCACTCTCACCAGAGGCTATGCACTAAACTGCCAATTACTGGTGGCAACTAGCAGCCTAGAGGACCACAACCAGCCCAAAACAGGAGTGAGTCCCAAAAGAATAAGAACCATACATATTTATAATGCTGGAGCCGATAACAGCAGCGTTGTCTGGAATATTAATGCAATGTGACACAATGATTTATTCAAATGCAACCAGGACCACATTAAATAAATGGAGTTCCTGTTTACACTAAGCGCAGGGAGGAAGAAGGACCCCTCGCTTCTCACCCACTGTGCAATTACGCAGGTAGTGCGGCGGCGACGGGAGCCAGAACGAAAAGGCGAGAGGTTCAGGTCCCGGGAGGAGACCCTGGCGCCAGACGCCGCGCGACACGTGTAGCGGAGCGCGAGCCAGGGGTGACGTGGCCATTAGCATAAGCCATGGGAGGCACTGACCTTCAGGCTGACATTTTAACAGGAACATGGTCGACAGCCGCCCTGCCTCGGTTCAGCCACATCAGCCGGGGGGCGGGCGAACGCACAGAGGAGTGGCTACTGGTGCGTCCCACATCAAACGAGAGCGAAACAAACAAAGATCACCGGGTACATGCTGGCTGGGAGGGATAAAATGAAAGTGCCCCCCGATAACCGACGATCACACATAATTTCCCAAAGACAGTCCCCCAAAGGACCCCCCCACCCTACCCAGCAAAAAGCGCTGGCCCCCTGTTCAAGTACCTGGCCCGTGAAAAGAAAAGTCTGCGCATGTCACTGAAGATCAGAAAAAAAATTCTGGATTCATAAGGAAGCCTCAACGGAAAGAAAGTAGTATCTGAAGGGGGTGTCGACATTTGGAAGAATGTACCGTCACTGTTTGGTGTTCAAATTTATGCATTTCTCATTGAAATAACCTACTAACAGCCTTACCCCGTACCCCAAATTCCACAAGGGTGTTTCTGTGCCTTAAAAGCCCACATGACATGAAACTCCTTCGGGATGCCCCAAGTCTTGGAGCACCTGCAGTTCCACCTTGCGGACTGCAACAAATCTGAGACTTGACGGGGCAGGAGAAAAGAAAAAAAAAAAACTAGGAAATAACACAAAACTGAGCTTTGACATGCTTCTCTGCCCGCACAGTAGAACTAATGGAGAAAAAAAAGAGCTCAACTGAAATACTAATGAAATGAAAGACAGTTCAGAATAAATATTTTCTTCAGTAGGGTTGTGTACTGAGATGTGCATTTTTTTAACATGCTTTGTCAAGGCAAGGCAATGCGGAGAATGCTGCTGTACTACATACTGATATCAGGTATTGCTAGACAGCTTTGAACCGCTTTAGTTAGTTAGACCACTGCGAGCTCACAGTTCTACGTTTTACATTAGGCAGTGTGTGGCACTCATGCCGATCACAAAATATCGGTTTACTTTCAAAACAAGAGAATAATTTATGAATAACAATGGGAACAATTGAAGCATTTAGCAGAACACACTACATACACCCCAGCCAGTGTGTCAAACTTTTCGGCATAGACCCAGACAAGCTGCCGTGCAAGGCCTGCTTATGGGACGTCTGTTAGAAATGGGGTTCCTTAGGACCTCCACTTGCATGAGGGGGCATGGGAAGCACAAGGGGCCTCTGGAATCGGCTCATGCTGCCTGATGACTCAGATGCAGTGAAATGTTACCTTCAGAAACTGGCTCGTTGCTGTTCAAACGCATGTGCTCAGCACTGATTACTGTTCCTGGCTGCTATATATACTGGCAGATATATACAAGTGTCTATCATCCAACACCATCGATGCAAAGACTTCTCTGCTTTCAGAAGTCATAGTTCTGGGTTTCTAGCCATATATTAAACATGCACATTGTTCTACACAGTAGGGATCTATAGTCAGCTACCCTAACACAATATGACCCCCTTATCCAAGGTTACCTTAATTCAATCTGTTCCCATTAAACTCTTCCTGAAATTCATGCAACCGTGCAGAGGTTTCTAGTCTCTCTATATGACAAATAGCTGCTTTAAAATAAAGTAATAATTAATCAGATTAAGAGAATAGTTGGAGGAAACTATCGGGGTCGCCTATCTCTCCTCTGGGACAAAGTGCCATCTTATACAAGCTTTTTAAGCCATTTCTCTAGTCACATTCCAAGTGAAAAGCCGACCCAGGAGGGATTTATTTGGTTTCACATTATAATCAGTGAAAGGAGCTGTTGAAGGTGGAAGGGTAAGCTGAGATAGTCTGATTTAACCTGTAGAATAACAGCTTGGGGGTAGCACTGTAGGCTGTCACCTCCATGGCTGTGGGCCTCAATCCTGCCCCAGATTCTCCATATCTGTGTGTCCGTGGGGCATTCCGTTTTCCTCAAGAGAGCACAGGCATGCGGTGTAGCTGGAAGGGAGCCTTCAGTGTGTGTGGCATAGCCTCGAGCTCTGCTGCAACCTTGCAGGGGTTGTTGAAGATGTAAGCCTACCTTACCTAATCCTGCAATGCAGTGTCAGAATACTGCCGGGTATTTTAATGTGCGCATATGTGCAAATGCCAGATATTATCTAAATTAAAAGTGTTCTAAATTAGCCTCTCTCCTGGCTTTGGTTGAAAGTTAATGAAATTATCAGGTTATCTATAACTCCATAGCATAGTATATGCACTACACAGGTGTTTTTTTGCTAAAACAAAGACAAACCATTGAATAATTAATACTCATTCACTAAATGCCATATCAACATCCATCTGCTATAACAAGCACAGGCTCATGGTGAGTCTGGAATCCATCCCGGGTAAAACAATGCAGCAACCAGGGAACAACCTGGACAAGATGCCAATCTATCACAGGGCACAATGAACGCCATATTAACAGAGCTACATTCTTCCAGTCTTTGCCAATCATGGAATACAATTGTTTGGTTTAAGATAATCTACAGAAAAGCTGGTTCCTCCTACAGAACGTGGCCAAAATGAGCGAAAATTATCAAGAATTTCCATGGATTTTCAATCATAAATGGTGTCACTGGGAAATGATAAAATGGCAAATGAGTAACAGACCTTGGCAGTATGTCTCACAGATGGGAAAAGTACTTTTCTCACCCGGATGTTACAACTTTTAGCTGAAGGATCTTTTATATCCTGAAAAACACCAGTTCTCCTTGAAGCAATTCTCAGATTGTCGTGACATGTTGGTGCGTGTAATTGCTCTTTGACTATGCGGATTTTCCATAAATTAAATTACACACAAAATATTGATTTACATACAGAAATTAACAAATGTGGGTTATTAAACTGCCCTATTTTTAGTGTTAGGTACATTCTCTGTTTCCAAACATGTAGCAAATAACCCAGAGCCTGATTAAATTGATCTCATTACAATTAGTTTAATTGGAGTTAGGCATTCCCGAGGTAAAGGTGATCGTGATTTGATTAATCACAGAGGGTAACAGAATAAATTGCAGACCCACATGGACCGATCCCCATGCACGAGAGCAATTAGCATGTAGCCTTCATTGCTGCCAGGAAGGTCATTATTTCACTCATCTGTCAGCCAGGCCCAGTGGTGGGTTGGTGGTTCTGTTTACAAAGGGGAACAAGAGCTGAAGCCAAGCCACCAAAACATTGCTAATGGACAGCTGTCCTATAGACATGTGCCACTTGACTGACAGACTGTTAGTGAGCAATGGCATCCAGAATCAGCGTGACAAAAGCAATATAATTTCCAGCAAATCGCACTAAAGTCCTGTTTCATAAAGCATGTACTGACATTTTACGGGAAATAAAGCCCAAGGTATGAGCAAAGCATCACTTCAAAAGCGATAAAATTAAATTGCACATCCTCCAGCGTGTAAAAGGGGAAGTCCAGTGTGGAAGCCTAACCTCAAATGTCTTCTTCTATCCATGTTTTTATCCTCATGTCATATCTTTACATTTTGTCCTGCTGGTTTAAGCAGTCAGTTGAGTGAGCCTGTAACGTGCACCAGCCGTTTGTCATTATTAGGATGAATTTTCAGGGGAAAACATCCGGCGGCAGACGCCGCTCTATTGCCTCATGGTGCTGCTCTTTGCCCCCCAGCCTAAATGTAAAAGCAGGGGCTGCATTCGTTTTGTCATCAGTAAGATGCCATACATTACACCTATAGGGAGGTGACCATTTCACTAATGTCAAGGGTATAGAAGTATATTAATAGGCACAGGTAAACATAGATGCTCTATTTCACAGTATGATCTAAAAAGCTGAGTTCTGGTATGCTAATTAACACAAAGGTCATAATATTTGGTAATTATTATTAAACACTCCATGTGTACTAAGTTTGTGCTGTTAAATAAAGTGAAAAGGCTTGCTATATTCTCGAAATCTCTCTCACATTCTAAATGACAAATGTCAATGAATCATTAACACGGGTTAATATAAAAAAATGACCTAACTTGAATCACTTCTCTGAACACAGAATGAACAGAAATGTCTTAAAGGTTGGCTTGGACTGCCGAACGAACACAGAGGAAAGCGCCCAAGTTAAGGGCACCTCATACTGGGACAGAAGTGTACAGAATTGTCAATACTTGTCTTAGACTACTCCAAAGTAATATCCAACCTGAGAGCAGAGACACAATCTGTGTGGCCGGGCAGTTGAATAGCTAGTTCAATCGACACCTTTCAGGTGTGATGGTTGCTACCGGCCTTCCCTTCGCATCTGGCTGGCGTTCTCACCACGGCCACGCCATTTCCCGCTGGCTGACCAGACAGAAGGCTGACGAGACGCCACAAATACAGAAGCGTGGCCCAATTCACGGTGCCGTGCATGAGACAGATGGCGACCACAATGGCAAACTGGACCGAAAGCACTGTTTACCTCCTGCCTGCCAATCTTTAGCATTTCTGCTTAATTAGGCATGGCTGTAAATAGCTACAATCATGGCAATATTGATTTTCTTACCGGTATTCAAGGTACGCTGCACTTTGATATTGCCACTTAGATGACAGAGATGACGGTCGGCCTTAAAGAGAACCGCCCTCGACTATGAAGGCTGAAGAAGAGAAACAACAGAAGTCAACTCAAACACCAACGTTGCCCTGAGCAGCAGGGGGCAGCGAAGAGGCACGTCAGGAAGTGGCTCTTTTTGGGCCTTTGGGCCTCTCCACGATGCCACATGTCACCGCAAGGACCCCAGCTGTCTGCACAGCTGCCGGTTTCGCCATGAGAAGTGCTGAGAAGTCATGTGCTTGGCAGGGTTACCACTGAGAGGGCGGGCGCCTCGCCTTCAGAACACGGGTGGGAATCAGGTGTGCAGCAGACAGCTAAGGGATTTTGCAGGAAAGCACAGTGGAATAATTCTCCACCTTCATCATAAGCCTCTCACATTTCACAGGCTAAGAACCAACTTGTGCATCATACTCCTTCCGAACATCCTATCACGTGCTTAGTTTGAACTGAGATCCCTTGCTCAATCACGCACTGCCTATCTTTTATTCTGACAGAAAGAAATCTTGATTTTATGCAAACACAAAGGAAGATTTGCAAGAACCAGTTTACAAAGTATATGAACGTTGTAGGCTTGTACATGTGAATATTCATATACAGTCTGTACAAACTGTTAGCTGTCCCCTACAGAGTTTTTTAAGCTTATGAGCTAAATTTAATCGTTATGATTTGTAGAAGATAGGTTCGACTGCCAAAGCCCTTGTATCTATTATTAACAGGCTGTACTGTACCTATGCCATTCTTCTCTTGCAGTTAGAAGATGAACAGGATTTTGTGAGCATCACAGTGAGGTGATTCATTAGCTTCCCCAGTGACTCTTACATGGCAATGACCCCAATCATCCACTTATGTTATTATCTTGTCAGTGCAATAGCATGTCCTGCGGCCTTAGAGGGCTTAATAAGCGCCTGGCAGTGTCCTCACCCCTTCCGCTTCAGGGCATCCCCGGGGGCCCGTACCTCTAGCCATGGCCGTTGGTGGCGACCTGAAGAGGCAAGTCAAAGTGAAACAGCGGGACGCCGAGATTAAGGTAATGTGCTGTGACTAAGCGAGCCCTGTCGACGTGGGATGCTGTGGGCTAATCCCGAGACGGCGCAGAAAGACCAAAGCCCTTGTCTGTAACGTGAGGCTGCTTAACGTTGCCTTCAACATCATACGCCTGAAACTATTAGCACCAACGTGCATAAGCTTCAAACCGACATCAGCCTTATAGAAGCCTGTAATGTGCAGAGGTTAAACACCATCTTCACATGCGTGTGTGTAAAACACACTTTTAATACCAGTATCAACCTGCCTGTAATGTAGAAGGTTAACACCAGTAACAATATCATAGCGGTATGTATTCCCGAGGTTTAATACCAATATGAACCTTTTGTCTGTAGTGCAAAGATTCAATATCAGTATTAATCTCAGGTATGCCTGTAACGCAGAGATTTAATTATCAGTCTGATCCTCATACGTGCCTATAATGTAGAGGTTTAATATCAATATGTGCCAATGACAAAGTCATATATGTCTACATCCTGGGTAGGATTTAAACCCAGCCAATCTGAATGCAGCCATGGAAGCAGCATCAGCTTAATCCAACAGCATCTACAGAACCCAAAGGACTGAAGACAAAGAAAAATGAGGAGCTGTCCATCCCTCAGGCCTGATATGCATCTTATTTGTTTCTCCCCAGAAACAACTGCATGCCGCATCTCCAGCTCAATTAAAATGGAAATTTGTGCAGCCAGCCTGTGCGGCTCAGCGAAGCAGCAATCAAGATCATTCAGACTGCTCTTAATAATAATCAGAGCGAAATAGGAGAACAGTTCACTTGGGGCAGCAGGTTGCATTTTTGTATCCAGGTTTTCTCAGACGCCAGGCAGGAGGGAGGCATGGTGCTTAAACCAAATTTTCTTCAGTAGCTTAAATATCTAGGCCGGCGTAATGTTCAGAACTTGCGTTGTGCCTACTAAGCAAATCAAACAGAACAGAGTACCCTCTGCTTCTGTGTCCCTTCCCGGTGAACAGCTGCACAGTCTCTCTGCATCACTCCATGGCAGGATCCGCATCCCAAATCCCTTCCCATCAGATTCTACATCCATAGCTGGAAGTCAATTTCTGAAGCTTCATTGCCAGAGAAGCCAACTCAAGTCCCCTCACAGTGAAGCAGTGATGGATAGTTCAGGTCCAGAAAGATTTTCTTTCAACCAACCAGTTAAGTATAAAGAGTCACTCAACTGGTTGCTTTGAAGCAAAATCTTGGTCTGGATTTTTATTTTCTGGACTTGAACTATCCACCTCTGCAGTGAAGTGGACAAAGCAGCCTGACATGGAGCGTATGTTACTATGATGGAGATGCCAAATTAACATCATACATGTTACTGGGGCTTAATGATGCACTACAGTTGCATCTGGTTTAGACACGAGCCTTTGCAGGTCACTGTGGGTGCTTTTCCACCGCACCAGTCATTCAGTGCTGGTACCAGTTTTTATGCCAATGGAAAACTAAAACCTTTATGTACCATACTTTTGGTACTTTCTGGAAGTGCATGTGATGCAGTGGAAAAGCACCCTGTGATTCCAATTAGATAAGCAATTGCTAAAAATGCATGGAATTAATGTCTTATAAAGGAATGGACAAAAAAGTCTAGAAAGAAAAAAATTCATCATTCATTTTAATACCTCTTCTGATGACCCATAGAGTATAAGGGATCCAGGAAAAATACGGGGAATCCAGTAACCTCGATCTCACAAGCTACACTGACCCTTGGTTAGAATTTTTTCATTACATACATGTCAAAATAAAGCACCTAACTACAGCTTTTGTTCTCCTCAAAGAAGACTGACTACAGACCTGTCACAGGTGTAATTCCCATATTCCAAAAGTTTCCCATGACAGATTTACACAGTTAACACTGGGGCAAAAGACAACACACATCAATACCGCGAGCTGATTCCAGACTCAATGCGCACTTGCTATCGGGGACAGTTCACCTTTGATAATCGGATGTCCTGACATCTCTATCAAACGAAGTAAGGAGGAGAAAAAAAAGCAGGCTCCTTCACAGAAAAATAGGAAGGAGCAAAAAAGGTGAATAAGCAATAAAACAAAGGGATGGAGAGGAGGGATACAGCCCTTCTGTCATGTCCCAGAACCTTAAATGTCATGTGATACAAGCTGCTGACACAATAGTGTTACAGGACAGTGGATGTTTCAAGGGAGGGCTGAGGTCAGGAGACAAGCCCCTCTACTCATGTGCAATCAGCTGGAAGAGGTAGGTTTGCTCTGTTTGTGAGAGGGAGGTACTGAGGGTGATGGCTTGGTTTTATATTTGTTTAGCAGGCGCTTCTCTACAAAGCAACATAATAGTGAGAAAAGGGTAGGGTCACATAGCTGGATTGGTCAGTGTTCCAGAAGCAGCTGGGGTTAAGGGTCTTGCAGAAGGTCTGTAGTCTCTACCATGATACAAGTACTTTACCAGCCACTAGCACAGATCTCAAACCTGGTGAGCTACACTGAGGGGGTTGACTGGCCACTTCAGTCATTTAGGGAGGAAAACCTGCGCTTGAATGTTCTTCAGTTCACCTATCAATTCACACAGCGAAAGCGTCAAATAAAAGACCCTGTTATGTCCTCCGAATTCCCGCATCCATGGATCTGTCTGCTGCCCGTGAGCTTGAGATTTTCACACTTCGTTACTACACAGATATTACAAGACTGCTATTTAACAGATCCACAAAGTCTAGTGTTTATCAGACCTGTATAGGACTTCACATACTGTACAGTTTAATGAATCCGTGTGTCTTGGCATTTGTCAGCACCACACATCCTGGTCTTTAACCATCAACATGTCATCAACCTTTAGCACATGAACCGCCCCTCCTCGACATGCTGTCAGGCATGTGAGATCTGCTTCTCCTCATCAGGACATTAAGAGTACCTGAGAGTACTTCTTTAAAGACCTTTGAGATGCATAGGAGAGCTGCCGAAAAGCCCTCACAGTGAAGGCAGAACCACTGGGCTGAAGTGCAAACAGCCATAAGAGAGAAGAAAAATAACGCAATTAAGATGTAGTTAAATGTACATCATCTTCTGCTTGCCCACAGGAAAGGGCCATATTGGGCTGTGATGGTGACAGATGCTTTCGAGCTAATACCGCAGTATCTTGTAGTCTATGCTTTGAAGATCGCTTTGCTTTTAAATTACTTAATCGGGGATTATTGAATAAGGACCTCTGCTTTTTTCTGATTTACCACCTCATCAACCCCCCGTCAGGTCCTAATTCTATTACGAGCAGGAGCCCTCGACGTTACACAGCCACCCGATTATGCAAGTGGGGAGTCGGAAGGAAAAGAAAGACTAACCTAATGTCTGAGCTGCAGCAGATCTGAGGAAGTTCTCAATTAGGGACGCAAGCGTGAATGAACAGCTGAGGTGACCCAGATAGCTGGGCAAGAGAGGCCACTACATGGGCTCAAAATCCACACTGCAGGCTAACAGTAGTATTATCGCTGACACTGCATGTTAACACTGGGCCCCAGGCCTCACAGCCTACACTGCGTTCTGACACTGGATTCATAGGCTGACTATCCACACTGAATGCTAACACTGGCCCCCAGGCCTCACAGCCTACACTGCATTCTGACACTGGATTCATAAGTTAACTGTCTATACTGAATGCTAACACTGGGCCCAGGCCTCACAGCACACACTGCATTGTTACAATAGATTCATAGGTTTACTGCCCAAATTGAATGCTAACAATGGCCTCAGAGCCTCACACCCCACATTACACACTGACACTGGATTCATAGGCTAGCTGCCCACACTGAATGCTAACAATGGGCCCAGAGCCACAAAGCCTGCACAGCACCCTGACACTGTTTTCATAGGCTGCCCACATAGAATCGCACATCCATTCACCCATTTCCTGAAACCACTTATCCTGCTCAGGTTCACGGCGGGTCCCGATCCCAGAGTCTACAAGCACAAGGTAGGGAACAACCCAGGATGGGGCACCAACCCATCACAGGGCACACTCACACATATGGGCATTTTTGTAACCAGCATGTTTTTGGACTGTGGGGGGGGAACCAGAGTACCTGGAGGAAACCCCACAACGACACAGGGAGAATATGCAAACTCCACACACATGGAACCCTGGCGAAGACTCAAATCAGGTCCCAGAGGTGTGAGGCAACAGTGCTAACCAGTGCACCACTGTGCAGCCCCAGAATTGCACATACACATAAATAATATTGTCATTCTTTGTGAAAAGCAAATGTTTTGAGCAAATGTCTTCGTGCTGAGAGCATGGTCACAGCTGTCGGAAGCTACGGCATGTAACTCACCCAGCACTGAAAGGTCGCAGGACGCGCTGATGTTCTGGTTCTCATTGTGGGCCATGCAGCTGTAGGAACCGGCATCTTCTGCGCGGACACTCCGGATCAATAGGTTGCTCCCTCCCAGCAGAGAGTACCGCTCCAACCTGCACGGGTCAGTGTTGGATCAAAGGGAGCTCAGAAATGGCCCACATATGGCCGCACAGGAGTCCATTGTCACGGTTTTCCTCACACCTGTTTGCTCTGGGCGAAGCCATTTTACCCAAAGCCTACCAATAGCTGCTATCACTGTCACCGTGCCTCATAAAACCACATGGCCACCCAAATGTGTTGTTCAGATGTATTAGATGAAACGTGGTAAACTACAAAAAAGCCTCGTGGAGCAGGGAGCAACACACTAGCAATAAGAGACAGAAGGGGTGCCCAGATTGTGGGCAGGTGTATTACATTTCGCGGTGAGCATTTCCCTCAGTCACATCAGGCCGAGCGAGCCGTCAGCCCAGCATCTGCCCTGTAATTCTTGCCGCCCACTGCTGTTTGGAGTTGTCGCCTTTTATCCGCTTACACAAGCTGAAATTATGCTGATCACATTAAAACACAATATTTTCACATATCCCTGTTTCCTCAGGTCAGGCAGCCTCCAGACTGGGCAATGGCAGCCCTCCAGTGCAGGCAGGTGAGGTCAAAGACCACCACACTTAGAATACGGGGCTTATTTATTTTTCTAATAAGTGCAGCACACAGCAACGGGAATGATGGCTGCTCTTAAGGGACTGGCATTAAAAAATAGGTTACAAGTCCTAAATCTTTTGAGTATAAGTATATATTCCGAGGGGCACCACTAACGATAGCTGTTAGGACTCCTTCAATATGGTCACTGATTCAAGAACAGAGCCTCCAACAGATACTAGTTGATATCAAGGGAAAATCAGGGGAATTGTAACTGGCTTTTCAACTGCTGTAGATTCATGTTACATGTGTATATGGGAAGGTGTTCTAACCTTTGGTTTGCGAGGAGCACCGAGCAAACAGTCACTGACCTGGTGTCAATTGGGCTGTCAGTCCTAGTCCAGAGGAAGGCTGGCGTAGGGAAGCCAGAGGCAGAACATTCCAGAACTGCATCGCTGCCCTCCAGGACTATGGATTCGGTGGGTCGCTGCAAGAAGCCAACAGCGCGAGGCACACCTGGCTCTGTGGATAGACCAAAGACAAAGCCACCCAGTGCCATCAGCCAAGGCAGGTGTGGAAGGATTCATTCTATCTTTCTGACCTCCGCTGGAAACATCTTCCTATCTGGGATGTAGAAGCAGGAAGTAAAATAAAAGAAGTGAACCAGACTAACAATTTCACAGAGTGCAGACTGGACCTGACTTTGAAGAATAACATTAACATGACAGGGCAGTCTGTCCCCTGTGTTTGACCGGCACCGCTTCCCCTTAACCTTCTACCTGGACCAGCTTGCACGCAAAATTCTTAGGATGCAACTGAGTGCCACGTAATAATGCTTTCTGCTGCAATGGTAGGGGTTCTTCTCCTCTAGCTCCTGAATAGTGGACGCAGCCCCGGAGGACCCTCTCCAGACTGCCCGCCTGCCTGCCCACCGGCTCATTGCATCGGAGGCTCCATCAAACTGACTGACTGCGGGGCCACAGAAAAATGAAAAACTGCTCCACCGATACTTCGTTTTTCTTGTGGGACGGGATGACAGCTGTGGAAAGATGGTGAGCGCGGACTTCGGTGGCGGGTAAAAAAAAAAAAGGATTCTGGTACCGTCACCAGTCAACACGTGGTGTGCGCTGACTTCTGTGGCCCGGTTCCGCCCGTGTACCCAATCAGACAGCGGTTAGACATAAAAAAAACAAACAACCATGGCACCGTGCCGGAGCTGTTTTGTCTCTGCCATCGATCAACACAGCTGGAAAGCAAGATATGGAGCTATTCCTTGTTTCACACTTCAAGCACATTTAGATGAGACACATCAGCGTGAATTGACCACGCCAGCCAAGGTCTCCGAAGCACAGGCAGCAGTTTTGGGAGTGCTGGGCAAACACACCTGGAATGACTCGTAGCGTGGTGTCCGTACCCGTGCGGGCATCTCCGGGGGTCTGGGCCAGACAGCGGTAGGCAGCGGCATCGGAGGGACGGACGCCGCGAAACTGCAGCGTGCCGGATGGCAGGGCCACCACGCGGCCCCCGGGGTCCAGCGGCACGTCCCGCCGGTCCTTCTGCCAGCGCACTGCCGGAGCCGGCTCACCCAGCATCTCGCAGCGCAGCAGTGCCGTGTCGCCCACATACGCCGTCACCGACGCCATGGCGACCGCCACCCGCAGAGGCCCTGCGGACAGGAGCAGAATTTCACTGTGTGACAGGAAATCGCCTTACCTCACTTCCCATTACCTACGATTACAGCACACCCTATCAGAGCCCATTACATTACCACTCATCTCATCCCCCCCAACATTGCATCCCATTGCATAACACAGTTAGCTTTTTCTCCTACCGCTTCCCATTGCTTTGTCTTATATCTAATCACACTTATCTCCTATGCTATTAACTGGCAGGTAGCACAGTGGTTAAAGAGCCAGACTTTGAAGATCACAATCTCAGGCCTTGTGAAAATGCCAGATGTAGAACTCTTGAGCAAAGCACTTGCCCTGACCTGTTCCGGTGACCTATCCTGCTGTGTAATTCTATAACAAAAAAAATACAAGCATCTAAAAAATGGACGTCACACGCAGCTTGTTTTCTTGTCTCTCTCACCCCATTGCATTCCTCACATTATTTTCTTAGATAAGGTACCTGTCAAAGCTACTTGCCCTGTTCACAACTTCACACAGATGTACAGATGGATGTTTTACAGAAGATCATTTTTCCCTTTCTGAACCTATAACCTTGTGATCCTTCTTTTGTGTGTCTATCCCGAGGTAAAACCCATGCAGGTATAGATGCAAACACACTCATGTAGTTCTGTAGTTCAAAATGTATGCATTAAATATGTTCACTGAAATGATCAGGTCCGTGCCTCCTTTGACAAAATGCTAATTCTAAGCACATATGTGAAAATAAAAGAACACAAAATAACAAAAAAAGAAGTAGAGACAGGGTCCTGGGTGATCACATGGAGGCAAATACAGCTACAGTTGCAATCAGAAATATTCAACCCCCCAAAGATTTTAAGGATTTATCAATTAAGGTTGTGTGAAAAAGCAAAATTCTGCTTTGGATGACATCATTATGAGTTGAGTTAAACATACAATCAACACAGAAAATGAACGATGTAGTATTTGTGTGTAACAGTATATTTTGTTAAGGTAGCCATGTCACAATTATTCAACCCCATACAATATTGTTGTTTTATTAAGCTTTCTGAACGTTTTTATGGTTCAAAGTGGAGTTGAATCATAATGAAGCCTTTGGGAACTCTATGATCCTTTATTTGCTTCAACTGTGATGCATATGTAAACCCCACCCATGAAGGTATTCAAGGTGAGCTGCAATCATGGGAAAGACAATGGAGCTTCCACAAAAGCTGATAGAGGCGATCATTTCATCACACCCGAAGGGCCTTGGGTATAAGAAGATTTCCAAAACATTTAACATTCCAAGAGACACCATTGGGAGCATCATAAGGAAGTTTAAAACTCATGGAACAGCTGCAAACCTGCCTGGCCGTGGAAGAAAGCCCAAAATGTCATCAAGGGCCCTTAGCAACTTAGTCAGAACAACAAAGAGAAACCCCCGTGTAACTGCAAGACACCTACAGGATGAGCTGATGAAGGCTGGTACAAGTGCTTCAGTGGCAATTATAAGATGTGCACTGAATAAACAAGGACTTCATGGCCGGACACCAAGACGCACTCCACTGTTGACAACAAAGAATGTCCAAGGTTGACTTGAATATGCCAGGAGGAATTTGGATAAGACTCCAGAGTTCTATGGACTGATGAAACCAACTTGGAACTGTTTGGACATATGGACCAGCAGTATGTCTGGCGTGCAAAAGGCCAGGCTTTTGACCAGAAGAATACCATCCCCACGGTCAAGCATGGAGCTGGGTCATTGATGATTTGGGGTTGTTTTTCTGCAGCAGGACCTGGGAATCTTGATCGTGTACCTGGCATCATGGATTCCCAGAAATACTAAAGGAGAAATGTGATGCCTTCTGTTGACAAATTGCACCTTGGTGATCACTGGACTTTCCAGCAAGACAATGATCCCAAGCACACCTCCAAATCAACCAAAGCTTGGTTGAGAAAAAAAAAAGGAAAATTCTGGAGTGGCCTTCTAAGTCAGCAGATTTAAATCCGATTGAAAATCTTTGGTGGGATTTAAAGAAGGCAGTTGCAGCACGGAGGCCATGAAACATCACTGAGCTAGAGGCTTTTGCACGTGAAGAATGGGCAAAGATTCCGATTGTATGAAGCTGGGCAGCACTTACCGAACACGTTTGTTAGAAGTTATAAAAGCTAAAGGATGTTCCACAAAGTAATGAAGCTGGGGGCTGAAAAATACTGCACATGCACATGTGTTAAGTGTTACATTTTTCATTTGATTTTCAAAGTTAAGTCAACTTCTGTTGTCAAATTAACTCAGATATGTATCAATAAATGTTTTTTTGTTTAATGAGTTTTTTTGTCATTTATTGTCATTATCTTTCATCTACATTACTATCATGTCTTTTGAGGTGAAGGGGTTGAATATTTCTGATTGCAACTGTATATGATCCAGGATTAAAGAAAATGTCTCAAAAATAATGCAGAAGTCTCAGTTGTTCATTTCATACAGATTTTATAAGCTGTCGGTTCTAAATCATCACTGGCTATTGAGAAATGCAACAAAGAAATGAGACAGAGATGAATAATATTCATGATCACAAAATAATATTTACAAAAAATGTTGGTTATGTAGCAGTTTCACTTGCATTGACGGCAGTGTGGAGTGTGATCATGCAAGCGGGGACCTTGGGACTAGTCAGCTGTGTTAGTTCTTCAAGTCACTAAAAAAAATCACTGAAAAATGCACGAATATGTTTTTGATGCAATTTACTTTTACAGTCTGCAGTTTGTGTTTTGAGTCTCAGAACTGTAATAATGATATATGCTGTTTTGCAAACCGATCAGCAGTTCAAGTTTATGACAAAGGAACTGAGAATGTTTCAATAAGCAGTGTTTCAAGATGAAGCTGCTGTTCTCCTGCTTTTGCATGAATGGGAAACTAAATCACCTTTTCTTTGTATATTTCATATTGCACTTTTTACCTTGCATTACTGCCATGTCCAGGATAAAAGTGTAAAATATCATTTCTTCCTTCTAGTTTCCTAATTTCATGAGCCCATTGAATCCCTGTTCATTTCAGAGTCCCTGTCCTGAACTGGTCTAGAATGACTGCTTTGGGACTGTCATCGCCCTGCTTTGTGAGAAAGCTGCAAGGCCCCCGAGGGGCAAACAGTCACCTCCCCCCGCCCACTGCATGTGAATTTCCCTCTGAATACCACTGGAAGCAGTACTGCTCATCTACTCGTTTCCTGGGTATCAGACACAGGGCTCCACCCCTCCCATAGAATATAAGGCAGTTTCTCACTCACTTATTTGCTCTGAGTTCTGTTACCATGGAGACACACTATGCATATGACAGTGGACGTCAATGACAACTAATATGACAATGATACGCGCCTGCACTGGCAGCGACACGCGCCACCTTGGTGCATCAACAGATGCAGAGAGAATCGAGGGGCACGCCACAGGGAACATAACCAAAGTACAGTCGCTTTTCAGATGCAGAAATGGTCTTTATCAATGACCGCAGGGCATCATCGATGTGCTGTAGTGGGTGTTCATCTACTGCATGTCACATTCACAATGCACTTTAAAGCATTCAAAACTAAGCTAGCTCTTACACCAAGTTTACATAGCGCTTTTGAACACACCGTAAGCTTAGTGCTCATTATTGGCCTCCTCTCTCATGCAGACTGTTCAGATCCCACATGCGTGCTCCTGTCCCCGGAGTAAGTACATAGGAGGAACACGAACAAATCAGCCGGCATAGATACCCCAGGCAAGCCAAACACTTTTCTCCAAAGTGAGAATCTTAATCTAAAACCAATTTCTTGCAAAATTATTCTGAACACATGCTATAGCTAAGACTGGAACCTTGGCCTGATAAGACTGGGTCTATGCAGAAGGGCTGTTCTGTTCATGTTGCTGCATTAGCTTCCCTAATGCTTCTTTTGCATGTATTTTTCATGGATCTTTAGAGACCGTTGCTGTTAGCCCAGGTTCAGAAGTCTGTGGGCCCTGGTTAAGCAAAGCAGAGTCTGACCGAGCTCCAGCACAGCTCGCACTCCCTATTCCCACATGGAATATAAACGTACAAATAAATAATAACAGTAACAAGTCATAAAAAAGGCTCCTTTGCCCTTTCCGCTGCTTCTGTAGAAATCAGTGGCTGAGTGGTATCCTGGGATGCAGCCACTAAGTATCGTAAGCATATCTCTGGCCCAGAGGAGGCATGTAACTGAACATGACCTGTCCACTGTTCCACCACTGTGAGGCTGACTGCCTGCAGCGTGCCTGGAAGGAGAGCCGCCTTATCCCAAGGATGTCGCGCTAATCTTAGGCCGCTGTTGTGCTTGACACCGCGGAGCCTCTAAGAGCTTTCGCTCCCAGATGCGAGTCCGCCTGGGGGCGAAAGAGCCTGGATTCCGATACAAGCGGTCCGCCGGGATTGCTGCCCTAATCCAGGTCTGCACTTGAGAGACTGATGGGACTTCAAAGTCATTTTGTGAGAAAGAGGTCAAGTCTGAGCTTTTTACTGCAGCCTCCGTACCTCACGTAAGAGGATTTGCCGCTGAAGTCCAAGGGTCCTATTCTGTTACCTGAGCATCCCGCAACCTGCATCCCTTACTGTGGCTGCAATATGTTTTTTCTTTTGTTTTTATTTCAACTGAAAGGGCAAAGCTATTACTTTTGATGACTGTGTTTCAGCCTGTTGATTATGATTACCTCACTAAGATGAAGATTACATCTAAGATTAAGATGAACTTTATCGATATCAGGGAGGAAATCCGTAATGTCTTTGCCCAACATTTGTTCTTGCTTGCTCCTGGGGTGATCCCATTTTTGCTTAGTCCATTAGGATGCAGAAACTGCAGGACAGGACACAAAGGACACAGCCTTTCCCAACAGAGAGGAGAGGTGGAGTTAAATATACCGAAGCCAGATATAAGCGTCCCACCAGGCTAAAGCATTGCGCAGTGTCTCAGAGAGACAGTCCTGCACTCAGCTGCCAGCAATGACGATGGAATTCACAGTGATGGCAAATGTAGGCGTGGGACAGCATATGTGGAATGCACCTTAAAGGAATTGGCTGTGAAATTAATGCTGCATTCGATATTTAGTTCTGCAAGCCCGGATATGCTCATTCCGCTGAGCTGGGCATGCTTGTTTACATATCCATTATTCAGTCTTGCCAGACGCAAACCAGCCAAAGTGGATAGCAGCCGCATAGCCGTATATACAGCTAGCGAATCAGGCACCTGACTCATGACAACTGCATGATCTCTCCTGTGACCTTGAGTGTGTGTGTGTGTGTGTGTGTGTGTGTATGTGTACGTTTTTGCCCTGCGCTCCCATATACCTGTTCCCTCCCCTGTACTGAGGTATAAGAATTTCACCGTGTTCCTCGGTGA
>JAODKC010000044.1:10705930-10721672 GCA_026777985.1 Mormyrops attenuatus | reverse complement strand
GTATTGCAATACTGCAGCTGCAACAGGAACTCAGCGTTGCTGTGGTCTGGTCTGGTCTGGTCTGGTCTGGTCTGGTCTGGTCCCCCCCCCCCCAAGGGGTAAAAGAAGGTTTTATCCGTGAAGATCTGGCAAAATGCTCAACAAATCAAGGCCCCTGGCAGCCTGTCAGATGGCTCTCACTGCTGCGGTAATGAATCTGAGGAGATGTCAGGATACTCCATGCATCTCCCTCTCTCAACTGACTGATGCAGATGAGCATGCTAAACCTGTATTCGCCTAAAGAGGGCGCTCCCAATAGTTCCGTGAAATAAGGTACATCGCACTAGGGGTTTAACCAGATGCTTAATCTAATTGTGCTGCTGGACTGATGGCTTGTCAGTAACATAGGGGTTAAGTGACAATAGGGTTTTGCTAATGGTTTTTGCTGGCTGATGTGTTAGCATTAGAAGGCCCACTAATGAATAAGAGTGGTGAGTGGAAACTCGGATGAATCGCAGAGTCTTGGCTGATGCCGGAAAGGGAAGAGCACCACTACTCTGTCCTCACCTCTGTCTTACCATGTGCCTTCACACTGACACAAACAAACCTGTTCCTTTTATCACCACTGGATCCCTTCACCACTCCTTCCCCTTCAATCATGCCACTTCCTTTCTGGGCTCCTCGTCATGGCCGTCTTGTGACCCTTCTCTCCCATCCCTGAAAGTTCCCTGCAACTCCATCCTCCCCGTTCTGTGTATTCACCTCTCCTCCTGCCTCTCTGTTCTGAATCCTCTTCCCATGTCGGCTGTTTGAGCCCTTTGTCGGTTCAGGCCTGTCGCTGGTTTGTCATCATCCTCCCTTTCTTCCCGCTCTGCCACCCCGCTTTAACAGCTCCTCTGTGTGAGACATACTGAAGCTCCCCCATTTCTCGAGTATAGCCCTCATTCAGCCAGTCCCCGCTGCTTCAGTCTCTCTCTCTCTCTCACCTTCACTCCCTCGATCTGTTTTCTTCACTCTTTTCCTTATACCTTATTCCATACACTCCTCATCCCGTGTCTTGTTCCAGGTGACTAAAGGATGGCCTCATAATGGCGGAAAGCTTAGAGACACTCTGATGAAATGTTTGCTGTGTAAAATGTGTTAGTGTTGAATGATAGCCAGAAAGGACAGCTGCTACGCACATCCGCTTCCCCCGCAGTGCAATACGCTTGCAATCACTTCACTGTCACCTCCACCTCCCCATTGCCGTAGACACAATTAAAAGACTGGAATCTCTCCAGAACCTCTAACACAGCGTGTTTACATATCACTCAGCTAAGAATCAGGAATGAGCGGGAGCAGATTGCCTGGGATGCTGTGTCTCTCCGGCCACAGGTTATCTGCCCCACTCTCCCAATAAGCACCTGGACTTTATGACAAATTCCTGGGTTGTCTGAAGATTGCCTGGTCTTCCTCAAAAACTGCATTGTCTGCTTGATCAATTCCCGGGCTTTCAGATAAATTATTGCATATTCTAACAAACATCTTAAATACATACTGTAAACAAATCCGAAATTTTCACCAAACATGACAAAATCTTACCCCATGAAGTACTGTGTACTACAACGTTGTGGTAAGCATGCAAGTTTATGAATACTGTCATAATTCCTACTGTAAAACACCCATGCTGAAATTGTGATTTTTTTTTGTAAGCAAACAGGCTTTATTTACCATTCACACAAACACAGGTACATTCTTTTCAACACCCCCATTGTGCTCTCTACAGCTCGCTGGTCACAGCACAGGGTCAGCTAACATACAGCACTACTAGAGCTGGATGTTAACGGCCTTGCTCAAGGGCCCATTGAGATGTGACGGTTCTGCTGAGACCAGGGTTTGAACCAGCGATCTTCTCATCACAGACACAGAGACTTAACCCACCAAGCCACTCACCCTTGCTGAAGCTGTTCTGATCCGTTAAGGACAATCAGCAACCTTACCCAACATTGTGACTCCATTTTTTGTATTAAATAGATGTGACCACAGGAAGTCCTCTGCACCATCAACAATACATGAGTCAAGTCACTTGGAGTCCTTTGACTGCCAATTAGTCACTTTACTGTTGGAAGTGAAACACTAAACCCGAATCTAACTCCTCCTGTTCAATATTTCATCTTTGTCTAAATGCAGTATCTTCATGCATCATACCTCTGAGTTCTCGGAGTCTGGTTACACTGTTGGTTACTGCTCAGTACCACTTAAACAATAAGGGGGCCTTGATGCTTCTATGAGTCTTTTTGGAGCAAACAGGAATATTGAGTAGCCTTTAGAAAGCAGATGTACGATGATTCACCTCCAAGCGTGCTCTGCAAATAATCCAAAGGTCAAATGAATGAAACTGATGGATCTAAGATACAGCCATAGCCAGGATTTAATCCTGGATTAAGGTACTTTTTTGCAGCATGTTTCAAGGTTCCCTTTCCCAAGGTACAGAGACAATCCTGGGATAAAGCAGACCTGAGCCTGGATAATGGTTCTTTCCTTTCCATTGAAGTGAAAATCACTGCGATAAGAGGGCACATATTCCATATAAGAGCAGATATAAACAAGCATTTCTATTAAGACCAGTGACTGGTCCGCAGGCAGTGGATAGTATTTGCACTCAGTGGTTAGTGGTCTTGGGTACTGGTTAATGATTACCGACAGTATTTTGTATTTACAGACAGTGGTTGGTGGTGACAGGCAGGAGGCCACTGCAGGAGGGATGAAGATTCTGAGAGTCCTGTCTTAGCCAGCTGGTGTCTGTTGGACCAGATGGAACCAGCCTGAGCTCCTCCCTTGGGTCCAGTTTCTTGCCAGACCCAGTGAGCCCACTGGGCCATCTGGCTGGTTCATCGCTCCCCCCACCACAGCCAACCACGCTGGGGGGGGGGGGGGGGGGGGGGGGGGGGAATTTTTAAGACTGCATGACTCTTAAGTTTATTTGCTGATAAGTACACATTAAACATATTTAAACATTTGTAAAACCAGCAACACCGCATCATTAAGCCCTCTTCATACACACTTGGGGCAAATTAACTTGCAATTTATAAATATTATGTGAAAATAAATAATGATGAAACCTAGATGATTTGTCCCTGGTTGTTTAAAAACCTACTGTAATTTACTGCTCAGATGGTCATCGCAGAATCTCTGATGATAATTCATTTGTTCAATTAGGTAAACACTCAAAAGCTGCAACCATTGTAACCAGAAATAATGATTGTATAACAAAAGATAATGTTTGAGCTATTCATAGCTTTATTGCATTTGATGCAAATATTCAATGACAGTAGGTATTTGCTGTCATCATATTCCATACAAATATATTATTCTCTTATTCTATATGTATACAAAACACTTTATTCGGTAGTTTCTTCTAATTTGTATTTCTTAAAATGGTTCCAAATATTGAAAATATAAAGTTAAATTTTTTGTTATAATTTGAAACCCTTAGTTAATCATCACATAATTAGCTTTGATATATATACTGATATTATAATTAGTCCTACCTTATGCATTAATATTCATATGATAAATGTAATATTAAACAGAATATTATTTATTCAATTTATATTTATATTTTTTAAAACATATATTTGAGTATTTAAACTATGCAAATCATAATTTAATACTGTAAATTATGTATTATGGATTTTAAAAGTTTTAAATTTAAATCTACTAACCTGATTATTAAGTATCATAAGAACTTTGAATATTAAAAATACATTTCAAATAATTTTTCTTTGCCCAGGTCTGGTTCATAAATAAGTTAATTACAAATAGCTGCCTCATATCAAATAAAATTGGATAAAAGTAACCATAAAGGAATTGTTTAAATCAGGGATATCAGAAACAGCCATGTTGTGTTTGTAATAGGTGAGTGCTGTAGTTATAGAGTCAGCCCAGAGACCTGTGGCCTGTACTATGAAGCGGGGTTACTGGCTTATCGGGGTAATTTGTCGGATTTAAGGTAGTCTTGGCAAAATGTAAGTGAACGAATATGAAGTCCATTTAAACTGTGGTACCTTAAATACGACAAGTTACCCCGATAAGCCAGTAACCCCGCTTTGCAGTACAGGCCACTGGGGAGGAAGGTTACCGAAATAAACAGAGCAATCGTTACCTACAGGTGCTTCAAAAAACAATTTAGCTTGTGGTCACCAAAACATGCAATTAATGAAATACTCTCTCAGTGGAAAATTGTTTACATCCATGAATAGTGTGCAGAATTTTAATTATACACTTGGGAGAGTACATGTATGAAGGGTACAAAACACATATGAAGGGCACTTGTTTTTTTTTGTTCATCTGTGATTGCCTCTCCTCTTGTTGCAATAACATGGTGTTGAATTTATCAAAAATGGTGTCACTCATGATTATGTCCCCAGCTCTCTTCTGATAAACAGGAACTGACAATTAGGTGGCTGATGCTAACATTTTCAAATATTTTCATTTAAGATTTAATTAAGTGTAAAAACAATTTTGTTTGAAGGACTGATCAATTTCAATTAACAACAACCAAACAGGAAGAGCTAATGAACTCAGACAAAAATAATTAAGTAAGCCAGACTTCAATTAACTGTGTCCACTTATTTGATTGAAAAAATAGATCACTTGAAAACACTGTTTTTTATAAAGGATGAGAGAAGGGGAGTGCACGTTCATCACATCGTTCTTCAACTGACTTCCTTTGTCCTCTCTTCCTAAAACACACACGTGTAAACCTGCTACAATTTGATGTTTTCCATTTCAAAAATAACCTCAGTGATTTTTATTTTTGATTTTTAAAATTCTCCTTTGAAAATTTGTTTCAATACACTTGACCATCTAATCCGCCCACAGAATCAAACAGTCCAAACTCTTGAGGTTAAAGGAGTTCAATTATTTAAAACTAATTTGTGTAAAGAAACAACACATACATAAGGTCTCTCAGCATTTAGGAAAAGGAGCACTGTGGTAAATCACAATGTGAAGCTGAAGAAATTAGCTAGTGTGCCTGTCAAGGAACTATATAATAGACGGTTCTGCAGGATGGAATTCAGTTCTTCAGGGACATAAATCAGGCACAACATCCAGCAACATACAGCTGAAGATGACCTCATAGGGAGCGATCGTGTAAAACCAAGGAAAATCAGCCTACTGGTTGGAGTTCTTTACCTATCATAGGCTCTCCCAGTCTCCAGCACCGAAGACTGTTCCCATACATGAAACATGGTCTACCATTGTTCACCATGGAGTTTATACAGGTGGTAAAATGTTGTTAATGTAGAATAGCATATCCTCACAGTGCAGTATACAGTTTACAGAAAGTTAAACACTGTTCTTCAAAGTGTGTATGTGTAGGAGGCTAAAACCTGTTACTCACAGCGCTGCACATCCAGAATGCTAAACCGTTACTCTGAGTGTAGCACATTCAAGATACAAAACCCCGTTACTCACAGTGTAGCACATCCAACAGGCTAAACCCCATTACTCACAGTGTAGCACATCCAGCAGGCTAAACCCCGTTACTCACAGTGTAGCACATCCAGCAGGCTAAGCCCCATTACTCACAATGTAGCACATCCCGCAGGCTAAACCCCGTTACTCACAGTGTACCACATCCCGCAGGCTAAACCCCGTTGCTCACAGTGTACCACATCCTGCAGGCTAAACCCTGTTACTCACAGTGTAGCACATCCAGCATGCTAAACCCTGTTGCTCACAGTGTAGCACATCCCGCAGGCTAAACCCCATTACTCACAGTGTAGCACATCCAGCAGGCTAAGCCCCGTTACTCACAATGTAGCACATCCCGCAGGCTAAACCCCGTTACTCACAGTGTAGCACATCCAGGATGCAAAACCATGTTACTCACATTTTAGAAGATCCAAGAGGCTAAACCCTGTTCTTTAAGGTGTAGCATATCATGGAGGCTAAACCCTGTTGCTCTGCATTACACAATTCCTGTGCAATAAAAAGGCTGCTTGCATATTTTAAGCTTGTTTTACAAAGCAAGGGTACTTGATTCGGCATGTACTGCAATATGTTGTGTCAAACCCAGTGCTACATAAACACTTGGTCAACCCAGCTTGGTCTGACATTAACATTTTATGAATTATTCAGCTTATGCGGATCGCAAATCATATTCACATTTGTAATGTCACTGCTTATGAAAGAATCTGGTGTATATACAACATACCTAACATGCGCATAATGTCAATACTGCACTGTTTACACTGTGCTTACGCTGAGCTTTGAGCACATTTATTGGTACATTTTTCTCACCACTGATAAACTGCATAATGAATGCATAATTACCAATAATTACCTGAAGCAAGCATGACAGCAAAATAATATTTGCTGCGTGTGGGCCGGAAGCACACAGTATGTTTTTCGAAAACTTGCACACTGCACGTAAGATTCCACTGTGGCTACCAACGCTTGCAGAAACACAATGCTATCATAACAGGTCACAGGGCCACCTTAACACCACAGCTCTGAAACCGCAAACTGTTTCTCCATAAACAAAACCCGAGAGTCATTAAAGAAGCAGCAGCTATTTAATTAACCTGGAGAACATAAATGTATGCAGATCAATATAAAGATGCGTATTAGACCAGTATTGCATGAGCCAGTGTTTGCATTTGAGGGAGGCAGGAAAACCTTTAAATGAGCAGCAGTGATGGCGCCAATCGCTTAGGCAGGTCGTACTAACAACATCTGAAGTCAAAGGCTCAATTTGTGTTAGTCACAGGTAGGTGCACAGCCTGCGCTGGCTTTAAATGGACGTATCCACGAACGGTAGCTTTTCTGCCAGCTACTTCTTTACACTATTACGCTATGGTACTGAAAGAGACCTGCACTCTTAATCGCAACAAAGGACCAGCGGGGCCCATTACAACAGGGATTCGGAGACCACAAGAAATGCTCTTAGACAACATGACATCAGAGACCACAGGAATTAATCTGAGACAACCAGTGGGACTCTTAGACAAGATCAAACATCCATTCAGGGACTTTCCCAGTAACGCGTAGGCTCTGAGTTTACTGTTCCTCCATGAAAATGCATTTGAGAGCCCAGCGAGGTGATGACTTCAAAGCACCCTTAAATCACCCACTATTGAATCTTGCCTTTTTCCCCAGTGTTGCATAACAATTATAGTCACTATCATTCACTAGCTAATTCAGACTTAGTGCTCCCAATACTGGTATAATACTCGGAGCTGAACAGAAGAATCAATAGAGGAAACAGCATGGCCTGAGGCTAACCGAGTAAGTGTGGTTTGTATATCAAAGATGCCTTTGATACAGTAAGCACTGGGAACCCGCACTGGAGATGGACCAAGCACACCACTCCACCCCCCCACCTGGATGGAATGGCCGACAGAATGAAATGGAGAAGGATTCAACTTCCATATTTCAGATGAGGACAGCGTGAAAAGGCACTGCCATTAATATAGTCACCACTGGATTTACAGACAAATACAGAAGAACAGCGCCTCTAGTCCGTGACTAAATAAATGATGACTATTGGAGAAGCAGTTATTTTCAGAATCATTGCCTGGCAGTAGCAATCATGCGTGTGTCTAGTTGAGGTGATTGAAATCAATAGCGCCTCCATCACTGCTACACAAGGACTTGGGCCTCGGTGCTTCTTGACCTTTCCAGCCCAGTGGAAGCACTCCCAGGAGGTGTGAGTCAGCACCACTGCCCAGTCCCCCAGCCCCCCAGCCCCCCAGCCCCCCAGCCCCCCACGCAGCGAGGTCTCACCGTGGGGCATGGCGGCAGCCATTTTGTCCACTGGTCACCTAGACAGAATTTCACCACTGCCTAAGTCTGGAATATTCTGCCACCTGCCTATGAAAGGTTGCAGAACAGGGGAACTGATGAAGCACTAGATAGAAAAAATTCAGTCAGTAATGATGCACATCCTAAACACAGTCTTAGTTCAATTGAGCCACAGCCTGCAGCCATATAATCAGTTGAGTGTGACCGGGCTCCTAAACCCCATGTATTAAAGGTACCAGATATAATCCAGTGATGCAAACAGCTGAAAATGGTGTACTCTAGATAACAGCAGGGGAAGATGACTAAGTGACCATAAAACAGAAAGGCAATGAACAAACTGTTCCGAAAACAGACAGAAAAGCTGAAATATTTCAATACTGGCTCATCCTCAAATGATTAACACTTTTCTGTTTAGCTATCAACCAAGCTAACACGTTTAGCATAAAATATGCAGTTTCATTTTCTGTGACAGCTGTTTTTCAGATTGTTACATTTTTTATTATAAATCCAATGAGTGTGCTGCTTCAATAAGTTATAGATTAACACTTTCACTTTCATTTTTTCCTGCAGCATTACCGGCAGTTCCAGCAACACAGATTAGTCGGTTCTGATTTGTTACATTCAGGGCCGACCTGCCCTATAAGTAACATAGGCAGTCGCCTAGGGCAACATTTGATTAGGAGGCACAAAATCGCAAGTGAGAAAGCCTGGAAGAAATATCCGTCTGGTTGCATTCCATAATATTACAGTTGATATTCATCAAATACAAATGGACAATAGCAATGCAAAGAAGCCCAGATGATTGTTTGTTGGCTGAAGAGTGAAAACGTGCCTTTAGTAGCAGTGAGAGTATAGCACTTAGTTACTGGCAAATGATGAGCATGGCCACAAACAATGTCAGCTGACTCCAGAGAAAGGGTACCATGGTGATTCAAGTTTTTGGTGTTTGTGCCCTTAAATACCATGATACTGACTACCGATTCAGGGTTTCCTACTCTGAAGCATCTGACACTTATACATTAAAATCTTACGGCAAATCTATATCATTCCATTATAGACCGTCAAAAGCACTGGGGCAGTTTGCAAACCCTACAGGTAATAAAGGTAATAAAACTATTTAATACATGTAAATGTGTGCATTGGATTGAAAATCTCACTCCAGCCAGCTGACCAAAGTTGGCATCCCTGCCAATTACAGATAAAACTGATGTGGATGCAACAGCAATATAAACAATGTATAAGTACATGCTGCATGTCTGTAGAGATCCTGAATGAAGATTTAGCAGGTCTTGTTAACAGGCAGAACGTGCTACAGAACATACCAGCGCTGAGCACACAGCACTTAAGCAGCACCAGCGTTAGCATACTGCTTTCAGCCGGCATTAGCTCCAGTTCACAATACTTAGCCTGCATTAGCTCTAGTAGAGTCTACAGCAAGCAGCTGCACTTCCGAGCGGAGATCAGCCGGGCTTCCTTATAAAAAATGCGATTCGGTGAGGCACTCTCCGAGAGCAAACGTTAAAAGCTAAAGCACAAACACTTAGGAGGAAACATCGCTACGTGGGCCCCATATTCATGGCAGTTGGGTTGTTGTGGCTTTGCCGAACCGATTCCCAGAAAGCGGCTATTCGACTTGAGTGGCACGCAACAACCGAAAACACAAAGGAGCCCGGAGGCGCGGCGGAGTGGCGGAGATATGGCGCTCGCTCCCTCAGCTCGCGTCTCAGGTATTCCCTTTATCACGCTAATCCTACTGCTTAGTAAGTCGCACTAGTTTTGCAGACGCGGGACAGACACTTTGAGACTTCAAGCTCAGAGGATGTTCCTTATATTTTCATTGTATCGGTGACTTTCTTTTCTGGTGCACTTATCTACAGTCATACACACTGAGCTTCCCTCCTTCTAGTCATGGTGATTGAGAGATCATTCCAGAAAGCATAAGGGATAAGTCAGGTTGCAGCCTCAGAACAACCGCCCATCACGGCACCATTAAGCAAAGTGCCAGGTTTGTTTTTCTGTGTATATTCCTTTGTGTAAACAAGTGCGAAATAGCGTTTTTGTAAAGTGTATTTACCCATGCGTGTCACTTTAGACGAAAGTGGCGGCCCAGCTAAGAAATACCGTAATTACAGAATGTCAGCATCATCTGAACATGCCGCTCCTCCCAGTCCGCGTCTATCGGCAGAAACGCGGCACACCAAAATCAGAATCACCCCCCCCCCCACTCCACTCAGACAGAAACACAATTTTGGCTTGTTAGCAGATCTCGCTCCAGTTACCACGAGGACTCGCCTGTCTGTCATCTCACTGTGTTCTACAGGTGTGCACAGGTCCGGCATGAATTGATTGGGATCTCTGAGCCTGAGCAGCGTCGGAGTGAACTGGCTGCTCTGAGCTTAGGGCAGGGGCAGAGCTGATCGGCTGCTCTGAAGGGACGCTGTCTGGCACGATAAAGTGTTCTATATGAAGGGAGAACAAAAGCTAAATAGATTCAGTAGTATTTGTTATACTGTACTCTTGGAGCGTGTAACAAATATTCTGCTCAGCTTTTTTGCCCGGTTCACAGAACAACAAAGAGAATAACAAAATGAATGTGCGAAATGAAAACTAAAACCTCAGCTTTTTGTCTAAAATAGAAACTGAGGTTTATGTCTGTATGGGTAGGTATACATGCATTTTAAGTGAGCCAGTATGAGGGTATATGTGAATATTTGTGGTCATGTTACTTCTGTGTGTGTGTGTGTGTGTGGGTGGGTGGGTGTCAGGGGTGTGAAGGAGTGTGGTGGTCAAGTATGATGCAAAGAGGCTACCAGAACGCCGTTGCCCTTAGCAACACCTCGGCACTTACAGTGCCTCCATCAAGTGGGGGTTTCAACATGAATATTAACGACCCTGTCTCCTCCAGCACAGAGAGAGGTCAGAGGTGAGCGGTTCGCCCCGGTTCTGGTGCATGCTGGGAAGCCATGACAGAAGCCCACTGCGAACACATGTACCTGCACTCAGAGTCGGCACGGCTCACACGCTTGGACACTTCTACTTGTTTTCTCTCTGGAGGAATTCAGGTCGTCTAATGGTTGGGGGGAACCCAAAGGCTGCCATTGAAAAATGCTGGAGAAAAACACCTACTGAACTTTTGAATAGTAACACTTAACCTGATTTCATTTCATAAGTGCCTAGCTGTATAAATGGGTAAACTGCTAACTTATATGCTACACTAAAAATCCAGATTCATTGTCTTCCAGTGAGTATATTCATGTTCTTACCAGCCTTTTATTTCCTACACAAAATGCAGTTTAATTTTTTAGTTTCAGTTTTATTTTGTGATGTCAAAAAACACACAATGACAGTATTCTTCATTGACTTTTAGGCGCATTTTACTGCTGCGAATGCACAAGGCATTTGTTTACAACCAAAGCCTGTAGTTTCTATGGTCAGGTCATGTCCAGCGAGTCTCCATATGTGCATCCAGGCTGCGGCGATTAATCAGCCGCACACGGACTGTGAATAAATCAAATAAATATGATAAATGGGAGGAAATTAGATCTTAAAATTTAAAAAACCACGACGCAGAATCTTGCAGCGAGTCAAATAATTCATGCTGTTTAAAAATGTAGGAAGATAAGAACATAATGTAGAAATGAGAGCAAGTCATTTGGCCCATCCTGTCCAGTCATTTGCCCATGTCAGGAGTGCATCTGTAACTGTCCTGGGCTTAGCACAGCATGATTCCTGGCTTGTGACCCCAGCTACAAATCCTGACAGCTTACTGAAGACATTTATGAAGCCTCACTTGAAAAAGTATTTTCTACCGTAATTGTAAAATCTATTATTAGATCACTGCTCTAGTGATCACATGCTCTCTTCGTTTATACACTTATGGACCAAATCAGTCATCCCTCCAAGGTTTTTTGTTTTAATATTTAAGTTATATCTCACCTCATGCTCATCTTACAACGAATGTGAATGGGACATCTTGAGAGAAGCAGCTTATCTAGCAGTATGTCTGCATCATGCCAATGCAGAAGATCATCTCAGATCATCCCAGAACGCACACTGATGAACACTACACTCCACAAGGAAGGCTTGTGAACATTCTTCTCTGAAAAGTAGCAGGTGCACATTGGCATGGAGCTTAAATGAAATTTGAATTCGGTGTTTCTCAACCCGGTCTTTGGGGACCCCCAGACAGTCCACATTTTTGCTCCCTCCCAGCTCCCACCACACCTGTACAAGGCATTCAGTACTCCTTATAGTTTGGATCAGGTGTGCTGGGCAGAAGCTGTCTGGGGATCTCCGAGAACTGGGCAGAGAAACTCTGATCTACTAATAACTCACTAGTAAAAAAAAAAAAGCAGGTATGGTTTAATTTGTGAATGTAGCAACATTCTCAAGATTTTATTGGAATATATGTCTTTATGAAGCCGCCCGATTTTAAGAACACTCAATAGTCATTCATCATGCCTTTTTCAATATGTCAATAAGAGCTGACCTGTTAAACAAGAGACTACTAACTTTCTCATCAGTGCAAAGCCTAAGTGGACTTTCAGTATGCTTTTTCCATTTCCCGGAACTTTTCTTTCGATTGCCTTGGGGGTATCTGCACTGTGGTGTTGTAGGACACAGAAACAAGTCCCCCTCAAGACCTTAAACACCACTGTTGTCTTTATGATCATCATTATCACCATTTCTGTATCTAATGCCTCATACACAACTACAGTTCAAATTCCACCACAGAGAGTCACCAGCATGTGACACAGAATTAAGTGCTAGAAGTATTAGAGTATTAAGTGCTAATTAAGTATTAGAAGTTCACTGTTGCTTAGTGTCACACCCAGATTGTGCCGATCATCCTGTGCCACGCCCCCCCCCGGGTGGATTCCCAGTGTTTACCAGCTGTTTCGAGTTGTCTTCGTTAGTTCGGTGTATTTTAAGTCCACGTCGGAGTTTGTTTCCCTAGTTCTGTCATTGCAGTGTTAAGTGCTGTTTGTTCCTGATGCCCCTTCATCTCCCTATTAAACCCCTTTTTGCCTCAGCTTTTACGTCTTTTGCCTGCTTCCCTGGTCTGTGCCATGACACTTAGTTCATGTGCATTTTGGTTTTCATTCAGCAGCTGGGAGAAGGATTACTGTAAACAGCACTAAACCACTTGCAACAAAGTATTAAGCAAAAATTATAGGCTGAAATATGGCCAAAATATTTACTTAAAACTTTACATCTTACATTATTTAGTTGTTCAACAGATAAGAAAATCCAAAGAGGCTCCAAATAAAAAATAAATAAATTTAGCCAAATTACGCTAACACAGAATAAATACATTTACATTTTGTTGCTCAGCAAACATTAATCCAAAGCAACTACTGGTATCTGTTTATACAGCTTGGCAGTACTGCAGAGTGGCTCGGTAGCCCAGGGATATGACCTCATATCCTACCCATGGTGATTTATTTTTTTTTTAATGTGCATCTACTTGTACTTTGGGCACATTGTGGAAGTATTCAGACCCTTCCTATCTGTTTTATTGCATCACTCAGCAGTACTTTGTTCCCAAAAGTCCAGCTTCTTAAACCGCTACTCCACCTGCTGTCCAGCCTCTAGGACACAGCAAGCCTTTAGTTCATAGCGTGTCTCTGATGCCCGTGAGGGTGATATATGGGGGGAGCTGGCAGCCTGCTGTGGCTAGATGTGGTTCTACATGCTGATGGGCTGCCGAAGCACAGCTCTGTCCCTGTCCCAGTGCGGCAGGTAGTACTTCCACAGAGACACTCCGTGGTCTGGTGGCTAAATGGGATTCGGCTGATGTTTATTCATCGTCCCGTCTTCGCTCACTCCGGAGACATTTGCTGTTTAGATGAGTTTCGCGAAGCCACAGACCCTGCAAAGGCAGCCTGGGCATGTTTGCTCTGATCAGACATCCCAGCTTTCCCAGAATGCTCTGATCAGATGTCATTGCATTCCCAGAGGATTCTGATGAGACATCTCTGGAATCCACAGAGGACTCTGAACAGACATCTCAGCATTCCTGGCATTCTCTAATCAGACATCCCACCATTTGCACAGGACTCAGATCAGCCTTCTAATTCCTAGTTGTCCTTTATGCAGACATTCCAGCATTCACAATGGACTCTGATCGAACATACCAGTATTCCCAGTTTTCATGCTCACAAAGGTTCAGAATGTTTGGAATGGTTCTGAATATCCAGAGAGCTACTGTATCCGACCAAAACCAAAAAAAGAAAAAGTTTCCTCACCAGTGATGCCATGGATAACAACATGTTTTCCTGGATCAAATCTGAGGAAGGGATCTGGTGTTTCACCCTTGGCAAACTTCACAAGAATTTCAGCTATTTAACTCCAATAACTCCTGACAAAATGAGGCTATGTGGAATACTTTGATTACTTATGCAACTATGGACACACCCCCATGTCTTTGAAACAGCAAGGACGACAGTCCGTACTTTATGCAAAGCATCCCATATTAGCGCACGTTAAAGCACGTGACTATGCATAAAACATGAGTATTGAACATCCAGTCAAACTACTACATTGGGAGTGTGGAGACCACTGTCAATATGGAGCTGGGTCTACTCTCAGTGCCTTTCAGGAATTAGTTTATGATTATTTTCAGTTAAGAAGCAGTTGGTTAAAACAGAGAGACTGACCAGGTTGAACATGCATGTGAGGTAACAACTGACAGTGATGTAAACCTACATGACAGCCCAATTATTTATCACGCGATACAATTCATAGTCACCGAAATGTAAAAAAACAGGATGTTTCTATTAAAACATGATACCGATAAGCAGTCGTTTGGATGAAATGACTTTAAATAAATGAATATCTTAGTAATATCTGAGTAATCACTTCTCACCATTAAAAACAGTTCCCAGAATTCACTGCTGGTAATCATTCCAAATTTCCAAAAAAATAACAACACAAACATTTTGTGGTGGAAAAACCCTTTGTTCATCTGTATCGCTGAGGCCCAGCAATAGTTAGCTGTCTGTGTGTGGTGGAGAAATGAAAAGGGAAATCAATAGCATTTACTCAGGTTTTAATCACCTCTCGCGGGCAGAGTGGGCCAGCCCAGAACCAGGAGAAAGCCTGCAGTCAGTGTATTTTGATGAGTGTAGTCCTCAGGGTCCTGCGGCCAGCGGTATTTTCCAGACACACCAGAACCGTCACGGGCAAGTCCCCAGGGATGGACCGATCTAACATATGGGTAACATTCTGGAGGCCAGCAGCTGGCCGCTAGTTGCCCAGAAGGCTCAATATTAGCTACAAACATGAGCGCTCTGCTAGGAATCATAACCAAAAATCATAGCCAGCTATAGAGCCAACTTAGTAACTAATCCATCTGCTATCAATACCTGGGGTCGCAGCGCGCCTGGAGCCTATCCCAGAGTAGACTCTGAATGGAATCCCGATCTATCACAGGGCACACGCTTGCACAAATGACACGGCACGGGTAATTCTGACACACCAATTCACCTAACTGTATGTCATTGGACTGTGGGAGGAAAGTAAATGCAGGGAGAGCACGTCGTACTCTAGCACGCAGAGTGGGATGCCAAACCTACTAATATTTGTTGCATTTATTTATTTCCTGCGAGAAAAACTCGGAGCTTCTAGGTCATCAGTCTGCTTTCATACCTGATGATTTGTATTAATAATATGAAGGCCATTATTCTACCCCCAGCGTGATCATTAACATACAGGATGCAAAAGCTTCAAGGAGCATTGTTACAGTGCTGTAATGATTTTATAAGTATTATGTTTGCATGGAAAGGTAAATGGCAAAATGCTCAAATCGGGACCGTATTCCTGGTTTTCCGTATCATTTCTGCTGCTCGCCACTGCCTTGCTCCGTGGGACTCAGGCATTGGTGTAAACTTGCGACACCCAGAAAAAGGCACTGGAAATATTTTTTTTATCATTTCTGAGGTCTGTAGGCCAATACAAACAAAAATCAATA
>JAODKC010000044.1:10668876-10679681 GCA_026777985.1 Mormyrops attenuatus | reverse complement strand
TGTGTGTGTGTGTGTGTGTGTGTGTGTGTGTGTGTGTGTGTGTGTGTGTGTGTGTGGATTATGTTTATATTACATTGTGTTATTTTGACATTGTGGGGAACATTTTTCAGGTCCCCAAAATGATCTGTGAATGCAATCAAAAAACTAAAAATGCCAAAAGTCTTGTTTTGTTTGGTTACTTATGGTTACAGTTCGGGCTGGGTGGGGGTTAAGGTCATCATGTTGTGATTGGAGTTTTCCCCATAGAAATGAATGGAGAGTCCCCACAAAGATATAATTACAACCCTGCGTGCGTGTGTGTGTGGCACACTGCAATATGCATGCAACTGAATGCACACACTCTGCCTTGCTCTCAAACCTCACTTGTCTCAGTGGCATTGCTTCACGTAGCTTGTTTCCTTTAAGTACTCATAAATCAAATGGCTGACAACAGGCGATACACTTATATTTCGGCGTGGATTTTCGAGGCTCGGGGGAAGGAAAATGAAAAGCTTCATGGAGCACATGAGAGTAACAAGAAGACACATAACCTTCATCTTAACATTGCTGCACTTGAGCATTCGGTGCGTTTAAAGTGGTTTTGAGGGGATTTCGTTTAATCGCTCAAAGGCTACAGAATGACAATATTCATAACTACTTGTATATTTTTGATATTTTCTATGTCTGAATGCTTGTTTTGACTAACTGTGGACCATGTGAATGAGACAAGGCTGGTAGCCAAAAGGACAACAAAGTATTGAACCAAAGCCCGTTCTACCTCTCCCATTACATTATGACCTCAGTATCTAATAGATAAAGACTGTAAGTGATAAATAGGGCCAGCTGAACCTAATGCATTGAGACTGTTATGATTATAAAAAGACCCAGCTGGGCTGAAGTGAAAGCACAGAGAGCTAAAGTAGCCTACAGGAAGTGACATTTATTTTGCAGTATTTCTGTTTCTTTTGGTTTCACGTTAGTTTTCTTCAACATATAATGCAACGCTGAGTGCTAACAACTCACAACCAGCAAATGGCGCCATCTTTAATTCCTCCATGTGCGTCTTCACCACACATGAACAGAACTATGTGGAGTGGAGGGACGATTTGGGCACTACTGCCTATGCCAGATACTCCAAATAGTAATAGGTTTCTAGAAATTTATGGGCTATAATAAATTAGAGGAGTGATTTCATGCAAGATTTAAGCTGTGCCTGTAGTAAAGTTCAATGCAATCCTTGGGAAATCCCTATTTGACAGTCAACATGAGAGTACAACATAGAGTGCAATAAAACATTTGTCTAATATTACAATACTACAGTGATAAGGCACAGTTCCAAAGTTACATAATCATATTATTCATTTGCTAAGCATAAAGTTCTCACAAAAACCAGAGATATAATAGTACCTCTGCCGTCCGAAATGGAGTTCAGGCATTAGTGTGAATGCACTCAGATTCTGTCACAGTGACTAGATAATATAACTGCATCCTATTTTTTAAAGTGCTCATCCATCATCTGCTTATCGACATACCCACCTTTGCTTTGGAATGTCTCTGTACTGCAGAATTCACCGGCCTACTATTAGGACTGAGTAAATAACCATTGTAACTATTATAGTGTAAGGTATGAGAATCAAGGCACACTATGTGCAACATAGCATGCAGAGTTACTAAGTTGCCAGCTGAACATAGTCCATATGGTGTGTAATGTTATCACGTTACTGAATGCTATGTAATGTAGTTTGTTTCTTTTCAGCATTTCTACCGGTAACTGGTTTACCATGGTATTGAACACTGAGCATGCAATTAGTGCATGTTACCAAATACTGCACAGTACATATTGTCAATACCACCCTCAATTTTCTCTTGAACATTAACATGTTCAAAATACATTGTGTTTTCTCTGACTATTATATAAGATAAAGCACTACTTTGCTAGTGTCTAGTGAATTAATACACTGCAACATATTTCATCTATGACTCCTTAGAGCTGTGTGTGATCACAGAGCTTCTGCTAGCATGTAGCGTTCATCGCATCTGAAGCCTTTTACATATGAACACTGCTCTCCTTCACATACTCATACGCATGGATGATGTTCTCCTTCACAGCTTCATACACAAGCATAATGTTCTTCTCCACAGGCTCACACTGACGCATAATGTTCTCCTTCACAGACTAATACAGATACATAATGTTCTCCGTCACAAACTCATACACATGTGGATAATATTCTCATTCACAAACTCATACACATGTGGATAATATTCTCCTTCAAAAAGTCATGCACATGGATAATATTCTCTTTCACAAACTCATACACTTGGAAAATGGTCTCCTTCACAAACTCACGCAAAGATGATATTCTTCACAAACTCATACACTTGGATAATGTTCCTCTTCACAAACCCATACACTTGGATAATGTTCTCCTTCACAATCTATGTGTATAATAACCTGATGATTTACTATAGCACCACTTTTCTGTTCATAAGATAGAAAGCTCACCCAAGGACTTCCTTGACAACACTTGACTTCCTTAAAAACAGGATTCAGAAAAGATATTTCAAGCAATCATTAAGTCAATTTGTTATATTAGATAGTTCCTCTGGAAAATTCAGTTTCTAGCAGCAACAAAACCCCTGGCCTAATAGTACAGTCACAAAAAAGACAGCTTGATTTCTTAGGAAGAGTTTTTTGTTACCTTAGCACAGGGACATTGTTAACTATAAGGCTGCACACACCAATAACTGCCATTCCCCTACCAGGGGTCAAACCCAGGCCACCTGGGTGAAGACCAGGAATCCTAACCACTAGACTAATTTGAGATTAACCCAAAGGCAGCATATTAATCAACAACATCAAGTAATGCCGAGGCTCCTCTTCAGTTAAAAAGCCCAGGCAACATTGTCAGAGCACCGAGTAGGACTGAAGAGAGCATTTGCCTGGTTAGAGAAGTGGGCTGTTTTGCTGTGGAGCTGTTTGAGAAGTGAACAACAAGCCCTGGTCACGGAGTTATTTTGTTAGGATGCCAGTCACCTTTGGGGACCCTAATTTTAATAAGTGCAGGGATCCCTTTGAAAAAATAATTTTAACCGATGAGCTGGTGGTAAGCATGACTGTGCATTAACTGCACCCCCTCCCCAGCACCACTGATACGTCTATACTTGCGACTGCAAACCTGAGGGACGCCCTCCCGAGAGCAACTGCATTAAATGAGCTCTTGGGTGGCATAAAACGGTAAACCAAATATAAATAAAACTGCTTGGAATGTAGCACTTATTATATTTTGCGAAAGTTCCATCTGCTACCAAACTGACAAAGATATTATTTTTAGCAACAGAAAAACCTAACCAACAAGTGCACTGCCCAATTCTCCGAAATCATCTTATAACAACCGAAAATAACACACTGGTGAAATAAACTGCACTGGGAGCCGCGCTTAATCACCCGCCACGCTTTATTTTAAAGCGGACTGGCTAGCGGCTCAAATGCTCCTTACGTCGCCCAGCGGTGAACCGGAAAGGGGTCAGCGCGAGCACATTTACACTGCACCAACGGCAGCGCGTGCAGCGGGGGGACCTTAATCCGGTCTGATTGGGTGCAGCGCGAGGAGGGCGAAGAGGACTGCGGCGTTTCCAATAAGCCAATAATATCGATGTCCGTCGGCAGTAAACTCGCTTTATGACCCACGCATTTGATCGCGCACGCTTTTGCGATGCCTGTAGGACTTTACATAAACAGCTGGTATGTAAATGAGATTACATCGCAAAAACCGTATACAAAACGAGTCAAACTAACCATTTTAGGAAAAAAATATTTTTATGAAAAGAAATCATTATAAGTTTCGTCTCTACTTTTCAACGTAAAAAATCAAGTCAACCAATCCTTTGCGTTTTGGTTGGGTAAACATACGTAAAATATTCCGTGAATCCGTGTCCCCTACAGTTATGAAGCTGCATCCTTATCTTGGTTGATAATTTCGTCATACTGTGACTACGACTATTTGTATATATGGTATAAAACATCTGCAATGGGGATAAAGGTTATCTTTAATGGATTAGAATGAAATTTTTCAACATAAAACAGGGTACGTCTGATTTGCGCGATTAATGTAAAGGCATATGGTTTACTTAATACCCCGTTTACGTGCAGTAAATACTGTAATCATGATTTATCCGTCGCCATGTATTATGCATTGTGTTTTTTGCAATTTGTGTTCTGTATCTCATGTAAAACATAATCGCGAATCGGCAGGATTAGTGTTATTACTGGGCGGCTTTCGAGTTGAGCTCTGAGTCCGCCAGATGTGCTCCAGTTCCAGTTGTCGGGCGCAAGCTTGTACCAGAGGAGAATATTAATGCAAGAGCCTGTGACAGGGTGTTTTTAATTGGTGTGATTTACAGCGGGATAGGCTATAGGATAGGGCCGCGACAACTTGCCACGTATTTATATATGAGTATCAAAAGTGACATACTTCTACTGAGCACTTTTCGGTGATTCTGTAATCGTGCGAGCGGTGGACGTCCTTCAAACCGCAAAAAATAAAGCGTAATAAAAACTGAAGCCGGCGCTGCATTGGCAGTGCGATTCACTCTATTACCAATATTTGTAGCAAAGCCGCATGAACGTATATTCCCATCTTTTCATTTCCGTTGCAGTTGTTACGCGTTGCGCCACACGCATACTAATACAAATGTCAAAGGCCAGCTAAAACGGAAGCCTTTGAATGTTATTAATCACACCATCGATAACTGTTTACCCAGTACCTACATCGACTTAATACCTATGCCATTTAAGGCACGGCGAAGTATGCGTTTGACTTGTGGGCTATGAATAAATGTGAATATTAAAGACAGCTGCGAGCGGTTGCAGTTTAGTCTTAAGGCTCCGACGTCTGATACAGACCGGGACTGAGCGCGTCTCCGCCGCAGCGCAAAGGATGCCCTCTTACGAGCTATTTCAAGGGCTCATTTTATTCTGACAAAAAGGATCATGCTCCTTGGCTTCCCCTTCACCGCCACCTTCCCAAAAATAAAATAAACAGCCAAGCATCTGCTACTGCAAGACGTTTCTTCGCCCTACTATATAACTCGGTTTCTTTTATTGGCCCGGGTTGTCAAAGGGACATCTCAATACACACCACAATAAGATCTAATCTTCCGACTGGCAGAAGTAAGGGTTACGAGAAATAAGAAAAGACACGTTTTTATTAGGAAAAAGATAGTCAAATGGTATTATTTAATCCTGTTCATTACCAATGAATGTAACAAACTCAAATAATCTACTATATTGGTGAGGGTGGGGGTTCTCGTTTGAGCTGCATCTCATTCTTTAATGACACGGAAACACACGTTTTTCTTATTGCCCACTTTTCAAATTACGGCTCCTTGCATATATTCTTAATTTCCACAGCCACTCTCGCCAGAATGGTCATGCACGTCGCCAACACGGCGACTTTGAATGAATGAGAATCCAGCCGTAGGACTTACCGTAGGATTTACCGTCAAAGCTGAGAAAGGAAAACCACACGCAGAACAGCAGAAGTCTTCGCAGCCAAATTAATCCAACTATATTCTCCATATTTACGATTATCTGAGAGTCTCCGTCCGACAATCAGCCAGATCCTTCTTCAGTACAGTGAGGTAAATTCAATTCATGGGCGCTGAGCAGACCAAAGTCGACTCCAAATAATAAAAAAAATGGAAAAATCTCAAACTCGGCGGACAATGATAAAAGTAACGGCGCACTTTGTGGTTTACAAGCCAACTTCGGAAATACGCCGAATATCCATCTTTTAAATATTACCGACGTTCAGCGATAAGATAACGTCAAACGGACTTCGCGAGCGACCCGCGACGTGCACTTGTTACGGGAGCTGTCCACCAGCACTGTGAGCAGAGAGTTGCATGTGAATTCATTGATCTAAAGAGGTTTAGGATAAAGAGTGGTTAAGACTCCAGTGGAATGGACTGGAAGCCCGCTACTACGGCAGCTTTCCGTTAGTTACGCGCTGGAGCACGAGGGGAATGACTGCGCGCGCTTGCCCTCTGCGGTCAAAACGTGAACTGTGACTGCAAACAGCAGCCAAACCGGCTTGAGCACAGGAAATAACCCATCTAAATGCTATTTTTTTTTTTGCTTTTTGTAGCTTCAAAGCTGAACGTTTTGTACAATCGAGGGAAACTAACAAGTGTTCGTCAAGTATTCATATCAAGTTTTATAATTTTCTATAATATAAACAAATGTTTTTCTAATCATTTGGATTTTACGCCTCAAAAATGAATCCGATCACCCAAAAGCACTTTTCATTTCCAAACATCTCCAGCAGGAAGCCTGGTGATTAAGACAACTTGTGGTCAGTCATTTACATCCACCAATATATTTTCTGACTGTTTTTTGTTTGTTTGTTTGTTCGTTTGTTTTATTAAGGCTCATGGGGTGGTCCTTGCATACTAAATACAATGTTTTCTGATATAATAATTAAAATGCGAATTGCTGGTAATTGATATATCATTGAGGATGTTCCCTTGTCTTGTTCCCTGTGTTCTCTGGAATGACCTCCAGGATCAGCGTAGCCCTATAATGGATGACTAACTGGACGGATCGATAGTGTATGAATGGATGGATGAATAGATGGTAAGATTGTAATTCTGATTGTAGTTATGTCACAATTCAAGTGACAAAACATGCACATATTAAAGTCATATACCACTGGAATTACCCATATTTGTGTTCAGTGATAATTAGGCAAGTGATTGTTCAGAGTTTTGCTAATGGGCACCCTATTCTTATTCAGTAGCTAATGGACAGCTGAAGGGTGAGTCAGTCTGGCTTATCACAGCACTTGAGTGGTGTTCAGGTGCGACAGGTGATTCATGTTCATTGTCTTGGAGAAACAAACGACACAGCCTTTACTGGCCAGTGCTCTAGCTGCTCTGAGTGAATCTCCTTGGGACTCAGAGTTCATCATTGTTCATGAAAACACATCCAGTAATTGACAAATTATACAATACAACGAGCCCTGTAACAAAATGATGCCCTCCTCTCTCTGAGTCAGCTTCCAGGTAACCTAACTCAAAAGCAATTACCAAAAATGGGCTGAAGAATTAATGGACAATTCAAAGAATGGTTCTTTCCTGTGCATTAGTTATGCCAGCCGCTAGATGCATTTTCTAATCTGCAGAATTATACCGCTGCCAATCTTTAGATGACGAGAGGCCAAAAAGTAGTCCCCTGCCAGTCTTCACAGACTGGCAGATTTTAAGCACAAGACAAAGGCACTCAGATGTGGCAGACAAAGAGTGGGGAGGGTTTGGGTCCTGAAAAGAATAGGTCTCCCACAGTCTGCTTGTGGCCTCATCCTTGCTCAGCTTTTGTCCAGCTTAATCTAAAGAGCGGCTTGCTGCTTTTGTGAGCACCTGGGTCTCATAGCCACCGGTAATTACCCATCGACGGCACCCTGCTCCCACAATGCCTCTGGGTGGCCACACCCCGTTGCTGTAGACAGCTGGCACTATTGACCACGGCAGGCCACAGACTCCTCGGAGCCGCCCCGTCACCGTGGAGACAGTCCCAAGCTCAGAATGACCCTCTCCATATGCTCTCTCCACCCCACGCTGTGGAAATCATCCCCACTACAGGGACTCAACTACTTATACCTTTAACTGGATGTCTGCACTAACAGTACTCTCTTGTCATATTGTGGGATGAGTTTAGCTGGTTAGAGGTGCTTTTCTGAGTTCGATATATATGATTCTTAAATCCATTTGATATGGCCTTCTATAAATAGCAGTTTTATGTTGCTATAGCAGTTATTGCTGATTTTGTATTCATGTTTACCCCTACTGGCCACCCAACATAAGGGAATTACTTGAATCAAAAGGTGCAACAGTAACTTTAAATGATACATGTGGAGCATAAAAAGGTTGAAAGTCACATGGCTAAGGACTTAATGTGGGCTCTGGTGGAGATGTAAGATAAAAGTGACCCAGACCTACACTCAAGGGTTTACACTGACATGTGTACTGTACCTGTTATCTCTGTCCCCAAGGTAGCCATACTTCCACATATGTGGAATCTGAAAATAAAATGCATAGCTTGACATTGTCACATGGAAAACAAATGCTTCCAAATTCCAATCTTTTTGAGCTTTGTTACCTACAATTAACATACTTAGCCATGGGCAAATATTCAAAACATTAGAATTACAAACAAACATCTATCATCATGAGTTGATCAGAGACAAATGTGTACTATCGGCCATTTTGAGCATAATTTTGTACACTCTCAACAAGAAGTTTTCTTTTTACAACTTTTACTTTTTCACAGTGTTTATGCTGTAACATGCTAAGTATCACAGATATTTAAAAGAAACACATAGGACTTACTCAAAATGATCTCCTGCACTCTCATAATTAATATTCATAATCACATTGTCAAGTTGTCCATTTCCATTGTCAGGCATTAAAAGAGCATCCACCCTTATGACCTTTGATTTGGACTGGATGGCAAGACCTCACATGCTAATCCTTCTCAGAAGGCCTTGATTTTGGAGCAAAGCTGTAATCCCCATTGGTCGAAGTCCAGAGATTGTATCATAATAATGCCAAGGACTCCTTTATGTGTCAGTTTTTCCAAATCTCATTTACTTATCGTTTTATTGTCGGCCTTATTTCACCGTCAATTCTGTGTTCTTTCAAGCAATTTATTCCAGCCTTTAGTAATCTCACATTGATTTAGTGCATGAGAATGTATGTGCAGAAAATTTGCTAGTTTATGATACCTTAATTCCAGATATCACCTTACAATTAATGTTCTTAATAAATCAGTAATTAACCCCTAACCAAACAATGAGTGGGTACATGTTTTATGAGCAGTGTATCAATCTATTTGTGATAGTTGCTGTTATTAAGTAAAATAAGACATGGCCCCTAAACTGACCTATATTACTCATGATGTCAGTATTATTCACAAGGTGTATCTGCTACCATCAGTGTTAGGGACCGTGGCTCATGTGCCTTTTATGTAATCATAAATTGTCACAGGTCAGAGCAGCAGCTGGGATACTGGAGTATGTAGATGGATTAATTAGAGTAAGAAAATAGAATCAGAGTGAAAGGACACTAGTGGAACAGGCTGAACGGAAGATAGCAAGAACTAGACTAAGCAGTTGCTTAAAATCCTATTTTGCTGTCACTGACTTGTTAGTACCATTTTGGCTAACTTAGAAATGAAAATTACTGACACCAAATAACATGGTAATTTTTGACCAGCTTTGAACAAACTTGGACAAGTGTCACCTGGGCCTTTTCTATAATGCTGTTTGCAAAGTATATCAAATAAGTAATGCATAACTAAGATACTATTTGTCAAGGTGACTATAGCCCAGGTTTGGCATAAGACTGAACCCAATTCATGTTCTGTCATGCCTGCAAATTACTTTGGATTACTTTACTGAATACCACTAATAATACTAATCACAATAAAAGCCTTACTGCTTTTCATTCACCACATAAAAAATTAATCCTCTGTATATTTAATTCTGTCCAGCATTGATCCACACAATTTTCCATTTAATGAATGAATGAATGAGTGAGGTTTATTGGCCATAAAAGTTCACATTTACAATGCATTTGTCTTGGCTTGGTGCTTGCAGTGACATATAACAAACAACAGAGTACAAATATCTAAACAATTTTCTGCATCACCTATACATAATAACATTTTTGAATCTGAATCTATTGTATCACTGACTTAGTTATTTGTTGGCCTGATGATATTTAGGTGTGAAATATTGTAAACTACAATTGTACATTTACTAAACCTTTTATGCAGTAATACCTTTTGAGTCAGCTCAAGCATGAATTCACTTTCTCTTGCAATAACTAATTATAAGCATAAATTGCAAGCCTAGTGAGTGCTCATTTATTATGTTATCATCAAATTAATTGTATTTTATATTATGTAATTTGTTTTGATGACTAAGTTTGCAATGCAATTATACACTTAGACTATAAATGACTATATAAGCTATACATATAATCCTTGCAAGGAGATGCAGCGGCACAAATTAAGAATATGGACGGAAAAGCATGATACTCAGCCTACATGAGTAAATCAGTGGGCCTTTTAAATCAGAAGATGGATCGAATGGGGGGGGGGGGATTAACATTCACCCAATGTCCTCATTCACTTAGCACCCGACTGAGCTTAACTCCTGTGTTTTCGACTTTAGTAGTTCATTCGGCTTGTTAAAAATGCATGGTTGAGATAGAGATTTATTCAAGCAATTAAGGTAGATAAATCCAGACAGACATTCATTCAGATGCATGAGTTAGGTGGAATTAGAGCGAGATTCACTCATGTAGTAGAATTAGGTATAATCAGGTAGGTGTTTTCTCAAGCAACCAGATTGGACCGGGCTTGCTTAGGAGACAGAACGATAACCAGCAAGTCATCACACGGCCATAGGAAGACAACCACTGGTGGTCTGGGTGGTTTTTACGGTTCCATTCCAGGTATATTCTGTACCACGCCCAGAATATAAAATACAAAATGCATGCATTCAAGGTTCGGTCACTGCATCACAGAAGGTCCACCAGTGACTGATGAACGGGTCTTATTGGGCAGCATCCCCGCTTATTATTCTTGCGGTAACACTGGGATGGATTTTCCAAAAGAACAGAGAAGGAATAATAATGATGATTGTATTACAGTTTTTTCCAATCATTTTCACACTTGTTTTTTTTAAAACGTTTCACAATTCACCCAAAAGTGACTCATGCTGCCATAACAATGACAAATGCTGTCAGCCAACAACACTACT
>JAODKC010000044.1:10644442-10661988 GCA_026777985.1 Mormyrops attenuatus | reverse complement strand
CTGTGTGTGTGTGCGTGTGTGTGTGTGTGTGTGTGTGTGTGTGTGTGTGTGTGTGTGTGTGTGTGTGTGTGTGTGTGGAGAGAGAGGGAGTGGGGGCAGTTATCTGTCCTGGAATAGTACGTTAGCTGTCTCATAATTTACATTGATTTGTTCCGTATGTTCTTCCTTGTAACAGTTACACCAAATCAGAGCCCAGCCCTTTCAAACTAGACTCACAGTACGACAAGGTGCAGTTCCCATTTTACAAAAAATTTATTTATGATGGAAACTTAATCCTGTCCCCTCCCTACTGAATAAGGGAACCCACTAATAAATCTCTTTCAGAATTCTTCCAGGATTTTCGTAAAATGGGATACCAAAACCACATCCACAGTTTAAACAGCTTTTTTGCTCTTTTCTTGCATAACACAAATAGGTCATTTAAAAATGTTACCCATTCACACCTATATATCTACAGAGATCAGTATGTCTGTAGTGTAGAATATATGAGTTAAGTGTCATATTTAAGTAGCATTGAATGACTACTAATACAGGTACAGACATCCCTCATTAAACATGGCATTACAGCGCCAGACCTTCAGCTTGTTTTGTCAACAATGATTAAGCATCGCTGTTGTGTTGTTGGAGAGCATATCTCTTTGTCAGGACAGCAGTACCTATCAGACACTTTTTTTATTTCAATGCCCTCTTGTTCACTCAAACCATCCAAGACAAGCCTTCATGTGCTTTGAAATCAGAGAGGTGTCATCAATGCTTAGGGAGGAAGACAGGAGAGAAAAGAGAGCATGATTTTAATTTAGGTTGTTGCTACTTTTATATCTTTAAGTGTGCCTTCAGTAGCCTAAGCTTGGTGTTCTACATGACTAAAGGAGTAGTGTCACTTCTGGTTTACATTTCATACTTATCAAAGGTTGACTTTGCGAATGTGGATGCTCAGTGCAAGGCAGTCTTAAATGAACGACAAATATTGTTTAGTGGTCTCACACTGTCTTTTTATCCCCAATGTGAAGGTTTCGTAGCCGTCTGTAGGATGAAGCTTCTCAGCATCTCCAGCCTACCTTACGTTAGAATTCCTGAATTCCCTCTCCACGGTGAAGGCACTGAGCTCTCGAACACCACACTCAGTCCTCATCATAGGTCCTAGTCTCTTGTGGTGCATCCTAAAGAACAATCAATTAGCCTGAGCTGTCCTTTCGTCCTCATGGGCAATTCCAACTTTGGCAGCTGCAATAAATCAATTGTTTCTTGGCTGCCATGAACGGTACGCATCACCGTGAGGGGAGGATGATCATAGGAAAAGGCTGTATCGGCCTACTTCAGAATCAGACAGCCAACATCATTGTGGCAGGTTAGTGCTCAACTGAGAGCAGAGTACCGGGTATGAGATGTCACTGGATACAAGGATACTGCCAATACTGACTGAATCTACCGGGGCTTGGCAAATGAACATGACAGAAATGAGGAAAATCGCCATGACATGCAGCAATTGCTGCTACCGACACGTTTAGCCCTGTCCCTGCTGCTGTGCACACAGTCATTTATAATTCAGACCAAGTCAGTGCTGGTGCACATAGTAAATTGGTAAAAGTAAATGTCCATCTGTGTGAATGTAAAAATATGCAAAACTAAGTGAAACATTTGACTGAATATTTTTGCTAAGCAAAATAATAAAATAAAACTGCATGCTATTGCACTTCGAAAAGCAATTATAATTAAATCTGTAAATAAGTCCAAGATTATTATTGTACTATTATAATTATAGCTCTATACTCTCATTTATTATAAACTCTAACAACACATTTTGCATATATATAAAAAACATGGGAATGTATAGCCAAATGGGATCCCTATTTAAAGTCTCATTAAATATTCTGAGAAATACCAGAACTACATTGTTCATCATAACACTTTAGGAATCTATAAGGGGAGTCAATAAGGGGCACAATATCACGGTAAATATCAAACTAATTATTTAGGACGGCTAGAGCACAATTTAGAGGAATAAACACTCATGGTAAAAGGGTTGAATCCAAAGACAAATGGGTTAGAAAATGAAGAAAATGCAGACAAGAATCCATTCTGCAAGAAGGATTTGACTAAGGCAGTGAGCGAGAGACTAAGTGGGGCTCTGCACCATTGCTTGCCCACAGCGCCACCCACTGGCTGGCCAACCTAAAATAACCCCAAGGCCACCAAAGTGCATAGATGACCTAATAGCTTCAGTGTATTCAGTATGCACACTGTGCTATAAAGTAACCCTTCATTGTTAGGTGAGAGGTGGAGACTATTATTCTATCAAAGTCTTGAGCTCTTTGAGGGTGTGCCCACGTTGCCACATTAATTACTATGCTGTTTTAAACACCGTTAAATATAAGAAATCAACCATTTTGGTAAATACACCAAGACCAGTAATCACCTGCCTTTATACATACCTGATTATCTAACTGCCAAAATCTTTCTCAAGTTCACTGAAAGGACTGATTTCATCTTGTGTTCCTGTCGCGCTTCAAAGTGCCGTCTGCTGACTGAGCTTGCTGACTGGCATAATGTAAGCTGAGTACTGCCATACAAGCGTTGTGTGAGCGTAGCCGTATTGCTTATTGACAGTTCGGTTTGATCTGTCTTCTACTCTGCAGTTAATCTACTGATATCTTCAATACAGATCTTACTTTTCCAAGTAAGTTGTGATTTTGTTCATGTTAAGCCTTCCTTCTTCTGACAGGAAACATGTCTTCTTCGACTTTTGACACCTGCAGTTAGGCCTAAGTATTATGGGATCTTAACAGTGATGTTATGAGAAACCTATTATTTAGACAGATTCTTTGTTGATTAAGTTACAGTTAGTTTTGCAGTGTTAAGAAAAGTATTTAACTCTATTAGTAGAATACTCAACTGTATAAACGGGCAATGGAGTAATATGTAACACAATAAAATCTTTTTGGATAACATGGATACTTACTGCATGAATAATCACATTAAATTACAATGTAGGCAGCAGAGGGCTTAAACCAAAATAACACAATTTTTTCATATCTTTTATGTCTAATGATTCATAATTTTTCTTAGTCCTTGATTTCTGTAAACGGAAAAGTATGCAATTAGACTGCCCTAGGTGATTATTGTTAAGAAAACCATTCATCCAAAATGTTCTAGTGCATGTTACTTACTTAATCACACAAACACACTGTGTTAAATGCTAACAGCATGCTTTTGGAGAAGTTGAATCTCTAGTTTATACTGCAGAAAATAATTTTTTTTTTAAAGTTCCTGGTGTGTGCAGTAAAAACTTTTATTTTTAAAGGAAACAAACTGTCAGTTTATAGCTGAGAAATCCAAAAAGCCGAAAGGGGTCACATGCAAAGCTGACTGGTAAAGTAGCAGCCTTTTATGGGGTTCACCTCCCTTCAGAACGCACATATGCTGCATGTCAGTCAAAGTGTTTGTGAAAGGAGAAAATGCTATACATTTTACCTCACATTGTGTTCAAGGCTGCTAAATCATATTGGTGAGTTTTGAAATGGGAGCTTATGTCAGAATTACTAAACATCCAGTGAGGTGAGATAAACCTCCTTTGATATTGCGCAATTAAAGCATCACACTGGGCTGTCAGAATCCAAAAATAGGATGTCTGCAGCACCAAGATTTTCCCCCTAATTTCAAACTTGTCCATCCATCCAGCCAGCTTCCTAATGCTTGTGCTGGTCATGTGTAAATGTCATTTAAAGTTTCATCTAAGGCTCCCCTGAATCGACAAGGTAGCAGATTCCTTCCAAAAGTGCTGCAGTAAAGTCAAATTAAATTTTATATATTATTAATGTGAATATTGGAATAATGACATGTTATGTTAGCCTAACTGTTACGTAATATAACAACATTATTACATCACTAAGGGATCTTGATTATAAGAAATCATGCAAGGCCATTCTGTTTGTATGCAGGTAGATTCTTTTGACAAATATACCATCAATAACGATCCTGCATTTATGATGCATTTTTTTTCATAATAACAGCACTTCTTACCTTATAACCCAAGCAGACAGCTGTTGGAGACAAAATTATTACCTTCCAAACATCATAGTCAGGGTGGCAGCATAGTACACAAGACCGGGATGCATCCCGGACCAAATGCCAGCCCACTGCGGAGAAAACACACACACTATGGGCAATTCAGAAATTCCAAGTAACCTAATTGCATATCTTTGGACTGCAGAAGGAAACCCACATAAGACAGGGTGTGTTATGGGGGTAATATGCAAGGTAAACATACAGAACAAAGGCAAGTTTCAAACACCCATCACTGGCGATGGGAGGCGAAAGTGTGCCTCACTGAGCCACCGCGCCAGCCCACACAGCTAGATATGAGAGGCAACTAAAACAGGCCAGTCAATATAAATCTATGTCTTTGCGCTGTGGAGGAATACCAGAATACCCAGGGGAAACCCTCGTCACTACAATTATTAAAGTATTTTTTACAACTTTTTCTCAAGATCTTTTGAGCCATTTTTTCTTTTTGAAAACAGTTACGGGCGTTCAGGCACTGACTAACCACAGGGGAGCTAAGCAACTAACTAGTTATAGCTTAGAAAGAAAAAATAATACTAGATAAAGATGAAGCAGCCGTTGGCACACAGCAAAGGCGAGCCACCCATGCACAAGAATTCCAGCAGTATTGCTAAACCGGCCACTAACGCAAATGGTTCTGATCATGTGGTCATGAGGTGTTTTGGGGAACATCCCAGTACAGCCATGAACTTGCATTCTGCCATGTAACGCGCCACATCCTGTTGTCATACCAAGCACAACCACATGGACTAAAAAATAAAAACACAGCAAGTTCCCCAACATCCTGTCATCATTTGGAACACAAACCCACAGAAGGAAATGACATGTCTATCATCACACTGATCATAGCTCCTAGGGAATAAAAGGATTTTTAGAACATGAATTGGAGAGCAGTGTTGTCTGTAAACATTGTTCCCCTCTCTGGAGCACTAAATATTTATAATGTTGTATCTGTTAAAAGTAATCATTATACAGGTATTGAATAAACAATAAAGGCAAGACTGCCAAGAAATGTCTTAATAAGGCTTTGGACCACTATGACTCACCCGGATAGCTTAAATACACCAGAGTATAGCTTCTGTGGGTGTTATTGGGCAAAAGGAACGCTGTCTTCCACAAAAAATTTCATGGTTCGCTGTTTTACAAATGTCCCGGAAAACACACTGTTTCAGGCACCTCTCCAGAATCTCCAGTAAGCCTTTGACTGGGTTGAGGTCTGATGACTTGGATGACCACAGCATCTGACTTACACTGTTTCCCTGCTTTCCAAGCCAGCGAGTGACCGCTTGAGTTCTGCAGATGGGGAGTTCTGTCATTCCGTCTCACCAGGATGGACACGCCTTGTTAAACGGAACGCAAGCGCTCAGGATGTCAATTTGTTTGTTTGCATTTATATGTCACTTTATGCCCTTTAAAGGGTTTACTGGGCCTAATGCATCAAGCGCCATGACAGAGCTGCCAGAATCCTTCACAGTGGGAAACATCACTTAACTCCACACACGTCTTTTGTCACACGTGAATTTTGCCTCTTGTTCAGAACGAGGTGACAGATGACTCATTTGATCACATGACTTTTTTCGCTAAAAGTCAGTAATGGGACAGAACGTGCAATTTTAAACCGCTTTCCTCACAAACATGTATTTTTAGATATAGTAAAAGGTTTATGTATTACAACCTGATTTTCCCTGGGAGGTTCTCAGCAGATGGTACTTGATGAAATTGCCTTCCCGGGCCATACAGGCCATACTGTATAGTGATAATTGCAGTCATCTGATTCAGGTTTTTTTTTTGTCTGTTTCACTATACATCTTCTATCATTGCATGGACGTCACGGTCGGGGAGTTTGCAGTTTCATCATACAACAATTGTCCATGACTGATTGCGTCCTCACCTCAGACATCCATACCCATGTCAGCCGAAACAACTGTTCTTTGTGCAACAGCAGCAATCTCACCTCTCTCATAGTGGCTGGCTTCTATTCTTCTAACCATGGTAGGCACTCAGACCACTTCTATACATTTGACCTTAAAACTGATAGTAATTTGTTAACACCGGAACCAGCATATGTCTGAAAAGGTTTGCTTTTGATAAACCCTCAAATCTCTCCTTTATTTTTGTAGTTACCTACCTTAATGGATAATATTATATAAGCACAAGATAAATTGTATAGGTTCCATACCTGTCAATCAGGCTACAAACCTATGATGAAGACATTTCATTGTCATGAGGCTATTTGATTGGTATAAATATGTGAGGCCTTGCAGTTCTCAAGTCGCTTCAAACACAAGTATCCTGTAAGTCAGCCTTATTAGTATGAGGGAGAGTAATCAGTCCCACTGGCCCAGGACACATATAACAAACCAGACGTGACCGGACTGTTACCAAGGAACCAGATGCTAATTGATTTAAAGCATTTGCTAGGATGTAACAATGGGAATAATCATGTTTTTTATATCCTTGTTTTTAAACAGAGTTTTATTAATGCAATGTTTAGATATGAAAGCAACTTTTAAAACTACTTGCCAACAGTTATTATAAAATCCAGGCCACATGTGTATCAGCTGTATGGCAAGAAAATCTGCAGGGTCCTTTGTAATTAGTAATAGATTGTGATAACGCATTGCAGAGGAATTGATTTAACTTAATTGATTGAACTGTTTTGGACATAGAACCACATTGTCATGGTCCAGTTTTTTAAAAAAAATGTATGGCTTTTTATGCTGTTTTCAACATATGCAATAAAATTTGTGTTAAGTGGACAATTTGGCCTGGCTATACAGTTCTGTGCCACATCCACAAAATCTGATTGGTTGGTGTCAGTCATATGATTTGACAAGAATTATAAAACTTTTAAAGAGCTTTTTCCATTGCAGCTGTGTACAAAATTTTATGCCAATCAGACAAAGGTTCTGGATAACATTCAAATAATCTGAAAACCACTTTGAAATGGAAACCACTCTGAGTTTCCGAAAACTGTTTTTCCCCTGGAACCAAAGAACCTTTCACTGACAGTTGCTGAACTGGCGTAAACAACAATGCTGCCTTCTTCCCCAAAACAACAAATTCCAAATTTTCATTGAAAAAGATATTGCACCTAACTATTGGTTTTATATGGTATGTTTTAGATAGTAACACTGCTATTTTTTAACAGTGATTCTCTTTACTTTTAGATTTGAATAATCACAGAATAATGTGCTATGTATTGTTGCAGCAAAGTGACACCTCACTACATAAATTACTAGTTAATGTCTTGAGTCCTGACAGTTTTCAAAGCTAAAGACAGTCACACTGCTGCTGGTACAGATTATCATTACATTATAGTACATATAGTGTACTATTACAGACAAAGTGCTTTTACTTTGCATTGAAAGTCTTATACGTTTAGGAATAGTAACAGATGAATATCAGTACTGTCATTTAAAGTGTCCCCTACAGTTCGCTTATAGCCGAAAGAACCTGAAATCAGTAAGTTCCCCCTAATTTCCTCTGGCGTCGATGTTGAGACGTGGACACTGGCAGAATGTAAGCATTAACTTTGATTTATTTCTGTTGAATATATCTGGTTTGTTAGAGCAGGACCCATTTCGGCCAAAGAAAATACATACTTTGAACAATACGTATGTTATTCAATTCTCTAAACAAAATCCAAGACTGAACCAAAAACCGAAATAAGTGCATGCCCTGCACAGGCACCCGACTGTATGTATGGGGAGGAAGGGAGGGGGCGCAAAGCCAGCAGTCATATGCCAGTTTCCTTGTCAATAAATCAAAACCGCCAGTCAATCTTGATAAGTTCAGCTGGGTGGCAGGCTTCCAGAAAGTGGGGAGAAGAAATGAAAAGCAAATATGGCGTGACCATTGTTTAGGTGCGCAGCTCTACAGGGATATTGAATCGACACAACATAAGAGACTGATGGTCTCAAAAAGATTACATCCGACAGCTGACCTCTCTGACCAAGGGGGAGGTCATCCCAATGGATAAGTAAATGATGGTATCATATTATCAGCAGTGTTACCTACTTTAAATAGAACCGACAATTTCAGAAAGGACAATAATCATACATCCAAATTAAGAAGTAGCTATCAAACAGCTTTGCGTGTGAGTTCTCAAGAGTAAAGCATTATAATCAAGCAAATGAATAGTTAGCACAGGAAATGGGACTGAAAGCTGGCACGGCTAAACGTTAGGTAATGGTGCCTAACTATGTGCTTTTTCACCAGGAAATCTGCATCCCCAGCAAAGTCTAGCTTGATTTTTTTCAGGACCACTCATGTTTCTAAATAAAATCCAGGCCAATGGGGAGAGCAGTGTACTCAGGCATAGGCGAGCTGACACAGAGGCTCTGTTACATGCAACCAGACAAAATAATCACGGACCTGGACACTCATGGGAGCCGCGTAACCCCCACGAGCCAAACAGAGAGACCTGAACAGAACGTGGACTGTTATCTGCTCCTGGGTTTGTTTTCCTACACTCTCAATTCAGATGAATTCTCTGTCAGGACCCAGTTATTCAGCTTTGTTTTTGTTCCACGGCCTGAACTTTTCAAACGGGAAATTAAATCAACAAAAAAATCTTGATGTTAACATTTTAAAAACAACCATGGTTTTTTTTTAAAAAAAAAAATACACTGTAGCAATGCTTTTTAATCGTGTGCTCAAAATATACTGAAATTTCCCAAACACTTTGATTAATGTACATTAGTAGAAAATAGCATGAAAAAACTATCAAATATAATGTTCCATAAATGTATATTTTGCATGTGTTCTGGTTTATTTTGTAACTGTAAGAGACAGATGATTGAAATGTAAGGGACAAAATGGTCATTTATGTCAGAGTTAATCAATCATGAGATTATAGACAAATAACTGCCTTGGTGTAGCTGTTCAGCCATATCTGCCTTTCAATCTATTGGTTCAGCAATATCATTCATAATTTCATTATTTGACCATATGCTGAGCCTAGTCATCACAATAACATGATTTTTACTAATGCAATTTTGTTGTGTGCATAATGTAGAGAGTAATTTCCCGATTACTAGGGATCATATCACTGCGTTTAATATCACTGCATTTAATATCACTGGATTTAAACTGAATATATGAGGGTGTCCGTCCTATCTCCTTGAACTGAAAGACAGTCGTGCATCAAATTACCCAAAGAGTGCGCTAGATTTTGATCTTAAACACCACCATATGATAGCTGAGATTTCATGATTTTTAACAGCAATCATTAAAATCTAATACTTAATACTTCGGTGAAAGTTATCTTGAAATTCTCTTCCACACAAATTTGTGTGCTATCCACCTCTGCCAAACCACGTGCTCTGATTCAGGCTTATCTAAAGTTGCATTCTGTAGTGCAACCAGTAGGTGGTGACCAAATTTTATGTAGGGTCCCACTTAATTGAGTAAAATGTTACTGCTGCACTAAAAGTCTTATATGACACACATTTTACACTTTATCTGTTTAAACAGCATTTCCTGAAAATTCTATATGAGGATGACTTAATTACATGACACCAACTATATTACATTGATCTGTTTATTGTTGTAATATGCAATAAAACCTAATTTTTACTGTAAGGTTAATGCTTTTATTTCTTTAGATATTTTTTTATTGTGGTTTCAGCTAATGCTGATATTTGATTACATGTGTGAGAACTACCACTTACAATATTTTAATATAATATTGACAACATAAGACCATCGTAACAGTGCACAAATTGTTTGGTAGATAGTATAAAATAAACATGTGGTTTTAACATGTGGTCAGAATCAGCTTGTAACTAAATATGCCTTTAATGTGATGTTGTGGATTTTCCACATTGTCTTTGTATCTTTTGACAGTTGACTGTCATTTAGCCCTTTCACACGTGAATGCATATTGAGGCCTGATAATGAAGGGTAATCAATACACCTTTTCAAAGGGAGATGACACAGTAACCGACATGAAAACTGCCACAGCAGGTATCAAGGTGGGCAAGGACGGGAGCTTGCAGCCTGGTGTGTTTTTCTAGATGAGGTTGCTTGATCCAATTCTGAGGCAATTCTTTGGTGCACACTGAGCTTCAAATTAATCAAACTCGCTATGCTATGCTATTTGAGAGGAATGGGATCACTGTCTGGAATAACTTATTACAGACAGTGATCCCATTCCTCTCAAATCTGGCTGATATTTCTTGTCCAGGATTGTGTTTGAACTATCGAGGAAATTGTGGTAAAATAAATAAATTGAGTGAATTGCTAATCCTGCATTATTTGTTAATAGCATACATTCTAAATCTGTCAACGGTTAAAAAGAATAACCAGGAAAACAGACTCAGTTGAATAATAGTGGATGGTTTTATTAAGTACTGATGAAGCCAAAGTTGGCCAAGAGAAAAGAGGGTGACATTGTTTTATCATAAATGAGTTTAACAATTAATGGACATGATAAGTATGACTTCAAGATAAGTATTCTATAACAGCTCAGTCAAGTAGAATCTATTCAGAAATTGCTTAGAATAAAAAAGAATGCACACTGGAATTCTAGAACAAGGATTGATTAATTAATCATGACAAGAACTGTCATTTTATTTATTCAATTCATTTGCCTTTTCCACCCTGGAACTGACAACAAAACTAAAACGCCGCTTGTATTAAAAAAGTATAAAAAGAGTAAGTTCTTGCTAAGACAAACTTATAATTAAATCATAAATATCCAAAAGTTAATTATATAACGAATTGCACCATCGCGATGACAAATAAAAAAATCTTGTCGCGTAGGTTTGCTGATGCACAGTTTCTTTACCAAGACCCCCAAAAGATTCGGTCCCCCTATACGCAACCTGTTTTCGAGACAAGTGTACGAAATGCCGAACATGTATTTCAAGTATTTGACTCCTGAGTCCATTGGTTCTTATCATTTCGCGAATGAATAGCAATTAGTTTAAATCAACAAAATAATCACCTTGACAAACTGCCCTGCGTTTCTTTTGTTAAGCGAAAATTCCTCGGTATCGCTAGTGCGAGCTCCTCCCCCGATCGCCCAAGGGGACGAGATGCTGTAATGAGATTGCGTGTTCAGGCATAGGTGACATGCGGCTGCCCTGACAGTGATGCTCACACAGCCTCTCAAAGTCCCGTGTGCCACCCGTAGCGTGGGATGAAAACGGCATAAGGGAAGGCAAATAACAGAGCGAGTCTTCACGAGTTACAAACGCGGCTATTTTTCGCTCCTCTTGAAGAACTAGGAAGAGGAGATTAACGACCTGGTTAATATCACTTCGGAGTTTACAAACACTTTATGCTGCAAGCGCAACATGCACCATGCTGTTTTATTGTCACTTTGCCTTTTATAATTTGCCAGAGGACAACACAATCTAAACCGTCTTTTATTATTATTTAATAATTAATGTTACTCACTTATAGACTTATACTTGTAATTTGTAACAGTCTGTCAAAGGATCCACCGTACGGACGCATTTCGGGCGCTCTCCCCCACCGTGTTTTCTCTCGCTCTGCTGATTTGAGAATCACAATGTGATTTCAGGAGACCCCATTCTGAGGCCGGACCAATGACAATACAAAGTTGGAAACGGGAGTAGAGATTGTTAAAGTTACTTAGATGTGACTGCCCTGCAAGTCTTGCCAAACGCTTGCTTCGAAAAGCATGTTTACCCGTGATCCACAGAGCTGCGCTTTCGCATTTTCAATCACATGTTGCGGCACATTGTTCCCTTTTAAAGGCATAGTGTACTCCATCAACAGGATTTTTAAGACATCGGAAAATTACTGCTAATTTCATAAGTTCGACAAACTGAGCGGTATCCTCCCAGGATGGCGGATCTACTTCTAGACTTTTCCGAAGTGACAAGTTCTGTGAGTTAAGTGCCCATTCCTGCAAAACATTGTGTGGAAACTCGGGAAAGACTTGGGAGAGACACTCGCGGAGCTACGATGCGGCTCGCTTGGGGCGCATGCATTCAAGCTTTTCTCATGTTGCTGGTAAATGCAAAGCAGAGGCCACCCCGAGAAAGAATCAACTGTCAACTTAACCGAAAAGTGAGTATTTTACAAGAACCGTCTTAATAATTCCCCAGCCGCGTCTGGTTTCTTTAAAATGTTAATGTGATCACTTAGCTTTCGGCAGCTGCAGTGATGCTGTGATTAAAACTTGAACAGAATGTAGGCTACTATCATGTGCATTATAATACTCAGGGATGTACTAATTCAAAGCCTCAAATTCAGACTTACATTGTTACAATTACACAAATTAAGTAGCGACACTAATCGTAACCAAAGGCAATGATGTTTCTACTTCACTTTCATTCAATTAATTACAGTGGAGAGATAACAGACATAATCCGCCCTTGTTATAGTGTAATAAATGATACGTTTGAATCGTGTAGGCCTACGCAAAATTTCACGAAAGTCTTTGACTAGGCAATATCAATACGATACGCATTTCATTTACTCCGAGCTATTGACAAACATCTGACTCTGAAAACCAGAGTGGTTGACAGTTTCCCGGCTCAGGAGGTTCATTGATGTGTAACATTTAATAGCGTAGGCTACTTCAACTTATCTGCGACACTGTAGACTTAATTCTGCATTAATGAGTAATACATTTCAAAATTTGAAATTGTTTTACTAAGTGAACAATATAATTTTGTATGGTTTAGCGCCCGTACCGTGTGTGTGTATGTATGTATGTATGTATATATATATATATATATAATTTTTTATAGAGTATTAAAGGCAACTTTATCCAATTGAAACCCAAGTACCTCTTTATTTCCCGAGCAGAATATGTAGAAGTATTGTCTAGAGGAAATGTAACTGTGCGCAACTAAAAGTGCGAGACCTATTATCTTCCAGGCCGGCTTCTGTGGTGCGCTGAAGCGTTGAAGGTAGTACAGATTACTCAGGAAATGTATCTTGTGTTGTGTTGATCATGTTAATTTAAATTTAACCCGTCCGTAATTCACTTATTGGAGCCTTCCGTCAATTGCCTTTCAAACAACACCATCGAATTAACATCGTACGTTTAAAAACTAAGATGTTGATTGATCAGAGAACGCAGGAAGTTGCTATTTGGTAACCGAATTAATTAATCGCACTGTAATTTGTACCTCGGCTTAGTCGACTAACAAACTTCCTTCGGTGCATAACTGTATGCCTCCTCGGTTCCTAAAAGGTGTTTTATTACATTGCATTATAATATTTAGTTGCTCGACAGGCGCTTTTGTTTAAAGATATGAAATATCTGCATTTTTTTCTCGTTAACATGACAGAATAGTTCGTTGTAGAACTACGCAACCGGTTTAGCTGGTGTTTAAAAAGAAGCATTTGGATTGGCCAGCTGCCCATGTGATTGACTGCAGGTCATCTGCTGCCTCTTAGGTTTCTAGAGAAGTTGATGTTCTTAGGCAGATGCACCCGAAGACGTCAGTCGAAACTATGTTTTTAGATGGGCTGAAGTTCGTGTAAGGAGGAAGCAGCTGAGTGGAGTTTTGTGTTGTCTGCTGTACCTTCGAGGTTCTCAACCCCGGTTGTGGGAGGATACAGATCTATCTATCTGTCTGTCTGTCTGTCCGTCCGTCTAAACCATGGCAGTGCTGCTGATAGCGGGGAGAGATGGCAAAACTGAACAGTTAGGATAACTGAATTCTGTAGGATAACTAAAATGCTGGACACACAGTAGCCCGCCGCACACGCAACGTAACCTGTAGAAGTCGATCAAATGTCCATGTCTTTATATATGTGTCAAGAGCCTTGTTTGTAGCTAGATTAATGACAGTGTGAAATGTTACCTCACAGTATCTCAGCAGTCCCACTCAGATACTATAATGGATGTATGAGTTACGTGTATGTCTCAGGGCTGCAGGTCATGTAACATGGACATTTTCAATGGAGTATGTTTGGTTTCAACATCACTGGGGACGACATCAGCGCCGAACTCCCCCACAAATGGTGCTCCCACAATATTGGTAGGCATATGTCCCTACCATCCATACTGAAATCTATGCCCTTGGGCATTTCATAACTGCAAAAAGGCTTTATAATTAATAATAAACAGAAACATAAATAGGCAGTTATTGTTGTGGCATGTGAGGCCTCTTTGAAGCAGAAATATAAACTAATGTTTGTCGACAGCTGTAAATGTTTATGTGGAAAACTGATATTCATTTTTAATTGATTAATAAATGAATCTCCTCTTTTCCTGTGGGACAGCAAAGTGATTTGAACTCATTCCTGTGGACCATTAAAAGGGACCCCCCCTCCTTCTTTTTCGGCACCATCCATGTCCCGTACACCCGGGTGTGGGACTTCATCCCGGACAATTCCAAGCGAGCCTTCGAGGAGAGCAGCGTTGTTTATTTTGAGCTGGACCTGACGGACCCCTCCACCATCGCCGACCTGGCCCGCTGCCAGATGCTGCCCCGCGGGGGACACCTGCGTGACGTGCTACCCAGTGACCTCTACGGCCGACTCAAGCGCCACCTGGAGTACGTCAGGCTCATGTTGCCCTCCTGGATGACGCCAGCCCAGCGTGGGCGGGGCTTGTATGCAGAGTACCTGTTCAACGCCATGGCTGGCGACTGGGAACGCAAACGGCCCGTGTGGGTCATGCTGATGGTGAACGGACTGACGGAAGCCGACGTCCGCTCCCGGGGCACCCCTGTGCTCGACCTTTACCTTGCGCAGGAAGCGGAGCGCACCAGGAAGAGGACGGGAGCTGTAGAGACGGTGGAGGAGCAGTGCCACCCACTGAATGGACTCACTTTATCCCAGGTGAGTGTGTAGTGCTACTCATCATGACTGACAGCCAGTCTCACGATAAGCCGTAATCTCCTAAATGAAGGTTTGCCCACCGATAAGCTGACTCTCAGCACTGACAGCCTTCCCACTGATAGGCTGACCCTCATGACTGACAGACTAAATACTCATAGGCTGACCCTCATGACAGACAGCCTACCCAATCATAAGCTGCCTCTCATGACTGACAGTCTACCCAATCATAGGCTGCCTCTCATGACTGACAGTCTGTCCAATCATAGGCTGACTGTAATCACCGATGTAAGGTATTGTGCCCTCAAGGTGAGAAATCTTCTATTGTACATGCCAGATACACAATGGGGAAGCTCATTCTGTGGTTTGTTACACGTAGGTAGATGCCACACTAAAATAACGTAAAATAGCTACTGTATACAGAAATGCTTTCTGGCAGGATGTACAGAAAGTAACAGGTAAGTAAGTACATTTAAGGGTGAATGTAGGTATTAAGAAGCGTGTCGATTTAAGTTTGGGCATTAATGGGTTTGTATCTGATGATCTTAAGTTGTTTATTAATTTATCATTAATCTATTGAGTAACGAAAGTCAGTGTTTATGTGTGTGTGTGTATGTGTGTGTATGCGTGGGTTTGCATAGATCACATTTGAGGACCAAATTGTCCCCAAAGTGCAGTAAAACCTGAAATTTCCCTAATTTTGGGGACGTCTTTTTAGGTCCCCATTTGGATAACCTCAGTTTTATAAAAATCTGTGAATGCAATCAAAAAAGTAAAAATTGTATTTGGGTTGGTTACTTATGGTTAAGGTTAGGGATGGGTAGAGGTTAAGGGTGTCGTGATTGGGATTAGGGTTTTTCCCATAGAAATGAATGGACGGCCCCCATTTAGATAGGTACACCAACATGTGTGTGTGTGTGTGTGTGTGTGTGTGCGTGTGTGTGTGTGTGTGTATACTGTAGTCATAGATTTATGTAAGAATGGGTTGATTATGTGGTAAATGCCTTGGCTTATGTCACAGTACAGTGTCAGAAGATATTTGTCAGTGAAATGTATGTTGATTCCTCAAACGCTTTGCTTGACACATGAATTTATGTAGTTAAAAAAAGTCTCTTGTAAAGCCTGATATTTATTTATTTTGGTTGTAAGCCCGGTCCCAATAACTGTGGCTGTTGCCCTCTTCAGTTTATTTCTTAAACACGCTGCCCTTTTGCTTGGCATCTTGTAGCCCGTTAATTACAAACTCACTTTTGCCTGTAGGTGAAGATGACAAGAAGTTTAAGACAAAAATATTAGAAAATCTGTCTAATCACAAGCTGTTATTTATAGAGACACATACCATATGAGACAGACTTTTTTAGGCATTTCATGTTTGACGTGCTGCCTTTCAAAAAATATTGTGAAATAGTTTTATTTGAAAACACTAGCAGATGGTGTACGCCATGGCCCAGCCAGTCACTTGCTTAAATGACTCAGCTGAAGGCTGTCTGAGTCTGCATTTCTCTGAGATGTCATTAAATTTGGGGAATCTCACTAATACTGTCTAATAACATTAGCATTAAGATTGATTTTATATCCGAATTTCAGATATTGGCCAAACTGTAAGCAATCAATGGGCTCTAATCCTCCAGAATTTTGGACCTCCGTGTCAATCTCATGGTTAAAAGATAAGCTGTCGGTCATTCAGCTAATGGGCACCAGAATTTCGTAAACCAGGTCATTTAACTTGTGCTAGTATGGAATTATGTTTTTTATTTGTTTAAACAGTATTTTAAGCTTTCACAGACAGAGAATAACACAGTAACTTTGACGATTTTCACTGGAGTATTAAAAATGTGATAAGGATAGAGAGTAGCATTTGTTAGCTCATGTAAGTCTGTTGTGTTTTGTTTTAGTCAGCTGGCTATTTTACATTTAACATAGACATAAACGTAAAAGGTACATTGAGGCTACTTGGTAATGAAAACAAACCCTGGAAATTTCCTCGGGGACCTTAGTGCAGATCAACCAGAATGAGGTTTAGACCCAAAGCATCTTTATCCATTTACTGTAGCTGAAGTCACTGTAGTCCAGTGAGATCCTGCCGCAGACCAGCTTGGGCCTGTAACTTCTGCTGGCGAGTCACCGGCTCTGCTGGTGCGCACATGTAAAGTCTCTCACAGAAACTGTAGTCATGGAGATAAAAGCATGTGCTTGTGTCTTTGAAGGTGGCTTTTCTCCAGGTTCTCCTCCTTGTTAATGTTAAATAAAAGGAAGAATGATTCGCTATAAATATAATTGAAACGTGTCACAATTGGTGGAGTCCTGGGCAGCTGTTTCTCTATGATCTGCAAGACAAATGCAATAATTCTCTGAGAATGATAAGTACTTCCTTTGAAATAAATAGTGTATGATTATTTATCTTAGCATTGAGCACAATACAACTTCAGATAATCAAGCTTTTATTTCATAGTGATATTCAAAAAAGCCCCACTACAAATTTTGCTAGTTTTTTTCTCCTGTAAAGCGCGAGCAAAATGTGAGCTTAAATAATACTTTTTTGCTAACATTCAGCCATTTCCCAGGATTTTAACATAATGAAACTGAAACGTAATATTTGCCAAAGAAGCAAAGAGGTGTACACTCACTAAGTACACTCACTTACGCCTACCTCCTCATTTATGGCTGTAACCTGAGAAGGACGTTTAGAGCTCATCAACCGTAATTGA
>JAODKC010000044.1:10618702-10638561 GCA_026777985.1 Mormyrops attenuatus | reverse complement strand
GGGCCCCCCCCTGCCCCCCCCCGGGTTGGGGTTGGGCTGTTCTCTCCCACCCCCCCCCCCCCCCCCCCCACCCCACCACCACCACCACCACCAGCACCCCGCCGCCTAGGTTTTTTCCTACTGAAGGCATAGTTCCCCAGCCTGCCCGAGCCATCGGGCTCAGAACCGCTTCCAGTAAGCGCCAATGACAGCATGTTGCTCACCTCCAGGCGGGAGGGGCTTTGTGGAATCAGAAACGTGACCTAAAGCAGCGAAGCCGGCAGTCAGACGGTGGTGGTGGTGGCGGCTGGGGGGGGGGGGTGAAACTTTGTGGATCGGGGGCAATGCCCTGATTGCTGCACACATCTGGCCTCACAGCAGTGTCCAAACACAATATGACCAAGCACCGCAAAAGAAACACTTTAATGATTAAGTGCTGAATGGCTAATCATGTCCAGGAGACGGTGCCGTGGACACGGATCAAAGTGAATAGCAAGAGCTGAACTAGCATCTCTGCAGTGGTACTTAAGTATGACACGGAAAATACAGCCGTGTGCCGATGCCCATTTTGTATGTAGATGGACTGAAGGAGCGACCTTGGCTTCCAATTACTGGCTGTATAATAAGCATCATAGGGTAATGCAATGCGCCATATATTTGTTAAAGATAAAACATATAACTTGAGCAGAAGGGAGATTCTGGTGATGGAGGTGGTGATGGAGCACCCAGCTACTCGGACCTGTGCTGGACATCTGTACTTCTTGGCCGGAGCGGTGTGATTCGCTCATTAGAAGGCCGGTTGGTCTGAGGTGTGTGGAGAGGGGTTGGGTGGGTGACTCATCTTTGCGGCTTTGTGCAGCGTCAGTCAGTCTAATGTTATTCCTGGGTCTTCGTTTTGTAAGTGTTCTGTCACAAAGCGCCGGACAAACTGAACTCTCCAGACATCCTGGAGCTAATTGAGGGAAAAATGACTTACCGATGCTAAGAACAAGCAGTGAGCACATTTCACTATATTCCCCATAGCACCGCATGCCCCACATTGCAGAGCACCTTTGGGAAAGATTGACAGACACTCATACAGAAGCTTATTGCATTTAATAGGGCTAATAAGCTGCCTAATTAACACATTGTCAGCAGTGGGTATAGTGATTAAGAATCTTGTATATATGAATATACAACATTTTTCTGTTTCATTTTAGTATTTATGGATTACAGTTACCAGTTTCAAAAGTGCTAAGTAGAGCCAGGTGCTTAACCTAAACCGCCTCAATGAAATATACACAGTATAAATGCATAAGATTATTGTCTACAGTTTTTGGAGTGGATTGAGGCAGTCGGAAAATTGGATTTCCTTAATTTTTCATTTTATTTGTTCTTTTAACAGTAATTGGCGCCCCGTGATTTACATAGCTAACGGTTTTAGTTTTGTCCACACACTGGAGCTGGGAAGTCGTCCTTGAATGTGATCTTCCGCATCGTTACCCAAAGCACAGTGAACTGGAGAGGCCAGGAGCTGCTGGGGGAACCTGCCCCCCCCAGCTACCACCCCCGCCCTCGATGGCCCCTCAAACAAAAGCAGCTCTTGCGAGCAGGGGGCTGACTTTCATTGGGGGGGCACGCTTTGATTGGCGGCATGCTCTGTGAGGAGATGAAAGGGGAATCCCGCACCGCTTTGGCTGTGAAAATGTGCTCCACCAAATAAAGTTCATTGATGGATGGGTGGAGACCGCCCCCGCTGACCCATAGCATGGAGGGGGGTAGGGCTGGATGTGAAGTGGGGGGCTGCTGATCCCCCATGGGGGAGATGTTTTGAGAGCAGATGAGCCCCAAAGAATGGAGTGGAGAAGAGTCTCTCTCCAGTAGGGCAGTAAAACCTGGTATGAGGCACTGGGGAGGGTCATAGGATCGCTCTCCCATGCATACAGTCTGCTCCGCGGCTCTGTGTGGCCTGTCAGGAAGATGTGAAAGCCGATGACGTTTCATCCTTTGTAGGCAATTCTTTGTCCTGGTTTCTGAGGGATAGTGGCAGGTTGCATTACCTCCATACGGCGTTCCATTATTTTGCAAATGTGTTTATCAACAACAGGCATACAGCCGCGGAGTTGACGACTCGATAGGGGCGTCCGGCTGCTATTTAGTCGAATCCACAACTGCTTGCTACTGGGCCATCCACCAAAGAGTGTTGCTTCTTTATTAGATGATCGCTGTTGATTGATGATTGTGTTTCGCTTAGGTTTTCAGAGGGAATTAAATTTGAAAAAAAACTGCAAAACCAATCTTGGTATTCAGTCAGACTGAAAAGCGTTCTTCGATGAAAGTTGGTTGTGATTGATAACAATTGGGAGTATTTTGTAGAATAACCTCAGTGGACCGAACTCTGGCAGCAGAGCATGAACCGTACCCATGCGGGAGACCTAAGGTAGTCAACACTATATCATTGTATGGCACTGCTAACAGGGCTGGTTACATGAGAAGAGAGTGCTGACAACTTAGTTTGCAAACATCTGTGTGATGGGGATCCACCATCCACTCAGCGCCTGCTGGATTATTGCATGGGGGTTTCTTTGACCGCCTTCTGAATCCTGTACTCACTTCCAAACATTGGTTTGTTTGACAAACTCCTCTACTTGCTTCCCCCGTTGGTTTCTTTGATAAGCTAACCTACCCGCTTCCCAAACTTTGGTTGCTTTGAACATACAAATCCACTGTTTTGCACATCATTTTGGTTTCCTGTTTGACATTTTACTTGTAGCCATTCTTGAGTCACCAAAATAAGTTGTTTACATTGCATGCCCACAATATTTGGTCACAGATGCACTGGAGGAGGCAGAGTAGAACATCTCCTCTCCCCACAGGTGATCTTTGCTCTGAACCAGACCCTGCTGCAGCAAGAGAAACTGCGGGAGGGGGCAGTCGTGCACGTGCCTTATACCACCGACGATCTCATTCAGCACTACAACTGTGGAGATCTCAACGCTGTCATCTTCAACCACGACACATCCCAGGTGAGAGAACCTCCACTTGTCCTGCCCAAGCTGCCCAAACAACACAGAAAAACATAAACATTTACACCTTCATTCAGCTGAATACTGACTTAAATCATGCAGTTTAAGTAGCTCAATTAGGTCGATTACATCAGAAGTTAAAATAAAAACCAGCATGCACAGAGTTCTCAAGGAATTGAGTTTTATATCCATGCATCTCGGAAAGAGCCAAGCTGTTCAAGATCTCAACCACCTGCTATTATTAAAGACTTTTAACTGAAGGCAGCTTAGAGTGGAAAGAAAGCTCAGCTGCAAAAGTGGCTTGACTGTTTCTTTAAAGACTTTGCCTCCTTAGATTCCTTATTTCCTTAATGCTATACCATCATAAACACAGCAGTACCTGAAGTACTTCACCCAGCCACATTAAATGTCCTGCTGCCAGTTCCCCTCCCCTATAGATGCATACTAGAGAAGATGATGAAATGAACGTGCTCTTTCCCACCATTACCGCCCACCCCCAACCCAACCCCAAGGTTCCCAACTTCAACAATGCCTCCCTGCCCCCCAACGAGCGCATGGCAGCCCAGGAGATCGACAGCTACTTCCGACGGGAGCTCATCTACAAGCGCAATGAGCGGATGGGCCTCAGGGTACAAGCCCTACTGGAGAACAACCCAGGAAAAAGCTTCTTCTTTGCCTTTGGTGCCGGTGAGTGGGTCTTACTGATGTAGCTTGAACTACAGTCTTTGTTTTACACTGAATGTCCATACCACCTTAAACACTGTGCTGTCTTACACACCGTAGCACCTTAAACAGCACTATTTCTGCTGTGCAAAGTAACAAAACATAGAAATTATAGAAATTAACAGAACCTGCATGAATGTGCCTGGGTATTGAGTAACTTCTGTTTCAGTCTGTACACGTGGCCCACAGTAATCAGTAATGCAGGAAAGCGGCCTGCCATCTGTCCAGGGGATGATCTCATGGCATTTTAGCGAGCCTGTGGATTTCCCATAATGCACCAGGATTCAGGTGTGGTTTTCAACTGACAAGTACAGTGCACGCTTAGTGCAGAGGCCTGAGAAATGTGCCCATTTCTGCCCAGTGTTGTTGGGAAGGGCAGCTGATATGTAGCTGGGTTTGATCACATCTTTAATTCTTGGGCAGCTTTGTCATGCTTTGTTATAGAGGTCTTTCTTTGTAGATCAAAGATTTGAAGACCTTTTCATCCTTCACAAATGGTTAGTGATGGGGGGGGTTATGGATGTATGGGAGAAGAGTTGCTGAATGCAAATTTGTAAACGACAGAAAATGTGGAATGGCCAAGGGAAAACTACACAATTAGACTGCAGAGCACCCTTTAAAGGCTTTTACATGCTTGTGTGCGTTCACATCATTGGGCCAAAACAATAGCTGAATGAGATGAAAAAGAGTCTTGACCTGTCTAATCAAGCCACATTTAAAATTTAGTAATATTGCAATTTGTGTGATGTCATTTTTCCCAGCATCCTCTGGGGTAGGTTTTACTGCCCAAGCCTTTTAAATATCATCCATCCATAATTCCACCCACCCTACAAGAGAGTATTACAGTGATCTGAATCCTTCTGTGGAAGCAGAGGGCGTGAGACAGAATGTACCCTAAGCACAATGCTAGTCTGTCATGGGGCAGTCAACATCCATCCATCCATTTTCTGTACCCGTTTATCCAACTCAGGGTCACAGCGGGTCCGGAGCCTATCCCATAGGCTACAGGCACAAGGCAGGGAATAACCCAGAATGGGGCACCAACCCATCGCAGGGCACACTCACACACCATTCATTCACACCATTCATTCACATTTTTGGACCATGGGGGAAAACCAGAGAACCCAGTAGAAACTCCACAATGACACAGGGATGACATGCAGAGTTCTCACACATGGAGCCACGGTGAAGAGTTGAACCTTGGTCCTAGAAGTGTGAGGTGCCAGTGCTATCCACTGCACCACCGCGCTGCCCGGCAGGCAACAGCAGATTTGGATTCCTTTAAGTTGTCATTCAATCTGTCAGAAACTGATGACAAATAAATGTTATTTGGACAAAACTATATGTGTCATGCAGAAATGTAGCGAGCAGAAAATCCAGCAGTTTACCCAACTGTTAGAGGGGAGCATCCCATGCCAGACTGGAATAGCTGAGCCAGAGCAGTATGTGGTCCATAAGCTATCATTTCTGTGATTGTGTCTCTTGGAGCCATTGATCATGCCTGCTGCGGGAGTGGGTGGAGCCATTTGTCATGCAATCTTTAGGAGAGGGCGGAGCAACTGGTCAGGGATGCGCTGTAAGTGGGTGTAGCTGTGCAAGTATAACGTGTCAAATGGTAGACCAGTTTACCATCTATTGACACACACCGATGCACAGGATGGTTGAATTATGAGCTTTTCTTACAGTATGTGTTCATGACTGTGGTTTTGGATCTGAGCGGAATAATGTGTTGTCGTTTTTCGAGAGACCTTACTGGGCTTAATCACTCAATCCATCTGAACTAGAATAGCTTCTTGTATACGCAGGCGTTTATTCATTTAACTCATTCAACATTTTTTGCCATCTGTTCCTCTCTAAATTTGATCAGATTTCTTTATGGGATTAGCGTGACTTTTCAGGACTCAGCTTGCGGCAAACTGACGCCACAGGTGATGTCGGCGTCATCAGAACAGTTTCTATGGAAACCAAAGTTCAAAAGGTTTTATACCCTCCCTGTGAATTTATGTTTCCTGAGTAAGTACAGAAATCATACATTTTGGGAACTAAAAACAACACCACTTAATTAAACAGGAGTTTTATTAGTGTGCTTTGAGTTGTTTTATGTTTTTGGCTGACGGTTGTAGCCTGGATCACTCACATGTTACCTGTGGTCATTCTTCCCCATGTGACACTGTAACATCAGCTGACTGCTAGGGCCCCAGTATCCTGCCTCACACTGTGGTTTTCAGACGCAGTTCTTCACCTGGGGTACTGGCCTTTTTCTCTTTTGTCTTTTTTTTCAAATTGAGGAATCTGAACAAAAAAAACATGTTTTTGGAACAGTATATATGGTACACTTTTAATCCAGACCGCAGTAATTCTAGACAGACTGAGAAAAAAAATGTGAAACAGACAGGTATAAATCCAAAAACCTCACGAATGATTTCTGCTGCCAGTGAAACAATGTGTGAAGGGAAACTGTTACGTTTCTCCAGAAGAAGGCTGAGCTCTTCTCTTGTGACCACAGGCATACTGTATGAAACAAATCTGCACATACATACACATTTGCATGTATGTAACAGTTTTATTACCTTGTAAGTAGTCTGTAGGGTTTGCAAACTACACCAATGCTTTTGATGTAACTAATGTTAGGTTCATAATGCAACAATATAGATTTGCTGTGGGCAACCCTATATATATATTTATATATATATGTGTGTGTGTGTGTGTGTGTGTGCGTGTGCAAGAGTCAATTGCAGTGTTGGTCCTCTGCCCTGATGTTTACTTAATGCACAGGGAATTGTGTGCAGGGGCATAGCAGCTGGGGGGGGGGGGGGGATCAGAGAAGACGTGTACACCTCAGTATTTAATTTGGATTCATTGGTCTTCCCCAATAAACAGACCTTTGTATTTTAGTTATTGCGTTGACCCCCCCCGTCCCCCCAATATCAAACAGCGTTAATTGTGTGAGTATATCTACCAATGAGACATGCAAAGCAGAGAAAGAGGCTTTGCTTCATTTGTGCTGCTATTAATGAAGGAGAGCCCAGCTGCAGAGTAGGTTTAGTGTGACTGAACTCTGACTGAGGTCAGAGAGAGTGCAGTCAGTAGGGTTAATGTTTGTGGGGTTAGGGTTAATGTGTAAGTCCATCCGCCTGTCTTCTAACTGCGAACCTTGGTCAGGGTCATAGGTCACAGGTGCGGCCACATGTAGCACAGAGTACAAGGCTGGGGTGCTGGAGTATAACATGGATGGGATGCCTGCCCATCACAGGGCATGGACTCACACACAGTATGTGGTGCCGGTTAGCCGGACTGCATGTGTCTGGCAGGGGCAATTCTAGGATTTGATCATCGGGGGGCTCAGTCCCCTGAAGAAATATGGGGCATCACCCCCCCTCCCCATGATTAAATTTTCCTTTAGGGTGGGGAGGGGGATCCCCACAATAAGTTCACCAGGCCAGGGGAATGAAATGTATACGACAACCCGGGACAGATTGCTAAATGGTTTTAGGAAAACTATTTTTCAGGGGGACTGAAGCCCCCTTAACAGGGTCTCGAGCCACCTATGGTCTCTGGACTGTGGGAGGAAACCCAAACAACACTGAGTGAAGAAGGGATTAAAACTCCCAGCCTTGGAGAATTGCTTCGCTAGCATTGCTAACCACCGCGCCGCCCTAATGTGTAGGTGGATTTCTGTGTTGTCAGATGTAGTCTTTCTGTGGAATCCCCTCATAAATGAAATCTGACATAAATACAACAGTGCAGGTTTCCGCTCAAAGTCTTAAATTGCAGATTGTATGTTGCAATTTCTGGATTCGGCTGCATGGGGGTCACGGTGCCTTGTGGAGCCCCGAGCTTCACGACGGTGGCTTTGGGGCTAACCCGGCTTAAGTATGCGATCCAGGACCTGCTCTAGAGATGCAGAGGTACTTCAGGTAGAGCAGGTATTCCTGGAGTCTGAGTCACAAGTCACAGCATGAGGCAAACTGGTCTCCAGGCTCACGTTTCAGTTCCTGTTTGCATCCCACAGCTAGCCCCCGTCCTATGAAGACAGCCTCTTTTATTTATTTGTTTTTTTTATTTATATGTGTTTGTTTATGCATCATATTAATGTCCTCATATGCTCTGCTTTATATTTTAGGAGCACTGTACGAAATAAATTCCCACAACGATAAAATTTATTGCGGTGCAAAAGATCACAGGCCTCGGTTTCCCTTCAGCAACACTCTTTTTTTAAGGGTCTGATGTGAGCTTGCATGCCTCACACTCATAAAACTCTCCTGCACAACCAACATGTTGGTCGCTCTTCAAGTTTCACTGTTTCTCCTTGCTTTGGTTGGCAGAGTATGAGGCACAGAGCCTGTGCCAGAGGTAGATTTTGTGCTCAGGACAAACCCTCTCTAATGTTATTAACAAACTTATTACCTTATTTATTTGTTTAGCAGATACGTTCCTCCAAAGCAGCTTATACAACATAAATATTTATGCAGCTGGATTCTCCTGCTAAAGGAGTTCATGGTAATCATACGCATAGACGTACAATAGCAAATTCATTTCATTAACGCATGCCCTTAAAGCCTATGCCTCCTACTGGATGGTGTTACTCCCTTTTTAATGCTAGCAGGCAAACAAATCCATGGTGGTCCACCCACCGTTCCTGTTTATAATTTCTTCTTGCTCTTTAAAGTCATTAATTATACTGCTTCTGGAATGACTGGCAGTCATAATGGATTCTATAATAGGTGTAATCACCAGAAAGCATAAACACAGCTGATAAGGTGATAAACAGTTTCATACTAAATAGAATACTGGTGTACTTTTACAATTACTATGTATAGAATCAGCTGATCTTCTCAAGGGAAATAATTCAGCAGTATGATAAATAAAAAATATTATGTGCTTTAAAAGGAACTTAATATTGCTGAAATGAAAGACAGTGACACCGGGTCATGGTCTTTCAGGGGTAGATTATGAGCAATGCAGGACCCGAAAATGTAACAATGTATGAAATAAAATTGGAGATACTTCAGGTCCATGATTACCCATTTTCTGCACCGAGGAGAGAGAAAATGTCAACGAAAGGGCCTTTAGCAGAGAGAACGTGCCAGAGTCAAAGCCACAACTGATCATTATCCTCGGTTAATGAAACAAGCCGCCGTAATCTTTTCAGCTTTGCACCTGGCTGCTCTTGGGCCGACCCAAGTTACTTACTGATTTACCCTCAGATTCGGAGAGACTGAGTTGGCCTTCTGTCTGCTGTCATTCTTAAACAATCAGTGAAAATCCAGGAAATGCTCAACAAAGACTTCATTGCCAGAACAAGGCCTTATCTTTATATTTGGAGCGTCATAAATGTTGGAGGCTTTTCTCGGTTATCAGTGAGCCCTAGGAAAGCAGATGCACGCTCAGAAAAGCATCGTGGGGCTTAAGGTAATCTGTGTGGGCTTTGATTGGGACACTGATACTCTTCAACGGTGCATTTCAGAGACCGGCATTCCTGTGCTGTCTGGCATTGTGATTTCATTCCATTTACAACAGCGGTGCAGCTGTGGCCTTTATCTAGTGTGATGTCTTGGCTTCCCAATTAACCTGTAGGGTATTTACAGCTGGGTATTTTTCCACTTGGGGAAGGCTCTTCTATCGAAACATGAACTGATCATTTTTACGTTTTCATACCAACTGAACAGTTTTCCACCCGTTATCTGTTTTCTGTCTAGATCCCCACTCATTCCAGGATTGTAGTCATACATCAAATGGAGAGTATGAAAAATGAGATAAAATATGACTTATGATGAATTCTAGTCAGTGATGTTCAGTGATGTATCTTCTGTCTTGAGCGGTCTCTGTTTATAGCTGGTCCACCCCTGTCCCAGGAGTTGCCAGTTTCTTTCTGAAATCCACCCGCATTTTCTCAGGCTTTAAGTGCATTTTTACTCCTGGTTGTTGCCCTGTTAAGAGCGAACTGTACTTGTTCTGGTGCACAGCCTGGCCGCCATCAAACAGTAGACCGGCTAATGTGCTGACCTCCAGAGCTTTGACATCTGGATCCACATAAAAGCCAGGGGTGTGGTCGGTTTGTACGGCACAGCTGAACGCATCTTGCACATAAACGTGACCCGTTTATTTTTGCGGAAGATTGACCGATGTTAACTTCAACTTGAACGTCTCGCTCCGAGAATCATCCGCCAGCTTTATTCATTCACAGCGAATTTGCTACTCTTCTGCAAAATCTCAAAATGGTCACATTGAAGTTCATACATCTTACAGGTTTAATGTTTTTTGTTTTTTTTTTAGCATCTCAGCTCACAACAGAGATCGGACAAACTAAGTTTCTAAATGCTGCGCAAAAACCACATCCCATCTATAAATAACATGCACGCCTTGCAGATCCTGTACTGGCTTCACACGACACACCTTCTCCCTCCAAAACCTTTCATTTTGACTATTTTTATGAAGACTGGCACGATCCCACTTGGGCCTTCAAAGCACTAGAGCACAGTCAGCATTCAGCCTCAATAAAACACCTTAAAGGCATTCAAAAAAAAAAAGAAAAACAATTTTCTAAACGCCTGTGTTGGCAACAAGTGACTCATATTTAATTTGCAGGTCACTTTCTGGGCAATAATACAGTGATCGATGTGCTACGCAGTCAAGGCTATGAAGTGGAACACACACCTGCGGGGGAGCCGATTTACAGGTAATCAGTCACACTTGCTTACCAGCAGGTACTAACACCCTCACTGAACTGGAGTCACCCACATATTGACTGGTAATGTCTACCTCACTCTGCTGAATAACCATGTATGTGGGAAGTCCTGCACTATTGGCTCTTTACATGAGCAGGGCACTGCCACTGGTGTATGAGGTGTACAAAACCTTAGCAGAAGGGAGCATGGTGGTCAATAAACGGGTATTTTGTCTGAAAAGAATTAAAGTCCAAATTACAGGAGGGGAAATTGCATCATATCCTAAAAATGTAATTAATCGCTTCAGTAAAAGTCCATCCATATACCTGAATAAATGTAGAACACTAAAATACTTACGTTCTGGAAAAATACATCTGCAGAGCAGCATAAATCATATAAAATACAAAGGTTGATCGTGTATTTTATGGTGCTTCCTGCTTTCGGTTCAAAGTGCCTAGCCATGGCCTAACCTGTTAACCTCGGCCAAAACGATCAACAAGCCCTGGTGACCTGTAAACCTGGAAGGTCATTTAAAGTATACGTTGGGCTTCCTTGAAGTAAGATGGCAGTGAATCATTTTAAGCTGTGTCTGGCGCTTACATCAGTCTCGCAGCTGAAGTGATGTGAAACAAGCTCACCGAAGCCGTGTTTGTTTAATTTTAAGCTTTGTTCCTTGTACCTGTTCCCGTTTTTCACCGCGGCGACGGCATACAGTTACAGGCAGGCCTGTTTGTTTATGTCTGTCTTTTGCTTCTCGGACTGGCTTTCACATGGAGTCTTTCCTTGCACAAATGCACCCCCCCCCCCAAACTCTCCAGACCAAAACCAGATGCAGAGCCCTGCTCAGTTTGTTGTGAAAATTCGCCCTTTATTCAGCTCTGCTGAAGCTTGCCTTCCCCAAATGGAAAACGTCTACAGCTCATTATGTGAACTTCGCTGCCAACGTCTATCTCTGATCTCAGCTCAGGGATGCAAGAAAGGCAAGTGAACCTTTATTGGAGCAAATGGCTCATAATTCTCTCTAAGTAATGGGCCCATTTGCTGGAGATTCTGGAGATGATAAAAAACAAAAATAAACTTGGCGAAAAATGCAATGCAGGAGTTGAATTGTTGACTCAAGGAGGTTGATTTTGTGACCACCATGAAACCCATTCATCCTGCTGTGCTAACATGGGTGCCCGCACATCAGACATCACTACTTGTTTTCTTTGCCTACCAGAAACTTTTCCTCAACAGCAACTCACATATTTTATGCTTCATTATACTTGCCCATGAAACACCCAGCTACCAAGCCCCTGAGTGGCTCGGACACAGTTGCTTAATGCTCAAAGCTACAGTTTTGTAATCCTTGGGCCAATTGCTGAGTCTACAAAAAGGAAACTTATGTGATGTCCTGCCTCCCTTCATGCTACAAGTTTCCTGGTCTGAGAGCGCCCTCTAGTGTGAAAGGTGTCATTATATTTCAGTCCCCTTCAAATTTAAATTGCTTAAAAATCAAAAAATGGTTGTAATCATTATTACACAAGCAAATGTTCTGCCTACGTGGTTGGACTACAGAAGAAGCATATGTAAGAAAAATGCTAATATTCTGATGGAATCTACATCACTATTATTCAAAATCTAAATTAATACAGATGTTAAGTGTACAGAATGTTCTTTTGTAAACATGACAGTTGCTAAGCGTTTAAACTCAGTATCATTTCAGATTCCAGTTGTTCTGAAATAGAGTATGAATGCACCAGTGGCACAGCTGGCAGTGTGCGAATTACCCAAGGCTGTGGCTTGAAATAAAGGTCCCACTGGGTCAGATGGAAAGAACTGGAACTTCCCTGTATCAAACATTTGGGGCTTCCCCACTGTAACAGCGCCTCTCTTACATAACAGAAAGTACAGTGTGAAGACGGCACATGGCACGCATATGTCATATTCATCTTTTTCCAAGTAGATCCGCATGGCCTTGAGACATGAATGTTTCCTATCCCGTGTCCTGATCTTCAGCACCACGCAGAAAAGTTTGCTTTAATATGCCTTTAAATGAGTTTAGCTGTTTAGCAGATGTGTAATTCTTAAGGGTATAACTAAACCACCCTTTCTGATACTTGACCCCCAAATCACCAGATTGTAAGTCTGTGTCCATAATGATATTTGTGAGTAAATCCATAAAAATGTTGGGAAAATGTTAGAAAACATTCAGGCATCATTCACCATATTTATGCAAGCACATATTTTTCCCCAATTTTTCAGAGACAGGCCCCCCCGCTGGCCCTCTTTCCCTTTCCATGGGCCACCCTCCACGAACGAGGAGCTGGAGACTGCCCTTATCCCGGAGCTGGTCCTCCACGAGCAGCAGGAGCGCCCCCTGGAGGTAGAGAAGGGCCACCATTCACCCAGAAAAAGGCTGCGCGGCAAGCCGAGGAAAGCAAGCAGGCGGCAATTCAGCGATCTGTGGGTCCGTCTGGGGGACAGGTGAGGCTTGGCAGGTTTGCTCTCACCTCTGGACCTGTCTGCTTAGCATTCAGCAACCACCACATCCTCCTCTAAATTATAGTCAGCCTCCTTCCTGGCTATTGACGTGTCCTGCTCAACAGCTTTTCCGACTCCATCGCCCCTGTGGGTGTCCCTTTCGAGGGGATTTATTACAAGACGACCTCTAAAACACGCTGTTTTGTTTGGGTCGCTGTCTTAGCCCTGGATGACTGGTATTTTGCTGCAACAGTACTACTGTTGTTGGATGGTGTCCTCCTTAATCTGTTTCCTGCAGAGAAGAATTTGGAAAAGGACATATGCAAGAGTGCCAGACAGGACACTGAACAAAAAACACATTTGAATTGTATGAATCGAAAAAAAAATCCTGTTTAAAACATTTTATGTTCATTGATCTTGCTGACAAAATTATGGTTTAGTATCTTTTATCATTGGTAAACGGTACGGACCCCTTGGCAGTGCTTAAGTCTGGATGCTTCTATTTAGCTTTCAGCCCTTTAATCCACTATGCTACCTGAGCTTGTTGTTTTTACTGTGGTTTGTTATAGCCAAAGCTACTAAGTGATTTCTGTCTAATAAAGTATTCCCTTCTTGTTCCAGATCTACAGAAGACCCGCCTACGCCTCCACTGGTCCATGTTATAAATGGCTACATCACGGTCCGACCTCATCTCCATGGTTACAGAAGAGGCAGTCAAGATCGTATGCTAGTGAACTCCACCCCCATCCTCTCCCTGCCTGCTCTCTCTTTGTCATTGACAATAAGCACTCAAATATTAATGCTGGCACTGTGTTAGTCCACACAGTGAAACGGGGTCCCAGTGATGCCTGGGATCATCATCCTGTCAATCAGACTGATTTTACCCAATGGATGGTCTTTGTTTTGTAGAAAGACTTGTTGGTTGTACACTGCACAGTAACTTCATCCGTCATTGACTTTACACCCTTAGCTCTCTCTGTCCCTAGTTCACGCATCGGATTACATCTATGTGCATGTGATACGGTGTCGTGGGGGTGTGACAGTTATCAGTCTAGAATGCATGGAAACAAACTCAACATCTCTTTAACCTTTAACCCCGAGGAATGTGGTTAACACCCCACCGCAGTATGAGCTTTATGTATACATATATACCAATACTTATGAATGTGCTATAGATGTAATTAGAAGATTTTACATGAAATGGTATTAAAATCCGGCCGGGTCCAGGACACAGTCACTCAGAAGCATTGAAGTCACATTAAAGAAACAGGTCTGTGGGAGAAGAGGCTAATTAGCTGCTGCAAATGGATTGGAGATGATCCAAATTCTGGAAAACGTTTCGCTGCCCCCTTGTGTTCAGACACCTTTTATTTTCGTAAAATATGTTCATGTAATTTATTTAACTATATAGTGTTAGATAATCAAGAAGTATTGTTTATTTTGGAAGGTACAACGAGTCTTGTAACTTTACCAGGACAATGTGCCCTACAGTATATCATACATTTTCAGTTTTGTGGAACAAGACAGGAATTTATGTCTAATGAACAATAATATGCGAACGTTACATTTTGGTATATTGTTGGCAAAAAAAAATAAGCTTTGAAATAAAGTCTATCTGCCGCAGATTCCAAGGGGATTCCTGTTCCTGTCATGAAACCTTCAAGAATGTTTCCATTAATGCTTCCAGACAGAGTCAGATCATCAGCCAGAGAGAAAACTCTTCATACGGCCAAACCCTCCACAGCATACAGTGGAACTTAAGTGTTGCTGGTGGCAAATGCAGATAAATATTCATTGAAGTCTGTCTCTCCCAGAAGGAGCTGGCGTTTTCTGGGAAAGCTGTAAAAATTGATGCTGCGTGTGGCCGTTACCACACATAGGCGGCTAAACTGGGTTGTTCTTTTGCAGTAGTAAACGCAAGGCCACTGTTTGTCTTTCTTCAACACTGGATCCACCAAGTATAAAGACTCTATTCATTCATCAGTTTGCACAGGCATAGTGTTCCCACTCAGATAATCGTATCCTTTAACTCGTGGTTTAAATGTTTGCTACACTACTGGTTATGTCACTAGCACCATTTAGCTTATCTCAGACTGTGTTTGCGTTATCTCACAGACTATAAAAGGATTATGTCTGGGCTATCTCACTGACTGCATCTGTGCTGTATAATTTACAATTTTAGGCCTCCGTCTGGGTTTCCTCAAAGGCCATAAGGGTTACGTCAGGACGAAAATCATCGGTACTTTCAGGGCTGTTTCTGTGTTAATAGTAACCAGCGTGACTGTGAGCCACAATGAGAGATGCTGTCCTACTGTCAGCTGGTCCCTCGCACGATGAAATGTGAGCCTCAGTCCTGATAGTGATGCGACATGCTGGTGAACGAACTGGAACGCAGCCAGCTGCACACAAGAGGGAGTCGCCTGGTCCCACGTGCTGGAATGTGACGGTATGGGCGTACGGTTCAGCATTCCTAAGCAGATTTAGCCCTGTGTCTATTGTGTCATTATTCAGATACAGCAGTGTCTGCAGCTGCATTGTACAGTCTGTGTGGACAAGAAACACCTTCCCTCTCATACTTCAGCATAATGAGAATGAAAAATGACCTTATGACTTGCTTAACATAAGTCAATGGAGATTTAGATTGCAGCACTGGAGGTGCAACACTAGTTGTGAAGGCTTACAGTACCTTGTGTGGGTTATCGGTAAACTTCAGCTCATAATTGCAAAACTTTTGGTTTTAATATGGGGCTAATATAAAGAAAAAATCCTTGAGTTTTGCTTCCATGTAGCCATTGTAAAATATGATTGGGGTGGAGGTCATTGGAAATGTCACAGGACCAAGAGTGATCTCCTTTCTTACATTTATTAAGCATGTTTAATCCACTAAGAGTCACCGACTGAGGAGGTTAACATTTTTAATTAAGGTTGACATAACTTTAATCAAAATTCTACAAGTTACGCTTCTGAGTGTGACCCATTTCTACTGCCGGATATTCTATTTAAAAAGCGCTAACATTTAAGTTGCTCAAGCACAGCAGCAGCTCCCTTTGTGGTATCTGAAGCAATCACAGATCCTCTCCTCCTCCGATGGCTGTTTGGCACCGAGGCTGCGGTTATGGCTTGGCTCAGGACTGACGGCCTGTGCGGCACTACAGGGCTAATAAACAAGCAAGACCCTCAGAGGTTCCTGTTAACTTCAACCACATGCAGCAGGTTAAGGACTTGCATTCTGTCCCGTGACAGGCACAAGTTTGTTCTCGTACTCAAATCACATGGAAGGATGTCTTCTTGGTATTAAGAACATCCTTGGTGTGATATGGATGTAAACAATCAGCAATTAGAACATGGCTAGAAGCTAACTCCATCCATCTTTTGTAACCACTTATCCTATTCAGGGTTACAAGGGGTCTGGAGCCTATCCCAGAGGCTACAGGCACAACGCAGGGAACAACCCAGGATGGGGTACCAAACCATTGCAGGGTACACTCACACAAAGGCAATTGAGTAACTCCAACACAACTAAGCATATTTTTGAACTGTGGGAGGGAAACTGGAATACCCAGAGGACACCCCATGACAACACAGGGAGAACATACAAACACCACACACGGAACCATAACAGAGACTCGGACCCAGGTCCCAGAGGTGTGAAGGGACAGTACAAAACACTGCACTACCGTGCCACCCCAAGCCAGCAATGCCACAGAGTGGACATTAAATGTTGAATTGTAATTGTTTCATCTTCTCAGAAAAGACTCATAGGATTCTACACCCTAGATGATTGGACACATTAGCATGAAACAAGGCTGGCATCCCTGGTCCACTGCACATAGTACCATGTAATGTCTTCTGACAAGTAACCTTCTGCCTGTCTAGAAGTATTGCATGCTACGTGGTTCAGTTTTACCATCAAATTTACCTATAACAGATGTTACATTATACCACATGCATTTAAAATTTATGCAACACAGTTCTTTTTGCTATCCCTTTCCTTGGTTTGTATAAGTATTTAAAAAACTGAAAAGAATCTGTATTTTATGTATATTAGTTAAGAGTGCTTTTAGAAAAATTGTCAGATCCTTGTGGCAGTCTCAATGCTACAGTAAAATACATGAAATCTGTACATAAAATATTTTGATCTTGCTAATGCAGGGTTGTTGTGTCTCACGGGCTGAGAGTGAAACATGCAGTTCAGCCCCATTGCTTGCTGTCACGCCACACTTGTAATTTCTCATGCTTGGGATCAACCGCATCCTGGGTGGTGTTGTGTAGTTAAATTTTCTTTAGTGAGTCCAGTGCAAGTGCTTGTGTTATGACTCTGAAGAGTGCACTGCCGTAAAATAACCACGAATGTTCCACCGCTAATGTTCTCTCTGTAGTTCAATTATATTGCCGTTCTAAAAGAAATTGTTAAAAATGAACCCTTACCCCAAATATAGTCTAAAACTGCAATCTGAACTATGCTCACCTAATCCCAAAGTGTACCTCTCAGGACGTCAAACATTACACTCTCCCTAAACAATTGTTAGCGACATAACAGAAGGGCTGTAACAGTGCTATTGCTGTCTTATTCTCTCAGTGTCTTATCCTGTATAAGGTTAGTGTTTGTGTGTGTACTTTGAGTTCAAAGTAATTCCCTTGGCAAAAAAGGGATTGAGAGCAAACCAGAGGGGTTTTTTATGTCTGTGTGACCACATGTGTGGTGTCACTCGCCGGCATGCTTGGTTTTCCTCAAAGATCAAATGTATTTATGGAATAAATGAGGGCCACATGGAAGAATGTCTCTGGAATAATTAGATCCAGATATTGTTTTAAGAGTGATTAATGTGCTTTGGTTGCAAAGCTTTTTGTCCAGCAACATTAAAAACAATAATCAGCTGTGAATTAAACATATACTCCGTCCATCAAATCGTAAATGTTTTGAGAGAGGCAATCAGGCACTATATGTTAGTATACGAAAGAACTTATGTATATTTATCAATTTATTCATTACACAACATAGAAAGCTTCTCTACGTCCAGTTACAAAGAGAAAACAGCACATGTAATGACAGGTTTATTTTTATTTGTTCCTGCAGTATATTTACTGAAGTAGCTCAGGTTAAGTGCAGTGGTCAGATACACTACAGCTTGAACAGGGGTTGAGCTGCTGTGTAATGAAAGAATAGAAGCCTCATGATTCATTTTAGTTGTGCCGGAAATTCCGAAATACGCCAAAATTCCCCCTTTCCCGCTCTTCCATTTCTGGATAAGGATTACTATTTGCCTCTGTTTAGTTGTGGCTGGTCATAACAGACATTTTTCTAATGCCAAAATATTCACTGCTACTCCACAACAGCCTGAACCACATTTTTGGACATTGACTCCTTTCCATCTCTACCATAACTTATTTTGCAAAGATGAATCAAAGTAACAGAGGAAAGTATTATGAAATATCAGATTCCTATCCCACATGAGATTTATTAGTTGATAAGAGTACAGTGCAATTTTTAGCCTTATATAGTTGTTATGTAGTCATTTCATGCACAATTTACATACTTGGGAGATATCTATCTGCTTATTAAATGACGAAAAAACTGAAATTGTGTCCTTGTAACAGGCCTCTTTGAGGCCATGAAAAAGTCAAAAACAGCATCACCATCAGGAGGTAGGATTACCCAAAATGTGTTTTTATAAAAATGCATCTTTAATGTGTTAGCGTGTTTGTCTCATACTTCTAGGACTGGGTGAAATTGTTGACCTGGAAGTGTGTTTATGAGGAGTTTGAGTGTGCCCTGGGTATTTTGGCTACCTCCGTTGTTACATGCAATTTGGGTGAATTGGGGCCTCTGAATTGGATTTAATATGTGGTTGTTTTTTGGAAGCAATGTTAGCATCAGCCAGCCTGTCAGAAATTTTTACTTCCAGCATTCAGGCACATTTCCTCAGCTGGGACAAAGTCAGGTAACAAGCACATTCGCTGAGCTGTGCGGTAAATGCACTCAGAGCCGGAATCCTCCACTCAACATCTCAGTGATGTAGCCTGATCTGATGTCCATTTACTTATTTTCAACTCGTGTGTCTCGCCTTCTGCCGTCTTTTGTTTCTGTTCCTCCATGGAGCTTCTGCTAATCCTATCTTCATCCCCATCCCCAATGAAACCCCTGTTTCTTTGCCCTATGCCTACGTCACATGGTTCTGTTGTCATCCCTTCAGGAATCAGTTCTATAAACATCTATACATCACCCAGAAGCTTTCCACTCCCTAAAGATGAGGTTTATAAAAACTCTGCTATCATGCAAATATGAAACATGATCATTCATAATACTTGAAAACTTCGCATATATTTATTCATGCTAAAATATTGTGAAATCTACCTGATTATGTAGTTAACAAGCCAGACGTCACTCATCTGTTGGGCAGAGGAGTATCTCCTTGAAGCATAGTACACTATTATGCAAATAGCGATAAAATGACCTTAAATATATCAATATATCATAATATCAATCTAACACAATTAAGACTTGTTTTGGCACTATCCTGCCTTTTACATTTGTCTAGATTGAGTCAGTTACATAAGGTGAGGCTTTGCCTCCACAGTTTTGTTTTAACTGGCCAATCAATACAACCTTAAAACCAGCTAAATGAAAAGTCTGTAATGACAGGTTCACAAGACAGTCCGGCGGAAAGTGAGATAACCATTCATTAGTTTTTCACAGTTTGTTTTGCTGAGCTTCTTACGAAACATCTGAGGTTCCTGACAACTAACAAGCAAATCATGGTCATGCCTCCTGGAGCTGTGAGGGCAAAAGAAACTTTAACTCCATTTCTTGATATTGTAGCACCCAGGGCCGCCCCTGGCCAAATTGGGGCCCTAAGCAGAATTTTATTTTGAGCACACTAACAATCTTTTCTAACAACTTTTATACCACGTTCTTAGCGGTAAATTGATCTTGACAGCTGTTGTTTTACGTCTAGCTTATAAATTGAAGAACAGTCATAGATTACTAAGCACTTGTTGTAAGTCGCTCTGGAAAAGAGCG
>JAODKC010000044.1:10583161-10616780 GCA_026777985.1 Mormyrops attenuatus | reverse complement strand
ATTAGTTAGGTTCTCCCCAAACGAGCTTGATGGGCCGAATGGCCTCCTCTCATTTGTAAATTTCTTATGTTCTTAAATTTCTTAAGTGGAGAAGTATTTCAATAGCAGGTGACATGCTGCATTAATAACATACTGCCAAGGTCAAGGTCAAGGTAAACTTTATTAAGCCAGAAGTTCTGTGTTCATTTCCCAATAACGTCCCTGGAGAATAAGTTCATATGATTGGTGGAGCAGGGCAATGGAAAGCCAGAAGACAGGACTAGAAGAAATATCAAACGAATGAATTACTAAACAGAAATACAACCACAACAAACCAAAACTATAACAGACATCACAGGAGTACAAAGGCTGGGGCTCTGGAAGCAACGAGACTCTGCCCAGTATCTGGCAAACCTGGGCCTTCAGGTCGTGAGTCCCAGGCAATACACACATAAAAGTATCTATTCCATGAAACTTTATGATTTTTCTGTGCTTATAAGAAAGCAGGAATACTTTCATTGGCATTAAAATGTCATCGTAAACAATTGTTACAATTGCATACATTATTAAATAGTTTGTAGCCCATGGACAATTAATTGTCAGTTTTTGCTAATGAAGTTGAATATTTGTTAACCAAATAAAATTACTGTAACCTATTTAACTTTTGTTTATGTAATCCTTAAAAGGTTGTTTGAAAAAAAAATTAGGAAAGAGTGTAAAAACAATTAGATTAAGAACTGGCCCTGGGAGCGAAACGTTTCATGATTAAGTTTAATTAAGAAGCTAACTTGCGATGTCTAAACCGTCACGGTCTAGTTAGTAAGCTACTAATTAAGTTTGCAGCAAAAGTAGGTAGCACTGAAAAATATCTGCATTTCCTTTTGAATTAAGGTATCCGCAATGCAAACTGAAAATGATGACAATATGCAATATGATGGAGAATGAAAAGGTATGTAATGCACAAGAGCTATGAAGATTCCGTGTAGCTTGGTGGCTGGGTGGTTTCTGGTTTCTGGTAGCAAGGTCCATCTAGGCTAGGCTGTGTAAACACAATATTCATATTGCCTCATCTACTTGCTGTCAAGGTCATGATTTAATTACAAGGTGTGGTTTTGGAATGTGAACTGACTTGCTCCAAAGAAATTCCTGTATAGAGGAAAAAAGTCATAATTCAGTTGCTTAACATTTTGAGTGTTTCATCCCCACACACTTTACATCATTTTAGCCATTTGTCTGAATTTGTATTTTACTGAAGCAGTTTAGCTGAAGGGTTTAACGACAGACTGCTCAAGGATGCAGATCCATTTGTACAACTCTCACAGAAACGTGACCGTGCCTGCTCATCTACAGATAGTGCAGACAAGATGCAGTTTCAACACCTATCTTTCTGTGAAGATTTCTTTACAGCAAGAGAAGTGAAAGCTGTCTATCAGCTTCCTCCCATGACAGGAAGTGGCTGCGTACTGAAACTTCCTGGTTGTCATTTCCTCATGGGAAAGGCAGCAAGAAGTAGAACAGGAACCTTGCTTCCAAGCTACACCGAAAGCCATAAAAATAGTTCTGAAGTTCGTTTTTTTAGCAAAATGGTTTTGCTGCTTCTAGTTTCTGTTCTTTTTTTCTTAGCAGAAGGATTGTACTGCTTCTAATTTGAGCCCTACCTTCTCCTTTAGTATAGTGTCAGACGTAAAAATTTGAAACAAGGATTCTCTGTGCTTCCACATCAGCTTAGGTAGAACTATTCAAACTGTATTAGAATAATGGAAAACCTTGGACATCAGCATTTCTCTTTCCTGATTCAACAACAGGTACTGGTATAGCTGATCACTTTTCTGAATGTTGAGCTTTTTTTCACCAACTTTTTTTCCACCGCTGTCCTGGTTTTTCAGCAAGCCTAGAACAATCGCTGTTTGAGGCTGAACACCTGAAACAGGCAAACTAGTTTGTTCATTCGCTGGATGACACCACTTCCATAGGAATGAGTATCACCCTCCTGAATTATACTGAAGCAGAGTTTTTCATGGATGAAGAAGAGAGCGTCCCATTATAGCCTTGAATTATCAGTACAGTATTACCCAGTTTCTCAACTCAATGTCAAATTAAGACAAAAAAAATCACTAAAATCATTTAAATGACACGTGTGCATTTCTGTGTGCTTGCTCTAGTGTAGTATGTAAGGTGTTTGTGAGTTTCTGTGCCTGTCTGTGTACGTGACGTCCGTGTTTGTGTGCATGAGAAGCTTGTGTGCAAGTACGTGTTTCTCCATACAAGGTATTTACATTTAATGAAGCTTTAAGTCATAGAAAGGCTTTCATTTTTAATCATTACAAAACATGCATAATGAAACACAAGCCACACTAGTATGGTTTAAGAATAAGCAACTAAACATCCCTCAATGGCCTAAATGTTTGACTCCTATTAAAATCTGTAGAGGACAACAGTCCATAGCTGATCTCTAACACCTTGAAATTACCAGTAAAAATTTGTAAAAATTACAGGAAGTTTGAATCAGTAGAGATCTACGATTTTGTGCCGAAACTGATTCCAACACATACTGTACTGAGTATGCGTTCTGAATGGCAATCTATATTTTTACCCCTTAAGTAGTGGTATGCCTAAGTGGCAGAAATATTGTTATCTCTAAAGCCTCATCTTACATATAGAAAATGTACCTTCCAACCTTTGGATTTAGACCATTGCAAGGATCTGAATATCTGTGTGCATGTATCAATATTGTTGTATAGCAGGTATTTCGACCAAAAGCAGATTTTCCATCTTGCAGTTTACACACTGCTTTTATTTGGCTTTTTAAGGGTATCGCAGCACCATCCCTGTTGGGACTGACATAAGCTTTTTTTTGTGGCCAGCAGTTGTTTATCTCCTTCACCAGTTTCCTGCCTGTTTTGAACCAAAATGTATACTGACGCAAAGTGATGGAAAGATATGCAGCATAGGTGGGAAGAATTAGGCCATAAAGGGCAAAGAAAAACAAGTTTGCTCCACCCCCGCCCAAAACATCTCAGTGGTGATGCCTGCTCATGTGGGAGGTGCTGCTTTATGTTACATTAACATTATTATACGTTATCTACATGCACAGCACACAAGGATTTGCAAACCGCAGGTTTCCCCATTTTTAACAGCTGCATAATTCCTGAAGACTTCCAGGTTATTGTGATCACCTGTGACTCCCAGCCATGCTATAAAAACAGTCAGGCAAACATTTTATGCAAATTCAATTTGCTGGGGGGGGCAGTGCTGTAGTCCCTCCTATTGGCTGACGATAATTAAATAGACGGTGGGAGTAATTAGCATAACTGAACTAATTAACTTCATGCAAAGAGGTGAACTGAAGGTCACGTAAGCCTTTATAGTGAAAGACCATATTGTGAAATGGTAAAATTAAATCAAAACAAGTGATTAAAATATTAGCCATTGTCAAGCCTATTCAAAAATGTTTCCAGCATGTCACGCTACCAACAACATAGATCAAGGTGAGGAACAAAACCAAAAGCAGTACACAGATGCAGCCTATTTAAGTGGGTGGTCTTGGTTCATTCTATGCTGCAAGTAAACAATTTTATATTTACTTCCATTATACCACTGTCAGTCACACTGGCTTTGGTTTTTATCACCTCAGAGTTAATCCAAAATGTATCTGAAATTTGTGAGTCCCTTTTGAATTTGAGGCTTATTCAAATTTTATGCTCAAGGCCAAAAATAAAACTTGGCTGGAGAAGATGACTAAATGCAGCCGGCACATGTTGGAATTAGTAAAATTCTGTCTCACAAAGACAGCATTGGGCTGTATTTCTACAGCAGGTAGGGTGCAGGTAAAGGACTGGCAAGCCAAAGTGTGGAAGAAAAACACGATACCTGAGCATAGTACTGTTTCTTTCTGTTTAGATACAATACGACTAGCTACGCGAATACACTGCTGTAGTATTAACACGCTCCCCGTAAATCAGTCACTATACAGACACACAGCGATCCCCAGAAGCAGTTTCATTTCCTCCTTAAATCTACATTAGAAGGAGGATTATTCAAATTGAAATGGGAACAAGTAAACAAAATGGTTTTGCAGGACTGAGCAAATGAAATCCAAATAAATGTGTCTTGTAGGAAAAGTTAAATATAGTACAAGTGTTCTTAATCCAGTAACATGCTCTCGCTACAGTATAATATCTGGAGTAAAATGACAGATCCTATTACTGTAATCACATTAGGATATCACTGCATGCATTTAGGTTTAGCTGCTTAATTGCTTCCCCATTATAAATGCTGCTCATGTCTGATGGTAATACGGTATAGCTATATTGTAAAAAAAAATGTAAATCATGGAAGGTTGGAGGATACATCATTAACCTTTTAAGTTGTTGTACTTTAATCAGGAATGCAATCTATGCCAATTACCCTTTTCAGTTGCAATTTTGCAACTAACAAGTTCACAGCTAACAAGTTTTGACAGGAAAAACACAAGGAATAGGAACATTAATCAAACACACACACACATTGAGAACAAATGAAATACAAATTAGTCTTTCAGCAATCCTTTCAACGCACAATGTAAAATATCATCATCAGGGGTCATAGTCATTAACAGCTGTCTTTGTTGCTGGTCCAAACTCAGTACTTTCTCCACTTCATGACATACTTCATGACATACTTGTCAAGCCTAGACACGCTCGGTGTGCCCCACCTGCTGAGGTCATACCATCCTCCACAAACACCAGGAATTGACAACTGACACCATGTGACAGGGGACTCTTTGTGTTTGCAGGGATGAGACTCTGTCAGTCCAAATAAAAAGCTTTGGATCAGGTTTAGTGCTTGCAAAAATAATAATGGTAATGATCTGGGGGGGCTGTTATTGTCGTCTTGTGCCATGTAAAGCTTGATCCTGAGTGGTGACACTGTGCTGGCTTCGCTCCGCAGGGGAGACACTAACCCCAAGACAGTCTTTTGCACAGGAAGCTGGTGTATGTGCCTGCTTCAAGAATAATTGGGTGTCAGAAAAAAATAGATGTAATATCTCACTTTGACAGTATTTTGGTGTGCATCATGACTAATATTGTTTTTAGGAGCACCTCTCAACTCCACCAGACCTCCACCAGATATCATTTCATAGATACTACCTGGTTTCTATCAAATTGTCTTTTTCATTTGCATTTATTCGTGTAGCTAAACATTTCTAACTAGTGACATTATATTACATTTTTACTGGAGCAAATCAGGCTATTTACCTTGCTTAAAGGTAAAAGCAAAAAAAAAACAGCAGGGATGACTTGAACAGGCAACCTTGATGTCTCTTTTGTAAGTAATAACTTGTCTTGCAATGCATGTAAGAGAGCAGACAACATCAAATCCTGAAACATAATAAGGTAAAATATTGGGGCGAAAAGTATTGTGATTTTTAGACTTAACTGTAGATACTCTGTTCCATATATTTTCCATTCCTCTGTGTCCTGTGTGTTTGCCCATGTACTTCTTTCCTACTTTTCATTCAAGTTAAGGACAACATTTATTTGTCATAGCAATAGCGTTCTGGGCTAAATATAGAATATTGTACCAACACCTGCAGTGAGGTTTGCAATGCGCGCAAGAGCCTTATAAGCTCTGAAACTAAAACAAGAACGTTGCTAATTCATACTACGGTGAGCTATTTAAAACTTGAGCTGATCAAAGAAAATATCACTATATATACAGTATCACTATATATGGTGCTTATTTTACAAATAAAGCTGTCTCACCCAGATACAACATTGTTCCTAGGGAATGAGTTTCTGCCTGATGTTGACCTTGCAATCAGAAATCAGTAGTCTAATGTACACGTGGACCAAAATTCTGATGGGCAAGAAAAGCCTTACAAAGTGTGAGGTCTCAGTCTTCTGCTGATTACAAAGCAGAGTCTGTTGAGGAGAACAGACCACAAACTTAAGGGCAATGCAAAAAAATAATGAGCAGCTTGCTTGTTTGCTGAATGGACTAAACTTCTCTCATTCGTACTAGACCTGCTGTGTACAATGGTTTTCTTAGTTTAAACAAGCCGTTCCCTAAATGCTACACACACACACACACGCACACACACACAGACACAAACCCTGAAGCGCATGCCTGTCGTTCTCTGTGTTTCTAGACACAGTGTCTGGGCCTCCATGTGGCGTGTAGCTCTATCTTAACCGACTCTGTGTATCTCATTTTGGATAAAAATGTCTGATAAATAAACATACAAACATTAGTCTTTCTCTAACTTACTAGGCCTGGGTAACACACAGGTTTGGGGGGACAACTGGGGAAGTTGTCCAAGGCTCGGGCCCTGGTGGGAGGGACTGTGCATCATGGGGGCCCGGATTTGTCCCGTGCCCAGGAATTATGCATGGCGGGCCCAAACACACGTCTGCATGTGTGTCTCAAGCATCACAAATACATGTATCCATAGCAATTGCTCTATGTTTGTGCCTAAAATTTCAAACTGCCCTCTGCTTCTAAGAGCATCTGGGTTATTCCTACGGCTTGCTATGCTAAATGTCATGCTGCATCTTTGTAAACGGTTAATATGTCACCGTAGGGCACCAGTGTCCTCACAAAATTGTGGAATTCATCAGTAGGCCCAGGATACTGAGCACTGCATATAAGGCACTGCATTCTTGATAGAGGGCACTGGATACTAGATGCTGGGCTCTGAATACTGACTATTGGAACACATACACTAAACCCAGAATACTGGATGCAGGTTGCTAAATGCAAGACACAGACGGGTTTTTTTAACCTTATGCATCCAATAGGAGCGACTGATGCTGCACATTAATAATAATAATAATAATAATAATAATGATTATAATAATTATCGATACTTTATTAATCCCCATTGGGAAATTGTCTTTTACGCCTCCCTCAACTTGCTCTTTATAGAGCAAGCTGTCTGCGAAGGGCTGCCACCTGTAGTGGCGCCCAGGGAGCTGGGGGTTGAGGGCCTAATAAGTACATAACTATGAGTATGCAGAAGATTAAAACCAGTAGTAAGACAAGAATTTTTACGGATGCCCCATAAAGTAAGCAGTGTCCTCCCTCTTAAAAGAGACCAGTTTACCATTTTTTTGTTTTTAGATAATGTTTATGCTGTGTGTACTCCTACAACTGCACTCTTTTTGGCTCCAAGTCCAAATTCAGGCTCTGAGACAAAGATCCAGCTGCAAACCTGGATGTATTTAATGCACAGTTGCGAAAGGGAGCACATGAGCAGTGCACACTTCACTCCTACATCTCGACAGAACTGCTTGACGGCTTAATTGTGGAAAGTAATGTTTATTCCGTCATCAAATCAATAGCTTTGGGTAGCGCCAAGAGCAGCACTGAGATGGAGACTTACCCTGCCCTGGTGTTGTCATGGTAACAGCAGCCATAACAATAACACAGCTGAGAAAGATTTCACTGGGCCTGTGCTAATGCATGCTCTCGCACACGGCTGAGATTAAATGAGCTTTTCCCTCCCCCGTAGCTTAGGGAAATATGCTAATATAGCAGCCTGCAGAAGATGAGTAGGCCTACTGATGTAGGACACTGGTAATAGTTACAACAAGAAAGCCATGGGGAAACAGCAGTTCAGTACTTGTAAAAGTTAACCTTCCCAGACCAAACATCTTGTTTTCCCCAGAATGAAACCATATCAGAGAAGCCATCTTCCCCTTTGACCAACCATGTTTCTCATTGAGAAGCTATGCATCTATCACAGTCTGTTTACCCTGTAAGTAAGGTTTGTTTTATCAGGCACAAAAGCTTTTTTTGCAGCCCAATATAAACAAAAAAGCAGGTGGGTGTCTCATTTGTCTGAGGTCCTGGACTGCAAATGAACTCAGGTGTGATTCCTCCTTTATTTCCACCAAGGAGAAAGCAGTCAGCTTAGGTCAAAGCATTAATAGATAGTGTATTGTGCCCATAACTGTGTCCAGGATAGCAGGTTGGAAAATCGACAGATGGATAATTTATGGTGCATTTCAGTGTATGATGTATTGCAAATCTGTTTTTGTAGATTAGGAGTGAATAGATCATCTAACAGTTGAACATATACCATGGTGCTGAAATGCTTACTGCACATCCACTTTTAGCACATCCACTACATGAGGTGAGTGTTCATACTCTCCTGAATACCTGCAGAGATGGGTCACTCCCAAAGCAAAACCATGTTTTATACAAAACATTACTTTTCATAACAGCGAAACCTGAAGAATAATCTAACAAAAAAATGGATAAATATATAATGCCTGCTATACTATCTGTGAAAGCGTGCGAAAGCTAATGACCAAATCAGTGAGATACTGAGCTGGCAAACACTGCAGTCTCTGGGGAACACAGACCGGCCACATTCTCCCAGACCAAGACTTCGATCTTCATCCTCAAGGGTAACAGAGCCTGTCATGGTCGATGTCACACTATGTAATATAACCTGATACCCTGTATACAGCAATGTACAGCGTGCACTGCTCCATACTTTACAATGTGACCTGACAGAGTTCTTTCCATATCGTATGACCTGATGTGGTCCACTCCATACAATAAGGCTATTCAGAATAGCTTAGCTTGATATTGCTCAAGCCACACAGTATAACTTAATTTGACAAGCTGCATTATTATCATACCTTACGTAAAAAATATGATATAGTGCGATAATAACCTGTCCATATTATAAAATACATTATACAAGGTGATGTGACAGGACTCGTATTTTTTAGTATAATCTAAAATGATCCATCACAATGATTGGTCACCAACAATTCCATACCTCACAATATTACTATGAGAAACTACAGCATATTACTACACTCTCCACTACACAGTGTGTCAAATGTAATGGCCCTCCACATCTAAGATGTTCACTATTCCAAGCTAATAAATGTACCTGTAGTTTTTTTTTTACATCTTATAGACTTTATTATATAGGTTTTTGTTTTGCAAAATGGACACAAACATAAAACGGCAGCAAGAAAAAAAGCGATGCAGCTAGGATGGGGCAGTCCTTTTCTGCGTTTCACTGTTTCTCTCCATGCATCTGACTGACAATACGTTGCCCAGGCGACCAGCACACGCATTACTAGGGGGTCAAAGCCATCTGTAATTCTATTGGTTGTAATGCCAAAACCAGAGCCAATGAGATTCGGTATATTTGGGGCAATGGGGGAGAGGGAGCTCCTCCGTATTGCCCACATGAAGGCTGCCCAGAGACTGTTACAGTAACTGAACATATGATGCCCACAGTACATATAGAAAACCAGACCTATAATGCAATGAACACAGTTTCCATTTACATGTATAATTCGTTGCTATGAGTCTCCAACACAAAGGGCACAGATACTTTGTCTGTAATGGTTTATTCCTCAAACCAAAAATGTTCTGTAATGCATCTGGACAGATACCTGATTTATTCTTGCCCTATGCCACTACAGTTTAAGGTACTCACAGTTTAATATGTGAAATATGAATCAGCCTTATTACATACATCTGCTTCCACTGTGTCAACCTGTATGCCTGGTGATTCAGTTTCCATTTACTCTGTTTCCAGAATATAATATTCTGGTTCACGTATCCAGTACTCAATATTGAAGTAGACAAGTTTGCTTTCAGGCTTTCTTCACAATCCTGAAAAAAGTACTCCAGGTGAAGTCTTAGGATTCATCCTTTGGTTGTAGGTCACTTAAACTGCTGAAATGTAATACGCACCTGTGCATAAATGATACAAATATCAGTTATAAGCTTATTTTGTAAAACTTGCTTGTGAAACAACCATGGATGCAAAATCTCATACATCCACCGGATGAATCTGCTTCCCTTTGATTCATCTGGGCCAGTGTCCATGTGCACTGAATCATGGTCATGACGATGCAGGCAGCATAACCTCTACCACGGCGACGGCGAGTGAGCAGATATCACCATCGTCACAGCGATGGCAACCAAGCAGCTATCACTGCCACTGTGGCGATGGCAAATGGCGCGGTGATGCACTTGGCCGGCAACAAGTTTATTTCTCAAACCAGAAATTTCACCATAATATTAAGACAGGAATCCATCAGACCAAAGGAAAACTTTTACAGCAGTAGATCAATTTAACAGATAATACATAACATTTAAATAAATGTTATAGTTTTTTTCATCTCATAGACTGAAATCTTTTGGTCACAGTCCAGTAACTGCACTGGTATGGCAATTGACAAGTCTGTCCAGCAAGTAGGCATGTCTTACAGTGTGGCTTTATCTCGTTAGCGGTTGGAGCCGGGATTTACGTCAGCTTTGTTTTCCAACAGCTATTTTGATGTGTTGGAAAAGTACCTCAGATAAGGGATGCTGTCATCTACAGGAATTAGAATCACATGTAATGTCAGATGTCCCAGGGAGGCTTTGTGCGACTTTTTTTTGAAGGAACACTGTCAGTGACACCATACCGCTTCCAAATCCTCTTTGTTTATCTTTGACAAGACCAACGACAACTCCTGTTCACCTCCACCTTTGTTAATATGGCCACCAGGCTACTAAACACAGGTTTGAAACTGACTATAATACCCATCCAATAGTTTCCCTGTTTCTAAACCACTTTTGGTTCTCTCAAACAAAGTTGTACCCACATTCCAGGTATGACATAGAACGACTGACCTACTTATTCTACAGGAAAATAAACCTGGAGACAATAAAAGGCCTTATCTTGGATTTGAGAACTTTTTTGATAACAAACGTCACCGCTGCATTACAACAACATTAATCTAGATTAGTAAAAAGTATTAATGCTGTATCGTATTTAAATTCGTCAAGGTAAGAGAACCTGTCCATCGAACAAAATGCATCTCGTTTTATAGCCGCCATATAAATAAATATAACTGCACTTGTGTAGGCGATTGTGTCTACTAGAGAAGCAAAACAAACCTTCCTCAGAAAAAGAAAATGATGGGTCAGAGAGTTCAGGGAGAGACACACATTATGTAATGAGTCTGGTTTGAATTTTCCCAGAAAAGTAAAAATGCCTGCGATGGGTTGGTGCCCCATTCTGGGTTGTTCTCAGCCTTGCGCCCATAGCCTCCAGGATTGGTTGCAGACCCCCCACGACCCTGAATAGGACAAGTGGATTCAGAAAATGGATGGATGGATAGATGGATGGATGGATGGATAGATGGGTGGAGGGTTGATGCATGGATGGATGGAAAAATGCATCTCCCTACCTTTTCCATAATACATTTCCTAACCCAGGATCATGTGGACAAAGCAAACAAAACTTTCAGTACAGGCATGTTTGCATAACAACTGGCAACAGAAACTGGGGACTCCCACAGCCAGTTCTCCACACTTGTGACTGCAGCAAATGAAGATCCCCACAGAACAAGATAAAGACAGCGGTTTAAGAGCACTGCACCTGCAACTATTTTTAATAATAGAACTGAAACAAATTATAGCAATTATAGCCAACATGCCTTGTTTAACGTGATACAACAAGTTGCGGGGTGGATACGTGCCACAAGGGTGTGACAGAGTTGTTGTACAGCGGTGTTGAGTCAAACAAAAGGCTTTGTGAGAGAAAATATATTAAAAAATACATATAAAAATGGATTCATATAAATAAAGTGTAAACATAAATCAAGGTCAGCTATAAGTCTCAATCGAAGCACTTGTTAATTCAGGGCAGGTGATCAATTGCCTTGCATACACAATGCATTCATTTAACCCAACCCCAGTTCTTAAAATCAAAGCTACAAGGCAAAATAATAAAACAGTTCAAATTTGAATCTTCTGGCCTATAAAGAACGGAATCAAGTCCCTTTACTTAGACATACCGTTAGGTTAAAGTTGGCTGTGCTAACTGCTACATCCGAAGAACATTACATGGTTTAACATACTAAAGGCCTGTTTAAGCTGCTCCATATGATTTGTGGATTCAGCAAACTCTGGAGTTTTAGTTTAAGCTATAGAGGGTTTCAGTTGGTCAGGCTGAGTGCTGTGTTTGCTAAAAACTGCAACATCAGCAGTGCCTAGAGACATGTACTGGCAGGCAGTTGGCTGCCAACAGGGACAGATGTGACAACGACCCAATGCTGTGTGGAAGCCAAGTGATCACTCTTATTATGCCAGCTAGCCGTGCCATGCCATAGTTCAATATTGCCCTGGCAATCCCTCATGCTCTGCTTCGTGACGTCTAAATATGCAGTTATAGCTAACCCTACCAGGGTTATTCTGTATTTAACATGCTCATCTATATACGTATTTATTCATTAAATACTTTTCTGTTTCATACCAGTAGTAAAGGCTGTCCCCAGGTTATGAGTGAAATGCGTTTCCTTAGTCTGTCTTTAAGTCTTATTTGTAGGTAAGTCAGAAAAATAACAAAACAGTGTACGACAATAATGAACAGTAAACAGTAATAATAAAAGTAAGTAAACAGTACTGTACTGTACCTTCAGCCGACGCACTGCTGAAGCCGCACCGTGTTTTCACAAGCATCACAAAGTAGTGTGTGTGTTCATTTTTACAAACTCTTGCGTTTGACTCAAAATTTTAATATAATAGGCTTTATGGAAGTCCATTCATAAGTAGGAGTTGTCCTTAAGTTGGACATTCTTAACCCGGGGACTGCCTGTACTCAGATATCTGGTTTCAAGCAATATTATAGCTCAATTCTGTCTATTGATCCAGGGTGAGTTTCCCGAAGCCTTCTTAACGCTACGTCGTTCGTAAGTTCTGTTTTTTAACATAGAACTTACGAACGACGTAGAGTTAAGAAAACTTCGAGAAACTCACCCCTAGTCATCTTTATCAAACCCCTACATTGTCATGCTTCCAGGAGCTGGACCACTCAACCAAAATAAATAATGTCTGATCATTATAATGACCCAGAGAACTGCACATTAACTTTCAGTTTTACTTGTAATCTGTGATAATTTGTATACATTTGTTTGTATCCGTTATGGTATTACTGCATTTCATTATTTTCCAGGGGTACTAGTGACTGTCTGTGATGGGAGGTGAGATATTAAATTAACCCCAACATGACAGTTTTAGGCAATGCTACATACTGAGTCACTGTGCCACAAAATCTTCTTCATAAAATTAAGTAACATTTTGCTTGGTCATTATGACCTACAGTGAATAAAGCAGCAATAGTCAGCTCAGCAGAGGGGGTGTATTGTAAGAGTACACACCCACTGCTTGTTAAAAGTTTATGAACTGGACTTGTGAGAAGACGGTTGCCAGTCCCAGCAGGATAAAAAATTTTTACACCCTAGAAAAAAGTTACTTGAACTTCTATGGTTCTGATTTTTTTTTTTTTTTTACAAAATATTATGCAATGTTCGGCAGCCTGTTGCATCTCTTTGAGTGAAGCTGTTCCTTTTTAAGCATCTCATGTTTATTCCTTATGACTCCAGACTCAAAAAATATACAACAAGCATATTCTGCTCTGATGGATACTTTTGTCATCTTAAGCATCTTAACATAAATGTGTTGGGGTCAGAAACGGGCCCATTGTGTGGAATTAGTGTTCAGAGATCAAACAAAATTACAAACCAGTGAACTGTAAAAACGTCTGTCATGTATTGGATGACCAATTAAATTACCAACCAAATATCACTGTGAGGGAGCAGCTTCAAAGTCAACGAGCAAGTTACTTAACAATTTTTTCTCAATTTGGGTAATACAGACAGATGTCTGTCAGATGTCTGTCGATTTTAAACATTATTTAGTCGTGCCACTCATACCTGGTGTGTCTGGGGTTAATTTGGGCCCCGGTCGTGCTTGAGCCAGGACCCACTGAAAAAAACACAGCTTATTATTCATTCTGTGCTCAGACATTACCTCATGCCCTGTTTGTTCAAACTGCTTGGCATCCTCCTGAATGCAGTCATTTATTCCATGCATGTTTGTAGCTGCATCCTCATAATATAACCCTAACCCTATGAAAGAGTCAACTTTGCTTGTTTTCCAGCATGTAAACTTTCCTAATGCTTTAAATTTGGCTTTGAACATAGAAATGTAGGGGTTCTTTCTTCTGGTACAGGAGACCACAACCTGCATACTAGTTTTTTTATTTCAGCTAACCTATTTTCACTTTGGTTTGCCTGGGAACAGTTCACAATAAACTGATCTGGATTCCGTACCTATTAAATGGACGCCGGACAGATACACGGGAAAATATCTAATTGGAGGAAATATACATAATTGCTAATGAAAATATAATTATGGTTAATCATCATCAGTTAAAATTCATCAAGAGGAATACAGGGTTGCCAGCTTTGGTCAGCTGGTTGGAATGAGATTTTCAATTCGATACAAGTCTGCACACACATGCACACGCACTTACATGTATGTAATAGTTTTACTACCTTGTAAATAGTTTGTAGGGTTTGCAAACTACCCCAACGATTTACATGTAGCTGATTTAAGTCTCTAATGGAATTATATAGACTTGCCGTAGTATTTCTTGCGTGAGACTTTGAAAGTGTGAGTGTCACGCCCGTTGCGTGAGTTGGTAATCCTTCGAGTAAGTTAACGATTCACGAAAAGTAAAATCCAGGATACGTGGTGCACTGGCAGGACCAGCAACTTAAATAATACCCAAGTAATTTCTAGTAATTGACAAATGATGTCTGACAAAGAAACGGTGACCAATTTCAATTACGAAACTAGTTCGTGCAATATATTTGGTCGGTTTCGTGGAGTCCGTCACCTAGTTCCTCCGTCGAATGCAGGTACGTTGTTTTAGTCATATACTTTTCCCCATAACGTGGTAACTAGCAGCCTAACATACTTAACTTAATGCAATGTTCTCGCCCATATTAATTTCAGATAATCTTAAGGGCGAATCATGGTAAATACTGCTTAATTACTGTGATCGCAATTAATTTAGCTGACGCCCAGTCCCTATAGTGTTTCAGCTTACGGACAATGTCCGATGTCTTACGGGCGCTCATCGGTTATAAGACAAACTATGCCGTCAGGTTTTGCTACGGATTTACAGACATCAAGGGCAGGGCTACTAGAGTTGATCGTTCTGCCCTATTCCCGTACAAGTACTTCTACATAATATTAATAACATTTTTTAAAAGTTAGGTGCGGATCCATTTTCTGTTCTTGGCGACCAGCCTCTTAAACCGATTCTATGCATCACCGACAGAAGCGACAGTACAACCGGTGGCGTGCAAATAAACAAGAAGCGGGAACATTTATGTGCTGTGACCTCGACAAAATGTGGAGTAGAAGGTAATGAACGTGTGACATCAACACGGGGTGGTTTCAGGAACTGGAGGAATAGTAGAGGGCGTGTGTTTTAGTAATCAGATAAGCGGAGTCCCTGAGCAGAGCTGACGCGAGCGAGGGCAGAGGGAAAATTGCACGCGCGTTCAAGCCACTTCTGTAACGGGGAAGAGATCCGAATAATCACCTTTTTATTTCATTTTTAAGGCGAATAGTTACAACTTTAACTATTAAGTATCAGGTTGTTTCCAGACACCCCGAGTGTACGAGTGTTTTTGCAACATAATTTTGAACGGATCTAAGCGGTTACGCAGGCTTTTCCGAACCTCGGCGGAGAACCAGCAGTGGATGGCATTCGTTTGCAGTGTTAAACCGTCTAAGACATGTAAGCACCGGTAACTTGCGAATCATAATTATTTTCCGGAAATTGTATATTTTTCTTTGTATGTTCCAGTGTGCAATCTGTGCATTTACCAGTAAGCGAGCTTCTCTACGCACCAGTACCAGTGCATGTGGGATCATCTGCGGCTGTAAGGAATACAAGAAGATTTAGTCAAATAAGTAATGTTCAAAAACGTAAATATTTACTTAAGATGTATCAACTCAAATAACAGAGAATTAAGTTTACCACGAAATACTTGGTTTTATGTAAATTAGTACACTAACAGTAATATGTAGAAAAACCGATGGTTAACAGAATATTCCTTCTATTAATTTTACCGTGTACAGTTCTGGGGCTAAAATGATGTCAGGGATAGCTACTTGGAGATGTACAGTGTTTATGTGTTTATTTTCGGGGTCTTGTTCTTCACTTACGAGTTGTGCGAGCACGTCAGCTAGGCTAACGCCAGCTATCCGTACAGGACGGGAATGCGAATGTGAGCGCGGGGGTGTGAGTGCGCACGCGCGCCTGCAGCGCGAGCGTCCTGCGCGTGGTTATGTGCGCGTGGTCCGCCGCGTCCGCTCCTTTACTGGTACGGCAGCGCGCGAGTGCTTCTTCGTATTTACAGTACAGCATTTAGCCTATGTACATTAATATTTCCTCTCCCCAGGTGACTGACTGGGAGCCCCTGCGAAAGTCCCTAACTCGAGATCGTTGTCAACAGACAATGGTTTGGTGTCATGAGCGTGTTCATCAGATTATGAGGGCTGAGCAGAGCGAGAGCGACGGATAGCATGGAGACCCCTTTCTATCATGATGACACCCCTGACCTTCCCCAGCTGGAAGCACTCCCACAATATCCAAGGCACCAGAGCCACAAGGTGATGAATAAGAGAAACATGGCCGGTCAGAGTTTTCCTGCTGCTGTGGGTGGTTCCCCTGGGCTGAAACTCTTACAGGAGCAGCCGGCAGGTTCAGGGGCTGACTGCAGGGCCAGCCCCACTGGCGTGGGCATCAGCGGCAATGCCAGCGGCCCTCTGCTGCCTGCGTCCGACATGAGTCTCCTGAAGCTGGCAGGCCCTGACCTAGAGCATCTCATCATTCACTCCCCCCAGGGCAGGGGAAGCTCCAGTCCTTTATTCTACCGTGGCCAGGTGACCAATGAGCAAGAAGGCTTCGCTGATGGTTTTGTAAAGGCTTTGGCCGACCTGCATAAACAGAATCAGCTGGTGGGGGCCCCCATATCTCCGTCTCCCCCTGTGCAGGGTGCTTACCAGAGGGGTGTGGGCCTTACAGGGGAGATGCCTGTATACACCAATCTTAGCAGCTACAGCCCTGCCCAGATGCCGCAGTCTGCGCAGTACCCTACCGGGCCCTTGGCTTACCCTGGCACTACACACAGCCGTGGCCCCGACGAGCCACAGACGGTCCCCGAGGTACCCCACCCGCCCGGCGACTCCACCGGCCCCTCGCCACCAGCATTGTCGCCCGTCGACCTGGAGACACAAGAACAGATCAAGGCGGAGCGGAAGCGGCTGCGGAACCGCATCGCTGCCTCCAAGTGCCGCCGGCGCAAGCTGGAGCGCATCTCGCGACTGGAGGAGAAGGTGCGCACGCTCAAGGGCCAGAACGCCGAGCTGGCCTCCACTGCCGGCCTGCTCCGCCAGCAGGTGGCGCAGCTCAAGCAGAAGGTGGCCAACCATGTCACCAGCGGTTGCCAGATCGCCGTGGGCTCTGCCTCGGCAGCCAAGAGCGGAGAGGCATCCGGCTGCTGAGCCTGCTGGGTGGGTTAGCTGCAGGGCTGGGGGCGGGCCAGGGCTGCCTTTCCTGACTGAGACTTTGCACATAACTTGGAAAGGAAAGAATGGGGAACCAAACTGGAATTACGCCCCACCCCTCATTGAGGGCCAGGCCCAGGAGTTGCTAGGGTGGGACACACGGTGCCCTATTGCCCTTTAACAGACTCTTTTTGGATCTTTACTACCAGATAGCAGTGGGCTGGTGACGCACTCAAAATTGAAAATGAAACTGGTAGATCTAAGCTGGTCATATCCTGACATATTTAAATTTATCTAAGTAAAATTTACTCAGATATTTCATAGATGTTTTGTGATTTACGTCTCCTTGGTAACTTTGACCGCGAGTGCAGTATCCACAACTTGAGGACCGCGCCATGGGAGTGTCTTGGATATATTGCCAAATGAACATTTTCTTTTAATGGCTTGATGATAGGTTTTCAAAAAACTCTTCATTTTTGTCTTTAAAGACTTCTAAAGGTGTCTTTTATAGTCAATGATGTCGCATTGCTTAGTTCAGACCTAATGGAAGTTTATGGTTTATGTGGTATGTTCATCTGCCAAGAAGCTAGTTTACTTTATAGAAGTGTTTTTTTTTTTTTCTGTCAAGCGTGAGTGAATTTTAAAGGTATCTTGGCACTCTCAGAGTGTGTGTACTGTATTGTCCCTTAGTGTGTCTTGGCGATATATATTTACAAAAAAACGAATACTGTAACTGGCAGTCGTTTGAAAAGGCTCATTTAACTCTGAAACTCTGTCATAAGCTCAGTGTATACAGTCAAAACAAGTCAAGATGTCAATTTAAATGGCAGTTTGTTTTGCTTTGTGCCATTCAGACCAATTGCTAGTAAGTGGCTTTCATAAACATCCAGAAGATTTGTGTATGTGTGTGTGTGTGTGTGTGTGTCAGAGACGGAGATTAAAGAAAAACAGCGTTGTGCCATTGTCACTGGATTACATCTGGACTCTGCTGGTCTGGGATAAATTTGTCAACTTCCATGACTGAAAGGATCAGGAAAAGGGCTTTCAATCATGAATATCTAATTTGTTCTGCTTTATATTAGGAGAACCTAAACTTGTATTTCTGCAGAGATGTTTTGTCACCTGTCAAAAAATGTATTTGGTAGGATGACCAGTTTTGCTGGGACTGATGAAATTGCACTTATACAGAATTTTAATATTTGTACAGTATGCTCTATAATGATCAGGTCCACATAGACCATGTACAGCATAATGCTTAATGGCTGTAATACTACATATATTTTGGGACAGTTACTTAGAGGAATACTATTTAAACACGCTTATGGTGTTATTACAGTTTGCTAATATGAGCTTAAATGTATTCTTTTGCAGCTGGGGACACAAAGAAAAGCTGCTTTGAGCACAGTGATACCAAAAGCTAAAGGTCAGTTTGTTTGACGAGTATCTTGTGCACATAGTAATGGCGAAAATGCAAGGTGTTGACGATCGCGGTGCTTACAGCCAGTGCAACTGGACGGCAAAAGATGGACTGGCAGAGAGACCTGCCGATGAAACACAGTAACGTTCGACGGTCTGGAAGAATATATTTATTTTTTTGAAACTTGAATACGGTTTAAATGTTATCTAACAATTCTATTTTTTTATATGAATTGTGTATTTTACATTTCACAGTTCTCGTTTGAGAGAGAGCAGTATGAAAGATGAAGCTACCAGACCTGGTAGCTTAACTGTGGCAATTGCAGACATTTATTTATTACGGTTCTGTTTAAAGGGCTGTCCTCTACGGCTACAGCTTTTGAAGGCCTATGACTTCCTTTGCCGCTGGAAAATAATGCCACGGTTATTTGCATTGGAGGTAGAGCTGAAACATCAGAGTGCTTGTTTACGTTTTCTTCACTGCTGCGATCACGGCATTTCCTTAGCTAGTCCACTTATATGAGCTAGCGGGCTGGGTATTCAGACTTTTTGGCTATCGAGTCTTGTTTTTTGTTTTTTTTTTTTCTGTTTTTGTTTTTAAAAAGACATTTCCAAAGAAAAAAATGACTTTGTGTGATGTCATTCCAGAGCAGAGTCCACAATTCGTGGATAGATTGTATGACAAGAAGGGAAAAGGTGAGTGCAGTGGTTTAATAGAAAATTTTCTAAGTATGAACTTTGAGCCATATTGTTTCCCTTTAGAACAAAGCCAGCCGTCACTGACTAATTTTGTTGTGATATGTTAATACGTGATTGTGGCCAGTAGTCTTGTGAAACCTCCTGCTTAGTTTATTCGGTATGATCCAATGCCCCACTGCATTCAGAGGGACCGAAGGAAGTCTTTGTTTTGGGATATACCTGCATTGACAGCGGGGAGGTGATGCCGTGCTGGTACAGTTTTAGCAGTGGTTATCAAGCCTAGTGCTACAGTGCATCTCCTTTGTTGATTTTACACACCACCCCTAACTAGCCCTAATTTGGGTAGTTCAGGGATTGACACTTAAGTCTGGTTGACCCCTCCCCACCTTACACATTGCATTTTATATCTTTTTATAGTATAACAGATAATGATGGAATATTGGGGATTTTTCTGACCACGCTTGGTAACCACTATCTCCGTCAGCTAGTACCTGTCATTCTGTCTGTAAACGATGAAAACTTGTTCACGTAAAAAGGGACATTTGATACTACTTTCATAGGTGGGGGTGGGGGGGGGGCTTGCTCTGTGTTTGTTTTTGTATTTGTTCTGAGAAACTGAACAGTTGAATTGAGTTGCTTTAAGTGTGTATCCGCTAAATAATCAGTCCTGTTCCGATAAGTTCTTTATGACACTGTGTTTGATCAGCTGAGATGACATGTTATAACGTGGCCGGCTGGCTCTCGTGTGGATTTCGTTTGCATACAGGGGCATGTTGTATCATGTCAGTCATCTCTGTGCAAGCTAAGATGATGGCAACTAAAAGTTTCTGACAGTTATGTCGAACACCTTTTACATAACGTTGTGCAGTTTACGCTGGATACATTAATGACGAAGTTGAACTTATAAAGCAAGAAAGTTTTAGCTGTTTTTTTCTTTTTTTTTCTTTTTTTTTTTTCCCTTTCCAGTACTGCAACAGCTGTTGGATTTGTGACCAAAGGTTTTCTGGTGAAAGTACCTTGAGATTGGTACTGAACTTGAATTGCTTTAGAGAAGAATATCCAACTTTATTAATGGACAGAATTGCACAGTTATATTGTAAAGGTGTATGCTGATATAATGATGTATTAGTAAGTACCACACACTTTGATCAGATTCAGGTTTACCCATATTTAATTTTTTTAAGTCAACAGAAAACATTGACTTTTAACTGAAGAGTGTCTTTCTTTGTATTTTTTTGTTTCATTATGTGTTTTGGTTTCAAATGATGTACAATGATAAATGTTCACTGTTGGATTGAAATGACCAATAAAATTAAACGAGTAGGTCCCAGGAAAAGGAACACTTGGTTGCCTGTATTCCCGGTACAACAGTATTTCCCCTGCAAAACCACCCCAACATCCATTTTCAGTCTTGCAAGCTGTAAAAAAGTATATGAGGAAAGGTGAAGCGGCAGACATAGCCCTGCCATAGGAAAAAAATAATGGGTAGCGCAGTGAAAGGTGTTTATCTGACAGGACCTGTTCTCTAGTAAATCATTCTTGTGATGGACAGGTGCCACACTGAAACGTGAACCTGTAGAGAAATGGGAAAACGGGCAGCGTGTCAAAGTGAACGTGTGAACCAGAAAACAGGTATCCAAGGTGGACTAGTACAGTTGAAGGAGATCAGTTTTTGTGCTAAAGCACGCTCCTATGAACGAGAGGACGAACATCATAATTAACAGCTGTCCGTGAGTTTGTGTCTGCCTGTTGGGTGTCTATTTTCTATAATAAGCAGCAGAAGGGGAGACGGGGAACAAGATACACGTGCACAGAGGTCTGTGCTTACTGTTTGTGTGTATAATGTATGCACATTCCATTTATCCTTTGTGTATCTAATACGGCCACAGCACTGTATTGTGAAAACTGTGAACACGCATAGAAACATAAGCAAACTACACGATGTATTTACATTTTATTGTAAGTAAATACTGCAGATACACACATATGTCATGGTATTGTTTATATATAAACATTAATGTGTTTGATGATGGTCTGAAAAAAGCCCAACTGCCATTAAATCTTGCCACTCAAATGACTACTGCTCAGTCCACTCAGGGTATTTTCCTTGACACCAACAAGTGAAACAAGTGGCGTGTAATCAGGACAACAGTTTTTGCCTCTGGGTTTTTCCCAGGCGATTTCCCCTTTAAGCCTGTTTTTCTCTCTGTTTCTCTCTGCGTGTGTGCAAGGTGGTTGGGGATGACTAACTCCTGCATCAGCCCACCTCCACGTTGCTCAGTAGAGGAGTAGGCCAAGCCCCTCCAGCATGACTCAGTCACAGGAGGTGGGGGGCGGTGGGAGATCTGTAGAGCAACAGCCTCATTAAACTCTCTCAATATCCCTGTCGTAAGATGGACTCTGTAGGTTTGGGCTACGCCAGTGTTTGTCAACCCGGTCCTCGGGGATCCCTTCGGAAACTCTTTTGCTCCCCCCCAGCTCCTGCGGCAAAAATGTGGACTGTCTAGGAGGGAGCAAACACATGGACTATCTGGGAGTTTTCGAGTAGCGTGTTCAGAATCACTCCCGGCTCCTGGTAGGGAACAAAAATGTGGACCATCTGGGGGTCCCTGAAGACCGGGTTTAGAAACACTGGGCTATACAGACTGAAAATACCAGACTGGAACTGCTATTCTAGTCAGGGTACGAGCAGGATTACACATTTGTTCGATTTTATGTTCTTCAGTGTCTTTGTGCCGATGATGAGCTTTCTTCTTCACAAAAAGACATATTACATAAAGCACGCTGTTCGTTTCTGGTGTCGCTCTTAAAACTGAAAATATGGTCAAAGGACTGGATTTGTAAGCGAGGCAGCAGCACCCTTAATGTTTTCTATGGGGTTGTTACACAGTGATTCCAGTGTCCAGGAATATAGTCAGATGTCAGAGCAAAGACGACAATCACGATACTGTAGCCAACAGCTTTATTTAGGGACATGGACACAGAGACTGTTGGACAGCATCCTGACAGCCTGAAATTGTGAAATGAGTCGGCACCAATAACAAAACTCCTTGCCAAATGTTTTATCTTCTATACCGTTTTCACTTTCCACCAGTCAGGGTTAATGGATGGTATAATCTAGATAATTGAATGGGTACAAATCCAACATACATTATTTTATGGTTCTCTTCATTTTTGTTGGCTCTGTGGGTAGCGCCGTTGCTGTGTAGGTCCAAAGTTTGGCGCTTGAATCCCACCACAGCAGTATATGGAGTTTGCATGTTCTCCTCCTGTTGTGTGAATTTCCTCCAGTTAATTCGGTTTCCTTCCACCATGCTGATTGGTGCCCCTAAATGTGCCTGTCGTAATTTGGCATCAGATCCATGGTGTCCCCATCCCTGGGTCCTAGCTGCTTGAGCTAGGCTCCCGACCAAAGTGGTTTAGTAGATGGCTGAATGAAAGGACAATTTATGGTCAGTTACTATTGATTTACTTCCTTCCAGAAACACTGGCCATTTCTTTTTTTTTTTAATCAGGCGTCTGTCACAGTGTACAAAACTGACTTCTCCGATGCCAAATGTTATACCAGGACAGGAGTCGAGCATCCAGTCGTTATGGCTGGAGCAAATTGAAATTATTCAGATCCTGTGCCATATAGGGTTTTTTTCTTTCATTTTTTTTCAGTCACTCTGTGTCATTGTTGGGATAATCTGACACTAGGCTAAAACGGGAGATTTTAACCTTACACCAGCTTTGGTACACTGTTGTTATTTCCTTCAATCCCCAAAGAATCTGATATGCTTCTCCCTTTTGATGACATAAAGAAAATGTAATACCTAAAAATAAATATTATGCTAGCAATGGGTTGTGAATATAGTATGGCCAAAATCTCCAGCTACAGTTGTTCTACAGGTTTTGTGAGACATTTTATGGCAAGGTTTTATATATCTTTCGTAACATTTAAAGAACATGCTAATGTGCAACGGTTGACCGAGATTGGACATGTTTGTGCCGTCTGCATATGCTAATGCGCTATGCTTGACTGAGATTGGATGCATTGCTTCTGTCAGAGTATGCTAATGCGCTATGCTTGACTGAGATTGGATGCATTGGTGCTGTCAAGACACATTTGTAGCTGAAATGGCCAAACTCATAAGGCTCTTCACTCTAAGAAGATTTAGGCATTCATTTGGCAGTAAACTAAATATTGTTTCACTGAGCAGTGTAACCAGCCTAATGAGGGAAGCATTAAGTCAATAATATGTTTGCTCATTTTGTTACATGTGGCATGATGGTTAAGGAAATGTGGGGCTTTTGGTGTAGCTGATGAATGTAAGTCTCAGATACATTAGAGGGCAATTTGCATTTATCATCATACTGCATGTTAGATAGCTGTTTTGGGAGGAATAAGTAAACAATACTGGGTACTAGTTACCCTGACCAATTGCAATACATATTTTTTTCTGTTTGTTAGTCATATGGGTGCTAACAAGGTCAATAAGGACATGGTACGTATTAATCCATGCAATCTGATGAACCAAATTTGGAACCATAATCATGTCTGCCTCTAATTGGAGATTAGGGAAAGATAACAGCAACGTGTACAAGGTAGAGCTTGAACCACCGGAGAGCACCGGCTAGACCCTAGGCTGTGTGTTCTTCTCGCTGTCTTCTCCCTGGGGAAGCTGGTGCCAAGCATATGTCTAGATTGTCTCACAGAAATATTGTCAGAGAACATTATTGCACATTTATCCTCAGATTAAATACAGTACACAAATGCGGAGAAGGACAGCTGACAAACACAAAACGTAATTAAAAATACGCAATCGAGCCAAAATACATTGGGCCTTTTATTCTGCATTTAACACTGGCAGTTAATAGTATGCAAAAGCAGAACAGGAAAAAGTGAAACAACCTTAATTAAGTCAGACCAAGTATTTACAAAAAATGCATGCAATACTCGAGAAATTCACCATTAAAAATCACTCCATTCACTTCATGTGCATAAATATTCTGTATATTCATTTTGCTATAATTATTTATAACTTCTCCATCCACAAACTATCTATTTCCCTACACACTTGCAGCCAACATTCCCCCATAAACACAAAGCCTGTTCCCCAAACATGACGTACAACCCTGTAAGTGAGGCTTAATGCAAACTGAATACAGGATATAGATGTAACTGATCTTACGCCACTCTGTCATTTGTTTGCATTTGGATGGCTCAACACTCACTTGAATTGTCAGTGACATAGTGAGAGCCGAACACATTTTTCTACTTGGGGGGTGAGGTAATGTAGTAATTTCATGGAAATTAGATGAGTCCCATTTTATTAGTTTTGTGCTAAGCATCTAAATGCTTCTGACTCAAAGTCGATCTTCAAAGTGCCTCATGTACCAATTGGCTTGAAGGATCATTGAAGGTTATCCCAGAATTACCCCCAGTGAGGGTGGGAGCTGGAAAAGTCTAACAAATACAAATATAAAATTCAATTTTCTACTAAGCTAAAGCAGGCCAGAGCAGACCCTCTGTAAGTGCTTTGGATTGGAGAAGTTATTCAGATCCCAGACAGGGCTACTGTATCTCCAGCCCTGTACTCGACATCCAAACGTACTCCATCGTTCATAAGAATAAAAACTGAATAAACAGAGTGTCTTACTGAATTTAGCCATTCTAGAATTTAGCTATTCTAGATGTGATTTCTACAATGGCACGATACCACAAAATAATATCTACCTAAATACAACTATTCAAGGAGTAAAGAAGTACTACAAAATGTATTATTGTGTGTGTAGAAACTTTTGTTAAAAATAAATTTATAATAAAACCAGGAATTCAGTATGCTTTTTGCATCTGTCCATACACATATTGTTAATTCATTTCCCTGCTAAAGAGCAGAAGATTAGGGGAACAATCGCTTCCAGTGCTTGACCCTGTAATGTCCTTACCCATCATGCTACCTGGGGCTTTGTCTGCCTACTGCCCAGCCCACACCTTCTATTGCTATATTTAGCCAGTGCTGAAGCTACATCTTTCCTTACATGTATTATTTTGTAGCAATGTTTGCCACTGCAGTTCTGCTCCCCGTTTAATGGCTTTCCTCCACTGCTTGGGTTCGCCAGCTCCTAATCAACACATCAGCACCAGGGGTCTGTGTGAGGCCGGGGCCATCTGCCACCCTTCATATTGCATTCCAACACCCTGGAATCTTTACCCTCATTACCTTGTACTGTTGTAAAATGTGTAAGTATTTGCATCTTTTGTATATACTTATCTGTAATCATTATGTTATCTGTGATTATTCCTGTAAGAAACTCTGTTTAGTTCAGTGGCATAAGCTTCTTACAATGGGCTCCTGTGCAAGATTTTTTTTTTTTGTTTTTTTTGGTGGGCAGGGGGGCAAACAAAGTCTCTGACCCTTAATGGTTAAATGATACAGATGCACCATGTATCTTTGTGAAATTTTCTTAAGGTATACAATATGAACTTTTATAGCCCTTTAAAGAAAAATGAAATACTGGACACTCTGAGTGAGACAGACTAGGCAGCCAGGTAAAGGTACGCACAGGCAGTTCCGGGGTTAAGAACGTCCGACGTATGGACAAGTCGTACTGAAAAACGGACTAACATAAACCCTATTACATTAAAAATTTGAGTTTAATATAATGGTTTGTAATAACGAATCCACTCACTACTTTGTGATGCTTGTGAAAAGCTACAGTACTGTATGTAGTTACTTTTATTGTTACCATATTATTATTACGTACTGTATTATTACAGAAAGGTACATATTACAGATGCTCCTCTACTTACAAACGAGTCAAGTTCCGAATGGCTGTTCGGAACTTGAAATGTTCGTAAATCGTTATTCAACATCATTTTAAGGGTATATGCATGTACAAAGAACTAGGATGCTAGGAGTATGTACGCTATGCTGCTGCGCGGCAGGAGTAGCGGCCAGAAGTCGTACTAAGCAGAATTGGTGTGCAGAAAAGAAAACTGATGTTGCGGACAGGAAACGGGAGCCCAACAAACACAACTTGGACTTACAGTCCTCTTCATTCGTATGTCTGAAAGTTCGTAAGTTGAAAGTTTGTAAGTACAGGAGCGTCTGTATAAGTTAAAACGTATACTATAAACTAAGACAAACTTTTGACTAACTGATGTTAAATAAGAGTCCCGTGTGCCTGTTCTGAGTTACCTACCAATTCAACTTAAAACCAGACTTAGGGAATGGATTCATGACTGGGGTGATGCCTGTATATCCTTTGATTTCCGGTGGTTCATAATGCAGTGTAATGTGTTTTGGTAATTTAGACTAGTAGCCTCATGATCCTCCCCGCCAAAGGGCTCATTGACCCTCTGTGGGGCCCCTGTTTCTGTAGGCCCCTGACTGCACTGTCAATAATTCCAACAGGGAGGGAGCTGCTTGGTCACTTTCACAAAAGGGGTCAAGGAATCAATTTCAGTTGTTCTGCAATCGATTTTATTTTTATTGCCTCTCTTATTCTTGTTTACAGAAACATGATTCAAAAAACAAAACCCGCCTGCCTGCATCTTGTAGTGAGCATAAGACCCAGAAGGGCACAGACAAATGCTCCTTGAGTGAAGGGTTTATTGAGAGATTGAGGAAACACCTCACAAAAGGGGTTTGGTACAAGGTGACGGTCCATTCAGGGTGGTCAACCTCCAGTTTCCCCTCCCTTGCAGATTGAAGGCGGCAGCTTCTCCTGGGCGGTAGTCTCCAGTATCCTCCAGCATCCCTTCTCCCGAGCGGTAGTCTCCAATATCCTCCAGTATCCCTTCTCCCGAGCGGTAGTCTCCAATATCCTCCAGTATCCCTTCTCCCGGGCGGTAGTCTCCAATGTCCTCCAGTATCCCTTCTCCCGGGCGGTAGTCTCCAATGTCCTCCAGTGTCCCTTCTCCCGGGCGGTAGTCTCCAATATCCTCCAGTGTCCCTTCTCCAGGGCGGTAGTCTCCAATATCCTCCAGTATCCCTTCTCCAGGGCGGTAGTCTCCAATATCCTCCAGTGTCCCTTCTCCCGGGCGGTAGTCTCCAATATCCTCCAGTATCCCTTCTCCAGGGCGGTAGTCTCCAATATCCTCCAGTATCCCTTCTCCCGGGCGATAGTCTCCAATATCCCCCAGTATCCCTTCTCCAGGGCGGTAGTCTCCAATATCTTCCAGTATCCCTTCTCTTTATCCACTAGCTACATCCCAGTGTAGGCTTTAAGATAACATTGACAATGTTCAAGTAAAAGCCTGAAGTTAAAAGAAATTTGGTGCACACTATTCCTCAATGCTTTTAATCAAGTCAGCTCAGGTGGATGCATATTTCTTCATCTCTTTTCTCAATAGTTCTAAGTAACTCTCAACTCAAGTCTTTGTGGGACATTGTGTGCTGGTTTTCAGTTTACCTGAGCACCTAAGTCTTTGTCTGAACAAATTAGGTCCCTTAACGCAATCAGTTTATGCTACTCACCCAGTACTCAGCTTCGTAATTAGCCATTCACCCTGACCTGCCTAGATCAGTATTGAGGGTCATTGGTTTACAATAATTGTTAGGTCTGCTTCTGAAACAAACTAAAGGTAATTGAAGGTCACCAATTCATCTGAACTGTGTATCTTTGGACTGTGGAAGGAAATCAACAGGAGCACTTCCATTTCAGCCCAAGACCACAGCTCCACAAGAGTCACGTTTACATAAAGGGCCCACGTGTTTCCATGGCGACTGCAGGCAGCATGGTGACCTCATCGGAATGTTCAGTTGAGTGCGTTCTTTTGTCTTTTACATTCAATCCCCATGAATACCCTAGTTGTAAGCTCTGTGCTTTTCACTTTTCTGATTGGGATTCGGTAAGTGCAAGGTTATTTACAACCAACTCAAAGGGACTGCTTCTTGAACCAGTGATTGCTTCTCTCTTGCTGTCGAAACGCAGCCAATCTGTTGTGATGTCGGCAGAACATTATTTTTGCATCTGGGCGGCTTTCTTCGAAGATGCCACAGCAATTTGTAATACAATTAAACATCCCACCCAAACATGAGGGCACATCTGAAAGCCGTTAATAACCTTGATGGCATCAGTTCTACTGGGCAAAATTCCTTCCAGAGAATTCTGTCTCCATAGTTATGTGTACACATGGCTGTCTGATGAATATTTTCGTTATTGCTATCAATCCCAATGCACAGAAGTAGGGTAGAAAACAACCATTCTATCCATAATAAATTGCCGAGATATTTAAAAAGACAGGGAAAACAATAAACTGCATGCATATAACAACCCCAAACATATCCTCTACACATGCTCATAAAAGGATTGTGTGATAGAATCAGCTAGGTGCCAACTTCACTTATTTTATAGTTGATCACACAATGCATTCATGATAATTATATCTAAAATGCAAATAGCTTGTTGTCACTTTAATACGTTGAAATTATACTTCAAGTGATGTTGTCATGGTGAATGTGAAATATATTGTACACATCCTAGGTATCGGACATATGAACCGAGGGGGCTGTCCCCCCAATATTTCATTAGGCTCCATTATCCCCCAATAAATTGACCTTTGCGTTTAAATGATTACGTTGCGCTCCCCCAATATCAAGCTCTATCCTACGCCATTGCTATGTAGAGACCTTGGCACAAGAGATGCAAAAGATCGTCTATAACCAGAGGCCTATCAGCGAAACCCATGGATTAATTCTCAGAATTCTATTGCTCACTTGGCTCGGCTTGCTAAAAGGAATCAGGGCAAGCTCCTACAGCAACAAAACAAGCCAAAGCAGTAAACATTTTCATACCAGTGCCGTAATTACATTTTAGAAATCACTGAACTTCTGTTGCCATGGAGATTATAACAAGCAACAAACAAAAGTAAAAACGGAAAAAAAACTGGGACGACTTCTCATGCCATGAGGCAACCCCTGATAAGCATCTGCTCTCCTTGGCTGCCATTGGACTTGCCATGACTGAACTAGCATGACAGCGCATTCAACAGTTGTACTGGCCTACCTTGGATTAGACAAGTCTTAATCAAATCCAGCTACAGCTCCATCTACTACCCATTTTTTTGCTATTAAGACCCCCAGCAATAATATAAATGTTTAAAGATTAAAGGCAGTGGTTTCCCTACTCCATCGATTCTAAGCACCCGAAGCCCATCACAGACAGCACATGATACTACAGGCTGGATGTAATCCACGATGCCAGTCCATCACAGAGCACATACCTGCCTACATTCACAAACTACGACTGCAGAAAAAAACCAATGTAGCCAGAGGAAGCCAGAGGCAGCACATACAAACTCCGCAGAGTGTCGCAAGTCCTTAAATTAAAAGGAATGATTCCAAAACCCTCAACACGCTCTCACTTCCATCTGTACTTGGATTTGCAGAAGTGTTTAATTTAAATGTTTAGTCCCAAAGCTGAGACATAAAGCCTTCACTGAGGTACAAATAGTTAACTCCACCATTTGGACATTTATTGCCAAATAAAATATAAATGCCAAAATAAAGCCAGCTAAGAACATCAACAAAAGGAATCTTTAGCACGTTCCACAGAATTTAATAACTGCAATCAGGTATATAGAGATGCACTGCACCGTTATCAGTCTCCTAGCTAAAGATATGTTCTGGATTTGGCTCCCTCTAATGGACAATCGGTAGTATTCTTATAGATTTAAAACGATATGAAACCCCACAGCTTAAGAACTGGAAAACATCTAACTGCTTAATAGCAAGCCTTCAGGCAAAATTGCCCAAGGTTTTCTATAATTTATGGACTTGCAGAAGCACCTCTTCTACCAGAATCCTTAACATGGGCATCCCACAGGGCAGTGTGCTGAGAATCTGCTATACTTACTGCCTACTCTTGACAGGGAGGCCAGAGACATCCCCAACACCAACGTCAAGTTTGCTGACGACAACACCATCCTAGGCTTAATCACCAGTGGCAATGAGACAGCCCACGGGGAGAAGGCTAGGTTACCGACAGAGAGGTGCCAGGAAAACAAACTCTTCCGAAACATCAGCAAGACTAAGGAGCTGATCACTGGCTTCTGAAAGCTGACGCCTCCTCACACTAACATCCACATTGGTGGGGTTGCCGTAAGAGGGGCTCAAGAGCTTCAGTTTCCCGGGAGTCACCATCACTGACAACAGCCTTGGTTGGTCACACCGCACCTCAGACATCTGAGGAAGGTCTGAATGTCACCAGATGTGGTAACCACCTTTTTTTTTTTTTTACAGATGCACTACAGAGTCCATTCTCACGCATTGCATAACATTCTGGTGTCACCGAATCTCAGCACAGGACTGCAATGCACTGCAAAAAGAGCTGAAGAACACTTAGAGCATTACCGGCACATACCTCACAGCAGACCAAGACATACACACCACATGCTGCCTTGGAAAGGTCAGAACATACCATCAAAGGCGCCAATCACTCTGAAAAGGCGCCTTTCTCCGTCGTCCCTCCTCCTTTCTGGCAGATGGTACTGGATGATGCACAAGCACTCTAACCACAACACTTGCAATTAACGAACGCTAATTACACACTGAATATGTCACTGTTGCCCTGATTCTACCTATTAGACATCTCTTGCACATGAAATGTGTTTGTTTCGTATGTGCTAATTGTGCATGCTATGGGTTTTTTGTATATGGTGGTGTGATACTGTGCTATTTATTATTTATTGTTGGCTGAAGCATTTATTGTTTTGTGCTTTGTATTTTATTTTGGGTTTACTACCTTGCATTTATCTGGCACTATGTTCTGCAGGATGCGGGCATATACTGTAAGAATGTCATCGTGCTATCCACACAATTACACATGGCAATAAAACACCTTGAACCCTGAATTAATGATGCTTAAAGCTTGACTCATTCTTTTCACTAAAGCCTCTTACGCCATATACTTTATTCTAAACTGTTACACCAGCTTTACAACTTGGTTCTCTCCCATTCATTGATCCATCCATCTGTCTTCCAGCCATTACAAGGTCACAGGAGATTGGTCTTTCCTATTATTAACTTTAAGACTGTGTATTTTAAAATGTTAGGGTTCATTAAGTGATAAGTGGTTACATGACCAGGATGAAAATCCACACCACTTCTGCGCAAAGGCCAGTCTTTATGGGAGCATATTATAATGTCAAAGAGACAAGGAAGATGTTTTCTGGCACTTGGACCACCATTGGAATTTCTGGGTTTGCATTAGACTCTCTTTGTCCAGATTATGTCAAAGTCAAAGTGAACTTTATTCATCACACCTCACCTATATACACCAGTGAGTCATCTCACCTATATACATGTATACAGTGAGACAGTGTATACAGTGATGTAATAAATAGTATACATTATCGTGCAGGTATCAGTAAGTAATTGTGGGCGTATGTGTAGACTGGCATCCAGTCCAGGGTGTATACTGCTTTATGCTATTTCATGAATACTGTGCATAAATTGGATTTTAAAACTAAGAACTGAAAATAAGATATCAAAAGGGAGACGTTTCACAACAGGAGGGGAATTTAGACAAAATGTTCTGTGAAGTAATTGTAATACCAGAGTAATACAAGACTCTGCCTTTCTAGCATGAAGGAAGAACGGCACGTTAATGCTTCTTTTATCATTAAAGGTAGTTTCCATGCCGATGATAGCTATAGTGCTTAGAGGAAATTGTCTGTCCCTAAGTACTGTGAAATGAGTCTATCAGTTAATATTGAAATTTCTGAAAGATTCAAAATAAACCCTCCATCTCTTCTCCAGTATAAATAATAAATGAGCATTGTTACACTGTGCTGATAAGCCCACATGCTCTCAGCTGAATGGTGATGATAAGTGAGATGAAAAGTGAGTGTCACACTTCTTTTGAATAAGATAAACTATCATCTCCTGAATACATGAGTGTCATAAATGTTCCGGTACTGTTCATACTTACACAAACTCGCTTATGCCAACTGTGAATCCATGAAGTGCAAATCACAGTACATCTGCAAATTGGCGACATGACAAGAAAATCTGCAGCATGCTAAATGTCAGTATTTATTAATATTTGTATAAAAATACCTTTTACCAGATTTCTGCTGCGGTCAGTAAACTTACAGCAAGCTGCCATCTCCAAATTGCCCAATGTATGTGATTGTTTGTGCCCCGCGATGGACTGCAATCCTAAACAGGGTGTTGACTTGTACCCTACGCTGCCTGGGATGAGCTCCAGCCACCCACACAGTCATGACCCTGCACTGAAAGCGGTTATGGGCTGGGTAGACGGTTCTGGCGGCATCTAGTGGAGATAGTGATGATTAAAAAATTATTCAGGTTATGACTTCGTATTTTTAACATGACAGTCTATAATGTCCCTCTATACCAAACATGTTTCATGGAGTGAGTGAGGGCTACTGTGGCAATTAGAAAGATATGCTTCGTTTATGTGAATACAAAATATTTAGGAAAGCAGAGCTTTCAGTTAAAGGTATGAAGTGATTTGGAATTGGCGCGTGGGGAGAATGTCGGATGGGCCAGGATGACCTTAGCAAGCATTCGGGATTTGCTGGAAACGTCTTCCATACAAACTGAATTCAGTTCATAAGCGGGGGTAATATATGTTAATTATATTGTAATGTTAGGTTTTAATAGTATTTTTGAAAGTTGGTGGCTTGCAGGTGTTGCTAGGGACATTTACCCAATAACTTCCACAAAACAACTCATTTCCCGCTGAATTGGAGAATCATACAAGGCTGCTATCTCTCACGCATCTGGCGTGACACTCACGTTCACGCAGGAATCCTTACGGCAAATCTCTATTATTATATTATAACCCTAAAATTATAAAGGAAAGTGATTACTGTTCATAGAGACCTAACATTAACTTCACTTCTTAAACTTTTTGTTATAGACAGAAAATAACGGTTTCTTGTGTGTATAAACAAACTACAAAAATGTAAAGCATGAATGTATAGAAAACATACAATTAGCACATATCCCATAAACAATGTTTAATAATACGAATGTAATGTCAATCATGCCAATGAAATACGAATTTTTGGTGCACTATTGGCCATATCAGTTTCTTCAAATTTAAGGAATGGCGTGATTCCTACGTAGCGCACGCGCAGGACGTACATGCCAACCAATGAAATCCGTGGGCGGGGCGGTACATGGCGGAA
>JAODKC010000044.1:10524310-10562918 GCA_026777985.1 Mormyrops attenuatus | reverse complement strand
AGCACAAGAAGTTGAATCAGGTGTGTTAAACGAGGGGAAACCCAAAAATGTGCAGGGCTCTGGCCCCCCAGGACTGGGGCCTGACACCTGTGGGTTAAAGTGAATGTATATCGCTTTGGTTCATCTTGACCCTGGATGAATGGATTCAAGAACTTTGTAGCAATTTGTTCCTCTTGCCAGTAAACAGCCCTTTTTTCCTTTCTCACACTTAGAAAAAAGCAAAATGAAAGATCTCAAGGAAGCGCCCTCTCCTGGAGTACAGACACCGCCCACAAACCTCCATCCCCCAATCACGATTCGGAACTCCACTTCCAGGGCCGGCCCCACTGGCCCGATCTGCCAATCACTCTTTGGTACTCCTATTCCAGCCACACCCTCATCACCCTAGTCCCCCAGTCACGCTTTGGTGCAGGTGCTGGAGGCGGAGGAAGCTGCCCCGGGGCTACCCTCATCCACCCACTTGTCCAGGCTCCGCCTTCTGGCATTCATAAAAAAATTGCTGACAGTGCTGATCTCCAACCCCAGCTGCTGTGAGATGGTGAGCTGCATCTCCTTGGACGGCCGCTTGTTCTCCCTGAAGATGGCCACTAGGGTGCGTCGCTGGAGGTCTGTGAAAACCAGACGGGATTTCTTTGGTGTGTTGCCTCTATCTTTGTTTGGGTCCTGCTCTTTGCGCTTGCATGCTTGTAGTGACAACAGGGTATGGAGGGCAGGGAAGAGAGGGGTGGGCAAAAGGTGGAAATACATTAGAAAACTTTAGCAGTTTAAAAGCCCCCGCTTGTTGCTGAGATAACCTCGGTGACAAAGCAGCACAATTTTTAAATGTGAAAAATAAAATTAATTACTTAGAACAATCAATCGTCTGACATTCTGGATATTACTCCTTTTACCCAGTATTACATTTGTATTTCATATAGCATTAACTTATTATTTTCTCTAGAAATTCTCTAGAGGGCTAATTAAATTATTAAATGATATTATAAACAGCATTAAGTCCAAAATGCACTGCTGATTAATGACGGCATAGCAGAAATGCTATTTCCTTAACTCAATTTCTTTTGCCAAAGAAAACTATTTATATGTATCGTTCCCTCTGCTCCATGAGTATATGGACATTAGATGTGTGAGCTGTGTTTGTTTCTCTCCACTCATGCATTTTAACCATCTTTAGATGTCTTCTGATTGCTTCTCTATTAAAGGAGCTACAGTGAAACAATTTGCCTGTAAAGTAAATTACTGTCCATTTCATTTACTTATTTACTTAGGTGTTTACTTTTCTGATTAGTGCAGAATTAAGCTTTATCCAATGGGAATTGAAATGAAATTCCCAGAAATTATAAATTACTTTTGTAGGAAGTTAGGTTTGAGCTAAAATGCAACAAATATTAAATGCCTGATTTTAATATATATTGAGATATATTATACACTACAGGCTGACCTGAATTCAGCTATATAAAGCATGCATAAGTTAAATACAACACCAGTTCCACAGACTTTCAGTCAAAGTTACAGATTAGTCCCCAGCCTTTGCCCAATGTATAAGATGAAGATAATGAAGATGATGATGATGATGACGATGATGATACTACAAGCTAAAGACCATGAGACTATTCTCAGCTTGCTATGCAGAAGCACTCGGCTGGCCTCGCGTGGCTGACAGATCCTCTCGTTATGATACCCAGTGACCAAAAGGCACCGAGACAGAACACACTGTCAAATAACAGAGAAAAATTAAGCTAGAGTACATTTAATCTAGCAGTATCACTTCACACTTCCAGGGTTGGTAGTTTGATCTCCATCCATATGTGAGGTTGTCATAACACATGTTATCTGTGCTGTGTGAATTTCCACCTGTAGCCCAAAAAACACGAGTCGGGGAACTTCTGCCATTTAAAATTATCCAAATTGTGGATCAGTGCTCCATGATAGACGGGCATCCCGTCGGGGGTGATCCCTGCCTAATGTTCTGTGCTTCCTCAGATAAGACTCCACATTCAGAGTTACCCTATACTACACATAAATAACATTATTTTAATCGACACTGCTGTCAGTCTGTGGTCATGCTAAAGCGGACTAGTTTATCACATGCAAAACATTTGTTTTGTTAGATTTACAGTACAAAGTAAAACTCCACGGGATGTATGCTGATCCACCACCAGATGGCAGTGTTGTGTGAGTCGTCATTTGATGGGACATACTTTTGTAAGTAAATACAAATGAGCATGTCGACTTATTAGACACACTGTAGGAGCTCCCCTTACACTACAGTCGGGAGCCGAGGCATTATAAATCAGTCAGGCCTGAAAAGGCTTTTTAGCTGCCAAAACATCCAGCCTCACTCTTCATAAAGCCTGATGTCATGATATTCAAAGGTACAACAGCAGACTTTGTCCACCTACATGAAAAAAACTAACGGTTTGAGACATAAGCTTTTAAAATATATATACAGTGTGTGTGTGTGTGTGTATATATATATATATATATATATGCACACACACACACACCCCTCCATCATTTTACGTGCTGTCCTAAAGCATGGGGCAGGATAAAAATGTAAGAGGTGAAAAGGTCCGAAGCTGTTTGCCCAGCCTTTATTTACCAGGCTGAAGGGCAAAAGATCCTAATAATCGATCACTAAACTGGAACTAACACACCAAGGCGTACAGCAACAGACCGGTGCAAAATCCACGGATTCCTGTGCCGGGAATTTAAATAAGCAATTTGGTTCATTTAACACAATTACATCAGTGGGTTTCAATTTAGAACAGCAATAAGGCGGAAATGTGATGGATTTTATGAGCATGGCAGCATTAATCATACTGCGTGCTTCTTATTTATGGTTTTGAGCTCATGCCTGGGAAATGTCAACAAATGTTGTTCTTGCATTGCTCTGAAATTAGCTGCGTAGGTCCATGTGGAACAGCGAGGTGTTGTGACTGAGTGCAAACCTCAAATAAAAGCAAATGACCCGTCTCACGTGGATACAGTCAGATATTCAGGTGACAATGCAGTGCAGGTGACAATGCAGTGCAGGTGACAATGAAATGAATTGTAATGTTGGTAAGAAAAGTAAAGTGTTTTACCAGAATACATAAGTCGCTCTGATGTCTCGTCTTGCTTACAGAATTCTCCTGGTGAAAACAGGCAAAATTGGTTATTAACAGAGAGGTCTGAGGTACGAGGAAGCGGTCACACAACACGTCACGAAAACAGCCCCAAGCGCTTTTCTGTATGGCCGTCAAACCGCACACGCTCTGAAACACATGTGAAGCAGTGTCGGCCTGCGTGTGCATGCGAGTGAGAGTCAGTGTGGGCCTGTGTAAGTCAGGTAAGATTTAGCATGACCTAAAGGGCAATTAAAGAACCTAGGTTTTGGCACTTTAAGTCCCGTGAAGGATGCTGCTGTTGTACCCTTGAGCACATACTTAACCTGAATTGCTCCAGTAAAAACATCCAGATGTGAAAACGGAAAATAAGCAGCAATTTCTTTAGGATAACGCTTGCTAAGTAAATAGACGATGTGGAGAGTGAGATTCAGATCCAGCTTCCTTCAAATCAAGGAGAGATGAAAATCTCCCAGTGTCTGATGACATGAGTAATGTAAAGGAGTATGTCGGTGTTCTGAGAAGCGTGTTTCTAATGCATGGCTTTGATTGGCTGAGTACCATTACCTTTGCTTTTGGAGTGAAATACAGAAGAAAATGAAGACTATGAACACATCTGCAGAATCTTTCGTTTAAAAAAAAATTCCAAAATGAACATATCATTTGCAAAACCAAAACATTTTCATTCAATGCATATTAGATTAAGCTGTCTTGACTTTAAAAAGCTGTGTAACAGTGACGTTAACATAATCTTTAATGCTCTAATATTATCCCAACTTTAAAATCATTCTCGTGAGACATTATGTAAAGATCTCATTGTATGCCCTGTCTAATATTTTTACTCAACAGCAACACAACTCACATTCAGACACTGTGAAATACATTTATTATTATTATTTCTATGAAAAATAAACCAGGACATAAGCTCCTCAGGTATGGCTGTACTGAAACACAACATATTCTTCACTGTCACACCAAAAAAAAATAAAAATATATCAAAAAAGTGTTCAATATTCTCAGCATTCAGTTATGTTTTTTAAAAAATAATCTTCTTATAAAATTTAACGTATGACAATATAATATATAATTAAATGGATAATAATATTATAAAACAAACGGGCTGCTATAAATAATAAATTCTATACAATTTTCAAAAAGATTGTTGACTATCATAATGACGTCTCGTGCAGCATTCTTTCAATCCACGTAAAAAGGCACAAAAACAATGTGAGGAATGTGAGAAGTTTTCACCAGCGGCCTATGCTTTGATTGTTTTTTTCCTGTGTTTTAAGGAATATTTTAGTATTTAATATTTTTTATTTATTTCTCCCCACACTACTTATTTAACGTCCATTTTAGGCTAAAATACATATTCACTGTACTTAACAGTCGCTAACATTCCACTGAATGGAAACTAGCTGTTGTGGGCGAAAGATCCTGGGCTTGCAGATGCTTGTAATTTGCACATTGTTGGTATTAGCATACATGTCCTACTCCCCCTACTTTGCTGATCAACACTGCGATGCTTCTGAGCTCCCCTGCTCCTGCGCTATCCAGGCTTTGTGCACTTTGGTATTAATTACGAAACCGCGGTGTTTTCTTCTTGCAGTCAACGTAAGAGGTGATCAAAAGTACAGCGGCCCTTCATCAAACATGACCTTCATTTTAACTCAACTAGGAGACAAAGCGAAGCTCTCACAACAAGCAGGGAGAAGCAGGGGGGGATGTGCCAGGTAATTGAGAGTAAACAGTAAGGAGCACGAAAAAGAAAAGGGCGAGTCTGATTATTATAGATCATAGAAAAATACATTTATGAAGACGCACAGATATATAAAAGTATTTCTCATCTTAAAGGTAGGTAGGATGCACTGCTTAAATAGCATTACGGCGGCGGAAGCGGAGAATTGAGGAAAACGGCCGGAACCAAAGTAGTTAAACATGCATGAGTCAAAGTACTGAATAATAACTCATAAAAATGAGAGTTTAATCTGCATCAGACCCAGAGCAAACACCCTCGTGCAACCATTTCTGTAGGCTCAACCTCAAATTTTATCTACGCCGTCGGATGGGGAATAACCCTGCAACGCCGGCATTTGCAAAATCGGGATCCAGTTCGAGCCTCATATCACAACATGTACGAAGGTGAAAACTGGGGAGTAGGTAAACCCCATAACGCAGTTTTGCATCACCGTAAGATGCGGCTTGGAGTGATGCTCGGCATGCAGATATCTTGGTTTGATACGGCAAACAATCCGATGTAATACCAAGATGGACATTTAGCCCTTTTTGTTTGTTGACAGCGAGGTCTGGTAGAGGGGTCACAGGAGCACTGAGACAAATTTTATATTAATGCTTTATCGGCATGGCCACATTTGCAAACCTAAGCTTGGTAAAGTGCTTATTGTTTCAGTATTCCTCCGAACCATCAGCCGGAGGAACCACCACCAACCACCACCACCAGTTATTTCCACAGATTATTAAAATACTCGGCCGATTTGAACGAACGTGCTACTTGGCAAAGAAGTTTAAGCGTAAAAACAGCGTGTTGACAAACGGCGAGTGATTTAAAGATGCTCAGATCCCGGCTTTTCTAGCGTGTTGTATTTCATACATGACAATCATCTGCGGAGCTGATCGGACGGTATTGTAAGCCTGGCGCTAACGGGAGGCCGATTGCGGGCTGGTGCTGGGAAGGAATCGCCGCCGTCAGCTTTACTGGAAGGAGCCTGGATCAGGTTCCAGATCAATGCCGACTGGGTCCACACGTTTATGTTATCGTTGCCAGCATTAATGCGCTTTTAATCTTCAGGAGATGATCCGTATCGATCCCCATCGATATACACACATTTGTTTTGGAAAGGGACTTAACCACACGATTGGGAGACTGAAATAGAAATTAACGAGAGGTCTCTTCCGATTGAGCATTTCAGATCCCCTTCTGGGCCTTTGCTTCAGCATGAAAGACTACGGTTATAGTTCGACACTGACAGGAATGAAATCTCCTCGGATGTCCCTCATATATAACCTTTAATATACGAGTATATACCTGTATAATAATTTAAAGTTACAAATGCAAAGAAAATTCACTAAGAACATGACTATATACTGTTGTGCACTTTATGTTTGGCACTGGATCACAAACAATTCTGGTATGTTGATACGTGCTGACAATAAAGTGAGTTATTTTTTCTGATTCTAATAATTGCTCATTCAGTGAGGCCTGCATTTAGCCTAATTCATCCCTTGTAATAGGACATGTGGTGAAGCACAATCATACACACATGGACACAATCACATCACTGGGGAGGGGGCGGAGGATACAGGGGGAGATCATGCAAACTGTAATGACACATCTGAATCCACAATAGAAGTGTGGAAAAACTATACTGACTATGCTATGACAAGAAGCACTAACAATTATTGTTATCCATTTATTATATTATTTATATTGCACAGCTATCTCATGCACAATAGTATAGGCATGAGTACGATTTACAGGACTGTTTCAGTCTTGTCTCTGATAGTTTGTGAGTTATTACAGGCAAGATGGAACTGGACAATCCAAATATTACTTTCAGGGTTTAAAAACGTTACCCCTAAGATCTGTTTTAAAACCAACACAGTTCAGAAAAGCCAGTTATAAACATTGTTCTGGATATTTTCAAATAATACTATCAGATGATACTATCAGATGCTATTATGAAGAATGAACCCATGGAATGCAAATAACAAAACTGTGAAACAGAGTGGATTTGCTTGACACTAATATAGGTGTGACTCACCCTGCCTCACAGCCGTCAGCCTTTACAGTAGGCTAGTAGGCTATTTGTTAATGAATTGCCGTTGCTATTTCAACCATTGTAACATGTTTAAAACGCTATTTCAGGGAAAGTAATTGAAACTACGTCTGTAGCCCAGCCCAGATCTTCACTCACGTATCAAACAAACGGTATTGGACATGAGAAAATTGCATTTGGGCACGAAGTGCATTGAACTGAGTCGGGGCTGATTATAATTAGTGCTTTTTTGAACCTTTTGCTGAAGCATTTCTCCCTTTTGTAATGGTTCACTCCAATAAGAAACTTTCTAAGTTATCGTGGCCAGGGCAAATATCCTGTCAGACTATGCTTTTCCTGCAATTTTTAATGTCATCGGTGCTTTTGACTGACTGAAGTTGGGTGATGAGGAACAAAGGCGTATAGCTCAGCACATCTTGCCTGTTTAACTGGAAACAAGGTGGCGGTCGTTCTGGGCCCTGCGGCCTCAGCCTGCAGGGCATGCAGAGATTTCTATCAATAATTCATCGCGTCGCCCCAGCTTCTGCTCCCGGCTCCAAAGCCCCAGTCTCGTCGATCACATTATAGCCTCTCTCCAACTCTAGTCCAAAGCACATGCCGTCATTTCAGATCTGTATGAGCAAGCAGATCCAACCTGAAATAAACCCTTAGCAGGCCTACATAGGCCTACGTGTTTCACATGTATTTCTTAAAATAATATTAATATTTTTTCCCGCTAAGCATTTAAACCAAATGCATGCACAGACGTTATAAAAGCATAAAACATCACCATATATTTAAATATGGGTCATCTCAAGATATCTATGACATGCATTTATTATTGTTAAGCAGACAGTGGGAATACTACACAGTTGTAGCCGGGCACTGTATCATATGTATTTCAGACTTGATCATTTTAAATAAAAGTAACTACTACAAGTGGTGACCTGCCATTCATCCATCATGGAGACAGTCATACTACGTTGTGTGCAAGCTATTCTGACCAAACAAGATGAATCGATTTTTATGCCTTACTGATAACATTCCTGTGCTACATGTAGCCGTATTTACAGCGCATGCTGAAAACTCTCACACAATCTATTAAAAAGACTATGGATGTCTAAAAGACATTTTTAATCACTTAAATTATTTAAATCCCATATCACACAAAAAAGACAACGGTCGATTTGCAAAACGCGGTTTCCCATTTTTACCATTAAATATGAAGCGATACCAAAATATTGGCGCATAACTTCATAATGTCGCTAAGATTAAGTTAGGCCCATTGGTTAACGAAATTTGCATGTCTGCTTAATTTTCGTTCAGCCTTAACAGTTGCTGCTAATTAATTCCAAAAGGAAATAAAGTATAGCTTTCAAAACCACTGTTACGTATAAAAGTATGTTCTCTTTTTCTGGTAATAAGCAAATAGCCATTTGAACGCTGTTTTTATTCACTACAGGGGGCAACCGGGTTCCGGTAGGTACACTGTTTTTATTCACTTTTATTTCTCAGTAACTCATTAAAAACTATTCTTCACTGGAATAAATTGCGCTCAACACCGCTGAACCGCTCAGGAAAATAATATCGCCGCCGCTAGACGCATCAACGCCGGCGACCAGTCAGCACAGCCGGGAGCTGAGATTGTCGGATAGAGCGAGCATGCATGGAGTAAAACTACCACTGGAAAATAGTAATTAATAAGTCATTTAAAACCAGACGCAGGGACATTTCTGCATCATTTGTGCGTGTAGATACTACAGTGACCATGTTCGTGATTATAAATACATATATGTAGGCCTAATTCGCATTAAACGTTATAGAGGCTGCAGTCTTTTCTTTAAAATGTTTCAATTACTCATTTTTAAGAATCTATACACACATATATGTATCCACGACGTAGCATACACAGACTAGTATGTAATCATTTGAATTACAAATTGCATGTGATTGCATCAGGTAATTCGTCATAATATTATCTTATTAATGAAAGTATCGGCACAAAAACTACGGCGACTGAACCCCAATACCAACTTGCTTAAATGTTCTTTGTTTTTTCAAAAGTATTTATTATAATCGATGTTAGTCAAAACAGTATAATATAATTCAATATTATTTTAGTTCTGCAGGGAAAAAAGATCGGAAGAATTACCCCCAAATAATAAGGTAGCAACTGCATTTACAGGTGTGTAGCGCGTCTTACCTGCCAGCCGTAAAGCCGACATCCTTTGAAACTCGGGTTCCTGCAGCCACTTCCACATGCGCCTAAAGGTTTCCCTTCCCGATTTAAGTTTGCTCCACGGTTTTGGATTCCTCAAGAGATCGGACAGGGTGCCCTGTGAACGACAGAGGATGCGCTGAGCAAAAATGGCTTGCGGGATGCTATAGCGCTTCAACTCCGCTGTGATCCTCTGTGCCACCTCTTTGGTGTTTATCTCTTCAAGCTGCCCCGAGTTGGTACCCTGCGTTCCGGAGGAGGAGGGTGGTCGGTCCCGGCCGGAGGCCAACAGGGGCCCGTGGGATTGAGCATGGCCCTGATTCCCCCCGTGGTGCACGCCGTTCAAATGCGGCATCATCCCCGCCGTGGGGCTACCAAGGCTCCGGGAGAGGTGCTGATCCCCTCTGGCCAGCATGGCAGTGTGGGCATCGAAAGTGGAGCTTAGGATTTTGTCGTGCCCGTGCGTGCTATAGTTTTGAAGACTTGGCTGGGTGTTGTGGACGGAGCCAAGGCCGCTGCCGAGAGGACTGGTGGGCAGAGGGGACAGACTCTGACCCATCCCCGTCAAATCTTTGTGGTAGGGGCTATAGAGGCTGTTCATTGCTGGTAAACCTCTTTCATCCCGCATCAGAGTGAAGCTCCCGCTCACATTCCCGGAGAGGCGCTGGTGGTGGTGGTGGTGATGATGGTGCGGATGGTGGAATTTCTCCGAGACGGTCGAAATCGGGGGCAGAGGTTGGAGTGGAGTCAGTGTTGTGTAGGTGCTGCTCATTCCCATCCCAGGCGGGGACGTTTCGCACGGCATGCTCATCGCGTGGTGCAGCGGCAACGAGAGATCCGGACGGTACTCCCCTGCCCCATCCAAAATAGAAGCCATGCTCGACACCATCGCAGCTCGGGAAGAGGCTGCCGCTAGATCCTGATGTAATCGCAAAGCCCCGGCGCTGCGATCGTGATGCGCACTCTGATTGCTCATCAGATCCTGGTCATGGCTTAGCCCACCGTGCAGACCGCCAATGCTGTCCATTGTCATTTCTGGCTCCATGGCGTAGGCATCCAGGTCCTTGGCCAGACATCTATAGGCGTTGTATGCAGTCTTCATTCAGCTCATCGATGTATTTTATACATATATGTATTTGCAGATTTTGTGCCAGAGACGGGTTTGATTGTTTCCTAAGGCCTCTCGGTTTTTCCACAAAAAAAAAAAAAAATTACCGATCTCGATCAGACGGGCCAGTGCTGATTATCCCCATGTCCGAGCCCTCTCCTCCTCCTACGTATTCTGTTTAGGCAGCTGGAGCTGTCCAGGCCGGGCTGGCTGGGCCATCACCCTTCCCTTGTCAGGAAGGAGGGGGATCTCAATGACTGACGTTTTCTGAACAATTCATGGCGCTAGCATTGTTATCAGAGTCCCGCCCCTCCAACGGTCTATCCAATGAGGCGGCCCCAAGACGTCGTTCACGTTTGGTTGTGATTTTTTTGTAATTATTTTATTTATTTATTTATTTATTTATTTATTTGTTTTGAGCGCATGCATCTGGAATTGAAATCAAAGCGTTTTCATTTCTTTTCAGGGATTCGCAAAACTGAGCTTCCAGGTTTTTTGACATAGATTTGACTCACAAAGTGTAAACTTTCTTATATACTAGGTTAATTTTGCAATTTTATTCCATTGCATGCATTGCAATTACATAATAAGACAATTGAGCGGGATAATATGCGCGTGTACCTATAAGTATCTTTATGTTGTAATGGTGAATATATTGTAATTATCCAATTTAGTTGTGAAAATATACAGGCTACTCGGTGTCCGGTGCGCCTGTAGGTTTTGCAAATTTTCAGGACCCCCTCCACGTTTTAGTAACTAGTTAATATTAATTGTGCAAAACAACCCATAATAAGCTGTCTTTCCCACACGGCGTTGCGTTATGGTTTAATGCAAGGTAAGTAACAAGCTGAAATCGATTCAGTATATCCACAAACCGATAAACAGCAGGTTTAAAAACTGATAAAATATGAAAATAGCTTAAACTCGCCGGTGTGTATTTAACATAAGTTGAAATACACCCAGTTAAGCGCGTGTCCCGCATGTCGCAAGCAGACTTCACTGGTTTTAGAATGTGAGATTTGCAGATCATTCGCCCCAGTTAAACGTAAAGTTGCCTGACGCTTTGGAAGCCTGGCACACCATCACCGCGTAGGGTAGTTGTTGAGACTTGGGCAGATGTCGCCTTTGTTTAAGGGGGACTGTAATTAAGGGTGAGGAGACAGAAGTTTGAAGAACCGTGACCTATTTTCCTTTTGATCAACTGTCAGTGGAGGTGCAGGGGGTCTCTCCTGGACGGGGCCTATTCTAAGCACTTTCAGCTGTCACGAGAAAAAAAAAAATAAATGAGCAAATCTGGAAGTTTCCTTCCACTTGCCTTGAATTCTTGAACTTTGAGTTTGGCGCAATTTACAATCTTATTGTTTGGCTATAACTTAAGGCATAGTTCATTGTTTTTTTTTAAAAAAGTCAGTCAAATAAATACATGAACAGTTGCTACTACTAATGAGTTAACTTATTGTGGTCGTGTTAAACCAGAACCGCATTTGCTTTATAGAGATCTGCTTTGTTGGCGCACAGCTTGATAAAGAACTCAAAAACTATTTGATCATCAACTGTCTTTAAATCTTTTTTACAGTAACAAATATCCGACATCGATATACATGTTGTCGCATTAGTCTAGTAGCCTTTAACACGATCTTTGTCATCGCGTTTGTAGTTTAATAAGACTCAAATTGTCTTTAACAAGTTTCAGGATCGGATTAGAGATTTACCAGAATTCGCAAAATATCTAAACTATTAGTCATAATATTCAGGAATTCAGGTGTTATAAAGGTATAACTTTTGGCTACGCCATACAATGTCCAAAACATATCCACAATTAACTGCAAGAGAAAACAACCTAACAAAGAAATGATCTAATCAAACCCGGTTTCATCACTTTGAATTGCTAGTGATTTGTACAGTGCTTTTACAGGTTTTCCATGCTGTGTTTAAGTCTAGAGAGGCCCAAATCATAGCGGGTCGATTGAAACGGTCCTTTTCTCTTTCCTTTTTTTCATTTTGATCTTTTCCCGTGCCATCTGGTATGTAAGTGCAGCGGTATTGATCAGAATCATTGTGCAGCGGACCCCATGCTAATCTATACCGTTACTGGCAATCAGTTTGGGGTTTACGCTGCATCTGCCCTTGCGCAAATGCGTCCATGGCTTGTTTTCCTTGTGTTTCGCGGTAAGTGTATGTCACTTAGACATTATATGCCTGTCGCGTCTTACGGAAAAGAATTTTTGCATGGTAGCATTCCGCAGATACAGCATTTGCATTAGCCTGTGCGGTTTAATCGCTCTCCAAATTTGACAGTCGTGATTCTACAGTTTCATAGGCCTAGATAGCATAAACAGCCACGGCGGGAGTAAATCTGTTCGGGGGAAATGCAAGGGCTGTAAACTGAAACATTTTGGATGAATTTTTTTTTCTGCAATATAGTTTCTTGGAGTAACCTAGTGGTTTGTTCGGCGAAACTGTCTGTAGATTCAACTGTCTGTGGACTATGAACAAGTTATATTGAAATAAAATAGTCTAAACTAGGAGTGCAGTCTTTATGTCTTCCAATTAAGAGTATACCGCGTAATATATATTACATATTCTCATATATACATATGCAATACTAACGTAAGAATCCATTGTACGTTGTGATTGGAATTTATGCGTATACTTTTAGTTTAATAAATTTTTAATTCGCTACCTACATGTTTGTAGGCCTAATGATCTTCTATTTTTTGTCTATATATTTGTAATTTTGCAGTTTTTATTTTGTGGGTATTTTTTCATTAGTGCTATAATTGTAGCTGTGTTTGTTAATTTTTTCCTGACTTAAAAAATAGTATGTTTTGAAGTCAAACATTGACTGGTCTAAGTCATTTAACACGTTATAGTACTTAGATTATTATCAGAAACAAACAACAACAAACAACATAAACAAATAACAACAACAACATTAACAACAATGATGATAATAATAGTAACAACAATAATAACAGTAATAATCAATAATCTTCAAAACGCTTATCCTGGTCAGGGTTGGGTGGTTGGGGGGGTCTTGGATAACAACCGTCGATGCCATGTAGATAAATTTGGGGGAGCACGCACAGAAAACTAACGCGCTGTTATCAACGTAGCGTGCACCCCAGCATTCTTTTCTTTGCTCTCTCCAGGCATGATTAAAGTGTCTGTCCTTTTTTGTTTTATTTTTCTCACTTTGGCTTGCGCCATGATTAACTTAAACTGTGGGTGAAATCTTTTACATTTGAAATTCAAAAGATAAAACCTGAGTTTTCCATTCCCCATATCTGACAATGAATTGTAACGTGATCATTTTAATCATTTTCCAAATGAAGTTCATACAGGTTAAACAGAGATTTGTTAGGCTGAAAGCTCAAATACCGTTTGAAAAGACAACTGTTTATAATGCAAAATATTGTAAAGCGCCAACACATTGTTACCTGAATGCAGCCAAAACCTCACGAAGTGGAATCTCTTTTCAGCTGATAGGCTAATACAATCATGGTGTAATTAATTGCGTTTTTTTGTAAAACTGTAAAATAGGTCAAATTCACAGTTTTCTATATGGCTGTTTCGGCTGCTTCTTGTATAGATAGTAATTGCTGTTTATTAGAGTAGACACACAAGTGCGGCACCACGGAAAAACTGACTTACAAGTGGTGGACCTAATATAAATTTACAGGGAATATGAACTACGTGTGGTAGGTAGCAAGTGCGAAACCATAGAAAGATAAACTCTCATCAATACGCAGTGATTATATAATGCCTTCGGGCATGTCAGTCTTTGATCATATCATTTGATTTAATTATTGACAAGTGGTAACCCATGCCAAATCAACGTAAGTCTGTCAAAGGTTTGAGAATCCACTACAATAGACTTCTCCCATACTCTGCTTGACCATTTTGTAGTTGTTTTCGAGTTAATTACGAGATATTATAAAATTCTATTCGTTTTGACGGCTAATTTAATTTATCTGGCTTTATTCGCAAATTTTGGCAGATTAGCAAAGTTACAGGAGAAATAATCGGACTGACATTGTGTAGTAGCGACAGGACAGAACAGAACACAGGAAGTGACTTAAAGTTAGATCCAGTTACCCTGTGCGATTGGAAAAGCCAAGTATTAACTTAAAGCATATATTGCCAGCTATCCGAGACGCTCGGCTGTATTAACGTACGGAAACAGAAGATGTTTGGAAGTAACTGGAAAGAACTGAAATATATGATAATTTCCTTTCTTTACGTATAAATATATCGTTTCTATTATTTATTTTCAAAGTCACAGCTATATCCTGATGTGGGTTTTTGCATTAAATTACAAGGTTCCTATTTCACAAAAATAGAAGAGAAATGAAGACGATAAATAAATTAATTATTGATTTATAACGAGAGTTATTTTCAGTTAGCATCTGAAGTTAAATCATCATAGTTATTCCCGTTATCACTGTTAGCGTCTAAACAGAAAAACGAACGAATTATCTTACTATACGTGGGATCCGAAAAAGCGTGCACGTGATCTTGCACTTAGGCGACGCGGACATTCGAATCGCGAAGAAAATCTAAGGTTAACAAAAGACTATGGTCACCCCTTTTAGGTTGTGCTGGCAGAGGTAACTCTTTTGGAATAACGTGCTTTTTCTTACCTCCCTTAATTTTCATTTGTTGATCTTTTTTAAATATACATATACGAAGTATGACCATATATTTTAATAAAAAACACATAAACTTTGGGCCTACTGCAGTTATGTAATACCTGTGGTTACCTCATATTCAATTGTGATATGTAGGTCTATGGGATTTGTTATGAGGTGACATTTTTGTGTATGGCATTTCTGATGTTACGCAGCATATAACACAAACACACAAATATGCATACATATCTGCTTGCTAAATAAATACAGTATTCAGACTGGGGGGGGAAAGTTCATTTATTATTTGACTAATATTAAAATAGCTAATGGCTGATCCAGGTGATTTTGACCGTGGTGTTGGTTTTTATTCGAGGTGGTTACAGCATCACCGAAACAGCCTCTTGGGAGAGTTCACAGAATCTGTTGTGGTGAACAGCAAAAGCAGCGTCCAGTCAATGGCATTTCTGCACCTTTTTTGAGGAAAGTTCACAAACCTCCCAGGCGTACCTAATAAAATGACCACTGAGCGTATGCTTACAATAACAGTATTATATATATATAAAATACGAAGCACATGTTGGCTCTGCAGTGACAGAATGGCTCGTTTGAACCTTTTTACCTGAGGTCAGAGGTCATGCAGCCCACTGCTTAATGTTACATTGGCACTGACAAGAAACAGCCACTGGGCCCATTTCACAGAAGAGGAATACCTTCATACAGTGTGCATGTGTGCGTTGTGCCTTTTGCACTGCAACTGCAGCTTTTTACTGTTGAATACTCTCTTTGGGATCATGTAGTTGTGCGGTCAATGGATTTATCAGTGGGCATATGTGATAAGTAGGCCTAGATGTTTGCCAACACTGTAAAACTTGTGAAGCACAACACGTTCAGATAATGGTAAGGCGATGTTCAAAACAAATTTAATGATTCTGCGTGTTGATTCATGCCATTTCTATGGAAATCTGATCATTTCTGTTCCTCAAATTATGAAGCAACGTTATTCCGGAGAAAAGACGCAGACAAAATGTCCAGCATAAACACCACATTTTTTCATTTACATACTGATCGTTTTTTGTTCAGGGTGCTTGTAGTACTGATTCGTTTTAAACAGCAAATCAACTGGTGATGAAAAAATTGAAATGAAATAATATTTTGAGTGGAATTTTAACAGATTTTTTTGTCAGCATATACAAGCTATAACAGCTTATATGTTATGATTTCAATGCAGCTGAAGTTAATTTTGGTGTCTGTGTGTGCAGAAGTTAATTGCTAGAGGTAGCGTTACTAAGCCGTTTTAAAGTTATGACACCTGTGGTTGAAGAGACAAACTGCCTCCCCCAGTTTCCATTTTGAGAAGCACATAAAAGATGTACAAAATCTTTTTCTGAGTTTAAGGAAATTGAACCCATTGCACTCATCAGTTAAATCTTTTTATATTATCAGGCTGGGTTCTGTGGGTAGCACTGTTGCATCACACATCTAGGAACTGAGGTTCGTTTGATGTTAGTTTGCAAATTCTCCCTGTGCTGCACAATTTTGCACTGGGGATTCCACTTCACGCAGAGAAAAGCATACTGTTTAATTTGACATCTCTAAATTGCCCATAAATTGCATCAAACTGGCATCCTGTCCAGGGTGTTCCCCTGCCTTGTGCCCTGAACTTCCTATAATACATTCTTACCCTTCTGAAATCCTGTACTGATAAACACTGGAAGATGGACAGCTTATCATACTATATTTTACATTATCATACTAAATACATATGTTGATTCATGTGCATACAGTGCATGTTACAATGTCAACATAATACCACCAACTTAATCTCGTGAGTTGGACTGATAAAGGTGGAACCTTTATAAATAGTAAGTGAACGTACGTGAATAAGTAAACATATATTACACGACAGTGCAGGGCAGAAATTCTCTCCTGTTAAATTGCAGCAGAGGATAGAGTTGCTAGTAGAATTAATATTGTTTGAAACAGCTGTACAGTGAAAGAAGCATGTGATAGCAGAGAAATGGAAAAATATGGAAGGACTAGCAGAGCCAACTTAAAGCAATTAGAACAAGCAATTAAAAAAGTAAAAGACCATGAAATTTGATACACTTGGAGCAATTCCACTCCGATTTCCAAGAATTCCACAAAACCAGGTGGAATGTTGGGTCCCCACTCAAAGAAATGAATTCCATTTCAAATAAGTGTACATTTTATACTGCATGACTTGACAGGGCTGACAGTCATGTGGAAAGTGCTGCTTCTGCTGGCTTACTTGCTGAGAGGTAGATTCATTTACCAGCAAGCTTTGCCAGGCTACTTGACATGGTCAACCATCAGTGAAAAACCCAAGGCAAATCAGGCAGAAAATAGCTTTATTTGAGTCAGCAGCCCATACTAGGGCTTTTCCAGTATGTTGACCAAAACTGCAGGTGCATTACATTCAAGACTGGTGGACGGCTTCCAGAAAATCAGCCAGTGCTCGTTCACATTCACATTATATCAACATGAGAGGTCTATAAATAGGGGAAAAACAGTTTCTGTAAACATCCAAAAAGGATTTGTTATCAAGTTACAAATTTTCTCGGTTAAAAGAACTCTGTACATCCAACAGGTGTTTTCACTGGAAAATAATTATACCAATTAAAAAAAATAAAATTAGCGCAGCCAGTCTGGTCGAGCTGAAGATGCCTGGACATTTGGTGGGAAAAGCTGAGAACTATAGCTGGCTCATATCTGGAGGTCAGGAATATTGTGCATGAAGTAAAACAGACAGAGAAAGCGGTGACATCACTCCACTTCAAAACACTGCTTTTCGATGCGTTATCTATGATTTACCATCAAACTGAAGCTGAACTATATCTCACACCACAAATTAATAAATACTCTGCCACGTGACACCTTTTTTGGAAAAGAAAGTAAAATAAAATAATGAATATAGAATATACATTAGGTCAAATAATACGCTTGAGTTAGGCCAATATTAATTTGTGTTTAGTATTTTTATCCATATCAGTGTTACACAATATATGATAAAAGTTACATTAAATTTGTCATTCACCTGGTACTGGAAAATTATATATAAAATCAGGAAAATATCATCAGGGAAAACTAATAGATCCTATTGCTCACCTGGATGTTGTTCGAAATGTTAAACGTGAGTGAAGCAACACTTTCACAACAGTTGAGGGGAATCTGTATACCATTAACAAGGACATTTCTGTAATACACTGTTTGAAGATTTGAAATTAAACCCAATTCCAATTGAGTTCTGCTAAAAGGAGAGACACCCCGTTGATGACCCTTGAAGTCAACATCTTCGTCCCATGGCTGTACAAGTGCTGAAAGCTTGCATTCAGATTTGCCAACAAACTCTGGCAAAGCACTTTGCCCTCAAACCAGAAGCCAATTCAGCCAAACCTTCGTAATACATGCACTACACCTTGTACAATTACAACACCACTTTCTTAGAAAAATCTAGATAACGAATAGCACACAGCTGCATGAGTTGAGCATTTAACCTCATACAGGCAGACTTCTGAGTGACAGTACTGGATTGTACATTTATTTTCGATAATTACACCAACCGAAGAAAACAAAGCACGTTATGGAACGGTCTCTAATATTTCCATCAGCTGGACAAAAAAATGCTAGCCTGGTACAGTGCATGGTGACATAGCCAGTACAGCGATCCATACTACGTGTACGTGTATCACATACGTGAACAGGTATTGTCCTGTCATGGCCCTAGGGAGCACATTTTCTCCACTGCAGAGCCCTGTGTGAACCATTCAGTTTATCTGATCTGACCAAAGTTGAAGTGATGGTGTAAACAGAACACACCAGGGCCGGTACCTAGCGACCGTACACTGTACCCTTTCGAGTGAAAACCAGCAGTACCCTTGGAATGGGAGTAAGTTATTATGGCTGAACCGCAGGGACTTTTTAATGAAATGGAGTCCCCGTGGACGAAGCCGGCCACCTAAATATAAACACTGCTGACTTGAACGGTTGTGAAATCTAATCTAACTGTGGCCTTTCACACGGGTACAGAGGCCATAGTCTGGCACCTTATCCCCAACGTCCACAGAAGATTCAACTCTTTGCTCTTTGGTACTTTGTATCTAAGTATCAAATGCTCATTGGCTATTATTGTGAAAGAGACATCCAGAGAGAAACAGCAGTGCTGAAGCAGGTAAATATGTACATAAACCAACCAAAAACCATAAACCAAAATCAATGGATATACAGTGCTTAACAGCACCAGTGGCACAATAATGTTTACTCAGTGGTCAACTACGTAGGCAAAAAACTTCTATATATTTTTTTTGGCCAATATTCTTAGTTCGTAACTTAATTATTTGACTAGTATAGAAACTGTTGGCTGTAGTAAACTTCTGATAGATATGTTGGTGATTAAAACAGTGCCAACAGTCGAATATAGAGTAGCAGATGCAAATGTTTAGGAGCATAAGGTGATAACGGCTAAGGTCATCCCTGTACATATGGACGTAATGCATGGTCATGCAATTAAGCCCATGTGTGCCACCCACAGCATATCTATATATACCGATTTGCAAAGGATTCTGGGAGCACACAATGATTTATTTACACATGGGCACATTATCTGATATTAAGCAGATACCGATCTACAGTGTGTGACTGGACAGGGCACCAGCACAGATTCAGGCTCAGCATCTAACAACCCCATACTAACTTTAACAAGCTAAATGATATGACACAAGGTGAGTACCTAAGGGCGACTCAAACACAGGATGACATTTCACAGAAGCAAAGCTGGTAAAGTACATTTCTCAGGGGTACAAACACAGGGCCTCTGGTTCTGGCTGCTTTACAATGAGTTTACTTGCTGACACAGGTAAAATAGATAAAGTACCTAGTTTCATAAACAGTAACTGTTTGCATTTGTATCACATAGACCTGGTAAACAAATGCACTATGTAATGTAGTGGACATGCTGTTTGCAGTGCATTAAAGCTGATGTATAAATTTTATCTATACATTGCAGGCTGTAGAAGGCATGCAAGGAAATGTCGGAAATTTCATGCTGTCTCATTATAAACCTATGTTTATCATTTTCCATATGACAAAGCTGTATTCAAATATATTAAGAAATAAATAATTATAAGATGTGAGAGCTAAGGTTGGTCCCATCATGATATTCAGGGCTAAGACAGTCAATCTGATAAGAATGGTAAATAAATAAATAAATCAATAATAAAGCCGCCATGTTCTCTGCCCTTGGAACCCACCCACAAGGCACTAACACCTCTTATCAAGTCCCCTAAAACAGGGTTTCTCAATCTGCTCCTCAGGGACCCACAGTCGGTCCCTGTTTTTGCTCCCTCTCAGCTCCTAGCCAGACAGTCCACATTTCTGCTCCCTACCCGGGAGCTGGGAGGGAGCAAAAACCTGGACTTTGTGGTTCCCTGAGGACCAGATTGGGAAACGCTGCCGTTAAACTGAACCCCCCCACAAAGCAAGGCAAGATTCAGTACTGACTCAACTATTAGGCGCTTAAAGGAAGCGTCTCGGGGCTACACTACCGAGTTCTTCATCTCCTTACCATCTTACTGTTGCCTTTGGCAATCAAGGTAGGCCATTGTTATTGGGGCAGGTCCTGAGACATCCAGGTACATATCAGACTGCAAATCCATGATGGGTGGGCACTGTAGTACTGCACCAGTTATTTTATGTCTACGATGACCGTTGCTATACCACAGGACTTGTATTTAAAATCACAGCAGGCCTCCAGCCCACACTAGGTAGGATTATATTGTTAAACTACAGTAATAACTGACAGTAGTTCTTGGCAGTGACAAGATCCGCTAATCATTTAAACAGTAACATCAGAGTAGTAGATGAAATTATTTTATCATTCCTTTGTTCCACCTAAACATACAGAACAATTACAAATGATATTAAAATCCACATCTTACAGTTATCTTTGGAGCAGTTTTATGAGTTTGCTATTTACGTAAAGCCAAATATTACTAAATGTAATTCAAAACGCATTGCAGACAGAGCCACAAGATTACAATATTTCTCAGGTTATACCTCAAGCATGGTAACACATTACTTGTGTTTTTTTCGTTTGTTGGTTTCCAAGGTCAGATGACCTAGCCCTGAACTGAGAAGAGCCCCCTGAGTTTGACTGAACATGTAGAACCACCCATGATATGTGTTAGTCTCAAGGAAAACAAGACAGGGTATCACTGCTGAGGTCATCATGTGACTCTGTATGATGTGGAGTTGAAATCCACAGTACAGACCTATGTGGTTTAGCCATCAGGCATTCACTACAGTTCCAGGTAATTTAGTAATAATTCATTGCAATTTGGCTGAGAAGTAAATCTCATCGACCAAGTCCAATTCATGGTTTAATGAATACAAAAATAACAAATCTACCTATGTAAACAATTCTCTACGTCTTGGCATACTTAAGACCTTACATGACAGGGATATATTTCAGCCTGATGCTGATGAATACTGTTTATCTGTTCATAACATAATTGTGCATCATGAATGTAAGTTCTGGCCTGAATAATGAGTCAAATAATTTCTGCAAAGGCAGTACAAAAATATTAATTTCTATTACATTTACCCTTTGGGCAGTTTATTATCTATTTATCAGTAAATCTAAACACAGATTTACACAGATAAGTTCTACAGTATGGTATCCCCTGTAGTGGACACCATGAATCCAGTGTCATCTCCATGACCTTAAGGGCCTTTTGGTATGCTCAGTAAACACATGGCTCTTGTCCGTGTTCAAAAACCCATATGGGTATGTTAGGTTAACAAATTTTCCATATCAACGCCCTATGCTTGAATGGGATTGGCATGCTCAGTAAACAAATGACCGATATCCACAACCCTAAGTCCATTAAGAACAGCCATGATCAGCAAATACAGATGTCCATGGATATCTACGACAACACACACACGCAGGCAATTCCAGTGGACACAAAGATGATATGCAGGTGTCTCGTAAGAGCCTTCAGATCATGTTCATGTAGATGTGGTCAAATTCCACATCCGTATGGGCATTTGACAATGTTCATTAAACACAGGGTCAAACTATGCAACTCTATGAAAAGTAAGTGATGTGCAATGGACTGGCAGTACACGTCTAATACTATCGGGGCAAAGGTCAGTTTATGTGAATACATATGTGGATAGTTATGCAGGGTGTATCCTCTGTGGTTAAACCCGGTTTGATAGCCTGTAATTTTAGCAAAAAAAAAAAAAAAGGTATCACGGCATGGAATCAGACCACTCCTCATGCTAAATGTGTGGACCTTGCAGATGTGTGCCGTGTTCAGCCCAGAGCGCAGTCACCCGGGCTGGCTAGGTGCAGTGCGATAGGCTGAGCTTGGTAAGGCCCTCGGAGTGCATCTTGTAGAGCTGCTTGAACTCGGCGGGCAGCTGATGGGACTCCTGCCACTTGGTGGTGAACTTCGTGCCTTTGCGGTCGTAATAGTGGTAGGGCAACTCCCGGCCCGTGCTGGGGTCCCAGCCGAAAGGCCAGAACCCATACAGGTGCACCTCCTCGCACATGGCCGCAGCCAGTGTGTACACCAGGATGCCTGTGCTCAGCCTCTTAGGGGACAGCTGCTTGGTCTTCCAGTACCTGTTGGAAGACCAGCCATGTGAATCTGAGAACTATGCGAGTGCCATATATGGTATCACTGCTTACTATGGCCCGCAGAGCTCTGAATGTCCAGCATGCAATTTGAGGATAATGCCATAAGTAGTGTACAGGATGTAGCTAGTTGCATTTAGCTTTGCTGAATGTCTAATCTTCTAAAGGCAAATCAAAGAATACCTTGGCAGAACTTCTGAGTACCAGTAACTCCTCTACTCTCGACATTGAGCCAATGGCTTGCACTGCACATATACTCAGACTCCGTGCTACTTACTCACTCAGTCGCTACGCTATACAAACAAGTTGCTACAACACCTCAATCTGTACACAAATCGCACAGACACCTCGTTGTTTTCATGCTTGATTCCTCTGCTTATTGAGCTCTTTTGCCTACAACTTCAAAATGTTGTTCATTGACATTCAGCATTTATTCAGTGCCCTGGAGAAAAGTTGCTTTGGTTTCAAATATTTACCCTGGATAAGCAGAGGGGCCCAGGACAAGCTTGAAGACGATCAAAAGCCCAAGATGAAAAGCCATCCCAACCTAAATAATGCATTAAGCACTCATGCACACAAAAGACTGATTGCTGCTTCTACTTGTGGCTGGCAAAGGCTGACATCTCAAAGTCTGTGTGATCTTCAGAGGTAACCAGCTAATGAGGGGGGAGAAAGGCTTTCCTCTTCTTCTCCCTCTCAGCAGTAGGTGAAGGTTATACTGGAAACTGAACCCAGTCTATCTTTCTTCCAGACTGACAGCTGTAGGACAGTACACAGGTACTGCATATATGCTAGGAAGTAAACTATCAACTTGACAACTTCTACCTGCAGAAAACATGAAAGATTGTGGTCTGTCATTAAATAAATGTCTCTGAAACCCTGCTGGAAGAAACCTGGATCTATTCAGACTTCAGCAAACCGCTGCTCTCTGTTATGGATTAACACACAGATTGATTCTGATTCCCACCAATTCACATACCAAATGAGGATGGTTTCTCGCTGACATGGTAAGAGACCAAGTAATGCCTTTCCCTGTTATTCAGTAGCATGCTGAGTGAGGGTTGATGGTTCCATTAAATGAACACACCGAATGTGAATGGACACTCTCACCTGTTGACATACTGCATGATATTTCCTGGCCAAGCGAGCTGCACCTTCAGCTGTCCCTTGTGCTCCACAAAGAAGTCGACCAGGGTTCTGGTGACTGTGGCAGAGGTGTGAAAGAAGAAGGCGGGGATCCAGAGAATGGCACTGTCCAGTTTCTTCAGGCTCAGGAAGAAGTTGTTACGGTCCTGGATGGTGAGTAGGTTGTTGTAATACTTCTCGAGGATGCTGGGGTTGAAAGTGGTGAGATTCGTCTTATGGCCCACGTCCTTGTGGAAGACCTCGGTGGGGGCAAAGTTGCAGCGGAAGACAAAGTCAGACTTGTCAATTTGAGGCCCGCAGGCGCTCCCAGTGAGAATGCCGCTGTTGCCCACCACTGCGCACACGTTGTAGTGCTTGTTCTGGATGGGAGAGGACTCAGGAAGCAATGATTTGAAGTTACCACTAATGGAGAAGACATACTTGTGGCTGGAATAGTCATAGTGCATCAGCTGGCCCACGCGCACATCATTCTTCAGCAGGGAGAAGTTATTTGGCACGTCAATGTACTGAGAGATCGCTTTTCTGAAATGAGAACAAAGGGGGAAACGTTGCTAAGCAATACAGCCTTCCAGTATGTATCCGTCTTCACATTGTCCCAGTTCTGCTTCTGTTTACCCCTGGCAATTGCAGTGAAACTGTCACTTATTACATAGTACAGAAAATACAGTTAATAAATTGACATTTTAAGGTCTCATTTGAGAAACATTTGCCTGCTGATTCTCAAAACAATGCAAGGGAGTCACCCACGTCCGGCCACTCGATACGATTGATTCGGTGGCCCTTTCAAGTAAAACTCACACTTCTGGCATGCTGCAAGTTTCTTGCACATACCACAGCGCCTCACCTCTGCTGGATGAATGCCGTCCTGTTGAACTTCCACGTGGAGCCTTTCTTCTGCTGCAACTCCTCAGTGAGGACAGTGGTCAGTGGGATAAAGGAGGGGTCGAGAAAGTTCATGGCAAACTGGGATCTGAGGACGACAGGCTTCTCATTAGCATGAGATGGCAGTGGACTTGTGTAGCAACTCAGTAGCCACCGAAAATGACTCCAATCAACAACTGCAGCTCCAAGCTAATTAAAGAGCTGTTTTCAGCTATTGGCTCTATTAAATTCCCTTTGACTGCTATTTGTTCACTTGCTTTGCAAAGGTATCTGGCGATCTCCAGCAGACCTGATAGGAAGCTGACTTGATTAAAACAGGATTTGCAATCAATGAATGCCAACTAACACAACAGTCTAGACTTACACAGCTGCCCACCCATTCAAAGGCAGCGATTTAAACAATCGTTTAGAGGTAGTAGTTTGAGCACTGGGTGTCACTCATTTTCGTACATCTCTAACCATCTAAGTTCCATAACTGCTTATGTAGTTAGGGGTGACAGGTGTTTTCTGTACATTGTAATAGTTAAATTTGTGTCAAAGAAACAAACAATTGAGAACAGATACTGAGAAATAGAATTGAAACCACATTCTAAACTCCATTTCCATTTCATGGAACTTCTTAGAATAAGGACAAAGAATTTTTAGATTATCAGTCAGTCAGTGTAATCTAAGGTTTCAGTTATTTCTGATGTGGTGTGATGCACATAAAATATATTTAAAAGTGGACACAGCTTCAAAAGGGTAACATTCTAATGGTTGTCTTTTTTTAAAATGATTATTTTATCCATCACCCATTTGCAGGAAATTACTCAGGTATAAATAAGACCATATACCCCATTTTAAAATCATCAGAATGAAAAGACTATCCACAGGAAATACAATAAACTTTACTAGGCACTTTAACAGTTTTGCAGAATGCTGTAAATTCATTTGTTGGCGTCGCACTGACAAAAAGCAATAACAAGCATGGCCCATTTACAAATGTACTTGTCTGGTGCTTTGCAAAATGGCTCCTCTCACAGAATGCTTGTCATAGCAGCTGAAGTATAAGTACCAGTAGTATATGCAATAATGCATGCAGTAGCACCAAGGAGAGCTCCAGAACAAGCCACACTGACGTCAGCTCCTAGGCAGACGTTTTCCTTCCCAGGCAAGGAAAACAGGCAACAGATTCCAACACCGAAAGGAGTAATACGGTGTCTTCAGGCATGTGGATGTCTGCCTAAAAGACTATAGGTTGGCTAGTCGATAGTCATTCTCCATCAAAACATTATAACATATTAAAGTACTACTGTAAGATCCAAAGTGTGCCAGACTGCTGTCTGCAGTTCAGATGGCCAGCGATGGTAATGTTACATGCCATCTGGATCTGTTCTACTCCCTATGACTTACAGTCTTCAACCATGGAGCGAAGGCAGAGCCCTTCAAAGAGCTGCCACAAATATTGCTGATAAAAATGAAAACCTGTTGATAGACAATAGTCAATACTAAGTTTTGTTAACGAAATGAAGTGATCTTATTATGTAATACAAGCACTACCACAGCGGTTATGCTCATAATGCATAATCGCTATAAAATAATAATAATGATAATAATAATAATTATTGTTATTATAATGCCATGGCATGAACTGCTAAATTAATAAACATTAAGTAAATTGATATCTAGGCCCTGGACAGAGTATTGTTTTGGTCACAGGTGGGTTGATTATAGCTTATATATATATATGGAGATAATTTTTGTCTGACTGGCCTGGGACAAGGTACCCAGGCAACATCGGGCTATATATGGCAGCGGGAAGCGGAGCCAAGCAAAACGTTTCTATTTCTTGGATGCGGGCCGCAACTGTTTGCTTCCTAGGCGCGCACGCAGAGTATTGTCCATTTAAAACAGCTATTATGAAAACCCTGATTACAGCCATACGCGGAGATTTTATATGAACGAGTACCATCATGTTTTTCCTGTTTAGTGAAGGCCCGTGGATCCTATGATATATTGTAGCTCATCCAGCGCATTTTGAACAGCAGGATAATCGCCCGATGAAAAATGATCTAATTTTTCGCTCGCAGGTCGGATTTAGACAGAAATACTCGAGTACGGAATCAAGACTATATAAACAGATCCATGCACAGCATGCGCATTTACTAATAATTTGGAAAACATCGCGCGAACGAATGTAAAAATCTTGCGTGTAGCCTAATTAAACACTATTCATACAGACAGACTTACCGGAATCCTGCGTGAAACATTATCCTTGGACCTGCCGAATTAGCGTATTTTGGAGTAGAGAATATGTTATCTTTCTTAATCGAAACATAGCTTATCAGTGATAATATTATCAAAGCAACGCTTAATACGACAAAACCCAGAGCGTTAGCAACGCGGACCATCTTGTCGTATTCTCAGCCCCGGCTGCGAAAACTCACGCAATGAATAAACCTCGAATTCATTAATGCAATATACAAAAAGCTCACGAAAATATACTGAGCATTGAAAGTTAGGACGGTTTTATAAGTAAAAAACCGCAGTGGTGATATGAGCAGTTGATATGGCAGCCGGAAGCGTTAGTGACAGATGCTCCCTCATCCTTGAGTCCGGCTTCAGACGGCGCTGCTGCCCCGCTCCTCAGTCAGAAAGACAAATGGTACAGGAATAATGTGTGCGTTCAATACCAGCATCTGAATTTAATTAATTGACTCGCAGCTTCGGATTTTTAAAGGGGACCAACCGTGTCTTTCGGATGGATTGAAACAGGTACCAGCATGGCCAGGTGCGCGCTAGGGGCTTTCGCTCTGTGCCAAGAAAGTGTCTTTCGTTGGTCTCGCGCCGGCCCTTTGCGCCATGACGGGAGGAAGCTCGCGCCGCCAGATGTCCATTTTACTACGAGGAAGGAAGGGATGGCGCGCGGGGCACGCGCCCCATATGTCTATATTGCATCATCATAACCTTTCTTTTGTAATGAATGCCCCTAATGTTTGTGTAATTCTTGAGGGGGGCAAGTAGAGTAACTTTTAAGGACCTCGATTTGTGACTGTTCATGCTTGCTAGTAAGACGTCCGTAAGCAGTGCCGATATATCCCTGAATGAAGTCCTTACTTAAATATATATAAAAGAAGTAAATATATTTATAAAAGAATATTTGTAAAACTTAAAATATTTACTGTAATATAAATGTATTTATATTTGTAGAACTGGCAGAATTTCCCCTGGGAACACTAAAGTCAATCTTAATCCTAAATAAATTTGAATATGTTTGATTTGTTGGGAGTATTGTTGTCAATTAGATATTTGAATGGTCAGTACAGATGTATTCCGTTTTATATAAATGTTTTTAAACATAACAGAATTTCAAATGAAACTGGTATTATAAATCTTCTGCATCATTTAATCTAATTTTGAAATGTAATCTCAGTGGTCCTAAATAAAGGAAGAGGAAGCTGATTTGGTATGTGTTTAAAATCTTATAAATCAATAAAGGCAGAAGTTTTCCGATACTTGAGGGTGCAGTTTATCAGTGTGATTAGGACTACAGTGAACAAGATTTAAGACTCCCTAGAATGAAGGATGAAGTGTCAAACTAGAATGATAATCCTAAGCAACCGCTCAATAGCATTAAATGTGCTTAGTACAAACTGCTTTGCAGAAATTCCCATTGCTCTTGTCTTGCAAGGGTTTTTTTTTTCCTCCACTGAATTTCCAGTACGTGTGCCCTTTGACAGACTGGCATCCTGTCCAGATTGTCCATCTGCTTTGCATCCCATGCTTCCTGGGAAGGGCTCCAGGCCCACCATGATTCTGTGCTAGATAAGGGACTATGGATGATGGATGGATGAGTTTGCATTATGACTATTGTCAGTTTTCTAATAAAGATCATTGCACTGTGGATTACATACATAGTCTTATTTACTGTACAAAACAATGTTCAGCCTTCAGAGGATCTGCGACTTTTTAGTCTGTCGTTTTGAAATTGCAGGTATATTTGTATTCCTGAGTATGGCCACCTACTTTAAAATACTGTTAAACTATCCAGTGGTTTAAAAAAATTCTGAATATTGGGACCGGAAAGTGAAAATACCTAGATGTAGTTCCCAAGAATATATTTTTAGCATGGAATCCTCATTTATCTCACCTTATGTCAGGTAACCTTTAAATTGTAAACCCTCTCTGATGAACACACCTAGTTCATGTGCTGGTGGGCCAAACCCAGCCAGAGATGGGACAGTTAATAATTTGTCAAGACGGTAGTGTATGATGCTGCATCCTGGGAGAAGTCAAGAGGTCAATGACTCTCATTTCCCAGGAGTCCGTTGGCTCTTTTTTCTAGCTCACATTTCAAAACAGTCACTTATACATTAGCTGGTATGTGAATATAAGTACCTAGTTTTATGTCACTTGCTTTCTGCAAAGTATTTTCTTTCATATTCTAGTTTTTTCCACTTTCTAAATATATCAGGGATTTACAAAATGATTACAATACTTGTGTGTCTAAGTCATGGACAGTTTGACTGTATTACAGCTCCAATCTTCAGTCTTGCACAGGGTTTTTTGACCTGATGATATGGTTTGTCTTCTTGTTTCACTTCCCTCATGGAGCGCCATGGAGATTTGACCAGAAAGTTTGGCGAGTTACCAAGCTAGGCTTTGACTTCTTGCAAGCAAATATAGGTTAATCGACTTAAGAGAACTCATCTATCCCAATGAAAAGCCTCTGAGCGACAGGGACTTTCAAGGAAAGGGAATCTTATATACAGGAATTCATGTACAGACTGTCAGATGCTGCAAATCGTATGTACAGCAGCTTTCTGGAACAAACACTCAGGTGGCGGACTCACACAGGCTCGCAGAGAATCTAGGGGGCAGACACTTCCTGTTACAGATGAAGTGCACAGGAACTCTCAGGGGAGACAGACCTCCTGGGACAGAGATTTGCTGTGTCAGGGGCAAGCAGAGGCTTATGTGTTCACTGATATACAGAAGATCTCAGATATAAAAGTTCGTGGAGATTTCTTGTAGCCAGACCCGCAGTCCCTCTAACCCTTTTCACTTCCCTACGCACGTTTTGTTTTCCCACAATTCCCCTTATGCTCACACCAGAACGACTGTGTTTTGTTTTGATTCATCTCACTAGTTTTGTTACACCCATCTTCACTTTCATAACAAAACAAGATCTCTGTCCCTTCCTCTCATTCTCATGTCACATGGTTCTATTTGCCGTCCCGCCCCGAGTAAGTCGTACACGGAGACACTACATAACCCCTGATAAGTAAGCACTTGCACACAGCCCTCAGCCTGATGTCATTTCAGAAAGGCAAATAACTATGGACATTTCACAATCCTAATCTTCTCTGGCCGATGAGTAACTGGTCTGAAACCCACTCTCTGTTTAAACTCTCCCCTTGGAAATTTTCCCCCAGTGGTTATATATTTAACCAAGTAGATATGCTTTGCTTTAAACACAATAAGTGGGAGTGCTACTGGTCTGCCATGTGGACAAGAAGACAAAGATATAGTGGTTTGCTCACCGTAAAGTAAATATTTTACTCACTGTCACATGTTTGTATGTGGTAACTCATTATGTGCTTTTCAGAAGTTGATTAAGCCTTTTAAAAAGCTGGTAGGAAATTAATTAAAACACATTTTATTACGTTTATTGTATATAAATGATGAAGCAACATAGATGGTTAGTTAAGTTAGTACTATAGGCATTAAACACCATGTTCAGTAATCAGTGAATAAAATTAAATTTTATATATTTCATATTTAAAAGGTACATGCTGAAAAGTTCATTTTCAAGTTGATTTACTGTAGGTTTTGAGGACAGAGAAAACAAAAATAAAGACAATTTGCTCGGATGAGAAAACTCGTCTGAAGTTGAAACGTTGAAAAATGAGTCATGCTTCTGTAATTCACTGTCCTGTGTAGATATAGGTGCTTCCTGATAATGATTGATAATGACTGAGGGATTAATGATTATAGTGCATTAAGGTTTCTTCCAGACATGAAAGTATTCCCGGAATATTTACCCCACAATCTAAAGGATAACGGAGTAGGAGTTAGTCCCACAGTGCAGGTATAAGCGACAGCAGAGTAGTCATTAGACCATCTCTGGGGCTTGCTGCATTCTGAGGGCAATTGAATCATATTTCCCTGGGGACATTCACTCTGTTACCCTACGGTCTGGCCCACGTCCCTCAGAGGACCGTTGTTTGGACCCCTGGTGGGTGTGTAATGGGCACAGCTGTTATCATAAAATTGGCCACTGAAAGCTGGCTAATCTGCTGTGAGGACCAAACGAGATGCTGAACTCTTAGCTTTCTGGCTGCTTCCGGAATCAACTGGTCTGGGAGAGTGGCCACCAGCAAGGCTGCAGCCACGCCAACATTTCACCGCATTTTCCAATGCACTCTTATCCAGTGTGCCTGACCTCTAAAGTTCACGCTCCATCCATTAATTTGTAGTCACTGACTGCCCCCTTTGCCTGACCTGTGCTGAGAGCAAATTATAGCTGGGTTACATCTGAGGGCTCCCCAAATGTATTCCCACACCTCTCCCTTGCAAAGAGAAACCGATTTTAGGGAAATGTGGGACACGTGGTTGATTTGCCCCCACCGTACTGAAATTGTGGCCAGTCATTGATGTGTTCATCTAGGCAAGTAAAATTATCCCCAGGATCAATGAAACCATGCTGTAATTTATTTAATTAAAGTATATACAGTATAATTTCATTTTTATGTGCAAGATACAATATTTGACACCATACTTGTCAAATATTGGGTTTCACTTCGAAACCACATCCAACACTCTGGAAACTGACTGTTGTAGGGAAATTTTGAGGTTGTTTAACTGCAGACCAGTTATATCATCATTTTAGGCGACATTTTGCTTGGAGTGAATACAAGTCTTTAACAATTCTGCACCTGCTGGTTTGTCCTCCTAATCCTAATCCCATTATAATGAATATAAACCAGTGATTTCTTATTATTAAGTGATATTTCATTGAGATATCTTCACAAAAACAAAATGCTATTTCTTCAGCCTCTGTGCTGCATATTTTGACAAGCAAGGCATCTTTACCAAGAACTTAGCAAACTTAATTTCTCTCAGTGGACACCCCTGCTAGTACCAAAACAAAAAGCGTGTGTACTGTGTCTAACAAATAATCACTGCTGCATAGTGAACCATAGGTACATTCAGCAATGAGTAACACTTGCTCAGCTACTGTATTAAAAACTGCATAAGTCACAGACACACTAAGTAATGAAAATGATGAATCACACGATGAACTCTGAGTGACAACTACTTTAGCGAGTGCTGTAAGATAAACCTGTACAACACCAAGTATTACAAAACAAAACACTGAGTATTAAGTACTGCGTGATAAACCACAAGCTCTCGGAGCAGTAAGTACTGCTTGATAAACCACTATTGCAGGCACTCTGCACATTGAGGCCACGTTAGTCTGAACCCGCCAGGTCATTTGCTCTAATTTACCTCATGCCTAAGCCCACTAAAATCCCCGTCTGTCAATACAGCCTATTTCAGGCACTGCTGCGCCCCCAGCAGTGTGTGGGAAATGGAAGTCTGCAGTGGGGCAGGAGGAGTTGGGGGGGGGGGGGGACTTTGGGCTTTATGCGGAAATTAGGCTGTATAGCTACATTTTTCAGCATCATGAAGTTTATACTATAAGTGTGTGTGTGTTTATTTAAAAAAAAAAAACACACATACACAGCAGGGATTAGAGTTAACGTGACTGATCCATTTCCTGTGTTGCCAGTGCAGTGAAGTGCAGGGAAGCAGCACAGCCGCCAGGGCTTATGTGGGGTGAAGCAGAGAGCCGGCCAGCCCTGTCTGCGGGCCTGGCGCAAGCTGCCGATCGATAGGTTTGCTGTGGCCCCGGGCCAGCGTGCGGCTCACCAGTGGAGCGAAGGCCGGGAGTGGCGGCTCTGCGCATCGACGCTTTGGCTCCAGCTGCCAGGCCCCGCAGCGGATTTGTGCGTAGAGGTCTAATGCTCCCTGGCAAGGTGACTGCCCCGGTCTGACTCTACGCACGTACGCTCTACTTACTCATTTTCTGTCCAGTTTTGCTTTTTTTAATCCTGTTTTTAAAAATACAGTGTGTCATGTCATTTCTTGTTCATCAGATTTAGTGTGTCAACACTTACACACTCCTTGTTTACATGCAATCAAATCTTTCAGAATGAGTTGTAAGTACTGCGGGTACACAGTCCCTCCAACAAAGTTCAGGTAAAGCCACCTGTGACCCTCAGGATTATTAGGGAGGTTTTGCTCTGTTCTGTTTAGATGTTCCTTGTTCACCTGAGCATTAGTGCAACACGAGTCCAATTTTAATGCAGAAAAGCATTTTTAATATGAATTTTAGAGGACACCAGCACACAGGCAGCAATGGCAAAGGACTGGGGAACCTCTAAAAAAGTTCATAAGTAGGAAATGAAAATGTTGCTGTAGCTGATCAATACAGTTGTTAGAAAACATTGATCAGACTAGGAGGATGCCTTGTTTTATGGATGTGTTTTTTTTGCCTATTCAGAACAAAAGGGTCTCTAGAGGCCTGTTGAAAAATGGTCAAAACCTCTCCCACCCAAAAAAAGAGAGGGAAGAGAGATAGAAAATGAAGAGGGCAAAAACAAAAATACTAAAACGTAGAAAAAAAAACAATGAAGTGATTTATCACCAGTGCTGCAGTGATGCTATCTCTCTTGCTCTCTTTCTCACTCACCATCGCATTTAACCTCTTTCTTTGGAGATGTGTCAGCCAAGGTAGTTTTTTTTTTTTTTAACCGTTTGCACTAATAAAGACACCCCAGGATGAAATTTATACTGTTGAATTTCAGTTTATTTAAAGGCAAGCTTTCAGTGTGAGTCAGCAGGAGTGTCATACGTGACTATTGACCCACATAGGTGGCTGCCAGATTCAGCAGGTTTGCAGATCCTACAAAGCAGTGAAGGGTTTCTCTTCCTTTGAAGCCATGTGGTACTTCAAAGGTATCTTTGAGCTACAGGTTAAAACCATTTTTTATATATTTTTTTTTTTCTACGTCTCCTTCATTTCCTCCCTTTTTATTGCACATATTCTCTTGTGGCATTTGCTGCTGACTTCATTTGAAGTTCATTTCATTCTGCACACCCCATTTTGTTCATCTGGAGATTCAGCACAGACTATAGTCACCTAGCAGGGCATGCAAATTGACAGTCCTGCACAGGATAAATGGTTGAAAAGTGATCGGAAAATTGCATTAACGCATCTGTCAAGCAACTAATATTAATTATGAATAATAACAAGTAGGTACCATTCGATCTTTTTGCAAAAATAAAGACCTTCCTCTCTCACTGTATGATCATTTGGGGATGATGAAAGTACAGGCATATGTACAGTAAGTGACACCATCTCTTAACTTCTTTATCCACTTAACTACCCTTAAATCTCTTTAATTATACACCTACTTGCCTGTTCACCTTGACTGTCCATTTAACTACCTATTCACTTGCGTACCTAGTAAGCTACAAACCTCTCCAGTACTTTGTACCTTTACTTCTACCTGGTATATTTCATTACCTTGCTTTTTAAACATGATTTCAATAGAACAGATCTGTGTATCCCCTAAATAAACAGCTCCTTTGGACAGAATAGCCTGTGAGCACTAGTAAGGTCACTTGACTGCTGGGACAGCAATAGACACGCTTTTCGGGCCAACAAAAGACAAACATGGGTCTGCAGTGCTGGCGTACGCAAACGGCGGTAAGTGGAGTGTTGAGTCATTATAGGGTCAGAGGTTAGGTCAGCTCCTCCGGGGCCACATGGAGATCCATCACTCCCACAATGCAATGTGTCAGTGCTGAGCTACTCTATGAGTGCTCATCAACTCCAGCTATGATTGCATTACTGATCCTACCCTGTTGTACCCAAGAAGGATCCATACAGAGACTTTACTCAACCAGGATAAAACTATCATACTGACTTAACATGGCAGCCTTGCAGAGCTCCGTGCTGACCTTTGTGTGGTCCACTGATATCCATCTACCAGATTATATTTAGTTTTAGTCTTTCCATACATCTACCTCTAACTCCCCATCAGTGTACATACAGCTTTTTTTGCTTCTTATTTTTCAGTCCATTTGTTTAACGTGCTATCTGCTTGCGTGGTCACTTACTGACTCTATCTAATTGCTTGTAGGCCTTCTTATCTGTTTATCTCATTAATAAATGTATTGTATACATATGCCTTTTATCCTTGACATTAAATTCGGGGCCTAACAGCTACTAAACAGCTAAGAAGTTCAATGTTTGGGCTCTCCGGGGTCTTGTGTAGCTGCTTCTGATACCCTAAAGGCCTTATGCTTTATTCATAAAGCTGTATAATGCTGACCAGCCACTCAGACTCTGCTTGTAAATGACAACAGTCTTCTCTGAAGTGACTGAGTGAAGATTCACCTCTGGACACAGGGGGTCCGTAATGATGGGAGCAGATTCGGAAAAAGGTCATCGGAACCACCTCTAATGAGTGGTGTTCAATTTCACTTGGACGAAATAGACATATTAGAGGCAACCACTGAGAGAAGGGTTAGACGTACAGGCTTCTCTATCTGATTTAGAGAAATGACCAGACCCCCAGTTTTTACATAAGATTGCCTCATCAGCAAAAATCTCAGAAGAGAGCAGAAGAATTGTCAATGATCTTCAGGCTGTTATCAGGTAGAATTTCACTTAGCTGAACACCAAAAGCAAGGAGGACAGAGATGGAGATGATCTCCTACTCCTACGTTACATGATCCAATATCAAAACTGCTGGAAATTACCAGCAAACTAGAATAATCTAGATCAGAAAAAAATCAGTAGGGTATTCAAAGCTTCGACCATGGCTTTTGCCCAAGCTTGCTCGTGGTTGTTGACTAGTCTAATCGTTCCAGCACCACCTTCCTCCAGGACTGCTGACATCAGGATTGTTGTGGCATTTCGATAATAGAAAATCGACTGCTTCTCAAGACATAGAGATGATTTGGGCTCCTCAGTTTTTGAACCAGTGGGAGGCATAATTATTTCAGTGTGACAGAAACTCCATGTGAACGTTCACTCTACACGAACCATGGTGATGACGCAAACCATGGAGTGACATACCCTAAAAGAGATTTTTATATTAGAAATATTATTTCAAATATATATAAACTATGAGTGATTTGTTTGGTGCCATGTCTGCAATTGTTCCTTTCGTGAGGAAATGGTTATGTCTGTCTTTGCACATCTCCATACAAATCTGGAGTTCTGCTAGCTCTGTACTTATAGCATAGCCAATTTTATGAAAAATAAGATGAAGCTTAATGTTGAAAATAGATCATAGCTACTCTTCTTGTTTCCTAGCAGCACCAAGCTACATAGAACATTTCTGGCAAATTTTCTTTGCAGAAAAAGAGATAACACTCTCAACAAAGTGAGATTCACGCAAAGACTCTGTGTCTCTAAAGACACCAAGCCATGCTTTGTGATGTTCCTTGAGAAGGGCAGCAACTTTAACAGCTAATTTGGGCAATTTCTGTGAAAACCACAGCTCACTGGTTTCTTAGTTCTTCTGTCAAGTGTGCCAAATGACTCTGCCATGAGCGTGAAGGTTGAGTGACACATCCTTCTCCGCTTCAGCGCGGCCTGTGAAAGACAGCAGAGCATGATGGAAGTAGTGAAAGACGTCATTTCCACAGCAGTTTGTGGCTTTTGTTCTCAGTCAAAACCAAAAGGGAAGACGTCAGAAGTTCTCAGTATTACAGCAGTCTCTCTAAAAGGGGACCACGACAACTTGAATTGTTGATTGCGCAAAAGAAGTCAAGTAAAGAATTATTGTAATCTCAGCCATGTACAATACACTGAAACAAAATAATGTTCTTTCTGGTCCCACAGTGCAATATTCATGACTGGACAGACATCATCATGCTGAACACAATTCATGTAGTACAAAAGTACAATTTTCAGTAATTTAAAAGGAGGGGAGACATAGGGAAGACTACTATGTTTTCTACCTAACATAAACAATCTACATTAGACAAACCATGAACAGACACACTCGACGGCGCTGGGAAATTAGTACATGGAAGTTCTGTCTATGCTTAAAGTGGTAGTGCAGCCGATGTAAACAGAATTTTCCTGTAGATCATAGACAGATCTTGGATAGTCATAGAATTTAGTGTGCGACTTAACTTTCTTATTAGAAAGACTGAGCTTTTCGTAAGAAACACCTGTCAGCTCAATGAGCATATTGTTTACTCAAGGCTAGAGCATTTCTACATTATTTTATCACTATCATTGTAACAATCGAGATATTCTAGTAGAATACAGTCCACTATACTAGTGGTTTTTGTCTAAGGGTCCATGACCCTCTAGGGTCAAGTAGAGTACTTACAGGGCATCCTGAACGACATGTTGTAAATGGACGACATTCACAATCAGCTTGTTTAGTTGGGAGCCCACTTCATGCGCAGCAGCTCTGGAGAGAGAAATATCAAACGTTGGTCCTTAATTCTTAGTGATGAAGCAGATGTGGTGGTGGTGGGGGGGTGTATCTGGTACATTTTTATTTGAGGTTCCCTGGTTTAAGGAAGGTTGAAAACGCTTGCATCAAATAAACGTTAACTTGTTTTGATGCAATTTGACTGCAGTCACTAATATCACCTTAGATTTCTTGTGTCGGTTTTTCCGTGATGCTGCTGAGGCTGTACATGCTGGGAATTTCTATCATTCTGAAAAGAGAGAAAGACACCCCTTCAGTATGAAATATAGTAGCTATAAAGGTAGCATTTCTTGTTTCAGCATATTGGCTTCCAGTGGTGATGGTGACATATTGGTGCTTGTGCTACTGACTTGATGTGTTGACAGAAGGCAGACTTGGTACAGAAGTGGCACTAAGACTGAATAGTCTGATGTGTGACCTTTGACCTCTCAGTCTAACTGCTGAGACCTGTGACCCCTGCTTCCCTTACCACATCAGGAAGATTATACCCATCCCTGTGATGTAGATCAGAGTTTGCCAACCAGGTCCTCAGGAACCCACAGCCAATCCATGTTTTTGCTTCCTCCCTGCCAGACAGTCCACATTTTTGCTCCCTCCCAGCTCCCTGCCAGACAGTCCACATTTTTGCTCCCTCCCAACTCCCTGTCAGACAGTCCACATTTTTGCTCCCTCCCAGCTCCCTGCCAGACAGTCCACATGTTTGCTTCCTCCCAGCTCCCTGCTAGACAGTCCACATTTTTGCTCACTGATATAGATGCTTGGTGGATTTTATTATTCCCATTTAAAAATGCCAACTCTGCATTGTTTTTATAAAGCCCTTAAACAAACATAAGATATCACTGCTGCCCTCTGATATGGAGCTTTTATTTTGTCTCTTAACACTTAGCACTGCTTAACTAAATAGGTTTCTATTGAAGTGATTTTTTGATATGACCAAAAAAAGAGTTATCACTCTAGTTATTTCAGTTCAATTTAATTTATTGTTACATAATGTCATTCCCACTAATTGTCTTGACTGTCTAGAACCAACATTACATTTGTCCTATATATGCCTTAATTGACTAGGTTTCCCCTAAAGTCAGACAGGAGGCTTCTTGAAAATGCCCTTTAGCCAATCACCTTCTCTTTGGAGATAAACTACCAAGCTGTCAGTCCCCTGAGGGGAAGGCTTCCGTTTTACTGTTTTTCTGTGTGTGTTTTGACTCATAAAAGAGCCCCTTCAGCCAGGATTAAGGATCCTACAATTGCGGGATGGACATCTGTCGGTTTAAGGCACGCCACGCTGATCCGTGCACCTGGCAGAAGGGAGAGTGCAATATCCCCCTAGCAGTGGCAGAGGAGAAATGAAACAAAGTGACGATGTCATGCTTTCTCTTGGTCTCGCTAAGCAATGATCACTTAGCCATGCTGCCTCATCATTGATGTGGATTAGACAGGCGAAAACCTTTGGCAGAAATCACGCTGAGTGCACGCACTTTTATCTCTGGTTGGGATGCATCAGTATATGTAAGGGTAACCTGTGGTCGAGTTGTAAAACTATTTCAAGGGGGGTGGAGGGGGTGATGTGGGGG
>JAODKC010000044.1:10499320-10515748 GCA_026777985.1 Mormyrops attenuatus | reverse complement strand
CCCCCCCCCCCCCCCCCCCCCCCCCCCCCCCCCCCCCCCCCCCCCCCCCCCCCCCCCCCCCCCCCCCCCCACACCAGGGCACCCCACAAACAAGTACCATGGTGGAGACTCAAACCTTGGTCCCAGAGGTGTGAGGCAACAGTGCTAACCACTGCACCACCCAACAACCCATCCACAGCAGAGTAATATATTTGTATGTTAGAGCAACCTGTTCAATAGAAGCTTCTTTTAAAACATCAGTGAAAGTCTTGGTTCACTGCCTGGAGCGACTGTTTTCCTGTGTCAGTTTAGCCTCAGGGTACTTAATAGTTACTAAGAAGTTGCTGCAGAAGAGGGATTAGGTGGGTGAAGAGTAGCTTGTAGCACAGAGTCTTGCTAGGGCAGCGGTACTAAGGTCTGGGCAAAGTAGTAACACAGACGAAATAATCAAGATTAGTCAGAGCAGGAAACTGGAGGCTCAGCAGAGCTTGAAGGCTGGATAGGAGTGGTAAACCACAGAGCGGGCAGGCTGGAGGTAATCGTACATCAGGCAAGGGAGAGATGCAGCATCATGAGCGGGAGACAGGCGGGGATCAGGAACTGTAGAATCCACTGGAGACGGCAACTTGAGATGTCCGGAAGGCAGGCGGGACTGAGCACAGTTATTCATTTTCCCGGGACTTATAAAGTTAGCAAGGGTTTTGCCACATCCAGACACCACCCACAGAGCAACCTGAAGACTTCCAGGTGGTTCTTAGCGTAGACAAAGCAGTGAAGGGAGGAACACCCCGTCTGAATTAGAGATGCAACAAGATTGTTACTACAAAACAAAATAAACCTAAGAAAAAAACTGAACCATATTTTAAAAATTTAAAAATGCTGTTTGCAAACTAAGATATCTAGGCTACGAACGAAATCTGTTCCCCAAGTCTGTGTTTAAGTCAAATTTGTAGGTAAGTAAGAAAATAATAACGCGGTACATAATAATGATAATTATACAGTAATAATAATAGTAACTACATATGTTACTGTACTGTACCTTGAATTGACGAAGTGCTGAAGCCGCACCATGTTTTCATGAGCGTCACAGAGTAGTGTGTGTGTTTGTTATTACCAACCATTGTATTCAACCCGAATTTTCATATAACAGGCTTCATGGCAGTCCATTTGTAAGTACGAGTAGTCTGTAAGTCAGACATTCTTAACTTGGTGGCTGCCTCTACTTGCCAAAACCATGCTCAATTCTGTTGAGTAACCACATCTTCTTTAGCCAATAAACGTATGATCATGCTCCTTCTTGTATCTTCCTGTGTTTTTCCTTCTTTCACACATTTGTTTCTACTGTCTGGTCAACGGCAGCTATGGGCATTTCTGCTATATACTCGCTTATCAACTTACAGAGGGCCTCTGTACCAGTAGGACTACTGCAATACTACTCCAGCCCTATTTGTTTTCCCACCCAAACCCCAATCCAGTTGCCCCACACTAAGCTGGTTATGGGGTGACACTCTAACAGTCCATCGGTGGCTGCGAAGCCAGGCCATTAAGTTGATCCCCTGACAGGGGATCAGGGGATCAGCCCCATAGATGAGTGACATTAGGCTGGGGTATAATCCTGTATTGTATCTCCCATGAGCATGTGTCCAGTAGGATGAAAGAGAGAGGAGGGATGTGAGTGGAAGGAGAAGAGAGACAGGATGAGGATCGGGGCAAAATGAGTGGGGCAGGAGAAGATATAGAGGCAGAATGAGAGGGGCAGGAAGCAAGACAAGGAATTGGGGCAAGAGACGGGGCAGGATGAAGTGACAGGATGGTGATAAAGAAGTGGACAAAGAGAAATCACAGGCTAGAATGTCTCAACTAGGCTCATCCACACAGAAATGAGGCAATGTACTGGACAGCTGCCTCCTTCTTCAGCACATCACAGGATCTCCCAAACGTACATCACAGGATCTCCCAAAAGCACATCACAGGATCTCCCAAAAGCACATCACAGGATCTCCCAAAAGCACATCACAGGATCACCCAAACGTACATCACAGGATCTCCCAAAAGCACATCACAGGATCACCAAAACCCACATCACAGGATCACCAAACGGACATGACAGGATCGCCCAAATGCACATGACAGGATCTCCCAAAAGCACATCACAGGATTGCCCGAAAGCACATCACAGGATCGCCCAAATGCACATGACAAGATCGCCAAAACGCACATCGCAGGATCTCCCAAAAGCACATCTCAGGATCTCCCAAAAGCACATCATAGGATCGCCCAAACGTACATCACAGGATCGGCCAAAGGCACATCACAAGATCACCGAAACGTACATCACAGGATTGCCCAAATGCACATCACAGGAACACCCAAACACACATCAAAAGCTCAGGAGCTGGAACTGAGTGTGGATGAGCTGTCAGTGGTCTTGAGCTGGCAGGAATTTCCTCAGTCATGCTTACTGGGCATGCTCACACAAAGTAAATCATCAGACATGTTTTAGCCATGTTCCACCAGGCCAATCGGTCATGGTGCCAGGTTATTCTCCAACAGAGATGCACTATGGATTGGTTAACATATTGATATTGCCTAATGTTTGTTGAAAGTCAAGAAAAAATTGGCATCAATCTAATATATCAAGAAGTAACATCACCAGTTTAGAAGTTAGCCAGTTATCGGTGTCAGTTGTTGTTATCGGTAATATTAGAAAAAAATATATTGGTTTTTGGTATTGGCCCACTACCAAGAAAAAAACAGAATGGAAAACAGCTTTCACATTTGACAATTTAAGATCAGGTTCTTGGATACAATGTATTTTTACAAGAAGTACAAAAAAAAGTCCAAAACACTTTAACAAATGTCAGATATAATCGAGACCCTCCATTTGGATCCTATAATTTAATTTATATGGCAAAATACAATATTAATTACAGGAGAATAGCAAAAACTGGCATGCATTTAAATAAATGTCAACAGATGGGGCACAATAATTGGAAACACAATTTGTTTAAAAAAACACAGTGAAGGTTAAAGATGCAGCTCCTCAATCCCTGGCTTTTCTCTGACCTTCTCTCTGAAGGTTAACTTCATTTCAATATCTTATGGCCCAGGACCATCACATACCTGTCTCAGACTTTTACTCCAGGGAGCAGCGATAAAGGCGCCAGGGAGGACAGGGCCATGACTTCTAACTTCTTAGTCAATTGATGGGGGCCTACAAGGCCGAGGAACCTGAAAAACATACCAAGAACCACAGGAGACATGACCAGGTGTCCAAAGATGGATAGTTTGGGTCCAGAAAGTAAAAATCCAGACCAAGATTCTGTTTCAATCAACTAGTTCAGTATAAAGAGTCACAGTCACAGAGTACTCTACTGGTTGGCTGAAAGAAATTCCTGATCTGGATTTTTACTTTCAGAACCTGGACTATCCACCTCTGCAGGTGCCAATGGGGCATGAATGTGGAGAGACACACTGCAGCCAGCAGGGTAACAGAACATCTGACTGTCCAAATTAAACCGTATGGAAGGAGGGGCACCACCACCCAGCTGAGGTGATTCAGCAGGTGCCACCTTATGGTTCTTCACATATAGTTTTTTTTTAAATCTCAGTCCTCTTAAAGTGAACCAAAAACAGAAGAGAAACCGAAACTCAGTTCTCTTTGCATTCACATTGTGAGATCGTTTGAAAGAGGTTCTCTTTCTGGTCCACTTCAGCCCTGATGGGGCCTCAGTCTGCTTTCTGTTCACACTATCTTTTCCAGCGGCCATGGTTCCATATATTTGTTTTTCTCGAGCATCCCAGTGCAATAGCGTATGACCTATCTGCGGCAAGCCTAGAGGGCTTAAATAGAACGGCAAAGGGTGAAGCGAACCTGGAGCGCTTTGTGTTCACAATGCACAGGTTAAGCGAACTGTAATGTAGACCTGAGGCGGTCCATGTTCAGTTCAATTCAGGGGCTGTGAGTTTGTTTGGAGTTTTCACATATGTGTCAGAAATGCTGACTAATCGCACCAAGTTCATTTTGAGGGCTGAAAGGGGCCAAGTGTGAACACACCCTTGAACTCCCCTACTCGCCCCAGTTGGTTTCCTGACCTTTACAACTCTGCTTCCATTGCTGACACACCAATACCCTCCACTATCTTTGTGAGCCCCTCCTCTGAGCACTGACGTGTCTGTGACACCCCAGGGGGCCTTTTAGACACATGGATCCTGCACCTGTCAAGCCAAACTCATTTCAAACAGAAAATGAGGATGAGCTACATCACTTCGAGACCCCAGTGTACAAAGTGCTCTGGGCCGTGGGAGAAACTGCAGCTCCTTCAGGTAGGGAAAGTGAGATGCGCCTTGCATCATCAAAGCACTCTAATGCTGTCGCATTAAGCCACTTGCAATTTTTATGCAATAATACAGCTGGATTGTTTGCTTGAGTAATTCAGGCCAAGCATGTAGCTTATAGGTAATAGAGGAGAAATTCTCCAGGGATTCCAGGCTGGCCTTGATTGCTTGACTGTATGCAGTTCTTGCCTGAGTCTTTAGTTAGAGGGGAGGCCTACCAAGGGCGGGGCGAGGCAATGAGCGCGACACACCCCGATAGGACTGGTAACCTTTGACATACCCCCATCCATCCCCCTCAGCTCTGTCTTCCGAGACAAACGGAAAGGACCCCCCCCCCAGGGGAAGGACATGCAGGCAGACAGCAGCAGCTCACACCCCATTGCCTCAGCACTCAGGCAGGCCATTACCCATAATCACATTGTATACATTTCATCTTCCAATCAGAAGGCCTCCTTGTGTTTATCTCTGTGAGCACATCATGCCAGCAAAGTGTTAGTTTCAATTTAGTTTCTAAAATAAAATATTATATTTAATTAATTCTTCTGGATTCATTAACAAAAATAAATCAGAAAAGAAATTCTCTATATTATTTAAAATCTTGTTTTTGGGTTGGGCTATGACATTATATTCAATCGTATATACAGCTGCGGACAAAATTAAGAGACCACAGCACAATCTTTTGTTTCACTCATTTCTTATGGATGTGAATAATATATATATTTCTGCAAACTCCAGCCTGGTTCTTTCTCATTAATGAAGGGCTTCTTCCTTGCTTTATGGGACCTCGGATTAAAAAATGCAGATTTGTGTAAAAATATAGAGTGGTCTCTTATTTTTTTCCACGGCTGCATGCATTTTAGCTGGATGGCATGAATTCAGAGCAGCAAGGCTGATAATATTGTGATCTCTCATCTCCTGAATGGTGGGTTTGCTTTCTGTCCCCAGCTCTGTGACTGTGTTTGTGTTTGGTTTACAGGATTTCCCTGTGTTTCCACAGGCTTGGATGGTAGTTTTATACAATTTCCTGGTATAGGCTCCAGACTCTGCCTGACCCTGTTATATTGTACATATTTTCTGCACAATGAATTTACAGGACGATTAATTATGTGCAGAGATATGTACAATAAAGACCATTTTATACAGAAGTCAACAAGTTATTGTAAGGGACAGATTGTAGCAGATCAACTGTCCATGAGCGTGACGGCGAGTAGATAGAAATTGTTGGTGCGTCGGCTTATTTTGGCACATAGTGATCATTAGTGCCTATCAGACCTGAGCAAATGAAATATGACTTCATATGACCACTGCATGCCATCTGAGCAATGTGAGCCAAGCCCCGGCATGCCGGCATAGCATCAGGATTATGCAGGATCTACGCTCCTCAATGTCATGGGGATATGTTCATCTTGGCTGAAGGAGTTCCCTGCAACACTGCAGCTGAATTAAATCTCTTAGCAGAACTCTATTCTTAGACTGTGACCTGGTACCCACAGACCCAAATGCCACCCAGCAAGAGATTCTCCAGTTGCTTTCTTGCCAGAAGCAAGCCAACAGCCTGACAGGGAAATCGGACCTTTACCCGTTTAGAAGGGTTAATGCATAGCCCCAGCCTAGACACCAAAGGATTGTCCTGACAAGCAATCAGCATCTGGGACTGCGCAGAGAATCCCCCTCCCCACACACACGCATACATACATACAGTATAAGTTCACGCCTTTCACACTCATTAAAAATGCTTACGTGAACAGACACTCAAATGCACATAACACATTCTAGCACGACTATAAATGTACAGATCCAAAAATGCACCTACATACGCAAACACAGATTTAAAGTAATGAGAATGAACATGCGAATTTGTGCTTTTCACATCCTGCCAGTTCAGGCGTCGAGTCTGGGAGACTGGAAAATGGGATGAAAAAGTCTTCATTTCTCCATTTGGTCAGTTTAATCTGACAAAATGACACATTTTAATGTCAATGTGGAACGGACAGAGTGAATGACTCTTGTAATCAGCTGCAGGCTTTCCACCTTAAAAATAAAAATATGATTTCTGACTCCAGGTTTGTTTAAGGCAGTCAATACTGGGAACCTGCTAAGCAATTTATCACCTTTATATTCTCATTTTTTATGTATTGACAGTGTGATTTAATTTTATAGAAGCAGGTCCAGGTCCTCTCGGACGGCCAGAGAAAAAGGCTTGGGGTTCGTTAGCATTACCATAGTAATGTCTCAGAAGCACATGTATTGTGGGTTTCATATTGTTTATAAACCTCAATCATTCCATCTAGCCAGCCTACAGTGACGCTAAAGGCTACCATGATTGGTGCTTTGTTATTCATGGTTTAATTGTGTGGATTCCAGTGATCTCCATTATAACCTACGTTTGCACACAGCCAGGTCATAAACCTCAGTGCACTGCAACCCGGCAGATGCTCTCTCTGGAATAAAAACTTTCCTGGTTGAAGTTTCGTTCGAGGAGGCAAGAGGCAAACTGGAGGCTAAAGCAAAAGAGATGATCTAAGTGCGGATTATGTGCCGCATAATGACGTTTTGTTCAAGGACAGATCGCGTATGATGGTGGTCCCATAAAATTATAATGTGATGTAGCTGAAGGATTCCCATCACCTAGTGATGTCGTAGCACAACGCATTACTCACGTGTTCGCGGTGATGCTGGTGTAAACAAACCTACTGCGTGCCAGGTGTGTAAAAGTGTAGCACATACTATTATTAAGTGCATAGTACTTGATAACGATAAACAACTATGTCACTGGTTTATGTATTTACCATACTGTACTTTTTATCGTTATTTTAGAGTATACTTTTTCTACTTATCAAAAAATAAATCTGTAGTCTAGGTGTGTAACAGGCTATAACATCTATTTTTGTGCAAGTATACTCTATGATGATTGCATAACACCAAAATCATTTAGCGACACATAACTCAGAGCCTATCCCGATACATAACTGTACTACGGGAAATAGACTGCGTGGGTGTTTATTCTGTGATTATGCAGATGTGAGTTTGACAAATACCTGTATAAACAAAGGCTTAAAGTCAATAAAGCTAAGGTTTTTGAGTTAGATGTATACCTCAAACATGTCTGTCCTGCAAGACTGACTTCTCCAGCCCAACCTATCTATAAGCTCAAACGGCCTCATGATGAGGGTATTTAAACATTTTTCATCTAAATGTTTTTTTCAGCCATTCATTAATATTGCAGCAAAGTCCCACTGAGAAACTTAATTACACATAGCGGTCTGAAGTTTTGCCAAGCTTCATGGGTTTAAATACAATGAGAACCTTTACACTTCACTGCAATCACTAATCACTGCAATCACTAATCACTACAACCACTAATCACTTATGGAAATGAGTTTAGCCAAACTGCATCAAACATAGTAAAACATGCTCAGCTCCATTGCTTGCTTTTAAAACTGCCCGTTGAATCAATACTAAAAGTCCAACGCCAGACAGACAAACAACCCAACTGTAATGCTGGCTAATTCGATAAACTACATGCAATTATACAGAACAGTAATACAGACAAGCAAAATAAAATGTCAGGAAATCATGACATGTTAGCAAAATAATAAAATAATAAAAAACAAATTTAAAATCAGACATTAAAAATGCCAGTAATCACAAAACTGAAACAGAATGATTTAGGGTTGAAAAAAAGAATTTGCTGAATGGGGAAATATAGGTCTATCCACTGAAACCCAGAAGTAGATGTGTGTATATAGAGCTCAGCAGTAGATCTGGGTCTGTCTTCATCTAGTAACCCTAGTACAGTAGTAGGTCCAATTCCATGCATATAGCCAACAGCCAAGTGTTATAGGCGGCAGGTCTCGACTCATTGAGTTACCACAGCAGTCAATCTCTCTATTTACATACTAAGTGACAAAGTGATTTTATAAAATAATTTTCTAATAATGGAAAGACAGCTGCCAAATTCAGTCATCTTTACCCCGATATACACAATGTTGTTTGCTAATTGGCAAGAAATCTATGCGAGGTCACATGTATTAGGCAACTTTAAAAACATCGCAGGAAGAATGCAAACGGGTTGTAATTGCAGCGGATCCTAAACTGACAACTTGAGTATGACATCGTTTAGACGTTACTTGTGTACGCAGAAGAGATGCTGGCCAGACAAATGAGTGCTATGTGGTGGTGAAGCACTGCTGCATTTGTTTGGTTGTTTGTTTGTTTGAAGCATATTGTATAAGGATTTATTTATTTGTAATGATGCTGGATAACAAAAATTTGCCCCTAGGATAAATAAAGTTTAATCTTATCTTATATCGTATTTTATCTTATCTTGGGATGTGCTGCTGAGAGCACTTTGGTTTCCAGGTGTTTAATTAACTGCAGAGCAGATTTGGATCAGCAGGGTTTATCTAATAATGCCTTTACAGGGCCAGGGAGTGCGACTCTAGGGAAAAACCCAGAAGTGATGGCCTCTGATTTGTCCAGAGTGCCAGAGGGCTTCTTCATGATAAACTGGCTTCATTCAGGCAGGTGCAAGCAGTGGAGGAATAATGTGGTCCAACTGAATGTGAGTATTTTTACCTGTCCCAGTTCCTGTAATCTAGGGTAGAGTATGGGACAACAGGCATGTTCATAACAGAAAAGTGCAGGAAGGCCACGCAGGTGTAGAAGGTTTTGCACATGTACAGGCGGGTTTATACAGGTGCAGTCAAGTACAGACCAATATACACAGGTTAACACCTGTAGACAGGTTTAAACGAGTTTATGCACGTTTATACAGGTGCAGTCAAGTACAGACCAGTGTAGACAGGTTAACACAGCTGCAGAGAGGTTTAAACAGGTTTATGCACGTTTGTACAGGTACAGACAGGTATAGACAATTGTAGACAGGTTAACACAGCTGTAGACAGGTTTAAACAATTAATGCATGTTTGTACAGGTACAGACAGGTATAGACCAATGTAGACAGGTTAACAGAGCTGTAGACAGGTTTGAACAGGTTTATGCACGTTTGTACTGGTACAGACTGGTACAGAGCAATGCAGATAGGTTAACACAGCTACAGACATGTATAAACAAACATATAGGTGCAGAAAGTGGCAGTCAGGTTCACACAGAACAGACATATAGCTGCAATCAAGGTTTAAGGAAGGTTGTTATATACAGATGTGGAGTCCAAGGTAATTAGGCCGCAATTAGAATAACCGAGACGAAGCCTAAATAGAACAGATGCTGCAGGTGAAGCAGTTAAAGCCTGATCACATGGGTTTGAGTATTTTTCAGAGGTCATGGCTGCTTCCCTTCTTCTTCTTATACACAGAAACACTCATTCTCTCTAATTTATCATACTTTAAAATAACGTAAAGCTCTGTCTCTCCATCCAGCTGATGGGAGTCTGGTCTCCTGGGGTACCTGGGTCTGCCGCTCTCAACAGACTATTGAGATAGCCCCTGGTGACCAGGGGCACCGTAATGCATGGTATTTAGCCTCTGCTAAACAGGGGCCCCAACTAGGGACCTCTGACAACCCAAATAGCCCAGGGGCCTCTAATCATGTTAAGTTGCCTCTGGTGGTAACATTTGTTGGTGATATTTAGTAACTATTTACTCTTGTTTAGCATGTTTCTGAATGCAGAGCAAGCATTCCATAGTACATGTATATTTTATATTTTTAAAGGCTAGTTGGATTTGTTTTTTCGTTTGTGTCTAGATATTTAAAGTCCTGAAGCTGCCTTTTGTTAGGATGAGATAGCAAAATGAACCTTGGCACCAAATGAATAAGGAGGCCAGTCTGTAGTAAGCACTCCGTAATATAGGGTTTTGTGATGGCTTGATATTGGAAGCAGGAGTAAGACGTCTTTAAATGAACCCAGAATTAGCATGCATGCAGGCTTTCAACTGGATTTTCTTTCCGATGAAGAAAATTCATGCCTGTGAGTGTACCGCGCATTTCACCGCCATCGGAGGCAACGGCTGGCTGATGGATTTAAGCTCTTTAGCAATATTTTTATGGGTCTTTATTTTTTCTTTTTATTGCATAAAACGTGCCCCAAGCCCTCACTTTCAGTGCTATAAAGCTTTTTGCCAAGATTATTTTTAAACCCTAAGTACAAGATGAACACTGCTGTTGGTGATATTTTTTAACTTGACCTACCGTTTGGCACTTTATAGCAATAGGCTGAAGTAAATCAAGTTGATCTGCATATAAGAGGAGTTTCATCTGTTATTCAGGGCTACAGGTCCTGCACCTTTACTGCGGCATTGATTTCGATGTTTTAATGGTACTAAAGTCAGACTGCAGCCCTGTCATACCCCATGGCTTTTGTTTATGTTACACTTGATTGGTTGCATGGAGGGGTGCCATAGGGAGGGGGGGGAGTTAGGATGATTCCAAGAAAAAAAATTTGGAACATAACTGGATTGGTCTGGATTGGGGGCCCAAAATAATATGCTTTCATGGGGCCCGAAATCTCTAGCAACGCCCCTGCTTGCACGCTACATACGTATTTAAATTTAATTGATATTTATAAATTATTTTCTACCCACTGCACAAGCTTTTAAAAGCATCTAAACCATTCTTGGCATTTTAGTCCTTTTTGGAAGTATAGAGTGCATGGGAATGGGAGGTTGTTGTTATGATTTGAAATTTTCTTAATAAAGGTACATAGCTGGTACTGTAAGTATTAATTATCCATTGTGCAGACTCCTTGTTATGGAGGTAGGTCGTTTTGAGGGATGTGGCATGTCTATGAAGGAGGCAGGTCTGCACACTCAAGGTCTGGGTGCTTTGAGCATGGATAGTCTATATGAGGGCAGTAGGATTTCTGTGATGGAGTTTGTTATGCTTGATGAATGTAGGGTCTTCATAATGAAGATCAGTCTGAATGAGGAAGATGGTATATCTGTGACAGAGGGATTTCTCTATGCTAGAGGTAGATTCTCTGTTGTGGAAGTGAGGCACAGTGTTGGTGATGGGGGTCGGTCTAGTTGAGGGAGGGAGCTGCAAGAGATGTAAGTCTGTATGCTGGAGGTAAAGTGTCTTTGACAGAGGTTCTGTAAAGTAAGAACGTGTGGTGAAGGTCAGCAAGTAGGTGATGACAGGTCTTCAAGAGACGTATCTCCATATGATGGGAGTAGGGTCTGTTGAGGGGAGTCTCGTGTCTTTAAGAGAGGCACGTCTGTGTTTAGGAGATGTGGTTTTTATGATGAAGGAAGGCTTATATTAGGGAGGTTTGGACTTTGTGTCAGAAGTTAAATCTGGGCGAGTTTGCAGTATGTTTTGGGAAATGCTTAGATACCACCGCTAAGGACATTTATCCCACACTGTCAAAAGCATGTCACACTTTGGTTTTCTGGAAAATTTCAGTCATTGCATTGCAGAAATTTGCTGTGACGTATGTATACTGCGCATCAAATAATGTTTATTTTTTCCCTACTTTTAATTTTATGTCTATGATTTCAAACTCGAATGGATTTTATTAATGAATTGTTTTTGTAACAGTTGTAACGTTGATTTGAGCCAGACAACAATGCATTCAGAATCTCTGCCCTAGAAAGTACAAGGATACATTTGGTTACATTCATATTTTAATTATATATGATTTAATGAATGTTTGTTTGGCCTCAAATGTTTATTTAGCTGCATCCCCATCTATCTCTTTCAGATGCATGTACACACACACACACACACACACACACACACGCACACACACACACACACACACAGAGGTTTGTAATTATATCTTTGAGGACTCTCCAATTACTTCTATGGGGAAAATTCTAATCCCAACATGGCGACCTTAACCCCTACCCAGCCTTAGCCCTAAACATACTGTAAGTAACCAAACTAAATATGAGATTTTTGGTATTTTTCGTTTTTTGATTGCAGTCACAGACCTTTGTACGAACCTGAAAGATGGTCCCCACAACGACAAAATAACAGTTTTTATCACATTGTGGGTGACATTTGGTCCCCACAATGTAATATAAACCTAATCCACACACACACACACACACACACACAGACACACACACACACACACTCTTGGTGTCATACACAAAGCCCTTGCTGCCCATTAATTTCTCTAATACCGGGGTTGCTGATCCAAGACCAGCATGCCCTTCACACTCCATGGCTCACTTTCTCCACCTTCAGAAAGATAAAAAAAATGGGAGGTGAAGGCAGGAAGGTGGAGGACGGTGAAGCACGGTCCGAGCGGCTTCACCCAGGTCGTTTTTATGTTCTTTTCAAGGATCTAGCCCAGCAAAACCAGTACAATCGAGTTTAGAGATTTTTAACAGTCATGGGTTTATGATGGATTTAGTGATACAGAAAAGGGCTTTTCGTAAATTTAAAGCTTGTTTGACATTCCAGAGATATCTGACATTCCTTTGAAACATTATTTTTTTTCCTAACGTCCTATAAACACGTATTTCAGTAAGATGAGCAAAAATGATCTGACATTAGTAACACAGAGAAAAGTGTCAGATTCTTATGTGTTACCTTTGTTCATTTTCTTCCGTACAACTGACCTAAATGTTGGACACCATCTGAACAGCTAACAGATCCCATAACTACTGTTCCTCTTATGCATCCTACATCGTCCAGGCTGCCAGTCCCAACCGCAGCCCTATGCCCAGGTTTGTGCAAAAACACAGACATGTGGACAGTATTCTGAGCCACAGTCAGTATATGCTTCACAGCGCCCCCTACCCACCCAGTTAGGTGTTTCATGTATTTTCCATGCTTGCTATTCATTTTGTGTGTGGAAAAAAATGCACCCACAGCCCTGGAGCTCATACACATATTTCTGTTTGACATTTGTTTGCTGGCTTCCTAAACTCTAATTTTAAAACTGATCCTTTGCAGCCTCATTGTCATCTTAGGATTTAGAATGTTTTTATTTTGGGCAGGGAATAGTCAGTCTGTCATTTGCTTGCACTGATCTTTTCCCTACCTGGTCTCTGTGACCTTTTAGCTGCATGACAGTTTGTGTTCTGCAAAAGGCAATGAATATTACTTAGGCAGGTGACCCTGTTATATGTAGGATATACACATATAGTTTGGGCTTTGTATTATGTTTAATTATTTCATAGTAATCGTTACTGATCTCCCATTGAGATGCGTGCAAGTATGGAGGTTCCTGGAGGAGTGTGAACTTGGTTATTACTCTAGTATCCAGAATGAACTACAACACAACATATCTGCATGCTCCCAGAAGACCCTACCAGCGGGCCTTGAGTGAAAAACGCTCCACAAGTTCACGTTTTATGCAGAGTAATGGCCAGATCACCACAAAGAACTTTTGCGCACAGCATTTAACGCCAGAAGACCCTCTGTTAGATCAGAGATCCTGAAATTGTGTCAGGTACTATTGAAAGGACAAGAAAAGGTAATTTCCAGTCAAGGAATGGGTCAGTGCATGTATATGTATTTGTGTTTGTGTGAGTATGTACATTACCACGCAAAAGTTTTAGGCAGTAGGAGAAAATTAGGTTTAAATTATCTTCATGTTGGTGTAAAACTAAGACATTATGTCTGTCAAAGTATGTCAGCTTAGTCATTTCAAAACCTCTCCTAAAATCACCCTATTTTCTGTAACCATCTGTACCACATAATTTTTGACCCGGCCACCGGCACACCTTGTTTGGCTAATCAGATACCTTTATATATTTTCTTTGGCTGCCTAATACTTGTGTATAGTACTGTATATGTGTGCATGTTTGGTAAACCAGTCCTGAGCAGGTCTGAAGAAACCACAGATCACATGAAGTGACCTTTGACCCTCTATCTGGCACCCCTACAAGGGTCAGGCTGCCTGCCCCCGACCCATTGCCATGGTAACACAACACTGACCAGCAGCCATTGCCATGGTAGCAATTCCCCAAGGTAGGAAGCACGAGGGTCCACCATGACTGATAGCACACAACTCCCGCCGCAGGAATGAATCGCAAATCAGTGGGGATTCTGGCATAAGATTAGCTCCCGTGAAGACCATCCGCTCACCTGGACAGACACACCTCCCTCTGTGTCAAAGCTTCACTTCCTGCTTTATGCCTGGATGACTGTGCTGCTTAAAATGTGAATGGCTACATTTTGAGATCCAAGGACACAGGTCTCCCCTCTCGCCAATAACACCAGAGTGCCCTGTGGGCTTCTCTTTATCCCATTTAGGCAACTATATCACCACACAAGCATAGCCTTACTGTACCCTACAACTCTCATTCTGTAGTGACAACGCTAAAATGTCTTACAGTTTGCCCAGAAACCAGAGAACCCTGCTGCCTCTATCTGTAAGCCATCTTCCGGTTTAACAGGAGGGTAATACATTACATATTCACGGCCCCTGGCTTAGACCCAGTGCATTACCATGTTCTTCTCAGAGTCCATATGCAAGAGGTACACATGGGCAGTTAATGACACACTAGTAACCCTGTGTGCCACAGGGATGGCTGTAGGCCTGATGCCCCCTAGTGATGACTTCTGGACCAAACCTTACAAAGGATTTATAACAAATTAATGACAAACAACTTCTCTTCTTCTGTGCACTATGCCTTTGCACAACTGCACATGCCAGACATGAAACAAACATACTTTCTTACCAGATTTCATATGATATATGAGATTTAGGTCAGAAATAAATGTACTGCATTTAAATACTAAAACATCATGATGTCTTGTGTCCAAAACACTAAACTGTAAATCATAGATTTGTGTTACAGTACAACTAACCTGTTTATGTGGAATCTGGTCTTTTAAATGTATGTAATTTGTGCAACTGGTTGATGTTTACATAAAAGTCCTGGTTTGGCTTGCACTGGAAATTTAGTGTATAATATCTAATAGACTGGCTGTCTATTTAAGAGTATATTTTAATCTGTCACCTTAACTGCTTAATGCAACAGCTTGCTTCGTTACAATTCGCTGCAAATAAGAAAATCGTCGCACAGCAAAAGTTTGCTTGCCGTCATAACTGTGAACAGCTGTCGCCATTAAAATCACCTCTCTGTTTAAATTCAACATCAAGGCACATTTAGACCTTTTGCAATTTTTGTGGATTATGCAAAAATATTTAGTAGCGTTTATTGAAAATAAGGCAACACTCTCGTGGCTATTGCTATGGTGTTAAAGTATTTTCAAAACACAGCAAGCTTGGGGTAGAATTTTGGATATTTCTGAAGCCCTTAGCACTTTAGGAAAGACCAGCAACTGGAGTTAAATTGTTACACCTGCAGAATGCATTGACTTCGCCCTCTCAGCCATTATCATAATCCATATACACAGCATCCCAGTCAATAACAACCACTGAAGATGTCATTGATGCTTCATACAAATTAATTTCATTTGAGATTAAATTAGACCATTATATTGTTAGTGATGATATATGATTGGCTGGAAGCCATCTTGCCTCATTGGGACTGGTAGATGGCCTATTTGAGAATTCCTGGACTGAGATTAATCCACAGCTACCCTAGAGATCTACCCCAGCGAGGCAAGAGAAACCTCACTTCACAAGACAAGGATAACTGATGACAAAATCATGAGGATATATTTCAGTTAGAAAATGTCGCTAGTCATTCCTGTGATTGGAAAGATAAATTATTTTTACATATAAATGAGTTTTCTTTTTCCATTTATTTAGTTTTAGTGCTCTTGCATCTTTGCTCCGATTTCTGTGTCCCATTCAAGCAGTCTGCACTCCAGGATCTACATACTATAAACACACTATGTCCACCTGCTGGGAACCTCATGTATTGTACATACATTCATTCAACAGGGATAGCTGTGGGGTAAATGGCCACTAAATAATTAGCCGGATGGGCATAAAGGTATACCAAATGTTGTGTTATTATAAACTATTTCTTTCTTGTAAAATTTACCAGTAAAATTATAGTCAGAATCTGATTTAGAAAACAAATCAGTATGTCTCTGTTTCAGTGTACATGTCCCAATTCGGACTCTGTCTTCCCCCAGTGTGTATATCATATTCAGCCTTAGTGTGACTTCCCCTAGTGCATATATCCAGTTCAGTCTGAGAGTGTCTTCCCCCAGTGCATATATCCAGTTCAGCCTGAGTGTGTCTTCCCCCAGTGCATATATCCAGTTCAGCCTGAG
>JAODKC010000044.1:10477528-10490821 GCA_026777985.1 Mormyrops attenuatus | reverse complement strand
ATTTATTATATAATACCATTCTACTCACTTTTTAAATTAAATATATTTAATCGTCATATATATATATATATATATATATATATATATATATAAAGGCAACAGAGCCATAACCCTAACCATATCAAATAACGGTACGTTTAGGGATAAATTACTACCAAGTCAACACAATCAAATGCATCTCAGAGGTATCATGCTGCCGTGGTGCGACGTTTCTCACCTTCATCATGGCTAGGAACCTGTCTAAGAGGTTCACGGCCTGGACAAAGGTCTGGGTGCTGTAGCCAAAAAAGTTGGTCAGACTCCACAGATCCTCCACAATGGTATCCCTGCATTTAGCAGAGATTCCATTCTTTTTCTGAAAATGAAACACGAATACATATTCATATAGATCCACTGGCAAAAATGAAAATTCATAATCAAATCACTACCACTGATTAACCATAAAAAAAATGTGAGAACAGGTAGGGTAATACAATACTGTCCAGCAGGCAGAACCTGAACTCTTTTCTCCAGCAGCCTTGTCTAAATCGGTACACGGCTCAACTAAGGGTCACTTTACCTCCACAGTGGACTCGATCAGCTTCAGACCGGCTTCCCTTGGCAAGTAGATGGCTTCTTGCTCAAGGTTCGACCTCAGTTCTTTCATGAGTGTGTAAGCTTCCTTCTCCTGATCTTGGTTCAGAAAGCCCTTCATTCTACATGGACAAAACGAAGAAAAATTGGTGAAAAACACACCAAAGTTAACAACAGCTTAGCTGCTTGTAGCATTTGGAGGCGTTAACCAGCCCCCTCCCCCTGCCCCTCCCCGGTCGAATCGTTCGGACTAGGTGTCACGTAGCCAGCAGGTCAACGCCTTCGACATAAATCTTTTGTCCCACTGGCGTAATTATTCGACCTTTTCTTATGTAAGAAGTTGTGCAGAAATTTAACACGGCTAACCGGAAGGATAGCTGGCGATACCGAACAGTATTTAATTCCGCGATCAAGCTGCGACAAGCTAACTTAGCCGGTCTGCTAGCTCGATTTTTCAAATACATGCAAACAAAGCGCGGAACAAAACAATTTGAACAATGATATATAAAAAAGAAAGAAACTTTATCGGTCGTATTTACCATCTATCTTGAAAGCAAACACTAAAAATTTAAGTAGTGGAATTCCAGACTACTGGACTGGTAACGAAAAGTCGGTCCAAGTCAGAGGTTTTATTTATACAAACATACCTACACACAAAACATCACATTTTCCATAGTTCCCATATTTTATTGTATTTTATTAGCATTTTAGCCATCCGTTTGCAAGTTTATTTGTGACCTATTACTTGGCAGTTGACCGTTAACCCGTTTCCCACCCAGAGACGGTATTTCGGGCGTTACAGCTTTACATTAACTACCGTCCGCCGATCGGTCACAAAGACACCGCTTAGTCGCCCGTCAGTATCCAGCAAACCTTAACGTTAGTAAGGTTTAAAAACTGGAAAGATGATATATTATTTCACGGCAGCGGTTGTCATAATCTCTCTCCTCTCCCGTCGCTGCGAAGCAACCACAAAGTAAACACGGAACAACGTCAACAGACGCTGCCAGGCTCGTAGAAAAACACGCATCTAAAAAGAAATCGCTGAAAAGCTCAAAATACGCCTTTACGTCCATGACGAGGGTAATGCATGAGCATTACACTGACATAAACAGCGAAGACGCCGAAGAGCCGGACCGAAGAGTCCGGCAGGCAAACAAACACATCAGACAAAAACACCATTTGCAGCCAGTGGCTAAATAAAACGAAGTGTCAAAGGCTTCATATTTCGCTATCAATGACCGATTATTGGAAGCGACGTCAAAGCAATGCGTGTGTCGCCATGCACAAAAGAGTCATTTTTATAATAATCTAATGAAATGGCTATTTAACGGCGGCCAGCCAGATACCTTGTCAGGAAAAAAATCTGTTCTCCAGAGAAAAAGAAACGGTGACAAAAACAGTAAGAAAAATAATAAAATAGCGTAGTGTATAAAGCTATACACTGTTCCCTTAAGACCCCATTTCGATTATTTGTAGTTAAAAATACATTATTGTATTAAAAGAATCCAAATCCAAGCCCGACCGATTTTCTTGTTTCCTTGTCTTTTTCCTCTTGTTGATGTTCGCTGATTTCCACGCCCAGTGCACTACGTCATCTTGGGCGGAAGGATCTGGATTTTAAAGGCTGTTAGCATCAGAAGTATAGTTCCTACGCGATCATCAAAACGCCTAAAATTCACATATTTTGTGCAGACTTTGTTAAATATAGATAAAGTCTGTGGTTATTATTTTTTTCTGTGAAATGTTATATATTATATAAGATACATAACCAGTTGTTTGACCTTGAAACCTCGCACTTCTCCTTTTTGATTAGGCGAACCACTACTTTTAAATGACCCAGTTTGTTTTGTATATTCAAAAATTCCGCCCAAAATTTCTCTCCAGCTATTGGACACACGATGGAAAATGCTTTGGTTCTATTGGTCGACATGTTTCCTGCGTCTTGATTGGACTTGGTTGCTGGAGCTATGTCTTCCTGTTTTGTTAAATTCATTGCGAGTGAAATGTAGCTGTTGTGACTGTATGTAATTTCTGCGATCAAGGAAAGTGCAATTGTTTTTAGCAGATTTTGCAATTCCAGAAAATTACGTGTAAAATCAACGTTTTATAGCGCTATAATCGTTTTAGTTTAGATTGGGCTTTTTTGCTTCTTTGGTAGACGGAAGTTTGATTGAAGACAATAAAACGTAATGCAAGACGCAGAATATAAGAATGAGGGGAGGTAGCATAGTCGAATAAAGATGGCCACGTTCAAGGCTTCAAATAAAACCAAGAACAATAATCATTTGAGGTCGTAAACTTTACTGTATAGATCTCAGTTACTAGGAACATAATATAAAACATTACTTGCTTAGCAACGAAGCACATTTTTGTGGTTAAATAACACATACGAGGATTGCTGATGAATTGGCTGTGAGGTCACACCGACATCGAGTCACTAGCAATTGACGTAGTTACATGGAGAAACCCAGACTTCCTCAGTAAAGCCTAAGTATTATGCAATAGTGGGTGAAACTACACAGTGGCTCCTGTGTTGCAATGCACTGATAAGTCAGGGTCCCTATACAATTCATCATCAGACATATCAGCAGGATGCATCATCAGAGGATGTGATCAGAGTTTTTGTAGTGAGATTTAATTGGTCAGACTGCCAGTTCGCAAAATCTTTGTTTTTAATAATTTTGCTTATATTACAGTTTTGGCTTAAATGAGCCTGCATTTGAGAAGCTTTAAAAACCAGAACAAAGGCAGGATATTCTGGTGGAATGATGTCTATCTGGTCAACAGAATTTGACACCAGTTAGACAGAAAATAATAATATTAAAAAATCATTTGCTTGGCATGCAGTCTTATCTTAAGAAACAGTCAGCTTACACTTTATAGTGAACACAGGGAAGAAATGCTGGAAAAAAACACAAGACGTATTCAGTCACAGAGTGATTTTATGTAGAATTCTAGGTAAAAAAAATTGTATACATTTTGTGTGTTGTGAGGTTTTTAAGTGAAACGGTGAAGAAATTAGTAGCTGAAAGTAAAAGCAAAATATGAACACAGGATTCAAGATTTGCCGCATACATGGTTACACTGCTGCAACTTACAGTGATTTGAAAGTCTGGCTTGCTGCTGCAACTGTACAAAAAAGAAGAATATAGATCATTTAAAGTTCATAAGTAAAGGGAAGGTAAAAAAAACATCAAATCGGTTTGGGGTAGTAGGATGAAAACAAAAAAATTTTCGTAATATGTAATATTTATTATATATAGTAATGTGAAAAAATTAGGACACCCCATTAAATATTTAGTTCTTTATTAAAGAATATCAATATATCAGTATTAAATCGTCTTTCAAATTATATCTGTAGAAAAAGGTGATGTAATTGCATTATCTATGCAAAAACAAGAAACAGATTCACTTATTTATGAAAAGAAATCAACTAAGATGCTAATTTACACTGAGGAAAAAGTTAGGACACCCTCACATTCATCACTATTTAAATTCCTAGAATTAGATTCAGGTGCAGCATATCAGCTGAAAATTATTAGAACATGGTTACTGAGCTTTTGGGTGGGGCCTGTCTTATTTAAACTACAGACATTTAGTTTGGTTGATTGTTGAAATGAGTGCTATAACCATGGTGAGATCCAAAGAGCTCTCTGAGGCCTTCAGAAAGAAGCTTGTAGATGCATATGAGAGTCTTGGAAGGATATAAAAAGATCTCAAGAGAGTTTGGAATCAGTCAATGCACTGTCCGGAGAATAATTTACAAGTGGAGAACATTTATAACAACTGCCAGCATGGCCAGGTCAGGCTGTCCTAGCAAGTTCAGCCTAAGAGCAGCTTTTGAGCAAAAGAATCTCATACCAACTTTGAAGCATGGGGGTGGAAATGTCATGGTTTGGGGCTGCCTTGCTGCAGCAGAACCTGGGCAGCTCACGATCATAGAATCCACTATTAGTTCTTCATCATATCAGAGGGTGCATGAGGACAATGTGAAAACATCTGCCCAGAAGTTGAAGCGGAAGTGAGGGTGGGCCATGCAAATGACAGTGACCCAAAACATTCCAGTAAATCTACCAAGGAATGGCTTACAAGACAGAAATGGAGAGTTCTGGAATGGTCAAGTCAAAGCCCGGGTCTGAATCTTATTGAGATGCTGTGGGGTGATTTGAAGCGGAAGTGCATGCAAGACACCCTTCAAACATGAGACAGCTTAAGGAATTCTGCACTGGAGAGTGGGAAAAACTTTCTGCCAGTTGATGTCAGAGATTGATGGATGGTTATATAAAACGTCTCATTGAGGTTATTTCAGCCAAAGGTGGAAATACTAGCTATTAGGGCACAGGGTGTCCTAACGTTTTCCTCAGTAGGAAGTGACATCTTAGTTTATTTCCTTTGTTAAATAAGTGAATTTGTTTCTTGTTTTTGCATAGGTGATGCAATTACATTACCTTTATCTACAGATATCATTTGAAAGAAGATTTAATACTGGTATTTTGATATTTCTTAATAAAGTATTAAATGTTTAATACCTAATTTTTCACATGACTGTATAAATATAAAATTATAAAAATAAAATGTTCCTCAGAGTCCATATCTGTACCTTTAGAAGTACACTTACCTACAGCTATGGTACAGCTAAGAGTGCAGCCCCAGTGACTACTAATTGTACTCCCCAAAGGTTCAAATTGGTACTTTTTTCTCAAAGCGTGTAAATCTGTGTATTTAGGCTGTATAAAGTATAAAATTTACCATGGGGGAGCCCAAAGTCCACAGCTGAATTTTTATCACAGTTCAGGGCAGTGGTCCAGTGTGTAGCACCGTTACCTCACACCTCTGGGCTTAAATTCCATCTGCTCTCTCTGTATGGAATCGGCATGTGCCCCACATGTCAGGATCCTCTGGGTACATTGGCTCCTTTTTCGCATGATGTTAGTGTGTCTAAACTGCTTGGTGTGTGTGTTTGTGTGTGTGTGTGTGTGATCATGTATATATTACATTGTGGGGACCAATGTCATAAAAATCTGTAATTTGATGTGGAAACCACTTCTTCGGTCCCAATGGGAAACTCAGTTTTATAAAAATCTAATTCCAAAGGATCTATATTTTGTTTGGTTTATGGGTAGAGGTTACGGTTGTCATGGTTGGATTTGGGTTTTGCAAATAGAAATGAATGGATGGTCCCCACAAACATATGAGTACAAACGTGTGTGCATGTGCCCTGAGATGGACTAGCATCCCATTCACGGTGTATCCATGCCTTGTGCCTCTTTGTTTCGGATTGGTTCCAGGCCTTCTGCGACCCTATTCAGGAAAAGCAAGTGTAAGATGGATGGGTGGATAAATTAGTATATTTTGCCACCTAGCGACCATGAAAACATTTATACACGCCGTTTTTTTCTGAGAAATGTGCCTAAATGTTTTACGCCCAACGCAATCTCAAATGCTGCTGTATACTAAATATTTTGTAGAACTCCAGCTGGATGGAAACAAATACAATACGAAGATCTGAATATAAATATAAATAGCAAAAAATGTCTAATAACAGCGCGATTCCACCAGAGCGGAGGACTACAGACCATCGGACGATTGCCCGTCACGCTTACGTATGACTGAATAAGGAGTGAGGTCCACACCTTCAGGTGAATAGGGGTCACAGTTCAGCAGAGCTTGCACGTCTTTCTGGCGGATAGTACACGGAATCTTTCGTAGCCTAATAACCTATGTGTGAACCGTGTATATGGCTATAGTGAAGCCATTGGTATTTTGTAAGTTTTAATTTACGAATTGCATTTATTATCCCGTTTATTATCCCGTTAGGTAGATATACTTCCCTGGCACTTGGCATGATATTCTTAACAACAATTGAATTTACCAGTTAGGATTCGAAAATGGTTTTGTTCTTCTTAATCGCCAAAAGATTTCATGTAAAGCTTTATTTACAATTAACAAAAGACAGATCATAGCAGGTTTGTAGCAAGAAATAAATTCAATGTGACGTCCGGCAAACTTATTTATCGGTCCCCCTCGGTACAGCTTGCCAGCCGGGGATTCCCCCTCAGTACAGTTTGCCAGCCGGGGATTCCCCCTCGGTACATTTTACCGACCAGAGGCAACCCTGTAATTTTGTTACTTGGCTACGTGCCTGAATCATAAGTATATTATCAGTGATTTTGAATTAATATATATTTTTTAAATTGTGTATTATTTTGTAGTTCTTGGGGTCTAAAATAAGGCGACTGAAGGCCTCCTAAACAGGATCTACAATCGTCATTGTTTGGCTCTCCAGGCTTCTATAAGCACTTCGATTGGATATCAGCGCTTAGTACGCGAGTTATCCATAGAGGGCGCCACAACGATTCCCATTAAACTTCTTATGAACCGCAATGATTTCGGGTTTGTAACCAGAAAAAGCGGTTTATACGGTTTAAGCACGTAAAATGTAAAAACTAATTTTTGATGTGTTTAGTCCCCGGGCATACAGCAGGCTTACCATATCCCATTTTGAGCGTATTTCGATTAGACCTTAATTTATAATACCTTAATAAGTTTAAGAAGTTAATCTTTCAGTTTGATTCTATATTATTTCAACCTACAGCGGCATTCCACTGATTTAACAAGTTGCAAATAGATGTCAACATTAATCTATGTCGGGGTCATAATGTGGCTTACGTCGAAGTGCCTGTTATTAGGATTAAGATTCAGCTTTATTGTCAAGGCACATGACGTAAGTTCAAGTACAACGAAATGCAGTTATTTATATCCGACTAACAATACTTGTAAGATATCTTAAACATCCATAGTACATGTACCAACGAATTTGATGTATCATTTCTTCTTTTGATCGTCAACAATGACGCACAATAGAAAACTACACGGCCCACAATCCCATTTTGTGACAATAAGGTCTTTGAAGGGGTTGCTTTAGTAGAAACCGCACAGGTGTCCTTGTAATTTTAAGACGATGGATATAGTATGAAAGTTTAAAGTAAAAGACGAAGAGATTGAAGAGTGGTACTTAGATGGGCAAAATGAGGTGTCACTTAAAAGATATGTGTATTGAGCTGAAAAATCAAAGTTTTTTAGTTGTATTCAGTAAGTTGAGCGGTTGCCTTGGAGATGTAGCCCTCTGCCTGGTTAACCGGGTTAGCTAGCCGTCTGCACTGCTTTGGGCTAAATATCAGATTCTTGTTCTAATTTTAATGCTTTGCGAGGAAAATGTTTTACGGACGCCAGAATAACGATAAAGTGGATAAATCCCTTTTTGCAGCCCATAATTACAGCATGGCTGCGAGCTCGTGCCGGGGGTCGGAGGACGCGCCGCGTGCCTGCAGGACTCCGCCGGCCGACGGTAATCTCATTGCTGTTGTTATTGTACGTTATGTTCTCGGTTAAATTTTATGTACATCACACTCGCACAGCAATTGAGTTTTGATTTAGATTTTATAATCTGATAGTTTTAAAGTATTTTAACTATTAAGAGTTTATTACAGTTAATTATTAACTCTTCTATTATTTTAATTATCACTACAAATTAGAATAAGTGTGTGTGTGTATATGTATGTACATATATAATAGCTTATGTAGGAGAGAACAAAGTAATGTAGGTGTCATTTTAATAAAAAATACATTTCTTACATCGCGATTTGAATGATTAGAGGTATAAGAAACTTTACATGCGTCAATTAGTATTTTTTTACAGGAACAATATTTCAGAAAAGAAACCGCCACCTGGAGGAACTGAGGTATGAATTTCGAGGATAAAGTAATTTACAAATAGGAACTTGGGAATAGGGGGCTTCTCTTCGGTAAACTCCGCCCCTGTATAAGTGAGTTAAACCCGTGGTGTGATTCCCTGGCTTTGCATTTGTAACCAGAAACCTGTAGTACTGACTCCTCTTTTTGAGTACTATTGCACTGCACTCGCTCTGCTTGAATGGTCTTGATCTGTATGTCATATGCACCCGAATCTCACCCCATGTATGACAATTGTTCTCTCCCCTCCTGGCTGTTTTGTCATTTTCCCTGTGGGTGAAAAATAACTAGTGAGGAGCTGCACCGGTGTACCAGGGAGACCCAGGACCTGCAGAGGGAGGTGGAGCGTGCCACCCAGCCCACCTTGGAGGGGATTGGACAGACCCCAGCGTTGGGTCCCCTCCAGTCACAGCCTTTAAAGGGTGATTGCCAGTTCATGGAGACTTCATGTACTGGGCACAGTGTGTAATGGGTGGCTTTAGTTAAAATCAGTCATTAACCCATCATGCATTTAAACTAAAATGTCTTTAATGATAGCTTTGGCTGTTATGGTTGCAGTCTTCCCTGTAGCATACACCCTGTGCAGAACACTTGATCACAGATCGCTGACACGCTCAGCCGAACACCGAGGGCACCAGAAGCCCCAGAGGAAATGCACACAAACGCAAGGCGGCTATGCAGATATGCAGACTCCCATAAGCACAGAGCCAGGGCTGCGGTGGAATTTTACAACGCTGGGGAGGTGAAGCCACAGCTGTCTGGCCCATACGTTAGAAATGCTGATTATAAGGCATGACCGTTTAGGTGTTATTTTAGAAATTGTCTCTCGTGGTATTGGGCATAACAGCACACTGCTAGGTAGCAGGCTGTACATGTATAAATGTGACTTGCACAGGATTTAACTGGAAGAGTATGTATGATATCTGTAATTCAGATTAGTCTGAAGAATTTCCCTGCATGCCAGTTGTATGGCAACTGGTGCTTACACTGGCTCAGCGTGATCGCCATTTCTCTGGGAGCAATCTCATCCATCCACCCATACATCCACCCATCCATCTATGAGGAAGACCTTCTCTGGAAATAGACCTTGAGTTGTGTCATATTGTCCCACAGCTAGCAGAAGCTGGGCACCTGTTCGGATCACGTGACCGTGTGCTTCTTTCCCCGGCTGGTACAGAGAGCCCTGCCATGCCAGAGGGCCACTTCGCCCAGGAGGGTAAGGAAGGCTGCTTAGAGCAGGCCTCGCCACAAGACTGTGTGTGGCAGAGGCGCCACAGCGAGGTAGGACTCTAAGTTGCTTTTACTCTCTGTTAAAGATATGCACGCATGACTAGAAGATCTTGGTTCAAACCCAATGCCAATAGTAGATAATATTCAGTGATTCAGTTATATGTATGGTTGGACATTTGACACTTTAATAAGAACATAAGAACATAAGAAATTTACAAACGAGAGGAGGCCATTCGGCCCATCAAGCTCGTTTGGGGAGAACCTAACTAATAGCTCAGAGTTGTTAAAATCTTATCTCACTTAAATAGACTTAAATGTTTTTTTTTAGTGTGTGATTAACTGTGTTCAGCCATGTTATTTGTCTGCCCTTGTATTTCATTATTGTACAAATGTCATAGTACTATATTATGGAGAGTGGGAGGGGACATGGGAGAAAAAAACCGTAAACGACACAGACATGCCCAGTTAAGTGTGCTTTAAGCATTAATCTTTGGGGGACAATGCACACCATGTGACTTTCATATTAAGTGTTCTTATACGCATTTATTTATTAATAATTGCACTATGTCCATTCACTGCCAGTGACTGTAAGAAAGGCAGCTGGACTATTGATCATAAAGCGCACACACAACCACTGAAATATTCATTAACAATTAGACCATAATTAAATCTGAAAAATGGGTGTTGTTCGCTTTTGTTGAAAGATATGGCAGCCGGAAAACTGAATAAAGTTAATTTTTTAGCACACTGAACAGGACATGTCTGTATCACTTAGGTTTATACTTATTAGTCGATAAATAGGCCAAAAATTCATCTTTTGTATTTCAAACGGATACAGCATAGTCATTAATGTATTGCGAGATCTCGCAAATGTTTATCTTTTTTTCTTCCCCTCCCGGGCTCCATACCTATATACATGCAATAGATTGCTGAAACTAATATTTACACTGTAGCTTGTTAAGTGCAAATTACAACATTTGTAGAGCCATTGGATAAAAGTGTTTTACTTGTTAATAATAAAATCACAGTAATGATAATGTGTAGCTGCTTCTGAGCCTGGCAGCGTGGTGATTGTTCTGTATGCTCCAGAACCACCGGTTCCATGGTGATTGTTCTGTATGCTCCAGAACCAGCGGTTCCATGAGCAGCAGGACCTTCTGCTGCAGCAGGCTGTGGACAGGCTGCAGGCCCAGCTGCAGGAGGCTCAGGCGGAGAGGGAGGTCCTTGCACAATGGAGGTCAGCCTTTCCTCTACACCTTCACTGTCATGGGAATTTAAATCCTAAATTATTATAAAGGTACCAAATACCTGGAGATATAGGGAATTTGGAAGTATCTAAAGCTTTCAGTACGGTGGAGAATCTCGGCAGTTTAACAACCTAGATCAGAGGCTGCAAAGATAGAGTATGCTCTCTGCTGGAGGCCGTCAACACTTGCTGTGGTTTAACCTGAATAAGTCATCTGTTAATCCAGATGCTGTCAGGGACAGTTAGTCAAAACTGGTGTAAAATTGCAGTACTTGCTTAGAAGTAACATGTCACAGTGAAAGTGACAGGTATGTGTAAATCTAAAAGAGAGTAGGTAAGAAAGTATCAATGAGAAAAAACAGGTTATTCACGCCAAGAAGTTTTTCAGAACATGAATGTTTGGTACCAGCCCACCAAAACCAGGAGATCAGGTTATTAGACAATAATAATATTAATAGATACTTTATTGATCCCTGTGGGGAAATTCTCTATACACCTCCCCAAGCTGGCTGTAAGGGGCACCCAGGGAGCTAGGGGTTAAGGGCCTTGCTCAAGGACTCACAGATATCATGAGACTTGAATCAGCGACCTTCTGATCACAGGCATGGCGGTTTAGCCCACTGAGCCACACGCTGCCCCCAACAACATGTTTACTTCACAACGTGACCACACCTGACTGATCTAAGTGTGTTAGGGAAACAGTGGTACGTTGTCCTTCCTCCTCAGTGAGTTCACCTAGGGTGGCTGGACTATAATTTATAAATTCACAAAAGTGTAAAAGGCCTTTAATTAAAGCATCTGCTTTCATTGTCCATTGAGGATGACTCATAATAATAAAACAGGCAGACAATAATAATGTGGCGATTTGAAGTCGTGTTTAACTGGTCCTCAGTGTCACCCCCTTCTGGTTTTCCTGAATGTGCGTAGTCGTTCTGAGCTGTTAGCCTGTCCGTGTGCCATGCAGTGTCATGGAGTCCCGCAGGCAGGCTTACGCACAGGAGGACCTCTACTGGAAGCAGGGGGTGCTGGAGCGGGCACTTCGGGAGGTGGGCGCCGCGCTCTCGGCACGCACAGACCGCCACAACAGAGTGCCGTTTGCAGCTCTGGGACCGGATGACGGGAGACAGCTGGGTGTCGCCGTGGAGATGGTGCAACAGGACCTGGAGGCTGAGAATGCTAGCCTGCGGGCTAGACTCCAGCCCGTAAGACAGTCTCATCCTGTAAGCCAGTGTTTCTCAATCCAGTACTCAGGGACCCTCAAATGGTCCACATTTTCACTCCCTACCAACTCCCAGCCAATCAAGAACACAGAATACCTGGTACAGGTGTCCTGGGACCTGGGAAAGAGCAAAAATGTGTACTGTCTGGGGGTCCTTGAGGACTGGGTTGAGAAACACTGCTGTAAGCTAAAATCATCTTGGTCAACAGGCTATCTAAGATAATTTTCACTGACTTGGTAGTAACCCATAGGTTTTTCTACATCAGCTGACTTCATACTAGACTGTTATTGCTGTTAATGAGGTTAGAAATAAACTAATATTTGGCTCTGTGTGTAAACACAACGTCTTAAAATGTTACATTTATTCTTGTTGATTCATTGGCCAAAATAAACACTTATTCAGCCTATAATGGGAGAATGTTAATATGCAGATTATTCTCATTTGCTTGCAGAACACTTCACATTTTACAAACTTCCTCCCGGAGAAAGCTGACTGTCAGAATTCCTGTCATGAAAGCAAAACACATCCTGAATGTTATCTAAATATTTCAAACGGCCCGTTTCCTTGTCTTTCTAATAATTTTTCTGCAGTCGCTAACCCGGCCTGCAGTAGGTGACAGAGAGACTGTAATCTTGGTATTGAGGTGCGTGGCAGTATGTCTGCTTGCATTAAGTGTGTTTCTCGTGTCCCCTCAGCTGGAGGAGCAGCTGCAAGTGTTGAGATCTGAATGTCAGGAACAAGCAGACCGTCTGGTGAAGGAGCAGGCGGAGAGGTAGAAGGTTCATCTGCACGTCTCGCAGCCTGAGCGTTTGTAACCCCGGGGGCAGTGAAGGGGGACAGCTATGGTGTGGAGGTGGTGTTGATCAGGGAGAAGCTCAGCGGCTCTGAACACAGTGTGCTACCCCCCTCCCGGCCAGGGGCGGGGAATCTGATCCATGGAGGGCCGGTGCGGGTTTTTGGGATGACCTTACAGTCAGCCAATAATGAATGGTCCTCAGCTCAGTCCTGGGGGTCCACTGTTATACATTATACACTGCTCAAAAAATTAAAGGAACACTTTTAAATCAGAGTATAGCATCAATTCAGTTAAACTTCTGGGATATTGATCTGGACCATACAGAGGTTGCACGGGTAGTCCATCTACTCCAGGATTGCGCATCAATACGTGCCATTGCCAGAAGGTTTGTTGTGCCTCCCAGCACAATCTCAAGGGCATGGAGGTGATTCCAGGAGACAGGCAGTTACTCTAGGAGAGCTGGACAGGGCCGT
>JAODKC010000044.1:10460772-10477436 GCA_026777985.1 Mormyrops attenuatus | reverse complement strand
ATCAAGCGATGTCACATCCTTTCATTCCTAACACATTACTCAGTCCATATCAGTATAGATATCCAATATGATTTTTTCTCCATTGTGATCTGATGTGTTTTCAAAGTGTTCCTTTAATTTTTTTGAGCAGTGTACTATAGATGATGATCAGAGATCAGTTATTCACTTTGGGTGTACTCACACTTGCCCAGTTGCCTTGTACCGTGTCCAAGCACAGTTGTTCCCCCGTCCCCACTCCCTCACTGGTCTGCGCTCACATTGGCCCAAGCCTGTGTTCAACATCACCATGTGTTAATGTCGTTATTCTGTGACTTATTTGGAGTTGTTTTGCGCGCAGTGACACACGGCCCTCTTATACATTTATGGAGAATGCAATGCAAGGATTTTCATTTAACCGTGCTGCAGCTATAAGAAGATTGTCCCATATTTTGCTTGATATCTTGGAGTTTTTATGTGCTGCATCCCAGTTGTTCGTGTATACTCTCGTCAGCCCAAATTTCCACCACACACTGCATTTCTTCTGTAGACCAAAGTGATCCCTTTTTCATCGTGTTTGTTAAACATTTGTCACTTCTTGACATTCATTGATGTCAGGTCTGTATTCTGTCCTTGGGCACAGTTAGTGATCATGCTAGATGCAACCTGTGTCCAGGTCCACTGCTTCAAGTGATCACACTAGTCAAACAAATTAGACATTGGAGCTGAAGCGTACTTGGTCACTTGGTACAGATCGCCTAGTTCACCCTTAGACACATTGGGTGCATCTGTCACATACAAGTGAGTCTGACCTCTGCCCATATCCCTGACATCCAGGGAACAGGCTGAAGCTCAGATCTCTGTGTACCAGAAGCAGATTAATGACGTTGAGGACACCTTACCTGCTGTACAGGCCCAGAAGGCACCCTTGGAGCAGGTGAGCATACCCATCTACCAAACACGCAGTAGGGGGTAGGGCAGGGCTTGCGTGGTCCAGATTCAATTGTGTTTCGGTCATTGGTGAACACTGGTGTTGAAAGCAAGCCACCCAGAGTGCTCTTAGTGTATGCAACAATGCAACATAAGCATTCTGTAGTTCTTAACGTTTAGCTAGTCTTTTTGTGTTTTGCAGATCAATCCGTGCCTTTGTTGTATATCTGCATGCACATCTATCTATCCTCCCACCAGAAGGGGGTGCTACAGCAACAGTTATTTGAAGCTCAAGCCCAGATGAAAGAGGCACAGGTGATCAGGGAATGCAGTGTCCAGCTGGTCCAGGAGTACCCTCAGCTGTCCCAGCTCATGGTACCACATTCCTGCTGTTGAGCACACCGATGTTCTGCTTTTGGGGTGGAAGGTGTGCTCAGGAACCTCGTCCACTTTTCTTTCTGGTGCAGGTGGATCTACATCAGACCCAGGAGGAGCTGACCCTGCAGAAGGAGCAGAACCAGCAGCTTTGCGAGCGAGACATGGCACGCACCTCTGCCTTGGATGCACTGCGAGAGGAGCTGGACCGGCGCCACCTGGAGGCCAGGCAGCTGGAGGCGCAGGTGGCCTTCCTTAAGCAGGGCCGTCGGCAGGAGCTGCAGACAGAGAATGCTGCCCTGCGGTTAAAGCTGGAAGACGGGGAGCGCACAGTAAAGCGGCTGCAGCTGCAGCTGGATGGTTTCTCTCGGTTTGCCGAGGGGCCGAATTGCAGCTTGGATGCCATGCAGACAGACAGGAGCCACATGAGTGACCAGCTGAATCAACACAAGCTGGAGGTGCAGCAGCTGAAGGTCAGGGTGCTGTATGTGTGTATGTGTGTGTGTGTGTGCGTGTGTGTGTGTGTGTGTGTGTGTGCACGCATGCATGTGCCACCATCTGGTTGTGGGTTTCACTGACCTTGACTGCCTTCCTTGAAGGTCGTATCTGTGTGTGTCTGGGTTACTTTGCAGGTCTCTTAATTTGTATGTTTGTATGGACCTGTGCATTGGTGTTTGGGGATGCTTGCTGGAGTGCTTGCCCGGTGTAACGCGCTGTTAATCCAACAGGTGGCATTGTTCTTACAGACCTGACAGAGGGTAGCTGAAAGGATACAGATTGCAGCGTACTGTATGTTCCAGCTTGAGTGATTTCTGCAAATATTCACTTGTATGTGTGTTGTTTTGAGACGCTGCCTCTGTTATGTCTGAGGTCAAGCAGGTCCGCTTGGAACAGCAGGAATCCAGAGTCACAGCCTTAGAGAGGGAGCTGTGTGACATGCAGGCCACCCTGAGAGAGAAGGGCTGCAGCCTGGAGAAAATCGTACTGGAGAGGCAGCATCTGGCCAACGATCTGAAAGTGCAGAGCATGCAATTGGACGCCTTGATGGGTGACCCTGTTTACCATAGCATACTGTGACACGCTGTCCTGTCACTCACTGATTACTCTTCTGAGGCCTACTGCTTACTGTCATGTCCTTTTTCCGTTTGAGGATGCGGGCTGAGTCACTCACGCTTTGGGTCTTTCCTCAGAGGAACAAGCGGCCCTTAAGCAGAGTCACGGAGCCCACCGAGCAGAACTGGAGAACGCCAATATCCATCTGAGGGCCCAGCTGCGGGCAGCACGCAGTGAGCTGTACCACACCAAGAGGGCTTTGAAGGCCATGGATGGAGCGGACAGACATGGTAGGTTCTGCTGCCTTGAGTTAGCCTGTACTCTGACCCTGCAGGAAGGTAGGCGACGGGGAAGTCTGGACCTGTATGCTGGGCAGGTAAAGAGGAAGTGAATAGTTTCATGTGGTTGTAGCTGGACAACAAGTTTCTCTGGATCTTCCATGCTGACTCAAGCCTTTTAGTGCCCCTGCCAAATTCCAGCTGTCGAAAAGGTCAGTGGTAATCCTGGTGCTCTGCTAGAAGGAGACAGAGGAATGTTTATTTATAGAACAAAACTCCCAGAAGCCAAAAATACCAACACCCTTCCTGGGAGACCTGGTGATAAGCTCAGCAAGGAGGCCTACGTTGCAGCTCAACTCAGGGAGGTGTTAGGTTCTAACCAGTGCTAGTTTTAGCTGGTATATCAGCAAAGACTAGTCATATGACTATGTCGGGTTACTGAAACCAAAGGCGGGTTGGAAGGACTCACTGACCACAGCTGACCAAAGGCCTGTGGCACACTGCTCATTCATGTTCTAAATCAGTGTGACACCACCATAAATGGTTTCTTGTACCTACTGTGCAGCAATGTAATAATGTTATAATAATTCACAGATTATTAAAAATATTGGAGGTCTTTCATTTTCAGTTTGGGCATACAGCACTAGAAATTCTTGGGACAATTGCTTAATTCAGTAAAAATATTGTAAATTTATTGGTTTCATAACAAAAGTCCATCGACAAGCAATGTTTAACATCTGCACATGCCTTCCACACAGACATTTTCTTTTTATTAAGTGTCATAATTTTTTGGCTCACTCATTCAGTTCTGTTCCTTCCATTTTGCTATTAATGGCAATTATAGTTAAGACTTCCAAAGGGGTACCAAGACAGGCAGTAGCCAGCAGGGTGTTCTGATAGATAGTGTAACGAGGAACTGTAAAATCTGGACCTGCATGACTCTTCCTTCTCATACCCTCTTAGGCCTGAAGGTGTCTGTCGCCATGCAACGTCAGATCACCGCCAAGCGCCAGCAAATCGACGCCCTTCAGAGCCGTGTCCAGCTGCTGGAGGAGACGGTGGACAGGCTGACCCAGGCAAGCTTCCCTTCTCCGTATCTGGTCTCGTGGTTCTCCTTGCTAGATCTCGTCTGCGTGCTCGCCCGTGTGCCACTTTCCCTTGGGCGTGTAGCTGCCAGTGAGTCTGAGAGTAGCCTGTTGTGCTGCCTAGGAGAGGCAGGCCTGGGTGGCAGATGAACACGAACGTAGCCAGCACCTCGCCAGCGTGAGTGTGGAGCGGAGGTGCGTGGAGGCCGAGGTGGAGGCCCTGCGGTGTCTAGAGACGCAGCTCCGGGACAGAGTGGAGGGGCTGGAAACTGCACTGGGCAAGGTATATCAAGCTTCCAAAAATTGTTTCTGAATGATAGTCACCCTTCCAGGAATGCTTGTAGAGATTTTGGGCCCCTGACAGCACATCCTTTGGGCCCCCAACCCAAATCCAATCCAATTATGTTCCAAATTTTTTGGCCTCCTGCTGTTTGGAAACATCTTAACGCCCCACCCCCCACCCAGTTTACGGCGCTTCTGCATCCTTCTGTTTTACACTCCCGCTGTGACACCCCTTCCTGCTTTAAGACCATTAACGTCACACTGTTTCCTGCCATAAACTCCCGCTGTTGTATCCCTGTCTTTTCTTTCCCACGCAACAATTGTACTGAGACATGGCTTCCTATACCCACTTCTCACTCTGACATCACTTCCTGTGCTGAAATCTGGCTTTCTTTAATTTCCTCCGCAGATATCTGTGAGGTTCGGTGAGTGCCAGGGTCATGTGCAGCAGCAGGAGCAGGAGCTGGCCCGACTGAAGCTCCAGCATGCCCTGGACCTCAGGGTGGGGCTGCTGGGGGGCAGGAGTCACCCTTCTCATTACTGTTTATATTTTGGAATTATTAGTAGCACTATTCCAGAATCTAGGTCTTCGTCATTCTTTTGCACTGACAACAGTAGTGCCATATATCAGTGGCCTCTTTCTCCTTCCACCCTTAGGAACTCCAGGGACAGAACCTGCAGACAACTGGGCACCTGCAGCAGAATAATCCAAAGATTTTCTCACATGCCCCAGTGCTGCCAACCAGCCAGAAAAACCCTTCACAATCAGAGGTCAGAGGCTTTGTCCATCACGTGCAGCCCTAATGTGTAGATTGAATTACCTCTTTGTACGTAAAGTGTCCCATTATCTCTCTCCCCTGTGAACTACACTGCTACAGGCTAACCGTAGTGTCCTGGCGGAGGACCCCACCTTTGAACTTCATTCATTGGTGCAGGAGCTGCGCAGTTTGACAGGGGGCGACAACAAGCCCCGCCCTCGCAGGCGGTCTGCTCCAGAAAGGCCACGCCCCTCAGGCCTGTATGGAAAGACCGTAACCTGTGTTTATGTGTATTTATGCGGCATCATTTACTCGGGCGCCTTAATAGTTATATTTCGGATATACGTTTGACTGTCCTGCCCTGGTCATATGCATTCCTAAGTCTGCATTCCTAAGTCTGCATTTCTGTGTTTGCAGGGAGGTTTGCACCCTGCATGCTGCTGATTTTGATGTGAGGAACAATGGCTTTTCCTGCGAGGGTGAGTCTCACGACATCTGCCCTTATCTCCTACTGCACGTCTTCCCGCTGTCTTGTACTTGTAGCGGTAAGAGCAGTAGTGGCCATTCTGCTCTTGATGTCCTGTGGTTTGCTGGTCTTCTTTTTGACCTTTGTGTTCTTCCTTCACCAGGAAGAGGCCTGCCAGAAACACCCACAAGGCTCACCCCCTTACCACAGGAGATTGAGCTCGGGTTGGACCTGGGCCGTCGATCCCCTGTCTATGCACTGTTGACCTCCGGCCCCCAGATCTCACTCTCAGTCACCAATGTTGGCACCAGCATGGCTCCACCCTAACGGCCAAATAATGTCTCTAAATGAATTTAATCCAATGCACATCGTGCCTGATGAACGACTTTACATGTTTGAGCTTCAATAAGCTGCAGAGAAACCTAGACAGTGTCCAGAATCTCCAGACCAATAACCAGGGTGCGGTCCTCCGCTGGCTCCCCGTCGATGGACGAGTGTCCTGTGCCAACTGGGCATAACCATGTCATACATACTACTCTGTGTTTATGTGTGAGTCTCCAAGTCAGGACTGGCCTCTATGCCACCATCAATTTGCACCAGAAACCTCAGAGTATTTATAAAACAATGTTTGTCTTCTGTTGTGGGAGCTTCAACTTTACTTCAAAAGTTTACATCTATTTAGTTAGTTAGACCCATATGTCAAGAGCAAGTTAGGCAAGAAGTTGAGAGCCATGAGTTCCTGTTTAATTTCATCCTTAATTCTGCAGTATGAAGGGCAATGGGATGGCATCCATCCACCCATGACTGCTTATTCAGTATAGGGTCCCAGTGACTGATAAGCTTGGTTTTGTGTTTTTTTTTCTTGTACCCAAAGAAATGTGCTGCCATTCTTCTACTGTGCTTTACTGAGCCTGATATGCAGACGCATTCTGTCACCTGATGTTTTATTGTCAGGCAAAGAAGATACGAGAAGTGATGGACAAGGACAGACTCTTTTAATGGATCCAGTTCCTGCTGACATGCTGTTTCAGTTTGGCATTTATAATGTTTTCTTAAAACTGAATCGTAATCATAAGGCAAATAATATTTGATTACGAAAACTTCAGGAATGAATGCCCTTTTCAGCTAAATGAATGCTTACATTTTAAGCCTTTGGCTCTTGTATTATGTGTTAAGACTTAAGTACTGATGCTTCGTAACTGATGGTTCACAACCAAATTTTGATCATGATCAAAATTAAGATTTAGTTAATCCAATTCACCGTGCAGCTCTTGTTCAGATGAGAATCTGGGAAACCAGTTTGTCTCAGTGAAATGCAAAAAGTCAAGAATTTTATAGGAATTAATAAATTATGTACATATTGAGGTATCATTGGCAACAAACACTTTGGACAATAATATTCCTCTGTGATGCAATGCTGTCCAAAATTATTTCTAGATACTTTATAAATAGCAAATTCTGTAACAAGCAACAAAAATGATATGATCTCTGGTTTGTCAACATTGGCACATGAGCATAGATTAGAAGCACTGCAACTTTAAACTTTAGGGCAATTGACAAAGAACAAGACCTACACAATATGCAGTGGAACCTTCTGCATCACAACTTTTCATTGCAGTTTTGGTATATCGTGGGTTCTGCCTAAGGAATTGAACAGGATTTTTTTGGGGAGTTTTGCAAAAACTGTAGACAAGGCACAAAAGGTTTAGTAACTCATACATGTGTAAAATATATGTACAGTCCTGGTTTGGAGGATGACAAGCGTGTTTACTGCAGCCTCTCACGTGATATCTCAAAGTGATCTCACAGTGATCTTTGTATCTCGTGTTTCTCATATCTTTTCACTTCGCTTGCCAAGGGGACCAAAAAATTGTATGTGATTTTTCCAGATTGTACAATGTGGAAGGGTGGACTATATTAGAACTAGTAATATCTTGAACAGTGTCCTATCCTTTATTGATATTCTCGTAAATGTATTTACTGCAATGGTGCACACAACCTATTCACTTTAATGCCCTCCTCCTTTATTAATCAGATGATGCCCCATGCTTTGTGAAGCAGAATGTGTCTGTCACTGCCAGTCTCCAAGTTGCGGTTTGCACACTCTTCCCAGCGCTGAATCTTGCCATCCTCCACCAGAACAAACTTCCACTCTGCCTGTCTGTCTGCAAGCAGCGCCACAGTGTTGACCCACAACCCATCGGGGGACTGGCAAAGTGGCACAAAGCTGGTCCAGTCACCCAGTTCCGGGATGCTGCCTGTAACGGCCAGCTGCTGGGAAGGCGAGCTTGTAATGTAGTGTACTACAAAATGGAGTGCCACCATCTGGGGCATAGGTGGTACGACCACTACCCTCTTACACATGGGGTCCCCATCTAATGAGCTTTGGCACCTAGACTCCTTTAACGCACTTACAGTAGGGTCTGCATCTCCTTGTTCCTCTACATACCTCTCTGGGAAAGTACATTTTGTGTCCAAGATGTCCACAAGTTCTTCATGCTCACGCTCACCGACCTCTGTACTGATTGCTGGAAAGTGTTGGCTACTGTCCAGGGTCCCTTCTGTGACATTCACATCCCCGTTCTTGTTACAAATCTGACCCATCACATTGCTTTCTGTCTCTAAGTCTTCATTTTTATTTTTATCTGAGGTCACATTTCTTGCCCCTGAATCATCATTTATTTGGATGCTGAGACACTCATGTTCGCGATAATGATGACTATTTGGATATTCACAGTGAACTTCAGTGTCCATGTCTGGCAACCTGGAGTCTTGTACCTGTATATCGCAGCCAGAGACCAAGGTTCCTATAGCCATTTCAGTCTCCTCAATGGTACTGTCAGTCTCCGTATCACCATGATAGCCACCAGTCAACTGTCCTGAGAGGTCAGGCCGGTCATTGTGATAGTGATCATTACCACTGCAGCTGAGTTCTTGTTGGCCACCCATGCAGTATGTTGGTATGATGTAACTGCTGACGTCACTGTGTGCAGGCGAAGTTTCAGCTTGATTGGTTGCATGAAGTTGAGTGGGATTTTCTTTCTGATCCTTTCCCGAGCCAGACTCAAAACATTGGTTTAGCTCATCTATTGCCGTGGCACGAGGACACAGGTTCTGCGGTTCACCTGCCGGCCATGCATCTTCTCTGCAGTCTTCAGCACAGTCAACTGAGTTCTCTAAAACAAAAATACGGTTTTACAAAAAGGTAAACAATTAAGACATAACATTACATTATATTATACTTGTCTATAAAGGCCCCTCTTTCGTCTGCTTAAAGCATTCGTTTTTAGCAAGAACATGTTATATGTTTGATCTTGCTATGACTGGACTTAATACCACCATTATCGGAATTCTAATAATTTAATATTGACACTCTTCTGGCCACATGAAGTACATAAAATGACGGCCCTTGGATGAAATATATAATCAGCTCCTGTAAGCATTAGCGGCTAAAATATCTTTCGTGTATTTGAACCACTGTGATTTAGACGAAATGACCTTCGTATGTGCTTTCTAAGTTCTAGAATAATTTCAGCCGTAATAGTTCGCCGTTGTTTAAGTAACCGAACAGGTCAGGAGATACTGAAAACGTTTTTCATACTGAAACTTGAGCTGTTGCTCTTTCACTCTCGCCCATATTGCATCTACACATCGACTGGCATTTGAACTTCATTCCAATGAGCTAAAATGACGTTACACTAACTGGCTGTGAGATATATACAGTAGGATAGCACCAAATGGCGTGTCCCTGACCTTCTATGAAGTAATGCTGATACTTTCTCTTTAATTTCTTTTATAAATCGTTATTATTTCTTTGGGTTTCCATTTGGCGTATTATTGTATGTTAAAGTATTATTTTCTTCTATTACATGTTTAGCAGAAAGTACCAAACAACATACACCTGCAGAATGAAAAATAGATACATGTTTTGGAATCACATCTAAATCACCTACACTAATCCAAAAATAAAGTTTTCTCTTTGTTTAAATCCTCAAACAGCAGGTATTTCATATTCATTCAAAATGCAGCCTTTAGAGCGTTTACATAGCTCACACTACTGCTATTGCATTAGAGAACGGTGTATGGTCTGTACTCATATTGCATTTTAGGCTGCAGGGAAGCGTACTTATTACCTGTTAATTTACTGTCACATGGGGCGTGTCTTTCAGTTAAGATTTCTTTCCTCTCCGACGCGTATTTCTTGTTCTTCTTTTCACCGGTCATAGTCCTGTATATAGCAATTATAGCCCAGAGGGACAGCAAGGAGAAAATCACGACTCCAACCGCCGGTCCGTATCTTACTATCGTACAAAGAAAGCGATTGTTATCGCGCCGTCCCGCAGCGATCGCTTTGGGTTTTTTGTGAATCATTGTTGCAGAAATGCAGTGTAGCCGGTGCTGAGTTAATGTCGCCGAAGTGGGCTCTCGGTACCAAATCACTCCCCCCGCTCCAGCGCCTGATACCAAATCGGTACGAAACCGACTCCACGCGCAGGTGGAACCCGCTGCCTATTGGCTGATAAAATCGTAGGGCCACCGGCAGCCCCCAAAATAGATGGAAAGATAGAAAGTGCAACATTAAACATTAGTATAATACCAAGAGCAACCAGTGGTCACCAGCTGGCGGAAGTACAATTGATCAGTCGGCTATTTTTTTGCGACCTTGGCACTCGGGGAATAGTTGGGGACGCCTGGCATGGATTATGATTTTGTAATTCAAAATTTTCAGAATAGCAGGGTTAACATCTAGATGTGTTTCATATCTTTTGATATGCAAGTTGTGCAGTTGGTTAGGTAATGGCCTTGAAAATTGAGGCTTGCCATTCAAGCCCTGTTTTGATAGAATAATCTGAGAGATGGTGATGATTTACAGAAGCTTGTTTGATTGTATTAAAATTGAACATGGAACTATGTATTTCTTAAAATATATTTTGCCATCCATTGGGCGATCTGTATTTTACACAGTTTTGCCTCTCAGCTCACTAAAATTCATCGTCCATTATGATCTGCCAGCCATTTGAAATGCAAGACTGGTTCCATAGCCCTTTTATTACAGAAATAACATTAAAAATAATTTCACTTCCAGTATGTTATGTACAGTGTGGATCCAAAAGCATCTACTGTCCGTTGCATTCATTGCGTTATGAATGTGCCCTCAATCCCTCTTTTGACAACGTAGACATTTGAACTGTCAGTCACTGGCCCATAATATTATTGTGCAATTCTTCATTACTTAAAATATATTTTAATCAGCATGACAAACTTAAATGAAATTATGAAATATATTACTGGGTAACAAGCTAAATTGCCTAAATTCACCTGTTCAGCAAGACAGGTATGTCTGGAGAAAATAGGAGACTCAGTTGAGTTAGTAGTGCAAGTTATATTAGAGCACCAGTTTTGTATAGCAGTACACATTCGATTTCGGACTGACATTGAATGAAGTCATTGCAGAGGGTCAGAGGTTAAGTTTGCCAGGAAGACGGCATTCAGACCCAAGGCAAACACATTGTATATGGAGCAGGTGACATTCACACCGCAGAGTGACATCAAAACTGTGTCTTTGATACTGACTCCATGGAGCTGATGACTAATGATGAGAAACAGCTGCTCATCGTGTTCCTCTGTTAAGTGGAGGCCATAGTGTTCATGAAACTTCTGGTTCTCTCACCATTTTTCTCCTCATTTGGGAAAAGAGTGCGGAGGAACTGTGAAGACACATGTAAGCCAGTGGAGTTAAGATCTGACACTTTAACAGAACAAAAGAACTCCATGAAACTACACGCACTGTGGAAAAGTCATAGAGGTGAAGGACTTTCCTGCCAAAGGTTAAGTCTTAAGGTTAAATAAATAGTGAAGATGCACATCATAGTTTGTGGTAGAAGACAGTAAAGCAGTGTTTCCCAACCCAGTCCTCAGGGACACACAGACGGTCCATGTTTTTGCTCCCACCAGACAGTCCATTTCTTTCCTCCAAGAGCTGGGAGGTAGCAAAACCGTGGATTGTCTGCAGTTCCTCAAGGACCGGATTGGGAACGACTGGAGTGAAGTGTTTGTCTGCTGAGTTCATGTCTCAAAGTGATGAGTACAGGCTCCTGTCTTACCCGGGGCTCCCTCAGCCCCTTGCGGTGTACGAACTCTTTGAAGGCCAGGGTCACAGGAAGCTGCTTCAGCTCCTCGTCCTGCAGAAGGTCCATCATTACAAACAGTAGCCATATTCTCCTTGTTTACAGTGATGTAGGAACCAGAGAGGAACCCCCCCCCCAGTATTTAATTTTGCTTCAAGCTTGCAAAAAACAGACCTTTGCATTTAAATAATTAAGTTGTCCCACCCCCCATATCAAGCTCTCTTTTACTCCTTAGGCAGGCCCACCTTGAGGCTTGGCTGCATGAGCCCTCGGTCCTCAGGTGCATCATCTTTACATGCAGTCTGCTCCCATGGTATCTGTGGATTGAAGTACCAGGCCCAATATTTAATCAGTGCTTCTCTCTGTGATTGTGTGGTGTGATGAACAAAACTTTAAACCACTAGTTTTATGCATGAGCGGATGTCATTAGTTCATAGGAGTTTTACTTGCACAAAAATGTTCTGAATGCAGAAGGAAAAATGATTGGTTCAGAGAGATAACCAATCAGATTATAGAACAGGTGAGTCTAAGCAACTAGAGGAGCCAGGACAAAGATATCTGATTGGTTGGTTCTGCCGCCTCTAGTTACTTGGTCCGACCTCCTCTACAGTCTGATTGGTTATCTCTCAGAACCAATAATTTTTCCTCCTGTCCTCAGAACATTTTTGTGTAAGTAAAACTCCAATGATCCAATCATTAATGAATCTATCTATCTGCTTACCCAGCCAAAGCTTATGTAAAAATTGCCAAGCACAAGGACCCTATGGGAAATGTAGAGACACCAGTCTGCCTGAACATGTTTTTGGACTGCGGGAAGAAGCCCACAGTGCAGGGGTGGGATTCACACCCAGAACCCGGAGAGTGTGAGGCTATGGTGGCCCAGGGGATCACTGTGCTACTCATCACTGATGAAGTGAAACTTAAAATCCAATTACTACCAAAGTGAAATGAACTTATTATTTTAAAAAAAACATGTAGAATGAGAGTAAAATAATGAATTCATTGTAAAACAGCACCTTAAGGGGTGGCATAGTGGTGCAGTGGTTACCACTGTCACTTTCTGCCTCTGGGATCAGCGTTCAAATCTCCTCCAAGGTTCTCTGTGTGTGGAGTTTGTATGTTCTCCTTCTGCCATTGTGGGGTTTCCTCTGGGTACTGTGGTCCCCCACCCCCAGTCCAAAAACATGCTGAGGCTAATTGGACTTACTAAATTGCCCATATGTGTGAGTGTGCCCGGCAATGGGTTGGTGCCCCATCCTGGGTTGTTCCCTGCCTTTCACCCATAGGCATGGATGGATTGTATCATATTACTGTCACACCACCCCAGTCCTTAAATTCTTGTCAGCAATCCCCTTCTCCAGAACACTAAGCACACTGTACACCTGTCAGGTATTTCCAATCGCGTGCTTAAACCCTTGAGACTCTCACCTTAGTGTGAGGTTACATCTGTTTTACTTGAGTAATAAGTGGTTGGTTTGGTTCTGGATTCCCTAGTGCACGACCCTTGGCTTGATTTCCAGGTCTAGATCTGCCTTTGTCCTGCATCCAATTTGGCTTTTTGAATAAAACTCTGTACCTGGATTCTAACTTGCAGTTAGCATTATCATGAAGTAACCAAAACAACAACATATGTACTGTATACTGTGTATATGGCTGAAATGACTAATAAGCCTACTTGATTATTAATGAATTGGAAAATGCAGGTAATGTTGACTGAATACAGTTAATCTAATACTACTGTCAGAGGTAGTCATTGGTCAATATTATATGTATTCTATTGTATATATTTACTTATATGCTGTCTTTGACAAGAGACTGTCACTCTTACCCTGATCTGCATTGTGTGGTATAGAAGACAGATAGTTAGCAGAAACTATGCAAGTGATCCGTGAGATACTGAAATATGATCACAGAACAATGTATGGGAAACTGGGCTTCTATCATGGTAAACCAGTGGTGCTAGCTAGGTAGCCCTATTATTTTGACAATACCAGAATTACGTCAAAGACTATTTTCTTAGCATTTACTTCAAAGGATTGGGGAGCAAGAACAACCATTTTGATTCTAACAAAGGGACTAACAGAGCGGGGAAATATGAGAACAGGAGCACAGTAACTGATTGCAGGTGAGTGAGGGTGACTGTTAGCCTATCCCAGCGTGGGACGGATGCCAGGCAATGAGAGAGCGCACAGACACAAGCCAAAGGCCCATCAGATGCACCAAGGAATATAACCGAAATCTTTGGACTGTGGGATCAAAGCAAAGTGCATAGGTGAAAACGATTTGAACAAAAGGAGGATGCAAACTGCACACACAGAGAACCAGGGACTGGAAACAGCGCCACAACCCTGCAGGTGTCCACTAATATGCACTAATATACCCAGTGAGCCACTAGATAGAGCTGCCATTCACTTTATACATTATGCAAGCTGTCCAATGCCCGCAGGTTTTCAGAAAGCTGGTGGCAGTTGGCAGTTTATTAATCCTTTGACAATCTTACGGCACAGTGCAAATTTGGCAGGCAATTTGCTAAACGGATTATTAATGACATCAAATACTACAGGAGCCAGTATTTTTGGCACGCCTATGTATGAGCGTGCTATTCAGCACGTTCTGACTGTTGTGCAGTTCTAAGAGTGATGCTGGTTACCTCAGATGCCTCTTGGTTAAACAGGATATCGTGGGTCATCACTCTGTGTGGGTCTTCCAGGGAACGGCGCAACTCGTCTGGCGCACTAGAGGGCGACACCACCTGGACGGGGAAGGTCTGTGATTGTTTCTTCTCGTAGCTGCTGTCAAAGAGGTCCAGGAGGGTGGCCTCGTCCAGGCTGCCACTTTCACCGGGCTGTGTGGGGACAGAGCAGCATGACAGCTAGGCAGCTGGACTACTGATATTCATCCCTTTTCTCTGAATTCTCTAAGCCTCATATAAACACGAGGTGTTAACTGAATCCTCTCAGAGTTTTTCTGTGACATCCACTGCAAAAAAATATAAAATAAAAGAGAAGTTGAATGAATAGAGAAGTGACACTTATTATTATTACTGGGAATATATAGTCACACTTTACTTGAGGGGCCACAATTAACTTAGTTACTCAGTTACTACTCCAGAACAAATCATGAACTAATAAAGTTCCTACATGAAATGCCAGGACAGTAAATACTGATAACTGATGAACGAAGACGGGATCAGTACATAACTAACACTTACATACTGGTTAATTTATGTGTGTACTGCTATATTATTTATTATGCTCCCTCAAGTAAAGTGTTCCCAAATACGTATTGCAGTATTGCAGGTGAATATTTTGGGAGGTGAGTAAGTTTGCGACCGGCTAACGGTATAGCAGGTGAATATTTTGGGAGGCGAGTAAGTTTGCAATCGGCTAATGGTATAGCAGGTGAATATTTTGGGAGGTGAGTAAGTTTCCGACCGGCTAATGGTATAGCAGGTGAATATTTTGGGAGGTAAGTTTGTGACCGGCTAATGGTATAGCAGGTGAATATTTTGGGAGGTGAGTAAATTTGCAACCGGCTAATGGTATAGCAGGTGAATATTTTGGGAGGTAAGTTTGTGACCGGCTAACGGTATAGCAGGTGAATATTTTGGGAGGTGAGTATCTTTGTGACTGGCTAACGGTATAGCAGGTGAATATTTTGAGAGGTGAGTAAGTTTGTGACCAACTAACGGTATAGCAGGTGAATATTTTGAGAGGTGAGTAAGTTTGCGACCGGCTAATGGCATAGCAGGTGAGTATTTTGGGAGGTGAGTAAGTTTGCGACCGGCTAATGGTATAGCAGGTGAATATTTTGGGAGGTAAGTTTGTGACTGGCTAACGGTATAGCAGGTGAATATTTTGGGAGGTGAGTAAGTTTGCGACCGGCTAATGGTATAGCAGGTGAATATTTTGGGAGGTAAGTTTGTGACTGGCTAACGGTATAGCAGGTGAATATTTTGGGAGGTGAGTACGTTTGTGACCGGCTAAGGGTATAGCAGGTGAGCTTGACCTCACTCACCAGTGATGCTATGAAGCTGCATAACTGACTGATCGCTTTCTGCGTATCCTCATCCTGGGAGATGGTGCTTCGGGACTTCAAGAGCCGCCCCTGGACCCCACAGGGGTTCATGCTGCCTTTCATTTTCCAGAGGTGTGGGTTTCCTGGTCTAGATCTACCAGGCTTGGAGCTGGATAGAGCCCTGTGTCAGTCCCCAGGAACATGCTAGTACTAGACTGATATATCTATTTCTTTTAATCTCACACATGCCATTCTGCAAGTTGCCACTTGCAAAATATCTGTTCATATCTTTTAGAAGCACAGTATACTGTAATTATAAGAATTTCACTGTTTTGTGCAGAACACATGACAATACAACTTGAAATTACAGTGGATTTAAATGTTCTACACGCCCATATTAAAATTGCAGGGTGTTGTTTCGTAAAAATAAAACCAAGAAAAGTTATGCCATATTTAATGCAACAGAATACCAATGAAAAATAAACAGAAACTATTTGGGAAAAAAACCTTACAATAACCTGGTTGCATAAGTGTGCACGCCCCTTATATAATACTTTGTTGAAGCACCACTGGTTCTTAGTAGGATTTAGGCCTGGGCCATTCCAAAACGTTGATATGCTTCTTCTGAAGCCATTCCTTTCTTGACCTGGATATATGCTTTTATTTTTTATCATGTTCCTAGGTGAAATTCTTCTTCAGCTTTCTAACAGACGCCTGCAGGTTTTGTGCCACAATAGATTAGCATGGAGAGCTATCCATGATTCCTTCTATCTTGACTAGACCCCCAGTCCCAGGTGAAGGGATGCCGCCCCGTAACATGATGGTGCCACCACCATGGAGCTATGGGGTTCTTTGGGTGAGCTGACTCAAACATATTTGTTGAAAAAATGACCAAAAAGTTCTATCTCGGTCTCATCTAACCATTTTTTACTGGAATTTTGTCAATTGCAATATCACAGTAAAGGCGGGAAAAGATCTGACATGATTTATCCTGGTTTAATGCTTTTACATCACAAAAACCTCCGGTTTTAACAGGGGCGTGTTCACTTTTTAGAGGAATTGCATACTTATTGCATGCTCACAATAAGTGAGACCCATGTGTGTGTTTTAACAAATTTTAGTTATACTTGGATGTTTCTTTTTTTCATGAGAAATGGCTCCACCCAGGCAAGCTTAACCAGGTTAGTTTTGGGCAGTACTCACACTGGAAGTGTTGGTGGGGTGGGGTGGGGGGGGGGGGGGGGTGCGAAGTAAACTTCCCCAAAGACAAATGTACCCAAAGGCGGCTGCCGTTGTCACCAAATGGGTTAAAAAGC
>JAODKC010000044.1:10442223-10457513 GCA_026777985.1 Mormyrops attenuatus | reverse complement strand
GGGGGGCACACCCAGTGTAGGATGCAAGTGCACTGCGGGACTTGGTAATGCAGACAATTTGTGGGGGAAGAAACACCAATGTAGGATAATTTCAACAACTTAATTCTGCTTTAAGAGCTTCAGACAATAACTGATATGGAAAAAACAAGGAAGCTCATGGAGCAGTTATGGTTATATCCATCCATCCATCCATCTTGTCCTGGTCCAGGTTGTAGTAATTTTCAAGTATGTATTTTGGTTTAAACTGACCTTTGAGGTATTGAATGTTGTTTTGAACAAGGGCTCTGGGACAATTTAGTGCAGTGTTTTGCAACCTAGTCCTTGTGTCACCCCTTGACAGTGCACATTTTTGCTCTCTCCCAACTCCCAGCACACTTGTAATCAGGTTCTGGATTAGCTGGAAGCTGGGAGGGATCTTCCATAACTAGTTAACTAGTACAGGATTGCCAGTCCTCAGGAAACACACCCACACACATTCTTGTAGACAACAATACTGGAAAATAAGTAAACACAACAAACACCTGCACATTTCTGTAATTCCTGCTGCTAGTTGTGTTGTTTAAGAGACAGAAACTCTGAGTATTATTTACATCCATTTAACAACTAGCCGCTTGTCCTGGGCAAGGTCACAGGGACCAAATATTTGCGATCTTTAATATTTTATATCAGCACAGAGCTCATCCATTTAGTGGTAAAGAACCAGTGTGTACTATGGGCCTCCGGGTCCAGGGCTGGTGACTGACTGCTCAATATATGGTGTTTATACAGCACTCACTTGCAGTAATTTGTTCCACATTCAGTGTTTTGCTGTCAGCTGGATCTGACAGACATTCATGTATTCCAGGACCAGAAGGTGGACTGAGTGACTGAAGTAGGGGCCGAGCCTTTTCCTCTGGGACATGAGCTAGCTGGGACTGGGACAGACATACAGAATTGCGCCGAATGTCCCATAATACCTGAACAGCTGAACCCAGAAATAACACTCTTGATATATGGTAAGAAATATCAGTTTATGAAGGAAATAGTTTATCAAAGAACAATTTGGAGGAACACAGGCAGGATGTTTTTCTTAAATCTGGCTTTGGCGGCATTTGTCAACAGCCATGCCACCTGCAGTTCAGGTTGGGTAATCCATGGGAAGTGAAGCAGATTTGGGCCTGGTCAGTACTTGCAGGGGAAACCAACTGGGAAAGCTACTGGGTTACTACTGGAAGAGATGTTGTAGTGGCCCATAGGTTAGTCCATCCTGTGGTCTGTATGGATCCCTTTGCTCCACTGCAGCCTTTTGGATGAGATGTGAAATCAACGTCCTGACCCTATAAAGGTCATAAAAGATCCCTGGGCCTCCTTTGAAAGAGTAGGGGTGGTACCCTGATGCCCCGGCTAAAATTCCCCACTATGGCCCTTTCAAATCTGGCCTCCCAATCATCCCCTGTATCTTACTGGTGAATTGTCTTCTGCCCCTTCACCGCCTTAGCTACTGTGTGGTGAACGTACTGGTACAGAATGTCTGCCATTGCATCATCCAGTTGGGTGTTTCACAGTGGCACAGTGCCCATTGGCTCTGTGAAGCACTATATAAATGTAACATTCATTCACATATGAATCAGAAATGTTACATGTGCACATTGTGTACCATGGTAAAAGACAACTATTAACTGAAATAAAATACATCATACACTATTGACTATGGTGATGGTCATTTCAGTAGAGTTTGGTAATAACAGCCCCCAAGGGTCATGTGAGTTGTTGTCATGAAACCTGGCATTTTCCGCTGTGGATTTCTGCTTCATGTAATTATATTAATTTATAACTTCATATATGCTACTGTGATTGGTGGAGACTTTCCTGTCATGCCTGGACATGAGGTATCAAGGGTATGTAAGTCCACTGAACCTTTAGACTAGGGAGTAAATTTTTCAGCAGTTAATTGGCTTCATAAACAACATTGCAAGACCAGGCAGTTCAGGGGACTAAAATTCGACAGATATTCCTAAAAAAAAAATGGCAAGGGAACACCTTTTTAATATAAGTTTTCCAGTCAGGCGATTTGCCTGTGGGCTGATCCGTGGGAGGGGGCCCAATTCTGGCTGTGACACAAGATTCTTTTCACAAAAAGTGTTTTCGTTTTGAGAGGATCAAAAGCACGGAACTGGATTGGACAGGTTAGGTTGAACTTGATGAACTGTGGACGTTTTGGACTGAGAAGAGGTATTCAGGATGTTTCATTACTCTTTGCATAATCAGAATCACAATCAGATCGTTATTGGCAAAGTATGTTAAACATACAAGGAATTTGTTTTGGTGGATGTGGCCCCAGTAACATACAACATGCAAGACAATTTAAGAGAGTATACATGTATGTACCCATGAAGCTTTACATATGTTTAACATCAAACTGTCTACTTGCAGTCAGAAGCAGAATGAGATGGAATAAAGGGTGAATAGATAGAATTATGGATCTGAATCCATCAAATGTGGAATGGGGGGTGGGGTGGCCAGAGGAATGGTAGCTTTAACAGAGACAGATTGGAGTTTGTAAGAGAGGTGTGAGAGAAGACGGAAGCAAAAAGAGGGGAGAGCATTTAGTATATGGTGCTGGGAATCAGAGAACTGTAAAGGAATGTCAAAGAGAATCCAGAGTCAAAGGGGTAGGATGGTAACAGGCTAAAGATGCAAGATACACCAGGAAACTGTGTCCAGTCCTAAAAACTAAGGAGGGAGAAGTGCTTAACTGTAGTGAGTGAGCTGGTTGTTTTGCAGCGACCAAATTGACTCACAGACCCTTTACAATGTGCAAGCAGCAACTCAGACACAGGCAGTATGTACCCCACCCCAAATGAGGCAGGGGAAGGCATGCGTGCTGAGAGGAAACAGACAGAACTTCCAGGTGTCAACAACTTCTCTCCCACCCCCGAAGCATACAGTACCTCAAGGAGACAAGGATGAAGCACACATCCAAAGCAGAGCACTCATATAGCAAATCTGGTAGTGATCTTAAGTCAGATCGTCATAACAAAAGCAGTAGTTTTATCAGTAGTGAAAAAAGTAGGGGTTAACAATAGGAATATGACACTCATTCGAAAACTGTGAATAAGCGCAAGAAAGTTACCAAAATCCTACCCCAGCAGGGGATTTCTGGCCTGTTTCGGAGCACAGTTTGGGTAAATTGGCCCATGCAGTTTTGTGATCTTAAAACAGACCTGGTACACTTTCAGAAATATCTGGACATACCTATACACAGCCAAAATCCCACTTGGGAAGATACAAATGTTTTGCAAGAACTGTAAAAATCAAGTGTCAAGATAATGGCCCAATAGTGAGATATCTGAAAATGTTTTACATGAGGCAAGGGAGAGGCCAGTGCTAGCGGCTAAAGACCTTCAAATGTGGTCTGGTCTAATGCGTAGGCTGGTAAGCAAAAGTCAGTAGGGGACCCAGGTGAGTACTTGGAGAGACTTGGGGGGGGGGATGGTTGAGGGAAACTCAGGCTGAGGCTGACAGAGGAGAGAGAAACAGTGTACTCTTGCTCATGCATTTGTAAGTGGCCTATAGGGGAAGTTAGGAGATGAAGACATTGGATAGGCTGGGAGAGTAAAGCTGTGCAGGAGTTACTAGGGGGTGGTAGAAGAGTCCAGCATAGTGATTAGTTATAACCTGCAGAGGTTTCAACCAACCAGTTGAATACTCTGTTACTGTAACTTTTTATATTCAACTGGTTGGTTGAAACAAAATTCTTGTCTGGAGTTTTACTTTCTCGACTAGGTTGAGAAACACTCTTCTAATCCGTTACCTGTACAAATGAGAAACACGTATAAAATATATAAAAAGAGCTCTACAGTCTAACGTGACCCAGCTACACAGTTTCTAGAGATACTTGATGTTACCAGATATTGAAACTTTAATGGCTCCTAGCTTTACAGTTTTGAACCATACTGGGTACTGGTGGAAATGTACTGGCCACTTTTTATATGGTAAGCTCCTCAATTTAATCTCATCAGTTCCATTTTTTTTCACCGTAACTGGCAAATGCTAAGGACAGACTATGAGAGCCCAGACTATGGCCTCCATTTGTTTAACGTCACTTCTCTGCAGGCCACAAGGGTTATATACCGAGGTTTGTCTTTTGGATGCCCAAAGTCAGTTGTATCAAGTTCCCACCAACATACACCATATGACCTTTGTGATTTGGCTTTGTTATCAACCAGTGATTTGGGTAGAGTGTCCACAGAGGCACAGGGGGATTGCTTTTCAATGTAGCAGACGGATTCCATTGTGTTACGTTTCCAGCATCTTTGGGCACTTTGCATGTAATTAAACATGCATGACCAACTGCCAGAAGTACATTCTGTTGATGTTGTTGTGTTCGCTCAGCTACCGCTGTCCATATTATTTGAGAATCACCTAATGAAACAGCAGTACCGATTTAGCCCAGAGGAAGAAAGAGATATAGCACCAGTAATTCCAGCTTTGCTGAAACAAAGGGTAACAATTGCCAGCCACAGCCCACAGCCCTTGTAACACTCCTATATTGCCTGTCAAGAAACTGGGAAAATATTCATGGTGATATGTGCAAGTCCTTAGGGCAGAAAATGCACGTGCCATTCCTGCTTTTCCAGTAGTCCCAAATGCAGCAGCCATTCTCAGTTGTATCCCAACACCAGTCTCTTTCTGTTAAAATTGTACGGCACGCCTCGAAGGGCAGTACTCACTTTATCTCACCAGGGCGAGTTCAGACAATATCCTCTTTGCCTCACCCCATTACCATGAAATATATGAACACTTTCTGACGTGTGTGAGGATAATGAGGACAGGAGATCTTAGATCTTGCCATATTAGCGAGATCCTTATTGGAGATCAGTTCACCCTCCAGCCTTGAGCCACTCAATAGACTGAGGTAGAAGCCTCACCCTCCGTGGCCTAGAAAACAGCCCTTAGCTGTGCACCAACTCTTGCTCTGTAAGATCACTCCAAACCCTTTACCTTATTTTGCTATGAGACTTGAGGATTTGCATAGCTGATCTTAACAGAAAAGCATGGGTCCAAGTAGAACCCTCTGCGTAGTTTTGTACTACACTTAACCCTTTTGCTGCAGGGCATCCTCCATGTCTTACAGCAGTAATACCAGCTTCATGTGCTGCTCCTGAGGTACTGGGACAACCCCTCATCCCTATCGCTCCACATGCAATTGAGCTGAAGTCTATTACACTACATGTGTTAGCTTAGAGAGCATATGGTATAGAATTTATTTTGCCTAATGTCACAATATAGAGATGTTTCTCCTTTGAATACAGGTAGACTTTTTCCTTGCCCTGATGATTGGGAAGCACACGATTGCAAGCCAGCTGTGTCTACCTCCATTAAGACACATGGTGATCAGCTGTTCCATTTGCCAACCCTGAGAAGATCTTTTATATTGATAGTTCTTCTTCTCCCACTGCAGATGGCACAATAAGCACAGGATACGCAGATTGTTCTGATAGAGAGATTCTGGAAAGCACTCAAACACCAAATGCAACCTCAGCTCACCAGGCTGAAGTCTTTGTTCTAGCTAGACCCTGCTGTCTCTCTGAATGTACATCTAACCATATATACAGACTCTGAGGAAGGGTTTGAGGTTATAAGGAACTTTGTGGAAGCAGCGTGGATTTATTGTGTCATCTGGTAAGCGTATTACACATTCTTCTTCAAAACCTACAGTATTGTCAATGAAAATAATGTTTAAATAATCATGTTGGTGTAAAACTATTATATTATGTTTGCAAAGTGTGTTAGTTTAACTGTTCCAAGAGCTCTCGTAAAGTCACCCCAGTGTTTGCAGCAACCATCCAGCACTAATATTTTTTTTGACTTCATCACTACCCTGCCCCCGTATGGCCAATCAAGGCATCACTGAACTTTTAAACTCATTAAATTAAGATTTCAGTTAGATTTTTTTAGATAAGATTTATTGTCATTCTGCAAAACACAAGGTAATGAGAATGAGACTGTAGTTTCTTTGGAAGCCTGGTACAAATGGGGGTATAAGGTTCAACTATACGTAATAAAGCAGTAAATAAAAGGAAGCAATTAAATGTACAAACAGGCAGTAAGATGTACACAAGCACTAGTTACTGTGTCATCTAGAGTCCTTGATGATACTAGAAACCTGCATTTGCTGGTATAAACCTCACCAATGGATGGTAAACTTGTATCAGTAATCCTCTGGGCAGTTTTAACCACCCTCTGCAGTGTGCTTCTGTCCCCCGCAGTACAGCTGCCAAGCTGCAGGACACCAGGATGCTCTCTACTGCACATCTGTAAAAAATGCTAAGGACAGATGTCCTTAGTCCAGACTGTTTTAATTTCCTCAGGAAGTAGAGGCGTTGGTGGGCTTTTTTCACAATATGCGAGGTATTTGTGGACTGTCAGAAATGTGCACTCACTGGAATTTAAAGCTGACCCCATCTTCACTGCTGTACCTCCAGTGTGAAGAGGGGTGTGAGTGGTCTTGGACCTCCTAAAATCCACAACCATCTCTTTTGTTTTCTCCATGTTAATGGAGATATTAATTAAGTGAGTTGGTGGTGAGACATATATATGGAATGGCTAATGTGTCCCTGAGGAGGAATTTGGGAACCAAAGCAATGTTCTTCTAGCCAGCCAACGACATATCTATCCATCCCCATAACCACTCAATCCCAACTGGTGTCACTGGAGCCTATCCTGGGAACAACAGGTGCAGGCAGGAAGCACACTACAGAGAGCACACACTCGCAATTATGGGGCCAACTTAGATTCACCAATTAAACTACTATGCACACTTTTGGACTGTGGGAGGAAACCCATTGTTTTTTTTTTCTGAGTAAATGTACATTTACTACCCAGATAAAAAGCTTTAAACATTTCCTTTGACTACCTAAGATTTTCGCACGGTACTGTACCTTCCCCAGTTCTGCTACCTGCTAAGCTTGCAGTTGTTAAACGTGAGGCTCACACCCATCTTGTCATACGGCAGTGCCAGGGCTGACGCAGCAGTCAGCTAAGCGGCTACTTCCAAACAGTCCTGTGGTTTCTCCCTTGACTTTCCTCCTCTTAATGACGCGGCTGATTTACAGGCTGCCACTGACGCAGCTGTAAGGAAAAGCTTACTGGAAGGCTGGGTTTCTGAGAGCTCTGCCACGTATTGGCGCCCTCCTCTTGGGGGCCCCGCTTGGCCTTCATTGCGCATGGTGTCTGCCATGTGGCCAAAGGACACATGTGTGTATGTATCCTGAAACAGTCATATAACCAGGGATTTTTAAAAATGCTGGTGGCATGTGTAAACGATGTCCCTTATACCTGCAGTACAATGTGAGGAAAAGGCTGAGAAACCTGGCCCATCAGTACAGCATAGCCCCACAGCTCCATTTACACATCTGCAGATGGACTTTATTGAAAAGCCGGCTGAATATAAAAACACTTCTATACTAGGCATATTAGCCATGTTGTCTAAATGGGTGGAAGCTTATCCTTGTAGATTGTTTCTCAGTTCAGTCTTCAGGAAGCCCCAGACAGTCCATGTCTTTGCTTGTTTTTGAGCAAATATGTGCACTGCCTGGCAGGGAGCTGGGAGAGAGCAAAAACCTGGACTGTCTGGGGATCTCCGAGGACCGGTTTGAAAAACGTTGTTGTAGATCTGGGGTAGGTAGTCTTTTCCAGAAAGAGCCGTTGTGTATGCATTCGCATTGTGTATGGCTAAAGAGTTCTCACACCTGGGTTTGAACGGCCGACCTAAAGGTTATCCAAAAAACCTGCATACACACTGGTCCTTTGAGGATAGGATTGCCCACCCCTGTTGTAGAGGATCAGTGGTCACTTCATTGGCCAAAGCATTGCTGAAGGTCTTTGTATGCAGATTTGGGATCCCCAGGAATTTGATGATCAAGGACCCCACTTTACATAAGTGGTGAAAGAACTGTGCAAAGACATGGAAATATAGCCATCTGCATTGTTCTTCGGCATGAGTGACTGCAATCAGCATGAATGGTAGCGAGATACAACCTTAAAGGACAATTTGCAGAAAAGTTATGCTCAATTATCTTAGAACTGAATCCACATACTGTAAATTGTACTCCATATTTTTTGTGTGTACAGTATGAGAGTAATACCTACAAGGACCACATGAAATAATTATAGGCAGAGTCCTGAACACTCCTTATTTCAACACCACTAACTGTAAAAGAAACGGATATTCAAAAGTTAGACAATGACCTGTCTTTTTTCTCCGTAGGACACTTAATATCGTCCTTTCACAGGCCAGAGAAGCACAGATGACCCAGACAACGAAGATCTGTCATTTCTTCAGCCCTGGAGATTTTGTTTATGTGAGATTATTTAATAGAAAGAATGCACTGTGGCCAAGACAGGAAGAACATTACCTAGAGTTTCGGTCGTCCAACTTGGATCCATGCCAGCCACTGCAAAAGGGCTAATTGAGTCCCCACCCAACTCCACAACAGCTCTGTGATCCAGGCTCTTGCCACCGTGATGTGACATGATCCGTTGCTTGGACTGAATGCAGGCAGACAACCCTACACTCCTTACAAACTACAAATCGTCACGCCATATTACACTCACTTTCACTGACACTGAGTGTGCTGCATAACGGGGTAGATGAGGCTCGATGTTGGTGGGGCTGGAGCAGCTTTGAGGTTTGGTGCCAGGGGCATGGGGTGGGCAGTACCTCTTTATAAAAAACTCATCATCAGGCATTAGTGCTGATCAAAGTACAAACTACACCAGCAGAATCTTCATAAGATGTGTCTCCCGGCCTTGTCATTACCTGCCGTGACCTTGCCTGCCCCATGCTAGGGTGGGGCCTATGTATAAGAAAAAGGGCCCTAAGATAGATCGCATTGTGAAGACATACTGAAGACACACAAAGGCATGTTCACACAGGGACAGCATCCTAACTATCTCTCTATTATGATTCTTTATTAGCTCCGACTGAGCTGGGATGGCAAATGTTTTGGGACATGCAGATGAAAATGAGTCCATCCATCTTGCTACCTCTTGTCCATCACCAGGTCTTTCGGTAGACTAAAAACATCTCGTCAGCTGTTGTTTTGGCCCCAGGGTGAAGCTTCCTCGTACAGTAGCTTCTCTGCCACTCTGTCTGCATGTCTCATTTCTTAATTTCCTACTCTCACTTACATTTTATTAATTTAGCAGACGCTTTTATCCAAAGCGACGTGCATTTGAGATTGCAGGATCAGGCCATCCCTGGATTCGGAGTTAAACGCCTTGCTCAAGGGCCTAATGGTACAATCACTCTGCTCACCCTGGTGATCTTCTCATCAGGAGGACCCATGAAAGTATGTCATATTGATCCCCCAACCCAGACCCCCTCCCAGCCCCTGAGTTTGGGATTGTCCTTACACCCCCTGCTGCTCCCCTCCCCCTTTACAGCGCCCCTGCTTCTGATTATAGGAACTCTGTCCCAACCCACTGAGTTACACATTGCCCGTCCCATATGTGCAAAACAAGAATGACAAAAGTAAGGTTTTCTTTAAAAATCATTTACTCCATGGCCTCTTTTGACCTTGCAGAGGCCTGGTAAGGCTACAATGCTCTTATCTATCTCAAACATCTGTGCCAGTTCTATAGGGGGATTGTCAGACATGTGACATAAACTGCCATTTGGAAGGAGTGATGTTTAATAAGTAAATAAGGAAGTTTGCGTATTGGAAAAAAGTAAATAGGTTTACAATTCCAATTCCAAACTCAATCCATTGTCACGCTCTAATGCTTGTATTTGCAGAAATAAATCTCAATGTAGAATTACTTATCAGGTCAACTAATGTGAGAGGCTGCAGTAGCCACACTAGGGGGCTGTATTTATACAGAAACCAAAGAGAGCAGTAACCTGGGAAATGTTAAATAAAGAGATCGGGGGGGCTCTGTAGGTAGAGCCTTTCTGATTTCACTTTAATTAAGTGGGAATGAACAACTTTCTTTGGTAACGCTTTACATTAAGTGCACCTTCACAATGCGTTCATTATGCATTCATAGAACATTCAGTGCACCTTCATAATGTATTCATAATGCATTCATAGAACATTCATAAGCAGCATGCAAGTACACCTTAACATCCTAACATCCCTTAACAGCTTTAATATACATTAATAACAAACATTATATGATTATACAATTATAATATTTGTTATTATTATATAATGTTTGTTAATGTATATTACAGCTGTTAAGGGATGTTAGGATGTTAAGCTATACATACATGATGTTTATTAATGTTTTATGAATACTTAATGAATACATTATGAAGGTGTAATGAACGTTTTATGAATGTAATATAAAAGCATTATGAAGATCCATATAAAGTGTTAGCCTTTCTTTTTTCCTAATTTGGAGTAAAAGGCCCCTCTAGAGTTTAAGGTCCAAAACACTAGAAGGGTGTTCCAAGCAGAAGTTAAACCCTTACATTTTTTTCCTCCCAAATTCATTGTCACCTTTAAAAAAATCTTCAGAATTTAGAGTAATGTGGTAGATCTCATATTGATGAATATTTCCACATAATTTGTACACTTTTGTGTAACTGACCAAACTGCAATTGGACTGCAATGTTTTTCTCTGTATTGCAGTTTGCATATGACCACAGAAGTTGCGACTCGTTAAATCAGACCCACAGAAAGTTTCAATGGGCTGTGAATATATTGCTCTGTACTCAGTTGTGAATGGCCTGTTAGAACTTCAAGCTATTTGCATGTTTGTCTGAAATGTATCAGTCAGCATAGGAGTCTTTCACACCCAGGGTCCATATCTGCTATAATCTGGCTTCTTCTTCCACACTTCCTAACCCCAAACACTTTATCTTCAGGAACTCATTAGTGTGCTCTGTCTTGATGACGCAGCTCTCTCTCCTCAGCCATAAGCAGTTCTGTGAAAGCCTTTGCTTAGGCAAGAATACTATGACCTCCTTAGGCCAAGCTAAATCTACATCAACGATAAGCCGCGGACATCTATGAGGAGACCATCAGTAAAAGCGCTATTTTTTACATATGGAATGGAAAAGCTGCAATAGAAGCAACCTCAGAAAAATGTTCCACATCATTTATTTTACACTTTTGATTTCCACAAAGGACTGATTTATTAATAAAGCTCTGGTGACAGATAGTACAGTGCCAAAAGTGTGGCGAAAACAAATCCTCCTGAAACATACATCTCTCGCAGCTATGAGATTTTTCTTCCCAGGGCCCTTTCTTTTAGTTGTATGGCCAGTACCTCCCAGCCTTATGGTCATCTTAACAGGCCTCACCCTCATCCTTAAGTCACGTTAAACCTGTTAGGAATCCGGGCCGTGCTGCAAACATATCACAGGGCATAGGATTCACTAAACAACAGTTTGGACACTTTGCCATAGTAATGCCGGGCCAGGCACAAATCTGTATTCAAAATACCCCTGCTTTATACCCCAGTCCTACTACAATTTTTATATAGGGTTTTGAAAATTGTACACATTTACTAAAGTGACTGAGTAAATCTGTAATAAATTACAAATGAATTAGGGCCACAACAAAATTAATAAATAAATATACTTGAAAATAAAAAAGCATGCATTTCAATAATTTACCATAATTACTTCCACAGATCAGAGAATTATGGAACTTTTTGTCTTCTGTCTGTTCTTGACACAGAGTGGAAATTTGCTTGTCGAATAAAACTGAGAGAGGAAGGTATGAAAATCAAGTGGGGTGTCGACGAACAAAACAGTTCTGGCATTTTGGAGTTGGTTTGAAAAATGCAAAAATAGACTGACATTGTAGGACACGCATGAAAGAGCATTTGAAACAAACATTCTGCGAGCTAACTTATGTTAGCTTCCTGCTTTAAAACAAAAGTAAGTAATAGCTATAGTTAGCATATAGTAGTTCATATTCAGTGTTAATATTTTGTCTCAAAAAGCAGCTTTTTTTTCTCGACAGTATACTTTGTGAAACTATCATAATACCCTATATATTTGCAGTTTTAGATACACATTTTTGTTGAAGACAAAATACTGCACAATAATATTACAACCCCATTTCCAAAAACGTTGGGACACTGTGTAAAATTAATACTTCAATGCAATGATTTACAAATAATGTAAACCCATATTTAATTGATAATAGAACAAAGACAACATATCAAATGTTGAAATTGAGATTGTTATGCTTTTATGACAAATATACGTTCAATTTGAATTTGATGCCAGCAGCAGTTTTCAAATAAGCTGGGATGGGCAACAAAAGCCTGGAGAAGTTGTGTGATACCAAAACAAAGCACCTGGTTGAATAACTCACAACTAATTAGGTTAAGTGGCCAGCAAGATGATTGGGTATAAAAAGAGCCTCCCATTACATTCTGTCTTTATTTACGTTTTGGAAATGGGGTTGTAGTTAATCACCGTTTTTTCCTCTGACGGTTAAATACATTCTGAGTATATTCTCAATATAAAAATCAGAATAGATAGACGGACAGACATACTTCATTTATTCCAGAGGGAAATTTGTTCACATACAGCAGCAAAGACACATTGTTGCACAGATACATACACAAAGTGGAAAATTCAACAAAAGGTGAAAACAAGACACAGTGCAAACAAGACTGTGCAAAAAAGAATATCTAAAACTACGTATAAATCAAATGGGGTGTGATGTACAATATTCTATAGAATTATCAGAAATTTGTATTTTAAAAAATCAACTATTGAAATATTTGTTCGGTGCAGCCCTAAAATGAATGATGTAATAGATATTTCAACCCTAGGATAAGTTCCTTGACGTGGGCGTGATATCTATTGGGAGGAGGAGCGGCCCTGCCCTGGTCCAGAGCACAGGCTACCTCAGCAAAGTACAACATAGCACCGCTGAGCTGCTTCACGCCAAGATAAGACAGATTAGTTGGTGAGCAACCAAACACAACATTCTAGTTGGAACAAAAATCTCACTGTCAGGAATTCAGCAACGAACAGTGCTACATGTGGGAATCCCTCTTACAGAGGGTTGCCTCTTCATTAGGACCACAATGAAGAAGATCATTTTCAAGGAAGCGTCCTACCTCCCACATCGTGCTGCATCTATGGAGATCATGCCATTACTTAATATGACTCCTTCAACTCTGCCTGAGCTACAAACCTCCTGCTTTCCCCACTACACTTGTTTTTTCTACATTTTTACAATGACAAATTTGATTAGTTTTATTATAAACTATTAGAAAACACAGACAAACTTTATTAGTCTTAGGAAAAACTTTATTTGCATACAAAAGCATTGGAACAGTGATACACAGATAAAACAGAGATACTTTTTTCATTATTTTTTTTTGCCTATCCCATTCTGCTCTCCATGAGACACACACAGAGGTGAGCACAAGCTTGCAGGGGAGGGACAGCGGGTTCATAGCACAGGCTCATCAACTTCCAGCACCCCTGGAGCAACTGGGGTTAAGGACCTTGCTCAAAGGCCCACCAGTAACATTACTCAGCCACAAGATATGAACCAGCAACCTTCCAATCACAGATACCAAACCCGCATAGCCACATACCACTTGACATTGTGCCAGATTTCAGTCAGTCCTTGTTAATGCCCTGTCAGTCTAGGTGTTGTCAGGATCCATGGGGCACAGGGATGGGAGGGTCGAATAGAGACATTATTGGAACTTTTGATTTTTGCAACCAAAGTGTTGAAAGAAGAACAAAAGTCATTTTGGCTTCAGTATGACAAAAGAACACAGGGAGACAATCAGATGGAGACTTTGGGAATGTATGACCAATTCTGCCCATTGGTGTGAGTGGCTGAGAACAGAAGACTTTTATGTCATTAGTAAAATGACTGGAGATGAAATATCGACCTGTCACCTGACTTCAATGCAGCCCATAAACATCCACGCCCTTCCCCTTCTTACACACCCTCTACCGAGCCTCAGGCAAACTTGTATCATCACCTCGATAATTCATTCTGGTTTGATTTGCATTCACATTTCTAAATGTTTACCCGGGTACATGGCAGAAACTTGCATCCTGTATTCTAACAGCCCTTTCTTGAAGTGTAGGAGGTGTCCTGCTGGTCCCGGGCAGTATGCTTTTACATGTGACTGCGACCCGGTCGCTATAATGCAGGCCTTTTCTGTTTCCTGAGCTCTGCAGTTGTTGATAAAAAGTGAGAGAAGGCTCTCAGAGTCAAACAGCTATAAAACAGAGGATCTGAAGGGTGAAGCAGCAGAAAGCATGTACAAACAAACCAGTCAGAGTTTCATATTTTAATCAAAGATCGGGTTTCACACTCAGAACTAAATGAAGCCAGAAGGTCTTGACCAAGTTGCAGGGTGAGGCAATGTAGCAGTTACTACTTTCTGTACCTACTATATAAAGACATCCTTGTCTAGCAACCAACATCTATTGCCTTATTCATGGACATTGACACTGGATGCATTGATGGCAAGTTTTCAAAATTCTTTTTTCTTGCACCAATAAAACAGATATTTACGTTAGAATGTACTGCAAACAGGGCAACATACAGTAGATGCCGTTTTATATACGCCACAATGCTTGGCATTCAGGAGTAATCTGCATATCTTACAATGTTAACATGTCAATTCCTTTTTTCCCCCAAACAGGCATAAAACATTTGTTTAGTCTGCTTATTTTCACAAATGTTTGACTCTTCCTGTCTAAATGGAATGCCACAGTTTTCAAATTACAGCTAATTACTGAGTGCCGGGGGTAAACAATTAATATTAAGGCTTTTTTGCAGACCCAAAGTCACCAGATGTCCGTTGCCCCTCCCAGAGGTGGAGTCAGAAGGCAGCCCATATCTCACCCAGAAGGAAAGTCAGTGAGAAGGAGTCAACAGATTGTTAAAGCCCCACCCAGGGGCAGGCACTATAGAAGAAGAGCTGCCTGTGGTCGCTGCAGCCAGAAAGCTGAGGGATGCGGCACATGTGTAGCGATAAATCCGGGATTTGTGCTTCATCCTCCAATTCACGCCCACAAAAGGGGCAGGGCAGTGTGCTGGCTGAGTGGATAGTGCAGTTGCCTCACACTGTTGGAATTGGGAGTTTGAATATACACAGCCTCGCCTCGTATGTTCTACCTGTGTCATGCAGGTTTCCTCCCATGCTCAAAAGACATGCACTTAGGCTAACTTGGCATCCTTAAATTGCCTGTAGTATATGATTGCGTGTGCATAAAGGTGCTCGTATATGTGCCCCGTGAGGAAGTGAAATCCTCCAGCAGCCTCACCTCTCATGGGCGCGGGGGGGGGGGCGGGGGGGGG
>JAODKC010000044.1:10425953-10442123 GCA_026777985.1 Mormyrops attenuatus | reverse complement strand
ACCCCACCCCACCCCACCGAGGAGCCTGACACAGGCTTGCATGGGGAGCAAGGCAACTTGAAAAGATCCAGCAGCTGCAGACTGGCACTATAAAGCATGGGAAATAACACAGCAATTATAGAACTGGCTTCACATCTTAAATCCAAACTCTGATTTTGCCAGTGGATGGAGAACTCAAGAGAAATGTTAGTATGCTACATATACAGGCTGTTTCAAGGCTGTTTCAACTACTCAGCCTAATTTTCTGAGAGCACGCCCAGGCTCTTACAGCAGGGCAACATAAACAGGGAGGTAAGAAGTGTCCGTCTCACCCTAGATGCCTGTGCATTCATGCCAAACTGACCCACTACACAGCAACGTGTTGTGCGTATGGAACGCAACACAGTAACTGGTCACTGGACTCACTGGACTTCCCAGTCTGTTTTCCCAGTGCTTCAGTGTGCTCAATCACCCTGCCCTCACTCTATATACCATAGCATGAAGGCTGAAGCGGTACTGGTTTCAATGAATAAGGTATTTCACAACAAGCTTTAACAGCAACAACCCAAAAGTCTATTATTACACCGACCAGTGCTTCCTCTTTATTTATCTGCCAAATAAATAAATTATGAATGTATACAAAATATATATAAAATGCATATAAAATATTATTACATGTATATACAACATTAATTAAAATATATCGTTTGATTCTCTTTTAATGTATATGAACAGAATTTATTTAAAAGGATTAAGAAACGTTTCACAAAATACCAACATCATGACTACCACTTTTTAAGAATTGAAACTGAAAAATTGACCAGAAATTGTATGTTTTCAACTGAGGAGAGTAATTCGTGGATTTCTTCAGTAATTTATGGGAATAAATAATAGTTTTGACAAAAAAAGGAAAAAAGTAAATAAATGGATTTATAGATATAATCAGGTGGGTTGAGGTGCCTTTACAGAGCTGAGTTTTGTTGCTAATTGATCTATTTGCCAAATACATTTATGAATGTATGGTTTGATATAAATTGATATCGATTAACTTAAGGAAAATATATTCTTAGGCTGGGAAAGCTAGCCTTTTTCACTAGTTGAGCATAAAAAAAGTTTCCTTGAGAACTGGCTTGAGATCAGCACTATTCAGTCAGAGCCGTACATTCCCGAAAGAAAGCCTCCTGCTTTATTATGGGCTGTGGCTTCTTGCGAAAAAGAGGGAGCAGCAAGTGTGTGGGCCAAGTTCCCAGAGATCTGGACAGGGAGCTTCAAAGTGAAAATGCTGGCGGGAAAAACACAAACTGTCTCCCAGTGCCGGTCCTCGCCTGCTGTGTGTTTGTGGAACCCAGTACCACAAGCCTCTGGCTCCTAGGGGTCAACAGGGGGCTTTAGGTGAGACGTGGAGAAAAGCAGACTTCACACGGAGCCATTAGGATTAAGGCTGGCATTTGAAAGTGCTCTTTCACAATGCAGTTTGATACAACTGGAAACACATTATTCAATGCAGACAAGAATTGAGCAACTCAAAAATGCTTTCAAGTCCTTGGCGTCTATATGCACAGACACTGCAGATGACAACCAAACGACTTCTTAAAGTTTTTAAATAATTTTCACAAACACATGTTTTAGTATTAGGAGCTCTTCTAAGGTATAATCCAGGTGACCCACCATTTTCACTTCCACTTCCAACGAGGCCAGACCATTACTGATCTATATGGCATATCTACTAAACAGTGCTAGGATGAGAAACTCTAGATTGAAAAAAAAACTGGTGGACAGTTACATTGGCCTTCTGGATAACCCCACTATTAAATGCCCTTAGGGTACAAAAAAAGAAAGTGCATGGAATGTACTAGACCCTGTTTGTTCAGTAGTAACAGGACCCTGCACCGACAACAGAGTTCCGCATATTTATTTGGTGGTATCCCCTGAGCACAACAGGAGAAATTACCAGTGACTGGGACTTTCCCAGTTCAAAAGCCAAGGGGGACAAAACCAGTTATAAGCTAAGCATTAATATGAACAGAAATGAATGCTGTGTGTAGTCAGTCACGAATACTAACGCACAGAGCCATCGCACCAACAGACAAACGACCTGGCGCAGTCTTTATTTCACTGGCCATTGTCCTAATGGAGACAATGGCTATAAGGAATTTATGCCGTTAGGGTGTAATTAAGATGCAATGAACTACGGCATGCTATACACTTTCACTGCTCAAAAGCAAGTGTACAGGCAGGTTCAAGGTGAACTGATTATTTTGTGATTTTTGCGCATTCGAACGGCACAACAATTTGTAATATTAGGTTTTATTGTAGTATGCAAGAAAAAGTCACAAAATGTCATAATTCTCTTCGTTTCGCAGAAGACACAAACATTTCACATTAAAAATCTGCTAGCATGGAAAATAAATCAGCAGAACCGTTCGCTCTTTCTCTTTAAAACACTTGCAGAACAAAGCAAGTGACGGCGCTTCCTTCGCTATTCCGTAGACACGCCCTAAAATCAGTCGATCAAATTCGGCATCACACGTAGCCAATCGTGGGCATTCGGGGGCGGAGTTCAGACGGTGGTCCGTGTACACGACAACCAATCGTACGACCCGTGTCGGTGACGAGACACTCAAATGAATTTTTAGGTATGTAAAACAGCACATGGGTAGTAAGTATTGAGTGTGAAATGCCAACATAACGGAATCTAAAAAATGTAAATAACGGTTAATTCGTGGCAATGTCCTATATCTTGTAAAGCCCGTGGGAAAAATTCAGTTCTCCCTATAGAAATACGCAATACTTTGATTATTTTAGTTAAGCCTTCCCTTAATTTTAATTAAACCCATTCACTCATTCAGGCCTTACTGTTGTTTAGATCGTTAAGGTATATAGTCAGCACGATAAAAAAAAAACCGTTGCAGGTAGATCACATACCTCAGCACAATTACCGTGTAAAATATTGTTCAATAGTCCAACTAAAACCAGCTAAGTGCTAAGTGGAAATAACTGGTCCATGGAGTGTTTCTCCACACGATTTAATAAGAAATACGGTAACTAATGTTAGTAGTTAATAATACACAACTTTACGTACAAGTACATCTTAAGAGAACACCCTTAATCCAGTATAATATAACTGGTTGTAATTCCATGGCCTTAGTCCAAATTGAGCAGTTACACTTCATCCTAACACACCCACCGCCTCATCACGTAATAAAGCCACGCATTTTTTTCGCACCGGGGCCATTCAGTCTGTGGCGGCGAGCAGCGTCGGAACTTGCCGTTTGCCCCGCCTGGCACCGCTTATATTTACTGCTTTCTCTCGGCTGTCATTTACCGCTGCTCTTCGGGAATATTACGCTTTTAAAAGCCATTTCGTTAGTTTGCGGAAAACCCCCCCACCACCACCACCCTACGCCCCCCCCCCCCTGCCGATAAGATAAGCACCGGGAACTTTAGTTTGGGGGTGAATCTCACAAAAGGAGCTCTGCTCTCTTCGCTGGGGAGATTTTTGTTCTCCGCTGACTGGCTAGCTAGCTAATTTCAAGCCCCGAGTGCTATCCGATATATTCGGGAGAAGTGTTAGTTAATAAGACTAAGCACTAAGGCTCGCTGTAACGTCGGAGTTTGTCTTAAACGCTGCCCGTCCACCGTAACGCCATCTCCGGGCATCATGACTAGGAGATCCTGCACGATTTACGCAACCGGGATAGTTTGCGCTCATCTCCTGATCATCGGCATCGCCTTGGTGCTCGGGCAAGTCTTCCAGACGCTAATACACAACCGGCTGAAAAAGGTGAGTCGGAACTACCGACGGCGTTGCCTGATCTGTCTGCGGTGTTGATGGGCAATCGGACCGACCGGGGGTTTCAAACCCATAAGTGCCCGTAACGCCGTGACTAACGTTTTTATTAATAACCGGCAGTGGGCACATTTCGGCGTTGTCAGCCTTGATGTTATTGCCGTGATCCTCAGAAGGGCAATATCAGCAGTGGCCGGCTAAACAGTTTACTCAGTTTCTCTTCCTGTTGTTTATCTATATCAGAAATGTCAGCGATTCCTTTCCTATAACTCCGATACACTATATTTGTACCCGTTCTACACACGGGAGATTTGAGGAAAGGGCTAAAAGCGGGCTTCTTGTCCTTGGGGGGGGGGGGGATGTGGATTCCGCCACCTTTATCGGACTTTGTTACATTTTATGTTCGCCGTTACCATGAAGCGGTGTATCCTGCTCCGTTACACGTGAGCCCCTTACAACAAACATATTTGCGACCGATGTACGGTCAGCCGGTATCCCAGTTCACGACGGTGTCTCGGGGTTAGTAGTTTAGTGCTTCGTTTTTTTTTAACCCCTGCCAAACTGCTCAGCTCTATAACGGATCTTAACCTTGCACACAGGAACGCACAATAATGATGCAATCGAGGTTTTGACATCGGGACCCGGTTTCTGCTTTATGCCAGCCGTGTGAACGCATTCCACTGCAGTGTTGCGTTTGACTATGAATTATCTTTAAGGGGGGATTACTGGGGATCCCCTCCTAGAAATACCCACATTTCAGTATTTGGGGATGCCCCGTCTGCTGTGTACCACGTTTCTCGAGCGCCGATGTTGCCGGTGTTTAGCCGAGCCCAATCTCCGAGCGAAGAATTGAATGAACTAATTGACCAATGGGAGCATTTGGTTGCGGTGAGCACCTCCCCCCTCCCTCCAGAGTATAAGAGCACTAGAGTATGAGATTCATACCTTACTAGATCCCTACACTGTTTTACACTGTCTATTGGAGACAGTGAATGTTCTTTGAACTGTGTGAACTGGGAGGGGACGCATGCCCCTGATTCGTTTCATATAACTCTTTAGATAATGATAACCTGTGACCTTGTAACTGTAATGGGTGAGGTTGAATTGAGGTTATTTAATGATTAAAGTTCTGGTGGATAGTTTCTAGCGCTTGTGCTTATTCCTGAAAATGGATGTTCAAGAACTTAAATCTCCTTAGACGTCCAGTATGCCCCCTACAGGTTTATAGTAACCTGGTTAATATGCATGAATCTCATTCACTTTGAATGAAACATTAAGTTGTTTGTTCAAGTATCTTTTTTTTTTTTTTTTTATTTATTAACCTGCAAGTCTATTGGGTTTTGCCTTCATTGTGTAACTGAACAAATAGTGTCTATACAAATACCGGTAATGTTTCACTCTTGATGTTTGCTTTCCTAGTTTGTCTCGGCCCTGTCAGTAAAGGTTGCATCTTAAGCGTAAGCAATACAAAAAAATGGATTAGTTTTACACAAAAACCATGCTTTCGTTGCTACACTGAAGTATTCCCAGGTATAGAGTTGTAGCTATCTCAGATTGAGCTGAGTTTTTGACAGTATTGTGATGTAAAATTGGGTTGCAGTTTCCCTATTTTAATCTTATGTTTATTTTATTTTCATGAGCCCTGAGGTAGTAACTGATTTTGATTGTCGCTCTGCTAAATATCTCTGGATACCTGCCACATGATGTCCACTGATACAGGACTGTAAGGCCCTTTACTAAGAATAAGGACCTGATATTCTGTCCCTGCCATTGTTATTCAAAGCCTTCTTTGAGAAAATGTTTAAGAAAACATGCTGTCAGAATTAGCCGAAGTCTACTTTTGAGAACTGTTTTTTCTTTCAGTCATGCAGTGGTATTTTTGTTCATTGCTCTGGAGGTCTGATGAAAAAAATCTTTAATTAAAAAAACTGAATTGGCAGGAGTTTTTTTTTTTTTAATATAATAGTTTTTATTAAAGAAAAGGTCACACCACATTACACTTATGTAGTAAACAGAACATAGCTGAATACTTTACCATTACTCAATAGTTGTTAAATGCCTTCATTTTTACGTAGGGAACAGGATCCCTTTCAGGAACACTGTAAGGTGAGTGTTTATAAATGTTTACCCAAGGTTGTTTTAATAATAGAGTTCAGGCTAGCGTTAGGGTAAGTTTAACTTGTATATAGTAAATATTGTCTGTACTAGATGCTCCATAGGTCTCTGATAACTGGATATGCTCTTCTTACACATGGAGGAATGCAAGATTTGATATGTTGCTTCTCAAAGATGGATTTCTTGACTGGGAGCCTTTTCTAAAATCAAGTATCCGGCAGTTTTTTATTTTGTGCCAGTAATCCAGGAAAACTGGATCACTAGCAAGTTTCCTGAAGTTGACTGCTCGGAATATGAGCAGGAGGTAGGCTGGGGGTGAATGCTGTGATTCTTTTATAGAAAGTTACATTTGTTAGATGGTGTTAATAAAATTTTTCTGTTTTCTAGGTTAAACATCTGTCTTGATTTAAACACTTTGTACACCTTGTAGTTAAAGGGTACAGTTGGACACGTTAGCATATAGCAGCAACGGAAGTGAGTGATTATATCTCCTTAATAGGAAAGTTTCAGAGATTTCTGGATGTGATAAGATGCAATCTTGAATTGATACCATGCTTGTGGACAAACCTGCCTCAGTTGTCAGTATTTTGGCACCTTTCTGCCTTAGGTGTGGCAGTGTTAAGGTCTTTGCTTATCCGAATCTGCCCTGAGGCACAGTCTTTCTTGTTTGGCATGTAGCCGGTTCCTCTGTATTCTATATTGTTCCTCTAAATATATAATGTATGTCATTTTTGCTTCACCTGTCTTGTGAGCCCATCCTCATGTGAACCTAGTGAGCGATGCAAAGTCGGACATTTTCATTAGGGTTTGCTGAGGTCTGAGGTGATATTACAGTCTATGCAAAAAGCTGGTAGTGACTAGCATTGGGTCTAGGGCAGAATCTTTGTTCTTTTCGTTCAGTATTATTCGTTCAGGCTGATGCAAGCATTAAGAAATGGGGAACCCTTAAACCATTTCACTCTCTCTCATCTAGGATTTGAAAGTGCAAGTCATCAAAATCAGAGTCTGGTCATCAGCTGATCGGGAATGACTGTGGTATATACATAAGTGGAGAATTTGCGGCCTCACAAACCTTACTGGAGCATGTGTGTTATCACAATCGGAATGGGAAAGCTCCTTATTGGCCGAGACACTGCTCTGTTTTGTTTTCCCAGTTTTGCAAAAAACCTTTCCAGCATAATTGGATAGATATGCAGGCCTACATCTTTCGCTTATTTGTCACTTTGTGTCTGGTCCTGGAATTCTTTTTTTGTTATTGCTTCCCTTCCTTATTTACTCTGGGTTTGAATGCTAGTTCTTTATCTATATTAGCTTTTGCTCAGTGAGAATGGGGGAAGCTTTAAAATTTCACTAAATAAAAATAGCATATCAAAGCTTGGTGTCGTGTGATATTTTTGCTTCACATGTCCCCTAAAATGTTGCTTCTTATTAGTTTCTGTAACCTCCCTCCATTCTCTGCTCATTCTCACAGATAGTGGCCTATGTAGAGGAACTGCTCCGATAAATCTTGGGCCTTCATGACTCTGAACTTGCTTTTCTTCAGTGGTTTAAACTGCCAAATGGAGAAAAGTGTCTGTGGAGAACGTAAACAAGCAAAAACAAGGTCATAAGCTTTGGAAAGTTGAAGGAAAAAGGGTCCTCTGTTTGACCTTCCTGAAGGCCTATATCTCTGTTTAGTAAACATAAAACCGTGTAATTTCTCGTCAGTTCTGAGACAGGTCAACATTCTTTCTGTTTACTTCACCATGAACTATTCTGCAGCTTAAAACAGCCCCACCGGCACCTAGAAGTGCCTTTTTGTCAGTCACTTTTCGCTTTTTTGAGTGGATGCAAAAAAACTACTTTAGACATTTATACAACCTAAGTACTTAATGTGTGTAATTCTGATAACCTCACGTTGTCCTCTATCTGTATGACAGCACCTGACAGAAATGCTCCTGGTGTTTTCTGCGAAGGCCACTGTATTCCTAAAACACCAGTGGATGGGTTTTATTCCCCTTTTAGGGCCTATTTTGTGTTCCTCGATTCTGTGGGAAAACTGCGTAATTAGAGGAAGTGTCTTTCCAAACATTTTTGCCTTCAAGCAAAATGGGTAGCAATAGCTTATCCACTAATCTAAATGTTGGTTAGCTAAACTCTAAGTACAGCAGCTCAGATAGCATTAGCTATTTCTCTTGGTCCTTCAGCTAAATTTCTGTGTGAAAGACAATTAGATGGACTGAAGTACGTGGGTAAGAGCCCTAGCCTTGCGCGGGACAGCTTTGTAGTGACTGAACTAATACAAAATTTTCTGTTGTGGTACATATTAGGTTTTCCCATCTCCTGTTTAAAACATGCAACTCTCTATTTTGTATGTCTGTAACCTGAGATTCATTTATGACTGCACGCATTGCTATCATGAAAATAAATCCTATTATATATAAATAAAAAAATTTGATATCTACATAGTACTTGAACGAGTTGTACCTACCCAGTCCTTAAAATCAATTACATTTTTTGGTAGAACACATCTTCTGTATACCTAATGTCTCCTGAGATGTGTATTTGGTACTGTCTGGATTTCACTCCATTGTGGATTATGGTGACTTTGGGAGCTGATTGATTACTAATTTTAGCCTCTGTTTTTGCTCCTGCTAAATATATATCAGTTACTGAAAAAGATGTAATTTTGTCAAGTTGTACAGATTTTCCTGAAAGGGTGTGGACCACTTCAAAGTTACATCCATTGTGATATATATATTTCTTTCCGTTCAATTGTTAACATTGTTTACATTGTGCAAATTCCATTTGAACAGCTGGGCTTCTGTGCACTTGTCTAGTTCAGGTTCTCTGATCTCTGTTTGTAGCTTATGGGGGGGGGGGGTGCATGTCTTTTAATTGCTGAAGTACTTTTATGAACAGCACAGCAGTTGAAGTTATTCTCTGCTGATTACAATTAAACTGAAACCTCAAAATCTACATGCTGTGCTTTTCCTATTAAATATTCTCAAAAGGGCTGCCTTACATAGTTGTATTTTGACTTCAAAATGTTAAAACACAATGCCAGGAAGCCCTCTAATTGGCCTCCTATTTGTTTCATATTTATTTGTTTTATTTTTATGAGCGGATCTCACACACTGCTGTGTAGTCTAGCTTCTTGCATAATGACCCCTTTATGGTGACCTCTTTGTAAAACCATTTAAGAGAATTCTCGCCCGGTTTGTGTGTTGTGCTGGCATGTTCTGTCACGTTAAGGTATGCTTGAAGTGTGATAAGGTTCCACATAAAACGGTGTGCGTTTCACATGTTCGGTGATGTTTTAAATGGTTTGAAGCAAAGTCTGACTAAATTCCTGTGGACAATAAACCCTGTAACCCTGGCTTTGTCTTCAGAGCGTGCTCCCTGGGGGTGGTGAATGGGGCTTGTCCTCATAGTACGGCCGTTTGTAGGCTGTAGTTTGCCATATGACCCTGTGCTTTTGGCATCAGTCATTTGACCAGCCATTTGGTCACATGACAAATTACCTCTGGGTGTGTCCACCATATTTTAAAACGTTCCCTTTTTTCCCCACTCGTCTGATTCCTTGTCAGTGAAAACAGCTGTTTGCACACAGACAAAGTATAAACCTGCTTGACTGCACTATGATCTCCCCCCCCCGAACGCTGCAGTGGAGGGCAACAGGAGGACTTCTGCTCCTACTGAAGCTGAGAAGTCTTTATTTTGTTATTTTATTCATTTATTATTTTTTTTTACTTAAATGATCCATGCTGTTGTATGCTTAGCCTCAGTATTTAAGCATTATGACACTAGATGTTTCACTAATATATAGCACACCAATCCACTTGTGTGTAGGACAGAAATGTCTAAAGCTTCAGTTGTTCCTTGGATTTGCCCGTGTACCAGTTCACTGTACTTGATTTGCTGTATCCTGTATGTTTTCATTGAGTTCTACATCTGTGCAGGCTTGAACAGTGCTTTTGAAGGTGAGCCTTTTGAAGTAGCCCTGTTGGATCCTCTGTGAACTAGGCTGACTGTGAAGGACCACTGGAAATGGGCTGAATTTATTTTTTCTCGACTGTGTCTCGTTTTATGCACGGCACAGAGAAGCCCCCCCACCCCCAAGAACATGAAAGAGACAGATTCTTCAGACCACAGTGAGGAATTCCTCTCTCTCTGTTCAAGGTCCTCTTGCATAATGACCTCTTTCAAAACAAACATTGGTCTGTTGAAACGCTGCTACCCCCCTGCAAATTTAAAGTGCATTTTTGGATTTTTAGTCTGATACATTTTTAGGTGCGTACAGGCATGATCATTTCTCAGCTGTTTAAATCCCCGCTTGCTCCATGTCCTCTTGGGTGAGCTTCTTGTGTCAACCAGGAGGAGATGGATGAGTTGTCATTCATCTCTTTGGAGAATCAGGGCCGTGTCCACCAGCCTCCTGCCGTTTACTACGGCGGCTGTGTTTATAATCTCCTGCCTTTCTCTCCTCTCCTGGAGTCTCTGGGCTGCGATCTCCGCACTTCCTCTCCTCTGCCATCGAACTGAAACCTCCCGGATTCAGGCTGTGACGAGCGGGTGGAAATTTGTGTGTTAAGAGCTATCAGAACATTTAGCCTAAAGGGTGCTTTGGGTCCGGTTAGGAAGATGTCCTCATGTGAAGCTGTTAAACAGAATATTATCCTGTAAATGAATAGTGTATACATTATATCTTCTTACTGATATTTATGATCCTAATACTTGACCAAAACACAGTATTAAGAGTTCATCTTTAATGTTTCCCATGATGATGTCCAATCTGTTGCTTTTACTGGTACAATGTTCTCCTTGTGTCATAAATCGTTAACTTAAGGTTCCTCCACTGAAAAGTGTGTGACCTTTTAAAATGAAACTTAACCTCAACTATGAAATCAGTATGTAGCATTTGAATCGTAATTATAACCCTTATGACGTTATTGTGGCCACTTCCAACAGCTGTGTATCATAAAGGCGTGCCACTTTGATAAATAACCACCACAGGTCCACGCCTGTGCGTGTAAATAACGCAAGTCTATGCATGTGTTTAATCTACCATTGCCGTGACCAAAGGATTTTTCTCATGCGTGTCCGGCACTTCCGTCCCGGTCCCCTGAGTACCGGATGTGAATTCCGCTCTGCCGCCCTGGTCGTTAACTTCAAGGTCTCATCTTCTCATTCTTCCAGGAATTGACGCTAGCAGAAGGGAGTCGTGTGATAGAGTCCTGGAAGAACCCACCCTCAGATGTCTACATGCAGTATTTTTTCTTCAACGTGACCAACCCTGAAGTCTTCCTGGCAGGGGGCAAAGCAGCGGTGACCCAGATCGGGCCATACACCTACAGGTAGGACAGGTAGAGCATGGCCTCTTCGGTCCAATGTGTACCTGAGGCCAGCTTAGATGTGTACCTACGGCAGGGTGAGGTGCGTGTTGCAAGGGTGTAATCAGCCTCTGTTATGGCTGTTATCAGCAGCTGCTGGTGAAGATTTGTTTAAAAAAAGAAAAATAAACTAAGTGTGGATATGGTCAAACTGAAGGTTCTCTGCTCTAGATAATTCTTGGCACTAGGATTGCATATTGGATCTTAATTTAAGTGTGTGAAATTCATTTGTAGTGTTTATCTGTAGTGATTGTTTGTGGCAGAGTGTATCCTGGTGAAAGGTGAACAATACCACGGAACGAGGTTGATCCACCATAATTCCGTAAATGCCAACTAAATCATACAAATCTGATGAGGCTTATAAACAGGAATTTATTTACACACTTCTTTATCCCAGGGGTGCTCAAATATTTTTTCCCCAAGATCCAAATTCCATCAACAACACAAAGGACCACTGCCCCAATAACAATTTCTGGGTAAATTTTGCCAACTGGGACGTTGTTTGTTGAGGAATCCGCCATTTCAGTTCCCCTGGTTCATACTTTGAAATGTTGGGTGGGTGTAATGAGCTGCTGTTACTAAGTCCAGTCAGCCTTAAAGTGAGAGCAGTCCCCTGATATGCTATGTTAGCCCCCCCCCCCCCGTCCCCAGTGCAGAAGTGAAACCCCCGGCCAGTCCTAAAAACGTGTCTCTAGTTTGTTCTTTTATAAATAAGTATTTCTTGGTTTTAAAATTGGGATTTTGTCTCGTCCTGACCATCACCATCCTCCAGGGAGTACCGACCCCGAGAGAATGTGACCTACCTGGAGAATGGCACCAAGCTCTTTGCTGTGAACCCCAAAAGTTTTGTGTTTGTACCGGAGATGTCTTCTGGGGATCCAGAGGTGGATCTTGTGAGGACCATCAACATCCCATTTGTGGTGAGTGGAGGGGGTGCTTCTTTAGGGAGGTGTCAATAGCTCTCTGTGGGAAAGGCTGCTTAGTTATTGGAAAAGTGGCACAGAAAGCACATAGAAAATGACAATGACTCCCTCCCCCATCAGGCGGTAATAAACGAGATGAAGACCTATAACTTCATGGTCCGCACCTTGATGTCCCTCTGGATTAAAAGTATGGGTGTGGAGCTCTTCATGACACGCACAGTCTATGAGATGCTGTGGGGCTTCAAAGACCCGCTGATGTCCAAACTCCATAGCCTGAAGCCAGAAGTGGATGAGAACTTTGGCCTCATGTACAAGGTGAGCCCTGCTCTAGAACCTGAAGCCATGCCCAGAGTTCAGGGACTGCTAATAATTGCCCTTGTGCCAGTGCCTGGTTCGTTTGCATTTTCAGGTGATCGAGCATCAGTGGATTAGGTGAACTGTGAGTGGTTGGCGGGCTTCTCTGTATTTACTCAGTGAGGCTTATGGAGAAGAAGCTCAGCCAGCAGATGTAGCAGTGGTATTGTCAAAACGAGTAAAACCTGCAGCGGCACCCCCTACCCAAACTGTGTAAGCAGCTTTCTCAATGTACGATTTAGTTGTCCCTGATTGCAGAACACTGAGAACAGATTAATGGGTGAAAGGACAGCCAAAATAAACAGGATAGAGTGGATGGAACAAAAGTTATCTGAGGACAAAAAGGTTACCCTACAGTGTCAAGTTGTCACGGCCAGTTGTCCTTTTTAATGGCCTTGTATTTCAGACGTGCAGATCTCCTGTCCTCCATTCTGTGCTCATTTTGCCAGATGCTACTGGTTGGTAAATTTTGATTTTTTTAATTTTTTTTTTAAATGTAAATAAGGTAACCCTCCTGTGAGTCTTCTGTTTATGGTCACGCCATCTACGCTTTGTAGGACATTAATGGGAAACTATCGAAGCCTGTCAGCAGTTGTCATGTGACATGCATGTGATGCAAAACAACAGGCCTGAGTTTATATAGGGACACTGCTCTAGGTTTTCCATGAACTGCTCACTGCCAGTAACTTGCTAAGTTTCAGGCAAAGTGGAGACTCTAGGGCTGCAGAAGACACTTGTGAACCTTCTTCGTTCCTGTCAACAAGCTCGCTTGCGTATCTCAGATATGCAGGCTCTGTCCAGGTGGATACCTGGTGATCACATGGGGTTTCTCTGTAATGAATGGTTAAATCGTGTTAACGTGATAGGACAAGTGATTCTTATCACAAATATATAAGTGCAGGGGAATCTTTAGAAGAGATATAGATCACTTTTGTGCGTCTCATTGCATTTGTTAAAATAATTTTGTTAGTGTTTTTTGTTTTGTCAGAGGCTTAAATGACTGTTGGCTACTTATGAGTGAAATCTTTGACAGATCAGTGCCTTTCTCTTCATAGAAAAATGGAACCCATGAAGGAGAGTTTGTGTTTCTGACGGGTGAGCAGAACTACTTGGACTATGGCAGAATCGACACATGGAATGGTCTCAGGTAGGATGATGCTGTCTCCCCCTTATAAATTGTATGTGTGTATGGCAGTTGTTTTGGGATTCGGTGCATCTGACCTTCACCCGACATAATGTTTCTGCACTTCATTGCTCTTGTAGACCCAGCTCACTTTGTCCACCGTGGCCTTGTGCAAAAAAACTTGTTACACCCCTTTGTGCGTCTGGGGGGAAGCAGAGGAAATGTCACTGGCAAACTGGCAGGTTCACTGCAGGCATCTTTTTTTTTTTTGTTTTCTTTTGTTTTGTCATCTCCCTTAAGTAACCGAGCATATGCTTTGTGTGACTGACCTTGGGTTGGGTCCAGACTTGGGACTCTGCCTTGTTTTTCAGACTCTGAGCTTGCCATGCTTTTTGTCAAACATTGGGAAATTGTTGTTAGGGTAAACACTAACCTTTTACCTAGTTCTTTCCCCCCTGTGTTAATAGTAAATTGTAATATATTTAAATTCATATAACTGTCATGAATTGTTGGGCGATTTAAGTCAGTCTTTCGCTATTAGTGTCGTGTGCTTCTGAATCAACTATAGCGCGTCGTTCTTAAATGTTGTCTTCAATGTTTTTTTTCCCATGCAGAAAGATGACATGGTGGTCATCCAACCAGAGTAACATGATCAATGGTACCGATGGTAGTGCGTTTCATCCACTCCTTTCCAAGAACGAGCTGCTATACATATTTGCTGCTGACCTCTGTAGGTAGGTCAACCTATTCCTTGTTGCAGGTAGCCCTTCTGCCCCTTGCCACTTGGATTGGTGTGTGAATGACCATGTTGGATAATTAGGCTGGGTAGTGTAAACATGAAGGGTTGGTACACAAATATTTCCTTTCCACCTCAAATCATAAATTGAAGGAAAAAGGAGCAATTAATTTTTATTGTAACTAATATAGATCAGTGGTACAGGGTAGGTTTTGCCTCTTGGCTGCACTTTTAGTTTTCCGGTCCTGTTTTCCAACTTGGTCTTCTGGCGTTTCCTGAGAGGTTCCACAATGGCAGGAATTTCTTTAGAGACATATATCTGTTACTTAAAAAATTGTCCTGGAATATCCAAATAATAGTCTTTGTTTCCCTGCCTGTACACTAACAAAACACAACCTTGCACTGACCTTGTTCTTAGGATTTTGACACTGGAAATCTGCTCCCTTCTTGGACTATCCCAAGTTCATAGTGTAATCCAGGAAATTCCTCTGGTTTACAATGGCACTCCATGCGTCTGTAGGTCAGCATGTAGCCTTGCATGTTCCTGTATTTAATTGCTTGACTGATTTTTCTCAAGTAAGACACCTTAACCTGAACTTATGTAAACAAGGGAAGCACTCTATATTAAGGGTACTACAGCAGACCGCCCACCCCGAGACTTTAACCAGCAGTTTGCTCTCATGAACTTTCACAGACAATAATTGTTTCCACTTTATTAGACCAAAATATTCATCACATTCAGATCAAGCTCACGTCCATGTTGTTAAGTAATCTCCTGCATACCCACAAAGTGATGCTCATTGTCAAAACTGTTAAAATAGGAGGTCCATGGTTTTGAGGAACCTAGGAAACTGGCTTAAGCAGCAGATGTCAGTTTTCCAGGAGACATGCTGTTGTACATCTTGGATGAGACCCTTAGCTTCAGTCTGGTAAAAATGAAAGCCCTTTGCATGTGTTGTACTTGGAGACTGATCTATGTCGCGACTTGCGTCTAGGTCCATCCACTTGGGCTATGTGGAGGATGTGATTGTTGAGGGCATCCCAGCCTACCGGTTCGCTCCTCCGATGGACGTGCTGGCCAGTCCCCAGAACAACCCTGCCAACGCTGGCTTCTGCGTACCTGCAAACGACTGTCTGAGCACGGGGGTGCTGAAAGTCAGTGTGTGCCGAGAAGGTAGGCCGCCCCCCCCCCACCAACTGAGGCTGACATGGTCAAGGCTTCACCTGTCAGAGGATAACATTCTGTGTGTGCTGTACACAGCAGAAACCTATTGTCCTGTAGGTTTGAGCTGAGGGGGTGGTGTTCAGCTAGCCTGCTGCTGCCAGAACCTTTGCTGGTGTATCTGGCACTGCGTTCAGCAGCCAGGCATCCCGTACAGCAAGCCCTAGTTTACCATCACTTCCTTGTAATGTCTACACCTACCCTCATATCATTAATCATGTAATCTGACTACAGGTAGAGCTATGAGTTTTGTTTAGTGCTATGATTTGCTTTGGTTCCTTGCAGCAAAACCGCACAGTGTCAGTTTTCCTTTTTCGTCTGTGAACATGGGATACTTTCATAAATGTTTCTCTCGGACTTTGGTGCTTTTGAAAGTAAGACTTCTTCTGCCAATTTGAATGACAAAGGAGGCAGATGCTCAGAGGTGGCCCCCAGCGAGGAGTCATGAAGACCCAGCTACTTACAAGCCTCCGCACGCTAGCTTGTGACTGGATTAACGAGATGATGTATACTTCCTGTTGGGTTTGGTCTGCGTCTGGTGGGGGGGGGGCGCGCG
>JAODKC010000044.1:10379804-10392678 GCA_026777985.1 Mormyrops attenuatus | reverse complement strand
GCTAGGCTTTCAATACGCCTGCGCGCGCAAATCGGGTAATGACAGAGCCTCTTATTGCGTGTTTTGTTTGGGTTTCCAGCAATGCGTGGAATTACCAAAATTAGAGAGGGGATAGCCTAACATGAAACAGGAAAAGACCGCCGTGTAATCCATTTATTTCACCAAAGTAACTGTATTCTAATTATCGCCTATTTAAACGGTAACTGTAACTGAATACAGTTACTCATATTTTGTATTCTAAATACGTAACGCCGGTACATACCCCTGTTTTACACTGGATGCGTGTCCGCTACGGTGCGACTGCGCTGCATTCCCATTCCGTCCGAGGCCGTCCGCCAATTCGCACTGGACGCGTTTGCGGTCCGTATCTGATCTGGCGCGCCGCTGGTTTGCGAGATCACATGACCTGGGGAGAATTAAGATCGCGCGGGATAACGCGATAACAACCGTGGGTAAACCAGCAGCGCTTGTTTTGCTGATTTCTGCGCACTACAAACATTATTGTTAGGCTTCCTGGTTCATTTTGTCCTTGTTGTTGCTCAGCTTTAATTGTGTTTAATGTGCTTAGCATTCTGTTGCATTGCTGTGTTTAATGTCGTGTTTGTCATACTTTGTTGTGTTGTACATTTCTACTATTATCCTTGTAAAAACGTCGTACACAATTCCGTGTTTCTCCACCTCCAAAATTAGCTTTTCGTCGTCCATCATGTGAAGGGGATTTGGCGCATGCGCTCTGTGTTACGTTCTTGATCCGTATCCGTCAAAAATAGACTTGATGCGCATCTCGACGGACTGCCGGACATGTGACGGAACAGAGACATAGTGGAGACGCAACGCAGCGGATCTGGTGTAAACTGATGCATTGACTTTATTGGCGGCGATTACCTGCGGCTGCCGTGTCGGAAACGCACCGCAGCGGACACGCATCTAGTGTAAAACAGGGGTTACTCCCCAACACTGACTGAGACTATGTGCATTCTGTTTGTCCAAGTCTTGAACTAAATTGGAAAATGAATACAATTTAAGAAAACGACACTTAACACAAACTTAAAATATCCATCCATCCATCCATCCAAGTATTCATCCATCTTTTCATCCATCAATCCATTTGCTTATGCAGGTCAGGGTTGCAGGCTAAAGTTAGATAGATATCCAAATTAAAAATAAATTATATGTAAAAAAAAAATGGTCTAAATAAGACACTAAGGAAATCAATTTAAAAATTATAAACATGGTTTGAGTTCCTGTTCTCTCCTTCTCGTCGTCTCTCATTCCTAGTAGCAGCTCCATTCTCGATATGTCCTTCAGCTCCTCTTGGAGACCTGGAAGCTGCTCCGTATCTTACCCAACATCAACTGGGTGTCCACCTACCACAGCAAGGAGATTTCCATCTGTGGTAAGAGCCCCCTACCTTAATATGAATTTTTAAATGTCATGTGCATTAGTTAGAAGCATGGCATATAAGCTCTACACAATTTATGAATGAGTGTGAATATTTTCCATATTTGTAATCCTCTTAGGTGACTTACACGGGCAGCTAGAAGATTTGCTGTTCATATTTTATAAGGTGGGTAAAATGCACTATTGTAATCTTGCAACATAAAATTCATAATGGGACCCTAAATAATGAGTAACAGGAAACGTTGACAATGCATTGCACCCTCTCAGAATGGCATGCCGTCGATGGAGAAGCCGTATGTTTTTAATGGGGACTTTGTGGATCGAGGAAAAGACTCAGTCGAGATACTCCTCATGCTGTTTGCATTCCTCCTGGTTTATCCCAGTGATGTCCACCTTAACAGGGGAAATCATGAAGACCACATTGTCAATTTGAGGTACTAAAAATAGTCTGGAGCGCATTTTCAAGCTTCTTTAGTGTGCTAATCCGACAGGATTCGAAACTTTTATGTATCTGGCAATTTGGTATGTTCCTTTCCAGATATGGCTTTACCAAGGAAGTTCTGGGGAAATATAGAGTAAGTCCATCGCCTGTATTTTTTTTTTTTTTAGCCCTTTAAGATGTTTAGAAATGTTTCATGTTTTTATTGTTCAATAAGTAACATGCTGAGGGATCCCAGCTCTTCCCATCGGCACATAAGTGCAGTTCTGCACGCTACATGAGCACACGATTTCTCTTTCAGTACCAAGTTACTTCACAGTTACGAAACTTTGAAAACCCAGCACATGACTGGGAAACCTTAGCTCAATCCCTTTACCAAGAATGGTGGAGGATTTAAAATACCAAGGGCTGTCTCAGTGCAGTAGGATTAATGTTAACTTCCCTGTAAATCCATAGGATTATAAAGTTCCTAGTACACTGTAGCGCAATAGTCTTGGGTAGTCAACTCCCTGCCCGTTCCACTATAATAGTTTGCAAGTTATTCTTATGATGCTATACTACAGTCAGGTACTACGTACCTCTACTGTGAAAGACCCACTTTTAACATACACTCCGGTTCATTGATGACAATAATTTTACTCTGGACGATCTGTGCTCCTTACGCAGGTGCATGGGAAAAGGATTCTGAAGCTTCTGCAAATGATCTTCAGCTGGTTGCCCCTGGCAACAGTGATTGACCACAAGGTGCTGATTTTGCATGGAGGAATTTCTGACACCACTGATCTTAGCCTAATTGCCAAAATGGACAGGCACAGAGTAAGTGGCTCAGAGGAGCCTCACAGTGTCGGCCGGCAAAAAGCTGTAGTGTTAGTCATGGGTGCAGAAACAAAATGGCACAGGTTTTGGTGTTCCACAACTTATGTCTGCTGATGCCGTCTCCCAGTACGTCTCAGCCTTACGTCCAGCAAAGAGGAAGAAACCTATACCAGAGAGACGGCTCTGCATGCATTCTGATTGGCTCTCCAAGGTCAGCAAATGCAGCCGGAGACGAGCCTCGATGGCCTATGCTAATCCCTTTGGCTCGAGGAACGACTTCCACCGGCGCTCCCTTCAAGACTTCTCCAGACACGTGATGCGCCCTGTGGAGGATGAGTTGGAGGAGTGTCGTCGGAAAGCCAGGGGCAGTGTGTCCATCCATGTCCTGTTCCACCCTTCTTCCGAAGACTCCAGTCTAGATGTTTGCCATTCCAACGAGGTCAGCGATGAGGAATGGAAACAGGTAGCTGTCACAGTGATTGTGAGGCTGGGACCAGCAGCGTATCCCACATCTCTCTCCCTTTTGCTTACTTGGTTCCCAGATTCTGGAAAATTTCTGTAAGGTCCGTAATGGCCCACCAGGAATGACCCAATTACCAGGGAGCCTTAGTCGAGCCCGAGGATGTTGTATGCATTCCTGACTTCACCCTCTTCTGAATGCAGCCTATACTGGTGATGACAGTCTATCCGTTTCCGGTAGATCGTGGATCTGTTGTGGAGCGACCCCATGTCCCGGGAAGGCTGCATCCCCAATGAGGTACGGGGTGGTGGCTGCTACTGGGGCCCAGATGTGACAGAACAAGTCCTGAGCAAACACCGCCTGCAGCTACTCATCCGCTCTCATGAGTGCAAGCAGGAGGGCTACGAATTCTGCCATGACCGCAAGGTAAGAGGCAGAGACCCTCTCTGTGCAGAACTACTGGACCGTGGTGAATTTGTGTAGTGGGAAATCTGTGGTTAGCAACTTGGTGTGTGCTAGATGGTGGAGCTCTCAAAAGCATGTGACAAACATGTGGTCATTGTAATATATGCTAATCAGGGGGCACAATATGACAAGTCTTGCTATTATCCGTGAAAAAGTTCCAGTTTTTCCTGTTTTCTGTAAATAGGTTTTGACGCTTTTTTCTGCATCCAACTACTATGAGGTGGGAAGCAACAGAGGAGCTTACGTCACACTGGGCCCAGACTTAGCGCCGCACTTAGTTCAGTACCGGGCCAGCAACACAACATGGGAGCTTACCTTGAAGCAAAGGTTAAAGAGGAATTTCTAGGCCATTAATTAGATCTCTAGATTTGCAATAGTTCTAATTTTTCTGTAGTATCAAAATACTAATTGATCAACATCTCTGGAGAACTGTAGCCGTTCAGAATGCATTTACAATCCAGAAGCTCAAATGAGTTGAGCTTTTTGAATAGTACAGTAGCATGCGCTGCTTCAACTTTAGGTACGGTACCAGTCAAAAGTTTGAACACACCGACCCTTAGAAAAGTACAATTCTCTGCATTTTTGAATTATTATAAAAACATCAAAACTATTAAAGAATATATATGGAATTATCCACTGACTAAAAATGTACTAAACATAAAAAAATTAATTTGGGGGGTGGGGCCAGCTCTGTGGGTTGGGACTCAGAAGGTTGCCGGTTCAAATTTTGTGATCAGCAGAGTGATCCCACCATTGGGCCCTTAACCCCAACTGCCCAGGGACTGGCTGACCTTACTGTCTCCTCTACACCAGTTTCATGAGGTGGCTTCCTGGGATGCTTTCACAGCTGTCCTGAAGGAAGGTCTCACATATGCTGGGCACTCAGTGACCGCGTTTCCTTCACGTTCTGTTCAAAGTCCTCCACAACCATCCCAGCTGTGTTTAGGTCAGGTGATGCGACACATTATCACTCTCCTTTGTAGGCAGCTTGGCGTGTCCAAACTTTTGACTGGTACTGTATATTAGTAAAAGATATTTTATGTGCTAGGGATATATCAATATTCACATAGTGTACCAAGCATCCCATTGGCTTGTCCCCAGAGTGGGCTGGACTGAAAACTCTGCTCTCAAGGTCCTCAGGGAGCAGCTGTTTGCTCACCGACCCGACCTCATCCGTGCCTTCCAGGAGTTTGATAAGGAGAACACAGGTAGAGCATTCATTCTCAGTAATAAAGCTTTCTGGAGGTATTCTCATTAAAAATGTGCTAATTAAAAGGGTGTTTCCTCAATGTTCCTTTACGGACTGTGGGAGGTGACTGGAGTATCCCATGGTAATGCACGCAAATCAGGGAGAGGCTGCATACACTCCAGCTCTGGACATCATGCTTCCCGCTAAAAGCTATTCCCTCCAACATAATTATTTTTTTGATACAGTCAAACCTTGATAGCTATTATCAGCATGGGGTCGGCTGATGCTGGATTTTCTGAACTGTGTAACTGCCAGTGTGTGGCTGTTGGGACTGAGGTACCGTTCAACAAAACAGGTTGGATCAGCGTGAATGACTGGGCCTGCGCGGTGGAGGCAGTTCTGCAGTTAGGTGTCCCATGGAGAGTTCTGCGCTCACAACTGGTGCCCAACACTTCTGATGGCAAGATTGACTATCAGGACTGGTTCCGTGAGCTTGCAGTCAGAGAACCTGATACTGAAGTAAGAGACATGTGCAGGCTGAACTAAGGACCCTGTACCTGTCAGACAATCAGAGAATTATCGTTACTGTAAAATTGACCTTATATCATCTCTTGACTTGTCTTACACATCATTAACAGCATCCAGTCAAATGGCAGACTCGAAATAACCACTAATATTTGGTTTTTAAATTCACAGAGCAGGAGACAGTGGCTTGCTGTAAATCTGACTGTCTCATTCTTCCCCAAGCACATCCACCAGGCCCTGCTGGACATGGTGTACAGGCATCGCTCTACCCTTGAGACCATTTTCAGGATAGTGGACACTGATCACTCTGGTAAGCCATTTAAAACCATATGTCACTATTCAAAAATGCAGTCTCCAAATGCAGTGTCCTTACTGCCTTTTTTGATCTCCTCACTCTGTACAAATTCTGATATTCTCCATGACCTGTAACCTGACAACACAGCCTGTTTCACTTCACTTCCTAAATGTTCTTTACGCCCTACTTAGCCGTTACACACAGTTACATAAGTTAAATCATATCAGCGAATGCTAGCCATTGCAATAATAGGATAAATGCAAAAAGGTTGATATTTGTCTTAAACGGCATCTGCTAGACCAGCTGATCCTCTTCTCTCTGAAAGGCCTCATCTCACTGGAGGATTTTCATCAGACATGGAAACTTCTCAGTGCCTACTTGAATATGGAGATCAGTGATGAGGCGATTTCTAAATTGGCTATCAGCATTGATGACAATGAGGATGGGAGCATTGACATCAATGAGTTCATGGAGGCTTTCCGACTGGTGGACAAGAGCCGTTTGGAGAACGAGCATGGCCTCCACAGGAGAACTACTGAGAAGCTGTCTGAACAACAAACATTTGCCAATCCAGTGTCTAAACGAGATATGTCAAACCACCTGTTAACTTCCCAAACAGCGTCTGCCCAACTAATATTTGATGAGCCAGTCTCCACCCAATTGGGGTCAGCCCAATCAATGTCTGACCCATCTATGTCCACCCAGCCTGAGTCTGTCCAGTCAGTATCTACCCTCCCAGACTCTGTCCAACTAACGTCCGACCAATCATCATCCACCCGTCTACAGTATGTCCAATCAATGTCGGACCAGCAGGTATCTGCCAACCCGGTGCCCGAACAACCGATATCTGAGAAACCAGTATCCAACCAACAACTGTCTGACTAGCCAGTATTTAATGAGAAGTCATCTGACAAGATACGCTTTGATAAGCCAATGGACTATTCCATTTCCTAGCCAGGTAGTCAAGGACATGTAAAGAAGTCACTTTTAGTCAAGTCTTTAGTCTTTAGTCATATAACCTGAAATCCTGTTTCTAGTTTGTGTGATACTGAGATTTTGAAAATATTCATTCTGGTAGTTAAGCCCCTGATGGCCTGGCATTTAAATGTGTGAGTGAAATCCAGTTAGCAAATCCCAGATCACCTGCTGATATGTCAGTGGCAATGATACTGGCTTTAGCCATAATTGTTCAGGTTAGTTCTAGACATTAAGATTTGCATATGAACCAGTTGTTGTTATAAGTGATATTCCTCAGTGGTTTAAATAATGTATGATAATTAGAAAATACAGTGTGAACTCAGCAGCTGGAGACTTCACAATTTTGCCATTTCAAACAATATCAGTCATAACTACTGGAGAAATATCATAATTAAGTTCATAATTAAGAGACCAAAATACATTATCTCCAGTCTTATTACAGGAATGGTTTAATTCTTTTTTCATGAAGCCTAAATGTAACAAAATTCTAAATTAAATACTACTTAAAACAACAAGGAAAAATAGAGAATTTTTCATGTCCAAAGTTATCAAATTTATTTACAAAAGCAGAATCCTGCAAATGATTACAACATATTATTTATGATTAAGTGTAAAGAATTCCAAACAAACATTGGTATGCTCATGCTGAGTGTGAATGTGATTTTCAGATTTGACCACTTATGAAAATCCCGTTGGCCTTTGTGATGCCTTGATGTGCATTTTATGTTTTCATTCATAAAAACCAAGCAGAATAAAATCTAGAGTTGTGCACATATAGGAAACCAACAGTGGATTTGTCTGTAATCCTGAATGAGCCCAGTGAGTATTCCTCAAATACCCCAAATACCCCAATACACTCACCATGGTTCCCTTCCATATGGTATGGAAGGCATGCAGGAGTTGTAGGATGTGTCAGAAGACAAGGAGAAAGTCAATATTTCGATTACGGTAAACCAAAACAAGAGTTAATTGTTTAGATAGGTACCGCCCAGCCAAAATGTGGGAAAAGCCACACAGGAATTGAAAAATATCGCAATGGATTTCTCTGCGTTTCGAGAAAAAACCCATAAATTGCATTGACCTGTAAAGTATCCATACAGCAGGTGCAGCTTCTAATTAATTTAATTATAGTATATCTAATGAATTATTCTCACTGAATAATTAATACAAGTTACTTTCAAATACATTTCAAATAAATGTACACTACTGTTCAAAAGTTTGGGGTCACTTAGAAATTTCCTTGTTTTCCATAAAGACTTGCATGAAATGAGACTGAATAGGAAATATAGCTAAATAAACAGGAAATAGTCATTGACAAAGTTAGAAATAATCATTTTTTAAATTAAAATAATAATTGTGTCCTTCAAATTTTGCTTTCATCAAAGACTCCTCCATTCGCAGCAGTTACAGCCATGTAGACCCTGGTATTGTAGATGTCAGTTCATTGAGGTAATCGGATGAGATTTCACCCCATGCTTCCGGAAGCATCTCCCACATGTTGGATTGGCTTGAAGGACACTTATTACATCAAAATTCAGTCAAGCTGCTCCCATAACAGCTCAACAGAGCTGAGACCCGGTGACTGTGCTGGCCACTCCATTATACACAGAATACCAGCTGACTGCTTCTTCCCTAAATAGTTCTTGCATAGTTTGGAGCTGTGTTTGGGTCATTGTCCTGTTATAGGATGAAACTGGCTCCAATGTCCACAGGGTGTGGCATGGCGTTGCAAAATGGAGTGATAGCCTTCCTTCTCCAAGATCCCTTTTACCCTGTACAAATCTCGCACTTTACCATCACCAAAGCAGCCCCAGATCGTCACATTGATGACAAATTTGTAATGAACCAACTCTGCTCATCCATAGAGTATGACTCTCATTACATGTGTATTGATTTGATACGCACATTCACATTGCAGTTTGACACTGATCATGAGAGTTGTAGTCTAGTCCACCAATTATAGCAGTGCTTGAAAGAAAATGTGCTTGTTTTTTGGTTGGATTGTACTCTTCTACACATGTCTGGGATAAACTACCAAGACCTTTATGGATATATATGCTAGTTTAAGCCATTCAGTCACAGTGGATTACTAAACCATCAGAATATTAAACCCAGGTCCTATTTAGAAATGTCACTAAGAAGATGTACTCAACAATTTCCCAAGAAAAATGCTAAACCTCCAGAAATATATCCTAGAAGCACAGGTGCACAACATGAAATGTTTATATTTTTCATTTTTTCATATCTGGGAGGGATATTTATGTTGAAATTATTTTTCCACCCCCCCCCCCCCCATTGGAAGCAGCATCTCTCTCCACAGCAGCTTGTCTTTATTCCTGTGGGTCACATCAGGTAACATCTGTGGCCTGTAGCCAAGCTACCGTTCAGTAACTGGTTTATAGCCTGCAGACATCACAGCTAAGAGGTGCTGAGGACCGAAAAACTCCCAGAATGCTCAGGCACTGTATCTCAAAGGCAGCACTACTCAGTGGGGAAATGCAGAGGGTTACACACGTTTATATAGCCATATAGGAGAGCAGACCTGGCTGCCGTACAGTTGCTATATCCCACCCAGCACCAGACATCCATGGGACGTTATTCTTTGGACTAAAACTGGTCACCCGATCATGACCTTTCTGTAGACCAAAAAGAGCCATTGAAAATTGGGCCACTTAATCCGTCTGATTTGGTCCAAATTTAGCCCAAGATGGACGTGTGTTTCGGACCACATATAATACAAAAATGAAAACAGCACTAACACAGCCATGAAAATAAGATCATATTGTAGCAAGTGGGGAATACTTTGATGTGGATTTTGAGTGTACAGTCCGTTTTTCCAGCTCTTGTCTGCCTCACCGTTGCTTGCCCTTTTGGCCTTTTTGTCCACTTTTGGCATCTCCTGCACCCAACAGTGACCACCTTCTATGAGTAACGATAATGATAATATGGTAATGTTAATATCATGTATCATGGTAGCTCTGTTGCATCAACATTGACATCTTTGCAATGACACAAAAAAGGTAGCCTTTCAACTTTAAACCAAATCTCAACGTCGTTGAGACAACTGACAAAGCTGTCTGTTCACCTCATTTTTGCTGGGTGGGATTCATCCATCTTCTCCCTGCTAGATGGTTTGCAATTGCATCACAGTCCACATACACGCACACATTCATGGCAACTAGCAGACACCAGTTAAACTAACTGCATGTCTTTGGAATACATGACGGAATTAGAGAACCTCACATAGGAAGCAAACATGAGATTCGAACCCAGAGCCTTGGAGGTGTAGGGTAACATTGAACCACCATACTCCTGTCCCATGTTACTAAATCTGTGATTGTAATATAAGCTGTCAGCATCAGCTACAGTATAGAACTGCATGTCTGGGACGTGAACTTATTTTCTCCTATTTGTTAAAATATGTGAAATAGTGTTATTTTTAATAACAGTGAAAAATAACCACACACATTCACGTTTTAATTAAAAATTAAAAATTCAATTCAATTCTTCAATATATCATATTTTATGCATATCATTAACCTGTTAATTGCTGAGAATTAATGAGCTTTCTTTCATAGTTGGTGTCTGAATTAGTATATAACTGGAACGATGAAGGGACCAGCTGTTAATATCTTTAAGTTGCCAATGCCTCCCAAATGACTGGTACACTTATGCACATCTCAGGTACATCTTGTGCATAATGATTGTACGTGTTATTAACTGAGGATAGAGCAGCTCATTAGCTTGAAATCAAAAGGCTGTAAGAATGCACTTGACGGACTGTACCATGAGCCAGGAGATCAGGCAAAGGGGGAAAAACTCTCCCTCACCATCTCACTCTAGTGGGACAGGAAAACAATGTAATGTATTCCAAGGACAGTGTGGAAACTGAGAAGATAAAACTCTGGCTCCCAGGCCCCACCAAAAGAGAGTAACCTGCTCCGTTTCATCCCAGCTGTTTCATCCTTGCGTCTCTGGTGCTGAGCTCCAGCAACCATCCACCCAGATTCCCACACAGCAAAGCCCCACTGAGTCCTTCATCCTTTCCAATCAGGCTGGTTTTTGAAGACACTTGACTGCAGTTTATGCTACTGATGAAGATGATGTTGGTTCTTTGTGTGACAGCTGTGATTCTGGGCTTTGTTAGAGGAAAGCCACTGCATCTTCAGCCTTCCGACAACAAAACAGTCTCCTGTAACTCATCTGCACTGGTGATCAAGATGAACAGGTGAGATGCTGCTATTCTTGAAAAATTATATCAATTGAATCTCTTTTCAGTTTTAAAAAAACAATTACTTGACCACTATACCAAAGGAGTTGAATTAGCTTAATCCTGGAACATCTGTCATGCGCTACAGCGACGAACGTTTTCTGAATCTTTTACAAAAAAAGAAAGAAGGGGTCTATATTTCTGTTTTTCTGCTGTATCTTTTTCTGCTGAACATACCACAGTTTATTCATTGCAGACTGCCAGTGTGCAGTTACACCCTGATTGGTGATAATCACCCAGAAGGTTCAACGAGTTATAACTTTTTTTCTGACACTGAAATCTAAATGTCTTTTGATATCTTTAGGTCACTTGAGTTTCATAAGGTGGATCTAAAAATTAATGATGTGTTCTTTATCACACAAAAATGGAAATTTATTAAATTCTGAAAACCACTTGGTTTTCATTATCTTCAGTTCAGGGTGTATTTTCAACATAATTAAAATGGTTGACGGCTGGATTTGAGAGTGTTTCTTGATGGGTAAGGATTTCTTCAAAAGAACTGGGTACACAAAGTTACTGGTGCTTGAAAAAGTTGCCCAGTAATTTCAGCTCCATCATATCTTTAGTTAGGAATCTACCGTAGATATTTTTGTACATGTTTGGTTACTTTTATAATGAGATACTATATTCCTCTTTACCAGAAGTAAATATTTGCAGCAATAATTATTGTTTGTGACACCTGCCAGGCCACACAGCTGAGCTATTCCCGCTGTTTTACCTAAAGATCTGTTCTAGAATCTCTGCCATTGTGAAGCTCTTCTTTGGGTGCAGTGAATTCATGCCAGCCTTACGGTTCACTTGCACAGGTGCCAGACAGCACCACTGTCGGATGCTGGCCAGATGCTGTTGGAGGAATTAAACCTGGAGCGAGTGCCACGGGTGTCTTTCTCTGTGATGAACCAGCTGAGAGAGCACTGGAAGGCCATTTTCAGAGCCACCCGCCACAGCATGCCAGCTGAAGGCCCAGGTAGGGCCCCCTAGTCAACCTTATGCTACATCTCTGATGAAATACATTAGATATGCCCTTGGCTTTTATAGTAAGGGAGTTAGACTGCCTCTTTACTGACAGTTTCTACCCTTTCCTGAAACATTCAACATTCTATTTTGCAGGGACCAGCACCTCCATCCCACAATCCCTTGGAAGCAATGACCTCACCAACAACACAGGACTACACTGCTGCGAGCTGGCTTCCGAGATCTTTATAAAAGGTTTTTTTTCCCAAGTGGAATTAAGTGTAAACACATAAAAAGATTCTAGTTACACTTTTCCTCTAATGTTCTGTTCACCAGAACAAATCGATTTTTATCTGAACTCATTCACTGCTGAAATTACGCAACTAAACGTAAAAAAAAAAAACTCAAGGTCAAACTTCTCCACCAAACATGAACTGCATATTTATATTGAATATTTCAAATTATTTAAAATATAATAATACATCAGATTTCCTATATATAAGGTGGTTTGCTTATATTAATGGGCTTATAAATATGGATACAGCACATGACATATTTTGCACTGAATTTAAATGTGTGACTTTTTGATATAAACGCTACAACCGAATTTCCCTGTTGTATCTTTGTGATCTTTGTGCAGATCTGGGCTGGGATAACTGGGTTGTATACCCTGAGAGCTTCACCTACATCCAGTGCAGAATGTGCACAGCAAACATAGAGTCCACGTCCCCATCCTGTCCCATACAGGACTCTTATCCGTCACATGCACTTTCACAGGTATGTCATCAGTGCTACTTAGTAACCATAAGTGTCCTTATAGTCAACTAGTATTTGCCTGGAAATAAGAAAACAAAGGTTTTCACTCCATAGATGTTTAAACAAATGAATTCCAGTGAACTTTTAAGTTATAGATTATAATTACTTCCAGGTTTTTTTCTATACAGCATTGTTAATTTACAGCATTATTCGGTGCAACTTAAGTGATTCCCATTCATTGGCCAGACATTTGTGCATTTTATTGAGACAATTCATCTTAACTGAGGGTACAACAGCATTTTCCTGACAGATACACTAACTCCTCT
>JAODKC010000044.1:10321137-10362053 GCA_026777985.1 Mormyrops attenuatus | reverse complement strand
TTTCCACTATAAACGAATCACCATAAAGTAAAGGCAGCTCCTTATCTTCCCTCAGTTAATGTTACATTTTACACAGCGTCCCAACTTTTTTGAAAACAGGGGTGTATTATCATCGGTGATCCTCCACCCTCGTTCCACAGTCACCATCGTATAAAATAGTAGGGGCCCCTCTGACAACTCAAATAGTCCAGGGACCTATTAAATGTTAATGGAACTTTTAAGTCACATCCTATACAGGCAGTATAAACAAATTTAGTATTGTGGAAGTTTTTGTGATGGAATTTGAGTACTTACTCAATGATCAGAGGCAGAACCTCTCTGAAATAGTTCACGTCAATCACTTTCATTAATCTTTCTTTCGGTGGCTTGTCCAAACTGATTTTGACGATCGGTGGCGCAAAGTCTGCATAACAACACACAGCCAGCATTAAGAGAATTAAAGTGAGAGAGCACTTCATCGTACAACACAAGTCTGTAGATACCTTCATACAGACAGCAGCACGGCACTAGTTCCCGTTTACAGAAGTCAGTAACAGTACTGCCCCTCAAGGCCACGTAACGTTATGAATTAGATAATTGATGTTCATGACCCAGACAAATATTTGAGTGTTTCGCAATACCGAAATGCAACCTGCTTCCCAAGAAGAAAGTCGTTTGGCGAACTGTTCTGGTAAATCTTCCTGCTAAAACTCCTTTCTGTCATCTAATTTGAAGAATTACTACTTGTAGTACTACTTATTGAACTCTCAAGTCCACAGACAGGGTGTGCTTTGAACAGCTCACTCACTTACTATTATATATATATATATATACACACACACACACACACACATATATATATATATATATATCATGCCCACACGGGCAGGGCCAAGGACTGGAGGGTGATCGTGAGCTGATCGCTCCGCTATTTAACCTCAGACTACGCACTAAGCAGTGTGAAGTATTGTTGCCTTCTTTGGAATGAGCCATACTAAATACTATTTTTGTCTCCTGTCCTCCCGGTTTGTCCCACCTGCTGTCTCCTGCCTACCTGCCCTGCCTGTCACGTCCCATCGTCTGATCCGCCTGTTCCTGTCTGCCCTGCCTTCCTGCTCTGATCTGCCCTGCTCCTGTGACGGTCCCGATCCTTCCTCCCTCTCAGAACCCCGTCCTGTCCGTCTATGTAGGATTGATCTCCCCGGCTTCTGGCCTGCGCCCAGACCACGATTTAGATTTCCCCTTCTGGCTCTGTTTGCATCTGATCTCTCTAATAAAAGGTCTTGCCTATGCATTCCGGGGTCAGCCTCCTCCGTTCCCACCGGGCGTTACAATATATATATATATATATATTAGGGCTGTCAATAGATTAAAATATTTAATCGTGATTAATCGCACAACTGTCCATAGTTAATCACAAATTAATCGCATATTTACCCTTAAGGGTGTCAATGTTCTTTTCAATATTAGAGTTTGCAAGGCATGATTTTTATGCAAATGTATGCATTTATTATTGGAAATCAATTACCAACAATAACCAACAACAAAGATTGTCCAAAGGTAATCAGAAACCCTTCATCACTTAAGAAGAACCCAAGCCCAACAACAGATTGGCACGTTGACCTGCTAAATATTACATATTACTTAGTCATATAACTAACTATAGATCAGAAGTTGGCAACCTTTTTAAAGCAAAAAGCTCATTTTATCCTAAATGTCTGACCCGAGATTTATAACAGAGCTGCATATAACTGGTACGCAAGTACGCATTCACCTTTAAAAGTGATACGTGCGGCAATCGATTGCTGTGACAGTGCAAATGCATACGTATTTTATGTGCATTTGCGCTGAAATGACAAGAGATTACCGTGCATTTTAACGTGTATACTGCAAATGAAGTGCGAATTGGCATATACAGCTTAAAATGCACGATTATATATATATGTTCAAGTCCTCAAGTCTCCACCTGGATTGCATGTGTGTGGAGTTTGCACGTTCTCCCCATGTCGTCGTGTCTAGTATCCCCCCACAGTCCAAAAACATGCTGAGGCTAATTGGAGTTACTAAAATTGCCCATAGGTGTGCGTGTGTGAGTGAATGGTGTGTGTGTGAATGTGCCCTGCGATGGGCTGGCCCCCCCATCCTGGGTTGTTCCCCACCTCATGCCTGTAGCTTCCAGGATAGGCTCTGGACCCCCTGTGGCCCAGAAGGAAGAAGGAGAAGCGGTTTGGAACATGGATACACGCACACATATATATATATATATATAAACAGAGGTTTAATTGCCAGCTTTCACGCATCTGGCGTGACACTCACGATTTCAGACATACACTCTGCTTGTGTGTATGTCTCCCGTGACGTCCAGGGTGTACTCCCTCCTTGTGTCCAATGCTGCCTGCTCTAGCCACCATCCCCACCCATAATATCTGGGCCAGGATGACTGTATGATCCATTGAATTTTGTCCACAAGCAGTTTAAAATGCGGAAACTTGCCATTTGTGCTGTCCTACCTGTGGCAGACTCATTCCGCAGCCCAGCGGGTCTGACCACAGTCCAGTTGATGTACTCCATCTTCAGATATTGCTCCATCTCATACATGTTGATCAAGACCCTTCTAATTATGGGCAGCAGCAAGAAATAGATGAGGAAGAGTGACTTGGCACCCGACTCCACTTTTATAGTAGAAGCACACGTATCTGAACATTTACATGGCATTCAGTGAATGACTTTCAGGGAATTGTTGACAGGGTTTTCCCTTTGTTACTTATGGCAAGTGTACCAGGAAGTCATGGAAATGAGCCGATTCACCCTGACCTCACGCATTGCACAGACTATTGCACTGACTTCATGGAAGTGGTGTAGCCGGTTACTCAGAACCACCAGGATGGTGGCAAGCCCAGACAGGAATCCAGATCTGTAAAGTGAAACTTGAGACTGTTCTCTGAAAATATGTCACCCTCTACCACCTGGTGATGTGTCAGAAAACTTTAAATGTACCATTTTTATCAAAGCAAACATTCAGTCCTCTTCTGGCTTCAGATTTGTCCAGTGATTCCACTTCACTGAGTATAAACAAACAGCAATACAAATCGTTTAACTTCTCTAGCTACTGTACATTTAGAATACCTTTACTGATAAAGATTTACCTTGAGATTTTCGTGGGTGGTTCTCATTTTGCCAGGATTCCTTACGATGGCAGACACCACGTGACCCTGCGGGGGCGCCTAGCTGACCAGTAATTGCCCAGTTTGCCCTGTTGCTCCCAGCACCACAATCTTCATTTTGGACCACTGAAAAGAAGAAGAGGACCCCCAAATACCCATAAACTCACTGTGTACACCTAGATAGACACTACAACAATAGAACACCTATTTAATAAATGAATCATACAAATCGTTGCAATTTGTTTCGAGGTAGCAGCCTAATTTATCTCCAAACAAATGGGTAAACAGAGGTTTAATTGCCAGCTTTCACGCATCTGGCATGACACTCACGTGACACTCCTGACCAAGATTTAGTTTCAACCAACCAGTTGAGTATATAGAGTCACAGTCACAGAGGATTCAACTGCTTGGTTGAAACAACATCTTGGTCTGGATTTGTACTCTCTGGAGCTGTCCACCTCTGCACACAGTCACATGCTACAGGAATATAAAGATGCTACTTAGCATAGCTGCATGTCACTGTATTTTATGAGGAGACTGGAGTACCCAGAAGGACCCTTTATGATACAGGGAGAATAATCAAACTCCACACACACAGCAGGGTGACTGGGATTCAAAGCCTCAGGCCTGGCTGTGGGAGGCAGCAGTGCAGGCCCTTTAGCTGCTATATCATCTGCAATAACATGCATCAGTTACCACATTTCTCAGGGAGCCCATAATTAATCTTTTTTGCATACACTGTCCCTTATTCAGTATGTAGAGTCAGCCCTCTGTATCTGTGGGTTCCGCGTTTGCGGATGCAACCAACCTCAGATCAAAAATGACCGGAAAAAAGAAATCCAGAAAGTTTTTTTTAAAAAAAAGCAAAATTCGAATTTGCCACCCGCCGAGCGCTACTCTGAATCCATGCAAATGAAGTCATGAGTAGTTTTCGGTGGTGGTGAGTTTTAACACTTTGTGTGTTTGTGTGTGGATTATGTTTATATGACATTGTGTGGACCAAATGTCCCCCACAATGTAATAATCACCTGTTATTTTGACATTGTGGGGAACATTTTTCAGGTCCCCACAAAGAGCTGTGAATGCAATCAAAAAAACTAAAAATTCCAAAAGTCTCGTATTTAGTTTGGTTACTTATGGTTAAAGTTACGGCTGGGTAGGGGTTAAGGTTGTCATGTTGGGATTGGAGTTTTCCACATAGAAATGAATGGAGAGTCCCCACAAAGATATTATTACAAACCTCTGTGTGTGTGTGTGTGTGTGTGAGAAAGACAGAGAGAGAGACTAAATTTATATTTTCCCTGTTTATAATTATATTTTCTTTGTGTACAATGATGGTTGTACTGAACACACCTTTTTCCTTGTCATTATTCACTAAACAGTGCAATATAACAACTATTTACATAGCATTTACAATGTATTAGGCATGATAAGTAATCTAGGGATGATTTAAAGTATGCGGAAGGATCTGCGTATGTTACATGCAAATACTATGCTGTTAAATTTTGTTTTCCGCGGGGGGTTCTGGAACCAGTCCCCCGGTTATGGTGGGCCGACTGTATTTGCGTTTGTCTGTGATGCATGCAAATAACTTCATTGCCACTAGAGGTCTCCAAGTCACAGCACACGGCAGTGATCTGAGTTCTATGGTGGTAATTACTTTTGAAGACTTCCAAAGGACCCATTAGATGAATCATATTGGGAGTATAGCATAAGCTCTAGTTATCCACACAATTCACTACCTAATTCACTAAGTGCTGTCTTATGAACATGTATCAGAAACACATAAAACAGCAGCTTGTTTGTGACACCATTTGGTGTTCTGTATTCCCAGCCAAAGAATTCCTGACCCAAGACGAATACTTTGTTCCTGACGTTAGTGGAAATCCTGTTGGCAATTCAGTGACCGATTGGCGATTCATGCTGTCCCTTGTCAACAACGATGCCTGGATGAAAAAAGGGGTTGCCGTCACAACAAAATAAACTGCTCTTTCTGCCAAAGAGGCACAAGTGATAACAAATACTGTGCATATGTTGGATAAGTTGTACCTACGCACAATTGTCACCAGCCCCAGCAGTGGAAATTCCCACCTTAAACTGCCTGTTTTCAGAAGATATGAAACACCCACTGACAGCTAACAGAGTTACAACACTCTGGTGATTAGTATGAAAAGAGAATTAACATCTTGCATGCATTAAACAGGAAATGGCTTTTTCAATTCATGTTTTCTATTCAATGAATGACTAATGTACACATTTACAGCTTATTATTATTTGAATAATGATTTTGCTCTCATCAATGAGTATCATTGCAATCCCTGCAATTGTAAGCTGTTTATAAAATGTTGAGAAAAATGTCATTCTTTATCACATTTAATAACTTGGGATCCAGTAATTTTGCATATGATGTGCATGAATAGCCTGGAATCAGGATAAGTGTTTTAATATTATTTTATTTTGACACGTTATATTGTCATGACATATAAGCTGTAAAATTTCCATGCATCTAGTACAACTAGCATAACTTATCCAGCACAAGATAAGGTAAGCCTATTGTAGGAGACACTCTGAACAGGATGCCACTCCATTTCAAGGCACATGCTCACACACTATGTGCAACAATTTCTAATTGTATGTGTTTCCATTGAAGAAGTACGCTGGAGTACCTGGTGGAAATGGTGCAAACACAAAATCTGCAAACTGCGCATGCCAGCGGCAGGATTTACACGTTAGAACTGTGTTTCCCAACCCGGTCCTTGGGGATCCACAGATGGTCCATATCTTTGCTCCCATCCAGCTCCCTGCTAGACAGTCTACATTTTTGGTCCCTCCCAGCTTCCTGCCAGACAGACCACATTTTTGCTCCCTCCCACCTCCCTGCCAGACAGACCACATTTTTGCTCCCTCCCAGCTCCCTGCCAGACAGACCACAATTTTGCTCCCTCCCAACTCCCTGCCAAACAGACCACATTTTTGGCTCCCTCCCAGTTCCCTGCCAGACCGTCTACATTTTTGATTCCACCCAGGTCCCTGCCAGACAGTTTACATTTTTGCTCCCTCCCTGCTCTCTGCCTGACAGACCACATTTTTACTCTATAGGAGGGAGCAAAAACGTGGACTGTCTGTGGGTGCCTGAGGAGCGGACTGGGAAACACAGTGGTAGAGGAGTGAGGTTACAGTGTTGGCCACTGAGCTACCATCTACCCAGGCCATACAAAACAGGCACACAAGCTGTGAGACCTTTGATGTTAAGGTCAGGCTGTTTGCATTGGTGTGAAACCATAGTACTTTCACCATTTCAGGTAATTTAGAAGCTACTAAAGGTGTAACTGCAATACTGCATATGTTGGACCTGTTTTATGCTTTAGTAATATGATTTTGGTGTAGGAAAATACAGACAAGGACTGGCAGTCAGTAGCACTGTTGCCTCTGTGTGTTGGCATGCTTCTCCATGTCATGCAGGGTTCCTACTTCAGTTCCCTCCCACTGTCCAAAGGTATGCAGTTAGGTTAATTGGTGTGTTTAAATTACCTGTACTGTACGTGCCGTGTGATGGATTGGGATGCTGTCCAGTATCTACTCCAGCCTTGTGGCCACTTCTCCCTGGATAGCATCCTGGTTGCCTTGTGACCCTGACCACGATAAGGGGTTCGAAGATGGATGGATGGAATATGCCGACAGTAGTCTTTATTTCAAAATGTCACCTAAAATGTTGATGGGGTTTCTGTCCACTTTGTAAGTGTGAGGCTCAGCAGGCCTGTGATCTGAAGGACACCGGATTGAGCCTGGTCATGGTAGAGTAGGTGCTGTGATCCCCCCTCCCCCACCCTGGCCAAGCATCCTCTCACCTGTATACATGTGTCTCATGGAAAGCAAGATGGTGCAAAATGAAAAAAAAGAGATTGAGGGGTTAAGAAAGTATCACTATTCCAAATCACTGGTCATAAATAGAAACCTCTTTATATGGTTTAGAAAATTAAATAACCGCCTCTAATGAGACACAGAAGTACTATACATTTGCGAAGCAGAGACGTATGCATATTCACTCAGCATCAGCTGTTCTGATCTTCAGTTTAACCCAGAAATGTATATAAGCTCCCTCCGTAGGAAAGAATCATCTGGAAGAATTACACTGAAGTACATAACTATTTTCCCAGTTGATAGATAGATTGAAGGACAATTAAAACCTTTTGAGTAATATTCCTAGACTGACACAGGAAAACATGAGGAAAGTATTCGCGAAAAGGGACAGAAATGTAATCGTGAAAAATTCCAAAGAGTTAAGTTAATGATATTGCCAGCAAAAATGGTTCGAACAATATAATAGAGATTAAAACAAATGCAAATAATTTACAATTCCGCTGAACACATTTTTAGCGTACCGTCTTAATAAATAAAAACTCACAGCGATTTTGTGTCTAGAGTTGCATTTTACTACAGCGATTACTGACGTGTGAATCGAGAGGCGGGAAGATACCTGGCCGCAAAAATCGAAATGTTTCTTTGTATTTCACTAGGATATTAGAAAAACAACAGACTCCGTTAACCTTTTTCCATTATAATCCACTTCCTTATTTACTACGCATCTGCCACATATCCAAAGAATACTGTCTGGAAAAATAGTCAGATAGGCATTTACATGCCTCATTGGTATTCTTTCTTTGTTACCAATTAATGCGGTATTATTCCCTACAGACGAAGCCTTAATTAGCACACACGATCAGCCGAACTGAAATCCCAGCAATGTGCTGTAACGGCCACAGAGCAGGTAAGTCATTTCACCATTAATAAGAAGGTAGATAAGAGCAGCGCATTCTACACAGAGCAATTTAAGGTATTGCCTTTTTTAAGTACTTAATTGCACATGCATCATTCAAGGCATAATGGTATCATCTAACTATCACATGAATGGGGAGCTTCTTCCGTGCAGTGATGGACGGGCACAAATGAGGATAATTTGATTCATAATTCAAAATGATTTATTTCAATGATTGTGTGATCAAGATATGCATGTTATAGCAAGATATGCCAGCTGGAAAACAGCTTGCAGAGGTGGACAATGGGTTTCCGTCGGTGAGTATCTCAGCGCAGAAATCCCTTTTCTTCCAGCGGCTGTTTTTGGACTCTGACGTCAAGTGTGCCCCCGCCCCCCCGATTTCCATAGTAACCATTTTGCCTATCCCCTCTTTATCTTTTTTTCCCTCCCTGGTAGCTTCCGAACTGCCAGTGGTATGGCCAGCATCTTGCACCACAATGGGTCCCCGGCGGTGAGCGGAGGGGCGATTGAACGAGACGTCTCCGCTTTTACTTCTATATATCGTTTTTAAACCCGAGCGCCTCGAGCGTCGTCCGCTGGTGCACTGCAGGATTTTGGCGACACCTCTCCCCCCCTCCCTCAGTCGCGATGTTTTGCCCGTCGTACGTCGGGATGTTTTGAAGGGGACCGTCGGTTGCACCGGAGCAGGACTGTCGTCACGCTTTAGCTGGCGCGGAATGGTAGGTGCTGCGGCGGGGAGATCGCAGAAGGGTGGGGTAACCTGATACTGAAATATTGATTCATGCAGGAAAGCGGACGCGATCCCTTGCAGCCATCGCAGGATGCACAATGACAACGATAATGCTGCTTGCTTTAAAATATATATCCGGCCAGGTAAATTTTCAGTCAGCCTGCATGTTTTGGAAAAAATGGCATAACCACACAATAGCGTATCCCTAAATTTAGATTTTATCCATATTTACTTTTCTATGTTCAACCGTTTTATTCCTTAATACCGGTCTCATAAATAAACGCCAGTGATCGGAGTTTAATTATCCGTTTTTAGCTGTTATGCGACCGGCCGCATTTTTGGCTAAATTGCATGGCATGATTGCGGTAATGAACGTGTTTAAATCCCTTCCCCCACCAACAATTCAAAATGTTACACTTGCAGCTAAAATCATGCCATTTTATTACTGGCTAGCTTTTTATGTGATTGCACTTGAAATTAATGGTGAAAATAGTTGAAATTTTAAGACCTTATAGTATTGGAGTACTGTGCCTTAATAATGTGACACAACTGAGCGACAGATCGGTTCGGACACATGAACCGTCCGGGGCCCTGTGAGCGGTATGTGTGAATTTCAGAATTATAACATGTTTTCCGACCTGGCCGTACTGGAACATAGATTTTTTTTAATGGAATGCGTTTTTTAATGGAATTGACTTGACGTTTGGACTTATTTCTATTATTATTATTATTATTAGTATTATAATTATAATTAGTATTATTATTATTTTATCATTATTACTATTTTATTATTATTATTATTCTTATTAGTATTATTCTCATTATTATTATTGGTGTTGTTGTTGTTGTTAATAATAAAAATATTAATACAGTTTAAGAACTTTTAGGTAGTAGAAGAGGAATTCTTACGGTACATAAGCCGTATTCAGCAAACATACATTCTTGTTGAGGATGCCGGTTTGGTTTCACGTGTGTAAATCTCAAATGTGAATAGAGTTAAATCATTCCAGCAAAAGGGTTAAGAAATCCACCATAAATATTATAACACATGGCCTTTATTTATTACCTAATTACGGATAAAAATTAGTATTTTAAACATTTGCGTGATTTTAAAAGCATTTTATGGGCCCTTGTCAATACTGTCTTAATCTTATTGTTGATATTAAAGGTCGCATAACCCTGAGCAAGATAAGCTCGTAGAAGATGGATGGAGGGGTTATCTTAAAGGGAAAGAATGATTTATTGAAGACTCTATGTCTGGTTGGAGATTAATTTTAATATACTCATAGTATTATGTATATATGAAGTCCAATGGATGGTTACAGCTTGGTGAGTAATGTGTTTTAGCTTGGAACTACTCTGTTCCTTATTGAGATGAGATACATATTGCTTGTCTGCAAGAGCCGAGTGTGTGAGTGACTGTATATAGTTTTCACTATCAGTGAAAAGCCTTTTTGCGTATGGGGCCAAACACTAACTTCGGTAATGGCTGCAATGATACCCTTCACTCACATTTTAATGGTATTTTAGTTCCACTTAGATAAGCTGAGAGGGGACAAAGTTATGGAATGTAGGGCTATTAAAGAGTTTTCCTTGTGACTTGATGCGCCGCATTCGGATTGATCGTGTTTGCTGTCCCTGGCTGCCGTTCTGCATTGTCATTGTTTACCTCCACCGTAGAGTTTTCGCATTGACATGGTATTAAACTCGTGCTGGCATCCTGGTTTGTTCTTGACACAGAGCCGTTCTGACAGTCGTGAAACAGTCTGTTCACGTGAAAGAGCGACACCGATGCAGAGATAAAGCGGCGCGGCCGGGAACACGCAGACCTGTGTCGCCTGGTGCAGTGAGATTCGGACGGAAGCTCCGGTAGGAGGGTTCCCTGACACAGAGCGAGGCAGTGCTGCTTAATATCGAGGCACAGGCCTTTGTGAGCACGGCTGCTATGTGAACAACATGAATGCTAGCTTACAACTGAGCAACAGCTAATCCAAAATCACATTGAAAGTTTTTAGTAGCCATGCCCATGGAGATAGTAAAAACCAATGACAGTCATCTGCTCCTTGATCACCCCAGCTGGTGAACATCTGTTCTTTTAAGATCGCTACGTATGTAATTCACTTTCTAATTTGGCACCTTCATTTCCTAAATTATATGCTCACTTTTATGAAATTCTTCTAAAACAGTATCTATAGTGTCACATTCTGAATTTTCAGGTCATTTTAATACTTCATTTAAGGATTTTATAGTTTTGTGATTCTGAGAATGTTGCATATGCTTACTCAAGCCATGATGACAGTTGGTTCATGTTGTGTTGAGCTGTTTGTAATGTGAGTTGTTCTCTTGTGTGGTTTAGCGAGGTTTTGGATGTGGAATGTGCGCCTACAGATTCTTGGCAACAGCTCTACATCTCGGTACCTGCCGCACCTGTCATCCCTCCTTCCACAAAGTGTCTGGTCCCACAAAGGCTGGTTTACGTGATTGTTAAGATGGGAAAATCATTGTAAGGCTGTGAACGAAACAAACTGCTTAATCTTGTGCATGAACCCTGAAGTTCTTTCTTTATGCTACTTACCTTAATTCTATGATGACAGATGATCTTTGAGGTTTGGTGCTAAGATGGAAACTGTGATGTTCTGATTTCTGATTCTGGACAAATGATATTCTTGCTTAACATGAAAATGAATGCAATTTATGGGTGTCATAACTAGTGGTACACTGGTTTTTAATACTACACACAAGCCCTGTACACTGGTGGTCAAAATTGTGGAAACACCTCCAATTTTTAGAGACTGCAGAACTTTATTCCAGTTACTTCAGTTACTTATTTATTCGTCATTGTGTGATGTTTGTAAACATTCTTTGATTGTTTATGAACATTACCACCAATAATCCTGTAGTAATTTTTAAAGCATAATGCCAAAAATGCTAGGTGTGTCCACAATTTTGGCCACTGGTGCAGTTTACAATGTGCTCTAACATATTAGGAGAGAGACTGCAGATGGATCCCTGTTGCTCTGCTTGCGCTCTACACCAACATCCAGTTTCACTGCTAGACAACGTGGTTTGTTATTTATCATGGGGTTTTAAAAACCTGACAGCAGCTACAGCTGGATTAGGGACAATAAGTCAGGAATCGACAATAATTAAATTAAGCTTTATTTGCCAATTATATTAGTACAAAACTAAGTTAAAGCTATGGCACATAGTTAGGAATTAATGTACTTTTTAGCAGGTATGCCAGCTCAAATGGTTATCTTGCTGTCATGCCAATATATGTTTACATCGCTGTAGACTTTTTTAGTATAGTGGACTGTAATGGTTGAATATCTTTTGACTGTTATGGACATCGATGACAGTGAAATATTTACACATTGATTCTATGTTCATGTGAATGTCGTTCAGGCACTCCCCACCGAAACACAAAGACGTACACTTCACAAGAATTTTCACTGTACATTGGAGTCTTAAGTAATCTGAAATAGACCGGAATCCTGTCCGTCTGTCTGCAACTCTGTACTCCATATATCCGCTTGATTCATCTGACTCTGTACTGTTTCTGGGGCCAAGTTGGGCACAAGCCAATGCCACAATGTTGTGTGCCTCAATGTTTTATTCAATCTGAAACGAACAAATAAAAAACTAGCGAATTGTCCTTATACTGCTTTCCATAGAACAAGAAAAAGAAGACTGTGTAAACCAAGCAATCATTTTCACACTCTTTTAATGTTGGACATCAACTTGTGAATTTAGGTTCCACCCATGTCAAGAAACGTGTTCATGTGTTTCATTGTGCATACCAAACTGAAAATGAAGTACCGACGTACTGATAACTCCTCTTTGGTGTTATCTGTTTTCTTGCCCTTATGCTAAAATTATTTAGCCCCCTTTTCATGCTTAACGATGCCTTGCTGAAGAAAGAAGTTAGGTGAATCCTGCTACTGGTTCTACTATTATGGTTTGTTTGGCCCGGGAAACAGTTTTACGTCATGAGTTAGGTTGCATTTCACAGGTGGATATTGCCAGGCTGTAGATCAGGAGTACTGAACTGGCGGTCCATAGTCTGCATCTGGACCAATACACAATTTAAAGCAGGCCTCATCATCGATCCTCCCCCCCTCCCCGCTTTGCAAAAACTAGCAAGGCCCCATCCACCCCTGGTCTTGGCTTTGTGTCGTTGGTGGAATTTGGACCTAAGGAAAAAGGTACCCCTTCTCGAGATTACCTTTACTTGGAATGGGGTGAACTTTAAGGCTTGCATTTTTATTTTTAAAAAGGAAGTGGAGGTATTATCAGGAGGTGTTGGAGCCCTCATTGGAAGTGTGGCTGTAAACGCATGTTATGGTCGCCCTGCCTGGGGAGATGAAAGGACAGGAGGCTGGGTGCCTGACGGCAGCTTTCAGGTATTTATGTCCTAGAGATGTTTGGAGATGAAGCAGGTGACATTCTTCTTTTCCCAAAGCTGCCCAATCAGTCTTTTCAGGGTCTTGCTGCTATGATGTCTGCTTGTTCATTTTCTGACCCAAGACTGGGGAGGCATCTGTGCTCCCAAATAACAAAGAGGCACAGGTTAAATTCTGAGGACAAATATATACCTGGCTGGGGTCCAATCACACCCACAAACACACAGAAAACAAGCAATCATCCTTAATAAAAATTCCAAATATATATTTAATAAAAAAGACACATTACAGGGCAGCCAAAAAGTTACATCCTTCATTACTTATCATTGAGTTTGGTCTGGTTTTATACCAGATGAGGAGTGGCTTGAGTCCAATCTTTACTTGAGTGGAATCATAGGTCAGAATGTTCGTTTTGTGTGATTGGTCAGTCTGAGTACTATTCTGACCAATCATCTGCAAGGATTACGTAGCGGCTCTGTGGGTATCACCTTCATGCATTTACGGATGTGGGTTCAATTCCTGCCCTTGGCTCTGTGTGTTTGGAATGTACATATTCCCCTTTGTCCGCTTGTGCAGTTCAAAAATGAGCAGTTTAGGTGCATGGTCTACTTAAATTTTCCTCAGTGTGTGCCCTGTGCTGAGCTAGCATCTTATCCAGGTCTGTGGCCTAGGCTTTTCTGGATTTATAGCATACTGTGTGTACCACACATAATCAGTTCACAGCACACTCACGGCTGATTGATTCCATGAACGATTTCAGTGGGCATTTCAGCATTTCAGTCACACCTCTAGAGCTGTGCTGTAATCCAGTGAAGGCAGGGTACTGTGTCAGGAATGGCACACCCGCCAAAGTCACGGGAACGGGCACAAAGATAAGGGTAGCCCATAGCTGTAAACACCTAAGGTTTCATGTTCATTTGCATTCAGGGGAGTAGCTTGTCTGATTTCAGAGTACATGGTGATGCTGACATCTCTGTTTTGTAAAAAAAAAAACGAGGGGGGGATTCTATCATGTCAAATTCAACTTATTCAGTGCTATGGGAGGGACTAGACCCAGAGGTGTAGGAGGGGGAAGCCTTTATGTGAGTAAGTACATAAGGTACCCAGAGAGACTGATACTGCAGTGGGGGAAGCAAATGTGATGGGGGGTGGGGGGGAGGGCAAACATAGCTCTGGCACCTTCAGTAATCTTTTGGCCTATATGCGCTAACCTAAATCCCTCGTCCTAAGGACAGTGCAACAGGAAGCAGCCATAAAGGGGTTTTGGTGGATGGGAATCGAAGCCTCTTCAGTCACATAAAATCAAATAAATGACCTACTGCAATGAACCTTAGCCTATAAAAGAGCCTGAAATGAGCTACAGAACCCCATGGCTGTATTGAAGACTGCAGGATCTCATAAGAACCTACGGACTGTCAGGGATCATGTGAGGGACTTCAAAATGTGTAATAGACCTCATTGTGTGTATGAGACCCAGTTGTGTTGAAAACTTTTTCAGATTCTGTAAAACAGAATCCAGATTATTGTTCTTCAGGCTAACTCCCCAACGGCTCATGCGGAAGACTGAGCACTGGCTGAACTACCGCAGTGCGATAGGGGTCATTAAGGCAAGTTAAAAGTGTTAATCACTACCATCGAACAACCTCTGTAAGTTTGCTTTCTAATAAAGTGTAACAACTCAGTGTTGTTTATGAATATATATCTAATTCTCTGAAGCCCACTTGACTACTGTATACGGGCAGCTCTCGACATAAAATTAACGTATCTGATCTGGATTTACGCAAAAAATATTTTAAATACGTAGACTTTACTTTAAGCTTTAATGCAAAAAGGCAACATATACCAGTTAGTGAATTTATACTTTATCTTTTAATTTAAGTCGTGTTCATTAGTATATATTGCTAGTATATTTTTGGCTTATATGTTTTAGCTATTAGGTGTCTTGGATAGTATAGGAGGGTAAGTCTGACTTACGTAAAATATGACTTACGTAAGGGTTTGTGGAACAGATTACTTACGTCAAATTTTCCTCTCTTTGTCAATAAAATTAATAAACAGTTTGTTTATTCATTTTATTAAGAGAGAGGGGAAAATTTGATTCTGTCCCTGTTTATGAGATTGGGGTTTTTGAGAAGAAGTGCAAGTAAAAGGATATGGGATGAACTCTTGACGTAAGCATTTAATAAAAGGCTTATTTCTGTTGGTTGTCTTTCTGTACACTTATGTTTCTGGAAAGCTAAATTTAATTGGCATATCTTCACTGTGCAATACTGACACAGTTGATCATCCAGTCCTAATCAATATGGAGGAATCTCTGGGACTGTTTTGGATGGGTTTTGCTTTTAAGCATGATTATGATTATCTCTTTTCACTGCTGGGCTGCTGACAGCCATTTTTACTTTAATAAGTTACACTGAACTGTAACTGGCGATTTCGGTTCGTTTCTAAGTTCGAGATATAGAACAGAATGGGCAGTTCCAGGCCTTACCAGTAGGGGGTGTGCCGCTTTATGCTCCATTTGGATTATTTTGAGGTGGGTTAAATTCACTGTCAGATTCAGATCACATCAAACGTTTAAAAGTATTATATATTGTTTATCTGTTTTTCAACCTTCATGTATGAGAAATGCTATAATAAGTGAAGATCTTTAAAATATATAGCCCTTTAAATATTAAGCCTTTTTAAATAATAATGCAAAGTGCCTGTTGTTTGTGAACCAATTTAGCTCCAACACAGTTAATGTAAAAGCATTAATACAAATTAATGCAAATCTATTTGTTTTCGTTTCCATTAAAATTACATTTCTCGACTGATTTTTTTTATAAACTATCACGGCAGTTAATTAAAGTAAACTAGCAAACCCTCGAGCCCAGAAGCCCTCAAATTGTGCTCATGGGTATTTTGCTTAAAGAAAAATGTTTTGAGGGCATAAGGAAAAATAATTGGTTCAGAGAGATAACCAATCAGATAATAGAAGAGCTGGATCCAAGCAACTAGAGGAGGCGGGACCAACCAATCAGATGTCTTGGTCCCGCCTCCTCTACTTGCTTGGACTGTAGTTTTTTCTTTATTATAAATCAGGTCATGCTTGGCCACAGTAACCTATAATGCTGAGTTTTCACCCTACCACCACTCAAAGGCGGCTTTCCCAGAAGGCTGCGTAGGCTATTTTACGAGTTGAGGTTGAAAGCAGAGACTCACATCCCTGTGAAAATTAGAGCAGCTGTGCCTATATGTCCTGTTTTCTATCCTATTGAAGAGGTTTTCTGCATGTTTTTCAGCCATCCACTAAAGAAAGACTTTATTGTTTGAAAAGTGCTTCTGAGTATATTATTGGTCATCATTATAATGGAACATTATAAAACACATTTAACACATTTTATTTGTCCTTCAGGTATTCGAGAGCCAACCTTTCTCATACCACTGCAGTGAACCAGCCCAGGGTATAGAAATTGCACTTTGTCAGGTTTGTGATTGACTGGCATTTACTGAAATTACCATTAATTACCATTAATTACTTAATTACCATTAAGCAGTACAGTGAACACATCTTTAACTTTCTCACCTTTATCAGAATGATAACAATTAACCATTAACATATTTCTTTGGTTGGTGATTAAAATACAGACGTATACACTTTCTGAATTGTCTCTTATTATAATGTAGCTTAAAGTTGCTTTTAATTTTACTGATTCAATTCACTGTCGTGGCAGTTTCGTGCTTGCATATACAATATTGTGCAAAAGTCTTGGGCAGTCACAGAAAATTGATTAATTGATCTTCATTGCTGTAAAAGTATGATATTACATCTGTCAAAGTATTTGCAGCAACCATCCAATGCATACATGCATTTTTCGACTCAACCCCTAGCCCACCTCATGTGCCTCATTAATGCCTCGGTGACTTTTCAAAATTAGTTTGATTAATGAATTAAGAGAGCTGGTGGTGAAATTGAACAAATACATGAAATGGCCGAGGTGGACTTGAGGGGAGGTTCAGGAACCACAGCGGTGTTCATCTAGCCATCCAACAAGATATCAGTAACTTTTTGGAGAAAAGAAGAAATTCCTGTTAGTTTGTATTGTTTTACTCATAATTTGCTTATGTTCTGATATTAAATGGTATTTTTTGTTCTGAGGAAATATACACTTACTGCCCAGATACATAGCTTTGAGCATTTCCTGACTGCCTAAGACTTTTGCAGCACTGTAATTCTGATATTTTGTGAATTTTATTACATGAAGCTACTTACAAGCTGTAGTATGTAACAGATGATTTCTCCATGAAGTCTTATAAATCATACACATAGAAAAGTCCTATAAAAACCTTTTCATAGAGCAGCTACTGTACATTACATGTGAGGCAAATATAGAGACAATCAATACTTGACATTTTAGCAAATTAAGTCAGCCCTGACATTTCAGTGAATAACTGGGTTGATGATGGAGTACCTAGTAATTTATGCTCTTTATTCAAATTAAAAAATGCTGATCAAGGTAGATGCTGTGATAAAGGTGACAAAGCACTGGTGAAGCAACTGGGACTACTAAGGATTTCCACAATAATCCGGCTATATTTGACGGTTAAATGTAGACCAAGTCACATTGCATAATCTGCATCCTGGACTAACACAATAAATGCAAAAATATCATTTCTAGTTTCACAAAATTAATCCTTGGCAGATAGTTCAGTGGATGCAGATGACCTGTCATATATGCTAAGCATGAAATCTGTGTGTATTCTGTCTGTTTTTTTCTACAGGGGTCTTTGAAAAGAAATTGATGTGTCATTCTTCGACCAGCGTTACACAATGAACAAGAGCAAAGTGGACAACCAGTTTTACAGTGTTGAAGTAGGAGACTCTACCTTCACAGTTCATCAACGATACCAGAACCTCAAGCCCGTTGGATCTGGGGCTCAGGGAATAGTTTGGTGGGTGTTTCACGAAAGATGAATATTCTTCGTTATATTTGTCATATGCTATGTTAAACACCATTCCATCATCCGCATTACATTTCTGGGTAACATTTTACTTAAGGCCATGTTTTTAGTAATTTATAAACACATTCATGATGCATTATAATGTATTCATAAAGCTTTATAAACATGCTTTAAAACGGCCAGTTTAAGCATCAACGATGCTTTGTACTGCATAATAAAGGTATCTATAGTGTATTATAGATGACAGCTTCATAAAGCATTCATAATGCATAATAAAAATGGCTATAATGTGGTATACCTTTTTATTAATATTTCTAGCCATGTTTGTAATGATTTATGAATGCATTATAATGCATCATGAATGTGTTTATAAATGACTAAAAACATGGCCTCAGGTAAAGTGTTACCCATTTTTGCAAGTATCTTGCAGTTGTAACACATGGAATAAACATTTCTACAAAAATAATCTTATTTAGTTGTTAGACATATATTGCAAAGACTCTTTCCATTTGTGTTGTTGTTCTTAGTATCAGTAACAGTAAGGTGATCATGTTTTCAGACATCTCACCTTAGGGGTATCGATTTCAGGGAGGCAGACGAGGGGCATCCGAGGCGGAGGGGGTGTGGCCAATGCTTGGCTGGTATTACGGTAATACCAAATATATTGCCAACTGGGGGGGGTAAAATGTGCTGACTGGGGCTAGAGAGTGGTGGTAACACTTCGGGCGAGTTTGCAGCAGTAAAACTTCCCACTAATTTTACCACTGCTGAATAGCGGAATGACAGATTTCCGCATTGCACATCATTTGCAGGGGTCAGCTGTGGGAAACTTCTGGGAGAGGTGGGATGTCTGCATTTTGCTTTGCAAAAAAGAGGACACCGGGCACAGGACACAAAGAGAGGCATCAAAGCAACACAAAAATACACAGAGCAAGTATTCTGACTGCAGAAAGCAAATGTCAGCATGACACAAAGCCAAATCCTGGTCATTTCAGCCGTTTTATATCCCAGAACTCCAGGAAAAAGAGTATGTATGGACACCCTATGTGACAAGGGGGTCCAAAAATGTGCTTTGTGTTTAAATTACATATCAGGCCAGAGAATGGCTGCCCATGTTAGTGCCTGCCTGAAAAATCAAACAACCATGAATCCTTCATCTGAACAGACTTGACAAGAAGGCAGAGAGATAAATTATGTCATGCAAATGAAAGCAGACTTTAGACAGATGCTGACACAAAGCTTTTAGAAGTGGCTTTGATTGCAAGAGCGTAGGTTATAATTTGTTTGTTCTTGCAGTCGATTTACAAAGAGAACATCTACAGAATCAGTTAATTGACTTCATATAACTATGCTGCACTTGTAGGCAAAATGTTATTCTTCATATTCCAGTAGAAGTTCTGCTGCACCCATTCAGTACTGAACTGCACAGACCTGCAGCTAAAAGTAGGTAGAAGAATATGATGGTAATACTGGCAAGTCACTTCAAACTAAATAATTTGTTAAGCAGCTAATTAAGGTAATATTTATTCTAATGCATACAGTATCATGTAGAAGCAGAACGGTAGCATTGTGCTTCATGCACATTACGTGGATCTCCATGGATTGACTGAAATTCAGATCCAGTAGGTCCACCACCATACTGTGTAAATGTTACTCGTGTTACTAACAAACTCCCACTTAGTCACTCATCAGCTGTAATGTACACACTTATGCCTGTTTTAATGTTCTAGTGAAGTTTCAAAAACTTATGTGGTGCCTTGAAGATCAGTTGCATTGTGGTTGCGCTGAGTCAGATCCATGATGTATGCTGACCCCTCCTGCCCTCCTCTATGACATCCTGAGCTGACAGCAGGATACAGTGCCGTTCCAGAAGATCCCACCTTGTTTTAAACGCTTGAGACAGCACGTTTTGCAGGAGTGGACGCAGATGAACCAAGGAAATTCGCTGCCGAGAGATCCGTGTGAAGGCAGACCTGTGGCCTGTACTACGAAGCAGGGTTACTGGCTTATCGGGGTAACTTACAAAATGTAAGTGAATCAATATAAAGTCCATTTAAACTGTGGTACCTTAAATCCGACAAGTTACCCCGATAAGCCAGTAACCCCGCTTCGTAGTACAGGCCACTGATTAACCAGTTAGGGACAGCATACTCAGAGCAGAGCAGAGCCAGGCCGTTAGCACAAACACGATTAGCATAGGGCATAGGGTGGGACATGACGCAAACTTTTTTTTTTTACCGAAATGATAACTGAAATCAGGATGGTGATCCTCATCTGACAGTAAGCGTTATTAAAACACTGCCAGTGAGACAGAAGGCATCCAGGTCTTCGTAAAATAGGTCTCTCTTGTAAATCAACATGTAGAGCAGCGTGTTAACAATATGAAGGTTGTGGGTTCAAATGTCAGGGATTACACCTTATTATTATCATTTTTTATTTTTAACAAAAAGGTAAACATTTACTTCTAATGTAAATCATTTATATTAAAAGCAGGGGTCTCCAACTCCAGTCCTGGAGAGCCCAAGCCCTGCACACTTTTGGGTTTCCCCTAATTTAATTCACCTGATTCTACTTCTCTGCTAATTGCCAACCATTTCTTGATGTAAATCAGGTGTGGGGGAATAGGGAGAGAACTAAGCTGTGCAGGGCTCGGGCTCCCCAGGACTGGAGTGTGACACCCCTGGGGAAATGAAGCTGAAGAATGAGTTAGATGTGTCAATCCTGAACCATTCGCTGTAGTCCGTCTTTCCCATTTTTGTGAGCGTCTAATCGGCTTAGACTCGGCTGGGTGTCAGTAATGGAGTCTTTCCATGGTTGGGCAGCTGCGTGATACTTCCTCCTCACACTGGTGCACACGCCTGGTCCCTCTCCATGGATTAATCTCCTCAGGGATGATGCTGCATTGCCTCCCACAGACGTTGCTGCCCACAGCTGACCTGTGCTCCGGTCTCTCCGCAGTGCTGGCTATGATGCTATCCTCGACAGAAATGTGGCCATCAAGAAGCTGAGCCGGCCATTCCAGAACCAGACCCATGCCAAGCGGGCCTACCGGGAACTAGTGCTCATGAAATGTGTCAATCACAAGAATGTGAGTACCCACTGTGACCACTAGGTGGCCTCTTACCGTTAGGTCATGGTGTGCCATTTCATGAAACATGAACATCCTGTTTTCTAATAGAAGTCAAGCTCAGTGAAGATGTTAGTAATTCCCGATGATGCTTTCATACTGATGATAGCAGATGTTTGCTGTACCCTCGCCTCAGGCTGTTGGAGAGACAGTCTACAATGGCTTTAAATACCACTGAAAGGATGTTTTTAAACACCTGCACACTTTATGTGAAGTGCTATTGAATTTGAAATATAATTTTATCATGAAGCCAACTTTTCCACTGTTTCAGCTGTTTGTTGTACATGCATCGTCCACAGATACATTACATACTGACCTCTTTAAATAATACTAAACAAAAAATCCTAAAGTCCTAAACAACTTTTTTTTGTAATCTACTAAGTAGAAATTTTCGCCTTTCACAAGCTGCTTACAGCTGGCAATCTGATATATGTACATTCAGAGTGCATGTTCGCAAACGGAAGATATTATTTTTCTGATGTGGTTATACTGAGTGTAGGCTGTAATGTGTATTAGGATGAAACTGGCTAAAATGTAATCACTTCAAAGAGCTCTTACGCTCCCTTCGGCGCTCCAGGGCAGACATGAATGATTAATGTGTGTAGGTCTACCTTTCTCCACCACTATCATAAAGGCCTGTTTCAGAGAGCAAATGCCTTTTTGGTATACGGCAGCATACATGCATTATATATCACTGGCTTAGAAGTCTAACTCGTCACCAAAGGCCATAAGTAGGGACAGTAATGGGGGGGGCGGCATATTGATGCAGCTGGTATCACGCTGCCGTTTAAACACTGGGGGAAAACAAGCATGTAGAAATTGAACTAATTATAACTAAGTCCTGAACTGAGCAATATGATACAATTTCCATTCTTCATATAGGATAATATTTGTTTTTTTCTTTTTCAGATAATCAGCCTGTTAAATGTGTTCTCACAACAGAAATGTTTAGAAGAATTCCAAGACGTGTAAGTACAAACAAAATGGGGGGGGGGGGATTGATCGATTCCATGGGCCCGTACATGGCAGGGGCCTTAAAAAATTTGGGACATAATTAGATTGTTCTGGGTTGGGGGCCCAATATTATATGCTTTCATGGGGCCCAAAGTCTCTAGCAGCCCCCAGAATATAAAACACATCTATGATAACGAAATAAAACATTTACCACTGCTCAGTTAGACAATAACGCAGAGCGTATTAGGTAACTGTAATTACATGACATATTTAATTGAGATAATTCCATTTTTCTAATTCTTCTTTTCAATTAGTCATGGAGCTTTTTAATTTCGAAGGACTGATGCATATAGTAAATCCTGCTTAGAAGATGAGGTTTGAGAAAAAGGTATTAGCTAAAAGAAGCAGCATTTTTACAGTGAAATTAATATTTCTATTAAAATAGCAAGTACGGAGAATGTGAGTGACTTTTGATAATGTGTGAGGTTTGTGTGTGTGTGTGTGTGGCTGGATGTGTATGCGTTTGAGAGAACCATGTGTGTGTGTTTGTGTTTGGAAGAGGATATAAAGGGAAGCTGAAAGACTGGAAAACAGGAACAAATTAGCAAATCTGCCAGGGCCCCAGGGGAGCCTCGGCATGGCTCTGGAGGCAGTGAAAAGAGGGAGCTGGCAGACTGCCGGCAGACTGAGGAACCAGTCTGAGAAAAGCTACCAGTCACTGCCTGGACCGACATCTTCCTGAAGCTTGTAAAGACAGCAGACTCACAGGATTCCTCTGAGACATGTGCCAGATACAGATGAATATGGCAGACACTGTGCTGCAGCCAAGCCTTAGACCTGTGTGTGATGGTTAATGTGTAAAATCCTGAAATACAACACAAGTCACTGGAATACATACAAGGTGCTTCTCAAAGCTGAATCCTCAGAATATAGTACAAATTCAAGCCCTCAAAGTGAGGCAGCATAAAGCTGGCCCAAGTAAGACAGAACCTTGGAAGATTTTGTACTGGCAATGATGATAATGATTTGGATCTATGAGTAAAGTGAGTGATGACAGTGAGCAAAGTCATACTGGACAAACGAAAAGGATGCGAGTTTCCTGTCCCCTAGGTACCTGGTGATGGAGCTGATGGACGCCAACCTGTGTCAGGTGATCCAGATGGAGCTGGACCATGAGCGCATGTCCTACCTGCTCTACCAGATGCTGTGCGGCATCAAGCACCTGCACTCAGCAGGGATCATTCACAGAGTGAGTCCCACAATGCACCGGTGCGCCACAACACACAGCGGTGGAGCCAGTCCCACTGTGCGGGTACTGGTAGGGGGTAATGGAAGCATCAAGGGCGGAACTAATTAATTCCAAATTAACTGTAGTATGTGTAGTAATTGTTCCTGTCAGTATAGTAGCAGAAGCTGTGGGCGTAAAGATAGTGGGAATACAAAGATGTAATTTACCTTAATTTACAGCATAATGAGCAAAGAGTATGCAAACAGCTGTAATTGAAGAGCTAGACAGTTTGCCTTAGTGTTGGGCTCTGTTGTCCAGCTGCTTGACACGCTTCTCTTCCTGTGTCTCCCCAAGGACCTAAAGCCAAGTAACATAGTGGTGAAATCCGACTGCACACTGAAGATCTTGGACTTCGGCCTAGCTAGGACGGCGGGCACAAGCTTCATGATGACTCCCTATGTGGTGACGCGGTACTACAGGGCCCCAGAGGTCATCCTGGGCATGGGCTACAAGGAAAATGGTACATCCTACCCGGACTGCATCCACACTGTTAGTTAATGCACCGGCAACCTTCCCAAGTGTCTTTAGTGGATAAGGCATGTTCTCTACTTTTTAGCACTCTGTGTTTTTGTTGCTTGTCAGAAGCACTGCCTGTATTTACGTTGTGTAAATGGCCAGGAGCTCAGTAGGGGAATGGATACCCTGGGAGATTTGGGGGCCCCGCACTTCACAGGGGCCCTTGGATATGTAAAATTACAAAATTATATAATGTGATGGGGGCCCAGAATTTCTAGTTATTTGAATTATCGTGAAATTCACATGCATCCGCACTATTTTGGCGACATCGCCATTTGCACCAGTTGTCTACGTTTGGACTGTTCACACCCGCGTATGTGTCATTCCGCCGTATTGTATGTATACACTGTTTCCTGCATCACAAACACACTGTTCACAGCTACGTCCCAACACACACATTACGCCTCAGTATTCAAAACAGGCCAGGATTTGTCAAGATTCACCCTCGGGCTTTGTGTCAAGGCTGGCTGTCCTTTTTTTTCTAAGAGAATGAGGTTGAATAGAGCAGTAGGCCGTTTTCTGGCTGTGATCACCTCATTCTTAGTACTCTGTGCTTTATGTAGCCAAATGCTATCCCTGTCTGCTGTGTTTGACTACCAGAGTAGCATTACCGCACTTCTGTTTAGCTTGAGATGCATGATCCCTTGTGTTCCAGCTGAACCATTTCTATGTATTTTTAACTAACTGTCTCGATCTATATTTATTCCACTGGATGTGCTATGTGTTGACCATGCTAACCTCTTCCTTTCCTTTTCTCATATCCTCTTTTCTGATGTGCCAACAGTGGATATATGGTCGGTGGGGTGCATTATGGGAGAAATGGTCCGTCACAAAATTCTGTTCCCAGGACGGGACTGTATCCTTCAGCCTTCTGACAAGCCTATGCTCGTTCCCACGTAACAAGACACAGTCACCGGTGTCTCATGAGAGCTGCTTGGGTGTGAGAAAAAGGGGAAAAAACTGTTTTTGTTTTATTTCCTGCCAGTGCAAATGACACTGAGTATCCGTCCTTTAAAGTATTGATCTGGAACCTGATCAATCCAAATATGTCCATGAAAAATATAACTGAGGAGTCATTTTTAGAATAAGTATCTGCTCTCTTTAGGTAACCAGCTTACTGTGCAAAGCTGACAAATCCCTCAGTCTGGGTGCCTCAGATGCAGGAATCCATCATATATGCCGGTTCCACGTGTTTCGCATTCCAGTCCTGTAGTTACATTTCAGTGGCCACCCCACAACTTTGATTCTAAAGACAAATCAGCTTGTAGCTTTGTACCTGTAGCTTTAATCAGCTTCTTGCATGCTTGGTGTAGTGCTGTCAGATACATCTAATCAGGCATATAATAAGCTAATAAGCAGCTTGTATTAGCCCTACTAGTAAATAGGTTTGCCTTTAATGTTGGCTTCTTTACAGCTTGCTGATTCCTATCTCCTCTTCATTGCATGTTCTTGGGGTATGGAGGTAGAGGCAGTTGTGTGAAATGACTGTAGAGCTGTCTTTACAGCGGTGTGCCTGCCTGGTATATATGGAATGACTAAATCCATAATTGGAAAAGTGCACAAGACCTGGTGGCTAAAAGATCTCATCTATCTCAAAACATACTATGTAATCTCTGCATAAAAGAAGATGCATCCAAAACTCAGCTGAATAGATAACACTGGAGTTTCACTGTGTCAGGGTTACAGGGGGAGGGCTAGATACTATACCAGGCAGAATTAGGCACAAGGACAGGATGCCAGTGCATTGCCAGGTAACGATACACACTACCTACAATTTAGATGTAGCAATTAACCTAACTGCATGTCTTGGAGTCATAGGAAGAACATGCAAACTCCACTTACACAGAGTTGAGATGGGATTCAAACCCACAACCATGGAGGAGTGGGCCACCGTCCTGTTACAGTTTAGATATTCCCAAAGAATAGTTAGAATCTTTAGATAAGATCTGGTTAAAGATTTCTAGTATTTCCACATCTCTTTCACCTCGATGAAAAGGTTAATACAAGAGATGAGATTTATCACTTTGAATTCTCTTACATTTCTTGCGTGAAAAAAATGCTGAAAACACAACAACAGACTTCCGTTGTGCAAATATCTCAGTGTTGTGCTTCTTACATGTGACTCGCTGAGATCTCATTTTAATGTTTTATATTGTTCCAGTGCAACATTAAAGTGGAAAAAACAAAGACAAGTATAAAATAGAGTTCAAAATGAGAAAAAAGATACAATTTAAAGCTATAGTATTTCCCAGCACTAAACATCTGAGTTAGAACTGCAGAATTCAACAGATTCCTAAGAAAAAATCCCAAAAGACTGAGCAGTGCAGTCAGTTATCTTGCTGGGAGGTCGGTGATATTTCAGCGTAACGTCTGTGCTATGATTGCACTTTCAGTGGACATGTGGTCTGTGGGCTGTATCACAGGGGAGGTGGTCAGGGGGGCTGTGCTGTTTCCGGGCAGCAATCACATCCTTCCTATTCTACCGCTGCGATCTGCATGCAAGTGATGTCATCACTTAAGCCACTTGCTCCCCTGTCCGACCTTACTAAGATCTCGTTTTTAAAATTGCACACAGTTGCTTAGCATTACGAATGATATATGCACCTGTATTCAAAATGTAACTAATTCTGCCCTAAAATGTTCTACTTACAGTATTTTGGGCACAGTAATGGAAAATTGATGAAGAATCCTGTTTATTGCAGGATGTTGTCTCGCCAGTTCTCTACTGAGGTTTTCATTTGGACTTAAATGGTTTTTAGTTGTCTGGTGATGAGGTTATAATATAAACTGGTTAGTGCAAGTAGGAAGGTAATGTTTATGACTAGTAAAACCTACGGCTGTTTCCATGGTGTCTGGCCATTGGCACCTCTGTCAGCTGTCCATACCTCGCTTAGCAGAAGGTGGCATGTTTCCTCGACGACACCCTGACCCAGACATCGACCAGTGGAACAAAGTGATTGAGCAGCTGGGCACTCCCTCACCAGAGTTCATGAAGAAGCTCCAGCCCACAGTTAGGAACTACGTGGAGAACCGGCCCAAGTACGCCGGTCTGGCCTTCCCCAAACTCTTCCCCGACTGCCTGTTCCCGGCTGACTCGGAGCACAACAAGCTGAAAGGTAAGAAGCATAGTTCCCTGGCCACTCCTGCTGCGTCTAACGTTATGTGGAAGATCCAGTGCTAATCAACAAATATCATTCTACAAAAGCAAGCCTATAGACTGGAGATGTCTCAAAAGGCATGAAAAATAGAATCAGAAGCAAAACATCCTGCTTTTCGGCTAACTTTGACTTCTTGAAAAATCATATGAGGACGTTCGTGGAGAGTTAAAGAGCTTCATTTAAAATCAACATCATGTACAGGTAACAGGATTATACCTACAGAATCTTCTTTGACTGGATAGGTTTTGGATCTGGATCGGCCAGTCGAGAATCTTGTGTGAGAACTATGCCGCGCCTCCCGTTGATTCATCATTCGGCAAACGGACTTGATGTGACCGGCTGTGTGTGAGGAACACAGAGCTATCAGAGCAGTGTGAATCATTGGAGCACATGTCTCGGCCATCAGCTGCTTGGCCGATCCATCTGTAACGGTCCCAGATCTGAAGTTTTACTTTATTCCATTTTATTGCTCTCATTTGTACTTCCGCTGGATACAGAAATTGGGGTACTTTTTCTGTGTTCTTTAACCACAACATTAAAAGCAAAAGGAAAGACAAGTTTGTCTTTAGCCACGGACAGGCGACATGATATCCTTTGACACATCTCTAGGGTTATTTATTACTGCTTTCCTCCATCGAAACCACAGTGGTAAATATCTGAAGGAAGCTGCTTGTGTGATACAATGATTTTTTTAACAGATGCTTTTACTCAAAAAGACTTGCGGTCTCGCAGAAGAGGCAATTGGACATATTAGCTGAGGTAGTTGTGGTTAAATATGTTGCCTAAGGGACTTTCCTCGGGCTCAAAGATAAACTTTTGGATGTTAAGGCTGATCCTTAACCACCGTGTCACGCGTCCCCTTGTGGCAGGACAGAGATTTGGAACCGTAACAGGAGATCTGGCTTTATCGATCTTTGAAGCCCGAATGGCGGCGCAGTCATTAATAGAGGGGGGTGGGTGGCATGGGGATTAAACTGGTAAGAGCATTTTAAAATCCTGGCTTAATCTTGGTCCTGCTGGAAGGAGGCTACACAGCGGCAGGCTGCTTCCAGGCACAAAGTTTCTAAGACAGCAGCAGACAAGAACAAGGTGAAGCAGGAGAAACTAGGAATGACCAGAAACCAGCCAGGTGGAGGGCAGAAGCAACTTCTAACGCCAGAGATGACTGTTAACTTTTCTGACAGTTTCTCACGAATCAGAGGGTGACATCAAGTGACCTTCAAAAAGATTGGGAAACATTAAGGGGTTTGACTGCTAGGATAATTCATAACAGGCTCCTAGAAGCAGGACTGAAAACCCATAAAGCAAGGAAGAAGCCCTTCCTGAATGAGAAGCAGGGAAGAGCCAGGCTGGAGTTTGCAAAATATATATTTTTTACCCAGGCGTACAGCCAGAAACTGAGAAATGAGTGAAACTGAAAGTTTTGCTGTGGTCACTTAATTTTTCCATTGCTGTACATGGAGTAAGCTTTAAAGTCTGCATTATTAAAAATAATTATTATGTCAGTTAACACATTATATGGCACCGTGGACATTCTGTATAATCCGACCTGCAGCTTGACCTCTGACCTCTGTAGCCAGCCAAGCCCGGGATTTGCTGTCAAAGATGCTGATCATTGACCCTGCCAAGCGCATGTCTGTGGATGAGGCTCTACAGCATCCCTACATTAACGTGTGGTATGACCCATCCGAGGTGGAGGCGGTAAGTAGGATGCACGTCCCACACATTCACTCAGTCTCATACAAGAGTCTCTCAGGGAAGAAAAACATCTTTCTTTCTTTCTTTCTATCTATCTATCTAGACATCTATTTATCTAGACATCTGTCTATCTATCTAGACATCTGTCTATCTATGAGCAAAAACTTGGAGTAAATATCTGATTAATTGCATTTAGAGATCACCCTGTGGCTGTTATTTTATATTGTAAAACAGCCAGCTGACATGTGGTTAGTGCCGTTGGTGATACTGAATGAATGCATGTCAATTCTATCCTTTGTGTATGTAAATAAGTGTTCTTTTTTACTAACTTGACTCTGAGAGAGCTCCGCACAAGAATTCCAATGTGCCTGGAATGTTGGTTCTATGCACAAATGGCAAATAAAAATCTCATATCTCGTCAACATGTTTTTCCCCTTCATCTCCATACAGCCACCTCCACAGATCTATGACAAGCAGCTGGATGAGAGGGAGCACACGATTGATGAGTGGAAAGGTAGACCATCACCTCAATGGCACAGAAATATCCCAAATGCATGCTGGCTACTGTCTTTATACACCGTGAACACCGCTAGTGTGCCCCATTTTCAGCAATTAAAATGCAGACACAAAAAAATAAAACAAAATGCTTAACTTCTTTGTCTAGAGCTCAGCAAAGCACTTCGGCATCAGCACAATTCTTTGCAGAAGTAATATTCTTCTTGGCCACAGACTTGTGATTATTCTGGTCCATGACCATTTAGCTCTTACACGCAATGGGCACATTTCTCAAACAAAGGCACATACGGCTCTCTGCAGGCGATGGGCACGCACCGCTACTCTGAAATGGGCTTTCAGCTCTTCCCAGCCAATAGGCATGCTTTTCTTCATCACCAGTGCATGTGTGGCTTCTTTGTGGCCAATCACCTTCTTGAGTGTTCGTATCCAGCCAAAAAAGGCCAGCTTTGTCTCTCATAGGATATTTGAAGGAATTAATATTTATATCCCCCTTAGTGTTTGTGGGGGGAGGGGCAAGGTTAGTAGAACTGACTGCATTGATCTGAAATTCTGCCTTTTTCTCGCCTTTAGAGCTCATCTACAAAGAGGTTATGAACTTCGATGAGAAAGGTAAAGATGGCGTAGTGAATGGGCAGCCGCCCCCTTCAGGTACTTTGGGTGAATGACACTCTCTCTATACAACAAGCAGGCTGCAGCTGACCTCAGGCGTAACAAAGGAAGCCATCGATCATGAATCTCATTCATTAATATTTAAACATCTGGCAAGGAATCTTGAGTAGCAGTTACACAGCGCATTTAAGCTAGGTGATCAACAGCCACAACAAAACAAGGATACAATTTAAGTATATTTAGCACACATATAAGTCATTAAAAATAAATAATGACTATCTGTTAATACAATATGGCTTCCCTTGGACTAATTGTAAGCTAAACTCCTTCAGAAATATGTCTAAATATGTAATGCTTGTACAATTTTTTTATTATGCTAACATTATTGAAAGCAAATGGTGTATCTCATACATACGATTCTTGTCAGTGTTCTTTCTGAGACATTGTAAGCAAAATCTAGATGTATGCTTCTCAGTGACTAGAACGTTACTCAAAATATTCATGTATTTAAAGTGCAATCCTAAGTTTTGTGAATGCAGATGATGGAATGTCGCCACCTGTATGTCATCAACAGTATTACATGAATAAAAAAAAACGTTTGTGGGGGAGGGATTAGTTGCACATCTTTACTCTAGCAAATGGTCATATTTTATTCTAGAGAAATTATTTTAATACACAGTGCAAGCCTGCTGAAAGTACTCAGTTCCAAAGTGGGCAGTAACTGCGGTTTAGGGTTCTGTGCTTGTGTGTGTTCAGATCCCAGAGTAATCATATCACCACTGGGCACTTTCGCAAGCTTGATAACCCCAGCTGCTTCAGGCATGCTGCATGCTGGCTGACGCTGCTCTGGACACAAAACTTGTTTCTCATGGACAATAAACAAGGGATACATGACAACCTACAAATTCCAATATACCTCGTACAAATAAATAATCTTAGATTTGATGCCAAATCAGCTATGAATTCCACTGTAGTCGGTCGCAAATTTTTTTTTTTAAATGAAACATCAAACCTTGACAATTCTCCTAGCACAGGTGCAGCTGTGAATGGCAGCGAGAGCCCCCCCCCCTCCACCTCTGCTAACGATGTCTCATCCACACCCACGGACCAGACCCTGGCGTCTGACACCGACAGTGGCCTGGAGGCGGGCGCAGGACCCATGGGCTGCTGCAGGTGACTAGCCCGGTGCCTGCGCTACCTGGAGTTCTCCGCAAGGTGAAGTGCGCCGCACAGGCGGCCTGGCTGCCTGAAAGAATACAAAGGAAACCATCGTTTTTTTTTTCTTTTTGAATGAGAAATAAGGGATAGAAACAATCCCACAAAAATAAACACATTTCATGGAGAATGAGTTTCTGGACTTGCACTTTCTTTTGCTCATGTCGTCACACTCTGTTAAAACACAGCAGGAAATGTCTCCCATCCCCAAGAAGCTCCTCACTCCCCAGTGAGTCCAGCAAGCGGCCAGCTGAACACCCGAAATGACCAACAAGAAAGAACCGAACAACAACAAGAGATGGATTTAAGAAATGAACGCACGACAAACGTTAAGGTCGATTGGAACATTGATATATAAAACCAGTAAACATATTTTCATTATTAGCCTAGTTTACAGTTATTTACACAAAAGGATTCTAGCAATTCTTATAGTAGAAAACACCAATAAATCTCTATTGCATTGATATTAACCAGAAATTCATCACTTTTGTATCCAGATCTAAATTTAAAATCCAGGTTTATTTTGTTATATTGAACCCATCTTTCTTATAAGGTTATTTTAAATCTCGGCATTGCTGCACAGTTCATATGTTTCTCACATGCTGTTTTGGTGACTTTTCTGCTCAGGCGCTCTGACTTCAGTCATGAAGTGTAAAGTACTGGCCTTGACCCCTAGGGGGCCTTTGTGCAACAAGCTCGTTTTCATTTCACCACTTTCACAATTTAGCCTGAAGATTTCATTTTTTTTTTCCAAACTGGAATTTACTGCATACCATAGCATGTGATTAGAAAACCAATATGAAATAGATGCTAAGGACAGATACCTGCATCAGTTTTTTCTGCTAAAAGCTCCCACCTCAGTTTTAAACCACACCTTTCCACCCGCAGCCTCATTTCGGTCATAAGGTCACAGCATCACCATGGGAACAGCCCCTTTCTGCTTCAAGGCTGCGAGTGGTCTATCTGGGGGAAAGGTGATTTCAGAGCTCCCAACATCTAGATAAGGTCAGGACAGAAACGACATCATGTACATCTGTATGTGAGTGTGCACGTGATATCACACATTGTATTAAATTCTGTTGAGGAAACCTCTTTGAGCTAGTTATTACAAAAATATATCAGAATTAATTTAGAATTTTCAGTTTTAATCTAACATGTAATTTAAGTTTTTAACTTAATTGATACTGAACCCAAAGTCAACAGAAAGACCCAACAGGGATAGAAAGTCAGCAGACGAGTGTGGATGCAAATCTCTCATTTTAATCAGGACACAGTGTATATGATGATACCAGATATGAGACCCGTGACCAGATGACCTTGGTCAGTCTTAAAGGCAGCAAAAGTAAGACGCAGCATCAGCTGATGCTAAAGATGGAGAAGAATTGACAGAACCCAGGTGAAACACCTTCTTTCTTCATTCAAGACATTAATAGAGGAGAGATTCTAGAATAAACTATGGTGGGAGATTTGACTGAAAAAACTGAAGAGATTCAGGTTCTTACCTCAAGTGATTGCAGCTAAAACTTTGAATATGACACTTATGCTGAATGGGATCAGGTCGACATTATTGACTGGATATTTTTTGGTGCCTCGCCTAAGGATTCAGATCCGTGTCAAAATCACACTAGAAAATGATGCTGTAATATTTCTTTGAATGTAGATTCAAACTTGTACTGAGAATTAATTAAGCCAGAGAAGTATTTCACTGTTTGGGGATTATGTTGTCTTTGAAGGCATCTGTGATAACTTAGAGTAGAGCATCCCCTTTGGGAGTTTGCACTGCTTCTGATACTATACCTGTTTTCAAAGCAAGTTTCAGTCTCACTGAAGAGGATTTCCTGGACCATCACTTCAGTCACATCATCCCATGCAGCAGACACAAAGTATCAAATAGATCAGAATCTAGGGCTTGTAATTACCTACCAAGTCTGATGGTTGGAAAAAAAAACAACTACTAGCAGTGACACCTTTCCTGTGATAGTCACTGCCTATAAAGGTAGGAGGAGGTACAGGAACATGAGCTATGTCTGCGTGTGCAGCATGTTAGGATGAAGAGGCTGTAACTGTTCACCTGATTTCAACACTGGAGAGAGTAGTTTCTGGAAACGGATATGGCATGATTTTGCCCTCAGTTCTGACCTCCAAGCCTGAGCTTACAGTTGTGAAATACAACTCGCAGACTCCAGTGCAAGTCAAAGGTCATGCAAGATCATACCGTTTAGATTAGTCAAAAGTGAGGCTAAATGTGGGGGGGGGGGGGAAATCAGTAGGGATCCTTTCAGACAGCATACTTTACCTTAAACCATTAGGCAACCCCAGACCCCCACTTGTGGTCCAAGCTTACCCCCATTACATAGCCTTTTGTGTAACATGTCATAAGTAGTGATGAAACTGCATTAACTCACTTAACCTTTGAGCCAACTGAGAACCAACCTCTCAGGTTGCTCTAGGTCAGGGCCGGCTGACATAGGTGAGTCATTTTTTTTTTTATCCACAGCCCCCCCCCCCCCCCACCCCGACCACTCTCAGAAACACCAGGGGGGGTCATGCATTGAAAGCTAAGAAAAAAAAATTAAGGTGGACTTGGAGGCTGCTTGATACATTAAGTCTGAGAAAAGATGCTAGCATCCCAGTGATTAAGGAACCCAATTTGTGGACAAGCGGGTGAAAGTGTCTTACTGGAAGATGGTCAACTTTATACTGTAAGAAACTGTAATGATCGTCCTTCTAGAATCAAGCAAGGTGTTGACGTAAATGGATTCAAAAATGTGTGTTCTTGACAGTAGTGTAATGAATCACATATGCAGCCCAGTAGATTAACCACCAATGAGCAATGAGCAGTGAGGCAGGGTTCAGAGGCCTGTACTTGGCCAGATAATGGGCAGCATCACAGTGTTTAATTAGCGTGCTAATAAAACTCCACAGTCTACTAGTTTGGCATATTGGTGTTTATACTCTCTCTCAAAACAAACATGCTACTCCATCAAACAGAGAAAAATGTCACATGACAAATCTGATTCTGATACCACATCATATACAGCTCTGGAAAACATTAAGAGATCACTCTATATTTAAAATAAAATCTGCATTTTAAAAATCTGGTTAAAACCTGGTTCTGCTGGCAGGAGGCTACACTGAGCAGCAGACTACTTCCAGGCTAGAAGACGACAGCAGTACACAAGACCAAGGTGAAGCTGGAGACACTGGGAATGACCAAAAACCAGCCAGGTAGAGGGCAGAAGCAACTTCTAACGCCAGAGATGACTGTCAACTTGTCGAACAGTTTCTCATGAAGTGGAGGATGTGACCCCAATGACCTTCAAAAGGAATGTGAAACATTAAGTGGTGTGAATTGCACTTGAAGCAGGACTGAAGTCCCATAAAGCCAGGAAGAAGCCCTTCATTAGTGAGAAGCAGGGAAGAGCCAGACTGGAATTTGCAAAAAAGAAAAAAAGATCATTCACAGATGTACACCCATAAATTGAGAAATGAGTGAAACAAAAAAATGCTGTGGACTTAATGGTTTTTCCAGAGCTGTACATTGTTAATTTTAGGTAGAATTAGTAATTGCAGTACTACAGCAGAGTTCCTCATTCTCAAGAAATTCTCAGAAAAAGTGATTTCTGGTTTCATTATTTAGTCTCTTGTCCACAAACATAGTTGCTGCTTCAGTCCAACTGCACGGCAAGTCATAAACAGTGCTTTTCAAGGCACGTTCAAACAGCGCTCTTCCAAAAGTAACATTCAAACCACAACGTTTTAGGCAAAGTATAGTCTATTTGACAATAGAGAACTTGCAACTGGACAAAAGCTGATGAGTAAAAGAGGCAGGTAATCAGGGGCTGAATGATGCAATATTGGTGTGGGTGCATAGGCCTGACCAGACACCACCTGCTGCTGTGTGATCTTAGGGTTTGGTTGAAAACATTGACAGGAGTAGCCCTGAAACAGGCATTAAACCTTCTAACCTCTGAAGAGGACAGAAGACAAACTATAAACCCAGCTTAGTTCTTAAAAGTACAGTACAATTTCTAACAAGTTTTAAGGACGTACTGTATAGGATTATTAAAAAGCTGCATTACATCAACCTGCAGCCTTTCCTGGTGGGACACGACACCCCAAGTGCGTTCAAAACCTACCACTAAGAGAACTGGCTGAAGTCACAATTTTAAAGAAACCAAAGTCCAGTAATGCAACCAAACCAGTTTCACATTTGTTGTAAGTTTAGAAGCTCGAAACTCTTTGAATAACACAAAAGAACTTTCTTCACAATTAACTGAAAAAAGTACCCCTCCCCATCACATTCCTTTTCTGAGGCTCAAAAGTGGGGCTTATTTCACGAAAGGGACCAAATAGCAGGTCAATGTTTCATGTACACATAGTACACATACATACATAGTGTGCATTTCAGTATAAAGAAATCGACCTTCACTGTAATTTAAATAATGGAAAGTGATACAAATGCACTTTGCTAGATGAGATTTGATCATGAAAAAAATGCAAAAGTTGAGGTTTGAGTATTAATCTTCCCAACAGCAGAGTCATGTAGCTGCAGTAGTAAGTCACAGCTTGTAAGAAAACACTCAATGAAATGAAACTATCAGAAGTGGAAATTTGTTGAATTATAATGGAATAATCCATGTATTTCTATTAAGAGAAATTGTATTAATCACTAACAAGTGATTCCTGGCAAGCGAATTGCCTCCCATTTGCAGCCTCCTGAAGTGCCCAGTGAGTAAGCATTCCCCCAGGGCATCAAAAATGATAGGAATGCAGGACCAGATTCTTGAAAACACTGTTTCAACATTCAATTAAATCATGTCACTTTAACAAGTATATGTTCAAATACATCCATTAGCCATGCAAATGACACAGCCGATGATTAAGACTTCTCAGAAGTGATGGACCATATTCAATGTAATGGACTGTATTGTCTATATTCAAAACAAAGGATTTCTTGAGGAACCAAAAATGCTTTTAGGTATTACGGCTCATATTACTCATTACTTATTATTCATATAACAGAATAAAGGACTGTGATTAAATACACTGGTGGGAAGCTATAAAAATCAGTCTGACAGCCAGTGACACCTGCAGAAAATTTCAATCAGGGGTACTGAAACAAAAAGTAAATAATCAAATTACAGGTTTGATAAGCTCGTAAAAGCAGTGTCATGGAATTACCTAAACTTAATTATACACACACAGCTCTGGAAAAAAATGAGACCACAGCAACATTTTGTGTTTCACTCATCTCTCAATTTATGGGTTGTGTCTGTGGATAATATATTTTTTTGCAAACTGCAGCCTGGCTCTTTTCTGTGTCTCATTGATGAAGGGCTTCTTTGCTTTGTGGGACTTCAGTCCTGCTTCTATGAGCCTGTTATGAATTGTCCTAGCAGCGCACTTCAAAAAGAATGGGAAACATTAAGTGGCGTGAAGGTCATTGGGGTCATCCTCCGATGCATGAGGCACTGTCGGTTAAGTTAATGGTCATCTCTGGCATTAGAAAGTTGCTTCTGCCCTCTACCTGGCTGGTTTCTGGTTGTTCATAGTGTCTCCTGCTTCACCTTGTTCTTGTGTACTGCTGTCTTAGAAACTTTGAACCTGGAAGCAACCTGTGGCCCAACCGCAACCTTTTGCCAGGAGAACCAAGATTAAAAAAAAAAAAAAAAAAAAAAGATCTATGAATATAGAATGGTCTCAATTTTTTCCAGAACAATATATACATACACATTGTCAACAGTACTGTATATTCAGTGCAGGGAGGCGCCCTGTTTCTCCTGTGGTTTGACTTAAAATCACCTGCGTTTAATTTTTACTTTGATGTGTGGTGACCACGCATTTACTAAGGCCACCCCTTGGCCCTGCCTGAAAGCCAAGCTTATTTGTCAAAGCCTTCCTTGTAGGACTCATCCACAGCTATGGTGAAATCAACTGCCTTGTTAATGGGAATGAGGAACCACGCATGACAAGGATGATCAAGGCCTATAGGATGTCAATTAAACCACCCCAATGGGGGGGGGGGGGTTGTTCCACAAAGCAAGATCTATCAATTAGCTCTTAATTGAAACTCATGATTGTCCAAAGGTTTAAAAGATAATTGTGACTAATTCAAGTTAACCCAGCTAACTGGGGAATCTTGTGGAACCCCCTGGTGTTCAACCCTCAACTATGAACCAAGGGAACAAACAACCCAATAGCTAGAAGAGGACTATGGGCTGCAGTCCCGCATGACCTTCAAGGAGCACATTAACACCGAAAACTAACCTCCTCCCATATCACAGACCCTCCCTCACTGACTGGCAGCTGTACCACTGAAGTACATCTTAGCATTAGAGTGCTCAGTTTAAAAGGGAGGTCTTACTAAAATTCTTAAGCGGCATAGAAATATCAGGCCAGAGATCAGGTTCCACTTGCGTGTTTAGAACAGTAATACTGACGGGTGACCATAAAAGTACTAACATTCTATTCTCCTTTACCATAAAGGAGCTGGAACAAAACATACTTTCAATAAGCAAGAATAATAACTTCTACTCAAATAGCCTCTCTGTTACAGAAAACCCCTCTAAAGCTTAGCTGCTCCAAGAACAGAATGGAAGCAGATCATTACTTAAAGCTGGGCTTCAGCTGTCAGTAAAACCAGGAAACCAGAATTACCACTGGAAGTAACAGGCATCCTTTCAGATGTTCTGCATGCAAAATTCAGCAGTTTTATACCAAATTTAATCCTGGACCTGCTTATAAGCATAAAAACCAACCTCAGTTTGTTCAGAATCCTAATATTAAACAAAACAAACCAGCTTTTTGGTGTTAATTTTATTGCAGTGATTTGACCAAGTGCTACAGGCTGAGTGAAGTCCACAGTGCACGTGGCGTCGAGTGCCACAGTTTCAGCAACCGGAAGGCAAGTTTGTACAAAACGCAAAACCCACGAGTCACACTTTGCCCATTTCCTTTACTTCATTCTCCATAAAAGTTGTCAATTTCTTCTTTGTACATTTTGTGAACGACCGGCCTCTTCAATTTCATTGTGGGACCTACAGGGGAAACGCAGGGAATCAGCATTAAACTATTTGAAAAGCAAATGGATGGCAGACAAGCAAGTCGTATGAATTTAATGGAGGCGGCCTGAGAGCAAATTTCAAGAAGCCTCCATTTAACAGCTGCCTGCTCTTACCAAGCTCCCCGCCTGAGATCGAGAAGTCCTGTGACAAAATGGTCCACTTCTGTATCTTCTGTGCGTTAGATATGGCCCTCGCATTGACTCTGTCTACACCCTCTTGGATAGCCTGATACACTGCTGGTTCCTTCAGAGTTGTGATATCAGATATGCGGGTGGCAACCACACCATGGCATCTACAGAAGTCCACCATCTCCGGAGACAGCTCATCTGTTGGGTTTCCAGACTCATCTACCACGCACTGGAAGAGGAACGTCAGCAACACTGCAGTTAAATGATCGGACATGGTACAGATCACCTCCAATTCGATCACTACGACAGCACTAAGTGGCAAATCACCCATGTTATCCTGTCATGGCAGCAAATTAAGGAGAGTCTAGAAGCATCCATGGGAGCAGGGTATCAGGGGTCAGATTACCCCATAACGGCTAGTAGCTAGGCCTGCAGGGCCCCAAAGACCAGATTAGGAAACATTGCCCAAAGTCATCTTGCATTCATGGTCACGTGCTTTACCTTGAGGGTCAGCAGCATTGAAAGGAACTTTTTTTTGTCCCCCACCAGCATGACATTACTGACAATGGGCAGTTCTTCCTTCACCCGATCCTCAATAGCCACAGGGGGGATATTCTCCCCACCTGCTGTGATTATCAACTCTAACAAAGAACAGGACAGAATGTGAAGTCAAGGACTAGCGTAAAGGTCATGCTATTGAAGATGCAATTCATGGTACATGCCAAAAGCATAGGTTTGATTTCAACATCGGTCGGGACCAAGTCAGCCCCATCCAGCTAAACAGCACTCAATATTAGTAAGGACATGTTGCTACTGTCCATGCCCAAATTAAACACCCGTCATCAGATGTGCCTACCCTTTATCCGGCCAGTGATGTACAAGAAGCCATCGTCATCGTGCCTGCCTAGGTCTCCAGAGTGAAGCCAGCCTTCCGAGTCCAGGGCCTCTGCCGTCTTATCAGGCATATTGAGGTAACCCATGAAGATGTGGCGGCCCCAGAAGCACACCTCGCCATTCCCATCTACGTCTGGCTTATCCAGCTTTGACAGAGCACCTGGGAGTTCCTTGCCACAACTGCAGCATGCAGATAAGCATGAGAAACATTCAACTGCTCAGTACAGCATGCCCACGCAAGATTCGCACCCTGCCCTCTTCCATTCCACAAAAAACCCCACACACACATTTCCCAAATGCTCCAGATGCACTAATCACTAGTATTTCCTCAAATCAAGCAGAGGTGAGACTGAAAACTAATCCAAAAAGAACTAGTTACACAGATGCAGAGAAGCAGCTGAAGACTCATTTCTCACCTCATGATTCGGAAGCCACCACCCCAGGAGATTGTATGAGGCCCAGTGCTCTCACTCATGCCATACAGTTCGTAGATGGGTATGCCTAGACTCATGAAATATTCCAACGTGTCCTTGGTGATGGGTGCAGCACCTGTGAAGCAGGAGTGGCAGCGGTCCAGGCCCAGAGCTTCCCGTACACGCTTGAAAACCAGGTTGTTTGCAAGCAGGTGGCCCCAGGGAACTGTGGGATTGCTGAGCCCAGAGAACAAGATTTCCCCTTAATCACCAGCACAGCAGACACATGAAACCATTTAGGTCAATCCAACCAGTCAGTCACTTACCCGTTCATGGCATTGTAACTGGCCTGCAGCCCAATTGACTTGGCCCAATCTGAAACCCATTTCCTCAGTGTGGAGGACTTTGCACCTACGGATTTCATCTTCTCCTGCATCTTTTCCCACACCCTGGGAACACCCAGGAAAGTGGTGGGCCGCACTTCACGCAGGGTGTTTACCAGGGTTCCCTGAGCATACAGAGCAGTGCAATACCAACTGTCATTCATGCAACATAGGTGAGCTCCCATATGCCAAGCCATTGTTACTGTATGACCAATAGCCAAGAGTTTAAGTGAGAAGGGGAGAAAGCGGGCCAGGAATCCTGTGCATTTCATCCAATAACTCCCACATGGAATGGGGGGGGGGGCGTATTCTCACCTTCAGAGCATCTGGGTCTGCGAAGTATGTAGTCGCTGCAAAATGCATGCCAACCCACATGTCATTTATCTGCGCAGCAATGTGGCTGAGGGGCAAGTAGCTAACAACGGTCTCGATGCCTTTGGTCAAGTCCGTCATGGTCCCTGCTGCGAGGGACACCCAGGTAATCTGCCAGCAGAGCAAAAGTTATGGGGCTGGGTGAGCCAAGAGGGAGGGGGGAGAAGTATTCAAACCATGGCTACTTGCATTCATAATGGAGTTTTTTTTTTTGATAGTCTATTTGATACGTTAACGTGAATGTCAAAAGCAATACTGTGCCCTGCTATGGTATATCTTTAACCTCTGCACACTCAATTACTATTAGCCTGGTTTATCTACTCAAGCATGAGAACCTTAACTTCAGCAATTTACATTTAATCCAAGTCCGACTGTAAGGAAGAGAATGATACTATGGTACAACTCTAAAATGTAGTCACATTTGAACCACACCCCAAATCTGGAAAGGGATTAAAAATAAAAAATAAATAAATAATGACATCACTACAAGCCAGTGGTAAATATTTATAAAAATAAATATTTTATAAATATTTGTGGGGGGGGGGGGGGGGGGGGGGGGAAATTAAATTTTAACAAAAAAAAAA
>JAODKC010000044.1:10301133-10312212 GCA_026777985.1 Mormyrops attenuatus | reverse complement strand
CCCCCCCCCCCCCCCCCCCCCCCCCCCCCCCCCCCCCCCCCCCCCCCCCCCCCCCCCCCCCCCCCCCCCCACCTGAACAACTGCCCACATAAATTTATTTTTAAGTGTAATTGTGCAATGCAGTTTACCCTGGGCTATGTACAAGTAATATAGATGTTGTGAGGGCAGAGTTCTGGACATCAACATCTACTGGGGTGATATCAGTGCTGGCTTGTTGCCAGGTGCCGACCAGTGAAAATGTTAATGTACGTAACACCAATGGGATCGGAAGGTGCACTTTTAGCCCAGCAAAAGCCTGCAACAGAGTGGCATGCGATTGAGGCTGAAATAAGGCCGCTGTCTTACTGTCTCCCATGAAAACCCATGGGGATGCACTCTTTTTGGTTCCTTGGTTCAGAGCTGGCATGTGAAATGAAACCTTTTCCTTCACTTTCCTTTGAGCATTAATCAAAGCCAACATTTCACCATTCCATGTCTCCTAATCCATGCTACATTCATTACCCTTTCATTATTTGATCTCCATGAAAATAATTAAGAAACAGTTTTATTTTATTTTTCTGAGTAAGTAAAAAATATTTGAGACTAGAACAGAGACTGCCAAAAAAGGAATGTATAAAATGATTATCTTTAGCATTACTGTCAACCAAAAGATAAAATAAAAAGTCATTTGATCCATGAAGTTAGGTGTTTTGCTAATCATGAATCCATGAGTTGGTAATTGGGCATAGCTTCTACATGTATTGTTTGAGTGACTGTTGCTCTTTTTGTACTTTGTCCATTTGTAAAATTGTTTTTAAATGTTTATACTTGATTTTCAGACTGCCTTTTTTGTAAATTAAAATTTATAACCGAACAGTGCAAGCTTTCCCCATGGTGTCTTCTAAAACATGTTTAAAAGTCTGCAAATGTGTGCTAGCTTTATGAATAAAAAAAAAAATCATTGGGCTATATTTGTGGTTATCAAATACTGTGTGGGTGTGCATGTGTACAAATTTTTTATCAAAATAAATTTGATATTTTGTAGAACAACGGCTGTGTTATCTTTGGGAAAACACAAATACACAATAAGCAAATACACAATATACACAATAAGCAAATACACAATATACACAATAAGCAAATACACAATATACACAATAAGCAAAAGTAAACAGGCATCAGACAGAAGTGGCAAATCAATATTTATATTTATAGGATCGGATCTGAAAAAGTAGTTTTTCTCTCTTATCTAAAGCCGGAACCATGTGGCTGTGCTGTTAAACTAAGGATGGTGGGATTTGGGGAAAATCTTTACATTTAGCTCAAATCAAGTGACAATTTCAGCACTTAGGTTTCACCATGAAGGCTTTTCTTTCTGCAGAAACATAACATATCAACAGGCCTGTGATAGTCCCAGTGCCCTTAATACACAAGTATGTGGATTGGGGGGGAGGGAACAGCCAGTTAACCCTGCACCCCCAGATGTTTTTTCTCTTTACTTGGAATCTTTCTTTCTTTTTCCCTTCCTCTCTCTCTCTGAATCTCTCGTTTCCCTGTACTATTAATTCTGTATCTCCTGTATCTGCATCCCTCGGAACACGTGTGACAATGAAACTTGATACCGAAACATTTGCCTGCCTTGGTGCTTTGCGCCCGTAACGCCCCTGGAGAGCCATCAGACAGATGTATTACACATGCAGAGAAAATTGGTCTGTCTATTTCAGAAATTCAGACCTTATCAGGCTGAGTTGATGGAAATGGTGTTCGTCATGTCTGTGATGCCCCAAAAATTACTGAAAAAGTGAGCCATACTAAACGGCATTCATAACCCAGGTGCTGATACATCCCAAAATCAGCATCCACTGCTTTCGGTAAATTAGTATACAGTATCTTGCTTAGGCTACTAAGATGTCAGCTTTGTTAGAACAAGTATTTTCCTTTTATTATCCGGTCCATGATTTCATACACTAACAAAGATGGTGTTTCATTTCCAACATCTGATGTGTAATTGTGGAAATGTCTTATTTGGTGCCAGACAACGCCGTCCATGATAGTGGTTATCAAAATTCACTCATTAATTTCTTAAATTGTGATGCATAAATGTGTCACACCTTGGCGCTTGCTGAACTGATGACCATTCCTTTAATCTTTGATGCGTGTTATTTTGCAAGTCTGGACTTTCTTTTCCTTTCTTTTTATGTTATTACGCAATGCCAGAAATTCCCAGGGATAGTGGATGCAACAGGACCTGAGGTTGCCAGGTGTGGATAGGACACTGGTGTCTTCAATTGTTACCGTTTGCCTTCTTTTCGTTTTTTAATCGTCTAGATTACCGATACTTTTACACTTTACATTACATGGCTTTTACTTTTGAACAGTCATGCAATTTGGACTCTAAGTGTTATTCAGTAAACCACTGTCCACATCATTTGTGAACTCCATGTTTCCATAGTAGCATATTTAAAGTTAGAAATATATGAAAGAGTAAAACAGGAAAAAAATATCTGTACAGCAAACTATTTTTATTCAAATAATAATTACTGATTATTATTTTATAATATTATTGGTTGACTGGAAGATACAGGGGCTTCAGTGAACTCATATGATGACATTCGGAAGATTATTAGTAAGCAAATTACAGGAAATAAAATCTAAATTCCACAACCAAGGTGAACGATTGAATGTAACAAAAAATCATACTCTGACACTTTTTCATGCTATTCAAATAAAAATAAAAAAGCCAAACTAGGCTGCTGGAGGTCTGTAGGTCCATATTATACATTTGTGATGAATTGTTGATTTATTTACATTTTGGTTGATAAGTGAAATTCAGCTCCGCTGTAAGCTGTTTAGTATCGTTATTTACACTGCATAATAAATTCACCATTATGACAAAATTCTGCTATTGCTCACCTCTGTCTGATAGCTGTTAACTCTCCTTTTGCCTTTTTCCAAAGCCCGTCCTGAACTAGTGCACAATGTTGCAGGTTAGCTAGCTGGTTACGTAACACATTTCTGGTACAGAAGGCCAAAGTGTGATAACCATGGGTTTCCTGTTTGTATGGCAGGCAGCGTGAGAAAAGAAAACAGTCTGGTGTCGCTCTGCCTTGTCAGTGTCATCAGCCTCGAAAATCAGTTCTATCTGCTACTGTGGCAGCTGTGCTCATGCCCAGAACATGCAAAGATTACTATGCACAGTCAGTGCACATTTATTGTAATTGGAAAAAATGATAAATATCTTAAAAATCTATAGTATATTCTCTATATGTTTATACTGTATAGGTTTTCATTTGCCATTATAAAGTAACTCTCAATACAGAAAGAACACAAACCTGACTGTGACGTATTTAACAAGTGAACCACACATTTTATTCTTAAAATGCCACGGAAAGAAACTTATGAGCTGTGAGAGGAATCCTAGGTGAGAACATGTCTATACACATAGCAAAAGGCAGACTGTAACCCCCAACCATGGAGGTGAAAGGCTATAGTACGACTGACTGAGCCAACACACTATCCTACTCCTGATAAACAGTATCAGTCAAACGTCCACACACACATGCTTTTAATGCATTATCTCTGTAGCTATATTCAACTCTCAGTAAAAAGTCTCGAAGGAAGTAATATGAATCAAGTATTAAAACAACCAAGAGAAGTGTTTGACATCTCAAAATATTCTCAAGTTTTAGACTCTAAAATATCCCCCTTTGGCTCTGATGACAACATTGCAGACTCTTGCCATTCTATCAACCAGCTTCCAGATGTAGCCACCTGGGATGCTTCTCCAACAGTCCTGAAGGAGTTTCCACTAGTTCTGGGCACAAGTTCTGCCTGCCTTGCACTTACTCTTCGTTCCAACTCATCCCGAAACAGCACTATAGGGTTTAGGTCAGGGGATTGTGGGGGGCTGGTCACCTGTCACAGCACTCCATTTCTTACCTAGTTCACAAGAAAATACTTACCACTTTGAGAGGTGCTTAGGGTCATTATCTTGTTGAAAAACAAATGATTTTCAGTAGGTGTGTCCAGACTTTTGACTGGTACTATAGGTGGAAACCATAAATAGCTGAGAGAAATGCATCTGATAACATCTCCAAGATATCTGAAAAAGATGTGAACAAGCTTTGACCCAGAGCTGTTACCCATATCCAGCATAATCACTGTGTAATAAAATAACTTGTCTGCCAAAGTCAAACAAAGAATAGAGATATGTGCAAGGTATGCCATTTCCAACCCAGTTTAGTTGTTTTGTCCTATATCTAAAGTGCTATATATGGTCAAAGGTCAGAAAGGTAGTTGTACAAAGTGAAACTTTTACAGTCTGGTTTTTGATTTTGTAGGGAGGCATCTGAAAATGAATTCCTCGTCAGTACTAATATAGGTAGCCATACAGTACAGGAACACAACCTCCAGACTGCAGTAAAAATCCAGTTCAACAGCATCACGAATGGACACTGCAGCTGGAGCTGAGTAACCTGCGCACTGTAAAACACAGCACAGTTAAAATTAGCCGCGGGCTAAAAGGAAGTTTCTCTTTCTAACTTTGTCACCGATCCTTCGCCATGTACGTGTAGTGATTTCTCATTTTGTACTTTGCTGCATCATCTGAAAACTTCACGCGAGTCTTTCGTGGCTTTTATGGAAAAGGGTGGATTTTCTTCAATTTCATTATAGACAGAAAGCTTTGTTTTGTTGGCTCTACATTGATTATCATATAAATGCAACTTTATACAGAATAAAATTACAATTTGAAGTTTATCTTAAATTCTATTAGCATTCTACCAATTTTAAATATTCATCGCTATATGCAAACCCGCCGTCTGCTCTTCTCTCCCCTGGAATCTTTTTGAATAACTTGTGTCAGTGTTCTTTGACACAGAATTGTGCAATGGTCATTTTGAGTAATCCTGGGTGACGCAGTGCATGCTGATTTTACTGTAAGGACAAAATACAGCCTGGGGATAAGTGACTAGTGCAATTTTGGTTTAAACAGCATGTGGCTCTGCGGGCTACGGCTCTGTGTGTGTGATTAGAAGGTCACGAGTTCAAATCCTGTGGCTAGCAAACCGATGTCACTGTTGGGCCCTTGAGCACGGCCCTTAACCCCAAATTGCCCCAGGGACACTGACTGAACCTGCGCTTTCAAATGTTAAGTTAATTTGCACAAAACCATCTGCTAAAAAATAAACATATAGTATGCATGAGTTGATTAACAAAAGGTCTTACCTACAGAGGATATCTAATTACATATTTATTATTCTTGAGAAACCTCAATAGGAAATATGGTGAAAAACTGATGAATTGGTATTCTCATAGGCCTTTGAGACTCTGCCCAACCTGTGCCTGATGCCAAACAACTCCAAAGAGGGCAATAAGTACTTTCAATACGTAACTTTCAAAACAATTCTAATATTGTTTTAGTTTTGCTTTATCAGTCAATTGGCTCTAACATTCAAAAATGTTTCATAATGAACTGTTTCCAATTTATGTCTACATTTAAAGCAAGCAAAAGACAACTAATACGAAAATCTGTAGAGGACATGCATCGACTTTTTTTTTTCTTTTCGTTATTTCGAGATCACGACTTATTTTTCTCATGATCTCGACATAACCAAAGTCATTTTCTTGAGATCTCGACATAACCCATGTCACTTTCCCGCGATCTCGCGACAGGTTTAGTATTATCGTCATGGACAAATGCATCAGATTTTACTTTGATCGTGGACTGTCCCAATCAGAATCAGAATCAGAAGACTTTATTAATCACGGAGGAAATTGCTCACATTGCGACTGCACGATCACACATAAACACGAAGACAAGAACAATACAAGTATAAAAATAGGAATGAAGTATAAAACAAATTACGGCACTGTTAAACATTCTAATAAATAAAATAAAAATAAAATAAGATAGAAAATATCTGTACAGGAATCTAATGTACCTTTGTCCAAAATCACAGGAAAAGTAAAAGTGTATAGGAGTATATTGCACAGTAAAGTAAAAGTATATTGCATTTGTTTGTAAAACCAAGTTAGACTTCAAACTGTGGGAAAAAGTCGAGATATATTGTACCGAATCATGGATACGAGGAAATAACAGTGTGTCTGTCGGTGCTAGAAGATTGTCATATTAGTGATCGTCATTTGAGAAGGAGGCTCAGAAATTTGCAGCTATACCGTCGGAGAAATTATAATGAGCCTGAACGAGTAGACAGTTTCATTGCCAACCAACTGGAGACTCTGCGACGTCACCATGGTTACCGGGTGATGTTTGAAAGATGCCGGCTTAAAAAAACAATAACTCGTGATCTCGAGATAACGAAAAGGAAAAAAAAAAAGTTGACGCATGTCCTCTATATACTTCCGTACAACTTCAGATCAATATTCAATTTTTTCCATGAACCTGTGATATTTAAAGTACATCATAGCTGATGGACATGGGAAACAAATTTATCATTAGGAACGAACAAATTCTGGAAACTATCCATAACACACCTACTAGCCTCCAGAAAACAGACAGATCTTTGCATATATGATTCAATTTTATTAATGTGGCTTTCATCATTTGTGAAATACCAGATTCTGCATGTTGTTCAATTTTGTAACAATTCCACATGACACAGGGCAGTAGTACATGATGCAACAAGCTGTTTTAAACACACACAGGCTGTTGGGACAAATCAAGTTTATTGTGAAATTCTCCATGGAAGAATTTTATCGAGTGATTTTGTATTAACAAAACATCAAGCTGTCCTGGAACATGAGAGAACTCATTCTGCATAGATCTCAAATGAAGACAGACACTTGCGCTGGGACATCTAGGCCGTGTCCCCAGTGCGCAGGGAAACACTCCACTACCCTGGAGGCCACATCATCTGCCGCCCACCCAGCACGTGGATGTGCAGGTGATAGACTGACTGTGCACCATGCTTTCCATCATTGATGACTGCAAGGCAAGACATGCAAAAATGCTCACTAGTGGCTCTGTGTGACACCCAGAATGACAAACATACATCACTGCTTTAAAAACAATGCATTTCTGTAATTAGTGTTTCATTGATGCAATTCATCTTGTTTGGTGCTCAGAGTACAGTGTCCCTGGAACCAAAGTACTGGCTTGATGACTGAGAGGGAACTAATTTTCCACTCAGACAACATTTTAGCCATTTGGAGAATTTATATGACAAAATTTACTTTAAGGTATTTGCACAGTCGATAATGTGGTGCTTTAATGAAAAGTCTGGGAATGCTTCTTCTGCTTTTAGATGGGAGGGGCTTCTCACCAGTGGCCTGTACTACGAAGCGGGGTTACTGGCTTATCGGGGTAACTTGTCGGATTTAAGGTACCAAAGTTTAAATGGACTTCATATTCGTTCACTTACATTTTGCCCAGACTACCTTAAATCCCACAGGTTACCCCGATAAGCCAGTAACCCCGCTTCATAGTACAGGCCACAGGATTCACTGGATACTGGGTTAATATGCTGTTTGTAATTCCTCAGTTTGTGACTGGCAGACGGAAACATTGAAAATATGGCTGAACCCAAGCCCGAAGCGAGTGAACAGTGAGGATCAAGATGCGTTTGGTGGTGTCGATGGCAGTCTCAGGCATTGAAAGACTTATTTTTCGCTAAGCCTCACATGTGCCAAGACCAGCCACACAGATATTATCTCTGATTGTATCAAATAGGCCAAATCAAACTTCAGCAACTAAACACAGCAGGAACAAATCAAAAACACTGCTATGAACCTTCCTATGACGTTTTAATAAGTCAGTACCAGGTGAGCAGTGTTTCACTGACAAAATTTTCAAGGCTCGAAGATTCTGCAGGTAGAACCTCCTGATCTCGGCTCTGTCCCACTCACCCACTCGGTACCCTTGCTGCAGGCCTTCGCTCTTGGCCACGTTTTTGGCCACCACAAGGAGGTGCCCTAAGAGCTGTGGAGAAAACAACAAACAGACGCAGAAAACATGAACCTAGACTGCATTGCACAGAGGGGTTTGGTTGCACTTCTATTCACAGACTAATTTCTTTGTTCAGATGTAATGGACCATGATGATTCATAAACAAAGAGGCCATTTTACATCCAGTTTTTTGCTCGTTTACTCCAAGCTAATTTTACTGCTGCATGCTCAGCTAAAAACGGTTTTTAACAAGCGCTTGATGTATTTGTAGATAAATGCGAAATATGAACCATCATATAATTCAAACTTTGTTTTAATGCCATTTTTGCAGTGATTACCATCCCATTAACAGTAACAATTGTTCAACACGTTTAAAAATGCTTAAATGCTGACAGTTACGATTACCTTTTTTATTTATTGGTAGTCCCGTATGCTGCTGCATTATTCATTATTGATTACATAGACACTGCACTATGTATATAAACCCACGTGTCCAGTGTTTTTGCACTTTAAATATTGTGAAACTCTCCTCTTGTTACTTGTCGTTAGTGTCTCACAGTGGTCCAGGGAAAGCAGACTCTTGCTTAACCACTATGCTGCATTTTATCCTGACGTTATTGATGCAGAGATTTTTTTTTAATATGTTACTTAAACTACCACTATTATTGTATTAAAGCCTAGCAGCAGCATTCCACAAAAAAGCAGCAAGTTTTCCGTTGACACTCGCATTCCCTGCGTCCTGTCATTCACAGCTCACGTGTACCTGTGCGTCGTCATCTTTGGTGTCACTAATTCTTGGGATTGGGATTCTGGGTATAACGAGAAAGTGCACGGGTGCCTGTGGGTTGATGTCGCGAAAGGCCAGGCACTAACAAAGAAAACAACACATGCACGTCATCGATGTAAGATTGTAGCGCCCAGCGTCGTGATAACCATGAGATCAGTAACAACCGTAAAAGCACACAGTTTAATTAGCAGATTTTCAACGCACGAGATCCATGACAACGTTGAATAACAGCGGATGATCTCTGTCTCACCTTGTCGTCTTCGTAAATTATATCGGCGCGTATAGATTTGTCGATTACTTTAGAGAAGATAGTAGGTGCTGGATTGCCGTATTTTTTTGAGGCTTCGGCAGCCAGACGTACTTCGTCATTCCCCTTACCGGTGCAAAGACTCCTCTGTCACAAACAATATCGTGCATTTTAGATTAGTTAGAATACTGCAAAAAAAACTGCAGAGCCTTGAAAACCTTTGACCTCGAAAACACATAAAACACACATCATACCTCTGCACAACAGTAGAGTCTACGTGCAAAAAGCAATGCAGTGAAATGAAGGACTCTGATTTTACCAGACTGTAACATCAAACTGTGAGCTAGAGAATTCATCCTAAAATCCTCTCATACTTTATATGCGTCAGTACTTGTTTTGAAATCTAGTGATATCTGTAACGAGCAAAATGTTCAACCCCTTCCGTCTTCCTTTCACAGGAAACCAATATGGCGACCACTGCACCCATAAGCGCATTCACTAGAATGAGGTTTCGTGTCAAAATTCACACTTCAAATTCGTGTTCAACAATTGATTTAGAAAAAATGAAAACGTCTGTAATCGCTTGTGTTAGCAAGCTTTTGGGTTCTCAATCTTCTCGGGTCCCTAATTTATCTTAAGATAGAATTTCTTCATACCATCTCAGAAAATCTATATTCGCTGGAAAATATAATTTAGGATAATGACTTCATAAAAAAATGTTATAATAGTTTTAGCAGTGACTTCAGTGAATTAGTTATACCTACTGAACTACAACTTGATCACGACATGTAGTAAAAATATCGCGAGATCTATCCAGTTCCCGTTTATCCCGTGAACCGTCTACACATCTGTAATTTCATTGGTTGTTCTGGTAGGGAAATGATTACGTAATGCTCTTATCCATCAACGACCAATCAAAATGTAACTTTTAAGAGGGGTAACTTCCCTTCTTGCTGCAAGAAGCATGGCGGCATGGCTAGGGTCGTCCTTGGTATCCACGTTAAAGCAGCGACTTGGCTTTACGAGCTGTCGAATTATCCACAGTGAAGCTTTAAGCAGTGTGAAGAATGAGCCCGTGTATCCGGCTGTTGTACCTTCATGGACAGCGAAAAGCAAATCAGCTAAGAGACGGAGGTTAGATGAGTACTTTAACAAAATACAATCGTCTGAAGTGAGTGATAAACTTAGATTGCTTACGAAAAATCAGAGAAAGAAGTATGTGGTGCACCCACAGACATTCGCGATAAACGCGGACAGATGGTATCAGCATCTCACCAAGACTGCGTACATCCCCGGTCTTCCCGAGAAATTCACTGCTGCTGCTGCAGGGGCGATGGGACAAAATAGCACCTTACCCCCATCAGTCATCGACGATCAGACGTTTTCCGAAGTCCGGTCGTTAGTTTGCCATACGATTTTACAGGAGAATTTTTATTTGAAGAAACGGAAACCATTCCTGGGCAGATCGCAAGAGCATTTCGTCGCACCCTTCCTGTCAAATCTGGTGTCAAACATCACCAGGATTTTAGCAAAAGACAACCCGATTCTTTTGGAGTCAAGTCTCGGTAGGTCCGGATAGAAATATTTCATTTCACCCACAAAAATGCCCATCCCTTCGAGAGATCAGTAGCTATTGTAACACATCAATTGTGAAGCATTTTGATTGTAATATAATGTTTTGTGAGTAATGCACATATCTTTGTGTTGTGATCTAGGAGCTCCCCCTCCCCAACAAATGTGAAAAAAAAACATGTTGGAGCCTTTTCTGTTGGTGTAAATAAAAAGTTTTGTCTGTATTTTCTTCCCAAGACTTCAGCCCAGATGTTAATTTCTATTGGTTGAGAGGAGAGAGGATCATTCCAAGGGGACACCGGAGTGGTCGTGTTGAGCCAATCAGGTTTCAGATTGATGATAAACCACACTGTCAGATAAGAATACCCAGACAGCTGCCTGAGGTAGGTACTCCAGAGTTACTCGGGAAGGATATCTGGGGTCTTTTTATGTCCTGCACAGTAAAATGGTTCTGTTATGCACAGTAGTTTGATATAATGCTATTGCTCAGAAATACAATACAATACAATAATATACACTCACCTAAAGGATTATTAGGAACACCTGTTCAATTTCTCATTAATGCAATTATCTAAGCAATCAATCACA
>JAODKC010000044.1:10278542-10300296 GCA_026777985.1 Mormyrops attenuatus | reverse complement strand
AAAAGATGTTAGCTTGTTTTATTCAATTGTAATCTGTTTGAACACAAAGAAAACCATTAGAGTCCAGTAATGTAAAATATTATGCTTGTCATTGTTATGATTTTAATATTAGTTATGTTAAAATTGGCCACCTTGGATGGCTTGGATTGGGGTAGCAAAACTCAGATGGAAACATCTTCATCTCCAGTTGTCAATGTTGCTTCACGGAGCTCTGCTCCAGTGCAAAAACTGAAAATGCTGTGGTAGTTTTAGTAGAGGCCAACAGTGCTGACTGAGACTGTCTGTTGACGTCAGGGTCAAAGGTGGGAGACTCCTGCAGCTATGGCCATACGCAATTCCACCTGGTTCAAGACCGGTATCACAGGGACCGGCTGATCAAGGCAGGCCACGCTGAACGGATCGAGGAGGGCTTGAGGGCCAACGCTATAGCTAGTCTCTTTGCCTGGACAGGGGCGCAGGCTGTGTACCAGGGTGAGTACGCTCCCTGGCTGTGTTTTGTGGTTTCCCTGCTCACTTAGACTCCATTACTTCTGTCTTGTTTGCAAATGACACATTTTACTTGCCATAAAATCTAAATGTGTCATAGAGGCACATATTAATCATAAAGGCTATTTAAAGTGGTTTCAGCTAAATATATTGGCATAAAACATTAAGAAGTCAACCTGTGTTGTTTAATGGGAGACAGAAAGTGTATCTCCCAGCTGCCTTGGGAATGTCTAGGGGTCCATCAGAACGAGCAGGAGTGGGGCAATGGAAAAGGATGTCTGGTCTGACTTTCCCTGTCTTGTGCATCACAAAAAAAGTTTCTATGTTGCATAATATTGGGCAGTGGTGGCTTAATGTTTAGGGAAGCACACTCGTAATTGAAAGATTGCAGGTTCGAATCCCCGACCAGCAAGACACCACTGAGGTACCCTGAGCAAGGTACCGCCCCCAATCACTGCTCCCTGGGCGCTGAATTAGCTGCCCCCTGCTATGTCACGATGTCACATATGGTTTAAATGCAGAGGACACATTTCGTTGTTGTGTGCTGTGGTGTATCAACAATGACAACTAATCACTAAATTCTAAATATTCCATGCATCCATCTTCTAGATGTGTATCTTGCTCAGGGTCTTGCAGGGACCTGGACCATTGCATAAATGAGGGCATTTTTCCAATGCACCAGGTACCATACTTTTGGTACAAAAAAAATTCCCTTTCCCATTGATTTCTGGTCCAGCACCAGTACCAAGAGTACCAATCAGCTGGGGTACTTTTTCGGTACTTTGGTACTTATGGGTGGGACTTACAAATGCGTTCATTGTCAATTGGTTATGCAAATAGCCTGTCTCTGAAACGCGAAATAAAATCACCATCTTGAAAAAAGTTACAATCTCACAGAAAACAATAATAGAGTAATTAAGTAAATAAATAATAATGGATGCTTGGACAGATGAAGAGACCCAAGCTTTAATTGAGATTTGGTTGGGAAACAAATTCAACAAGGCCTGGATATCATGATGAAATAAAGAATTCGTATAATATACTAAGGCTGCATGATACTGGAAGAATTTCAGATATAGTGATGTGATTTTGTTGCAATAAATATTGGGATATTTAAAAAGCAAAAAAAGGTTTTAAAATAAATAGTTCATGCTTAGGCTGATATCTTGTGAGACTGCTTTCATAAATTGCATTTACAGAGAATTTATAAATTACCAAAAACCAGTTACAGCATTTATAAACATATAAAAATCAGTGGGAGAGTACTGCGTACGTTCCATTAATATTTTACAGTATATAAATCAGTGGGCAATTTTTGTTGGTCCTTTTTTGACCTTTTTTAGTTGCATCACAAATGTATGAATATTTTTCTATTTTATTATTTTACTATTATGGAAGGAAATGTATGACTTGTGGCTAGTTACCAGGTTTTCCTGCCAATGCAAACTACTGCCGTTTCCTCAAACCTGGGTACCAAAATGAGGTCCTGACAGGATGTGTGTTTGCTGGTATAAAAATACTGCTATAAAAATAAAATGACAGCAGTATGAAGGAAGCAACTTTGCATGCTGAACCAAGCACCTGGATACCTCTGTCCTGCCAAGAGCTGTTTAACAGCCCTGTCCTGGATTGAAATCCTGTGTCTCGCTTCCGCTTGTAGTGGCTTGTTTGTTCGTTTTGAGGAGCACTGGGAATTGTTACATCTGCTAAACAAACTGAGAGGTTAAGAATTAACATTCCTTCCACCGTAGTGACAGAATGGACACGTGCCTTTATTCATTTTTTGTCTGTGTAATGGAACTTAAGTGGGAGTTGTCCGTTAGGCACGGCCTTCACATCCCTTGTGTGTCCGCAGGTTTCTGGTGCATGGAGGACTTGACGCGGCCGTTCACGTCCCAGGCCGTGATCACAGACGGACGCTACTTCTCCTTCTTCTGCTACCAGCTGAACACGCTGGCGCTTACGGTGCAGACAGATACCGGAAACCCCAGGAAGAACGTGAGCTGGGGCACGGACAGCATGCCTCTGTACGAGGGCGTGAGTGGCGATCAGGTGGTCGGCCTGGACGATGGCGTCCTCAGGCTTCTCCTCCAGTTCCTGCTGAACAGGCCCCAACCCATGTGAAGGGCAAGAATTCCCGAGATGTCACGGCCTGAACCAAGACACCTCAATAAAACAGAATTATCTACATTGACGTCAGGTCCTTCATTGTAATTGTTGATGGATTCAGATTCCATTCAGATATCCAGCTGTTTTATGTGTAAAATGTGCAACTAAATCTTTTTTTTTTTTTTTTAACTGTCTGCTAAGCAAATATATATGTGTATATATATAGTGGTGCTGGCCTCTTAAATGCAGAATGTGCTCTAATTGCACATTAGCTTTCAGAAAAGTGCAGCTATTTCCCCTTTTAGGTTTAAATACTGATAATGGCTGTATGTAGCATTACGTTTTCTGCCAACTTTCTGACAAGAAAAACCAGAAATAGATGGGGCAGCCCTAGTAATACTTCTAAAAGCTTTTAAGTGAGCTGTTGTTACCCCCCATAAAAGGATTCTTTTTTTTTTCCTGCCATGTTTTTTTGCATAAAGCTGCTCTCCCAATGAAATGTGCTTCAGCCCTCTGTGCCAGGGGGTTAATTCATGTATACCTCATTACTGCTTCTCCTCGTCAGCCTGTGGCTCCATCCATCATTGCAGAGAGGGGTTTTCTGCACCTGCAGATGCCGCTGTAGTACTCGCTCATTTTTACAGTCGCCAGGGTAGTGTAATGTTCAGCCTCGAATGATGTATGTGTGGTGGGGTGCAGGCAGGCATGCATGCTATGACAGCATCGGTACTGTGAACTATTACTCCGCTACACACTGAGCGTTCCCTGTATAATACACACCATATTTTTGTTTAGATTAGAGCCCTGTGGGAATATGCAAAGATGTGGGCCATTGCTTCCTCAGAGGATACAGCTTAGAAGAATGGATTTAACACCAGTCAGACTGTGGGTTTAATGATTCAATTGGAATTCTCTCTGAAAAATATTGAGTAGTCTATACTTAAAAAATACTACTAAGATAAATCATAAATTATTGAAAATAATATGGCTGCTAAACAATTAAACGACAACATTTTCATGCATGACATGCATGTTTTTCAGTAACTGCTGACAGGACAGTTTAGTCACCAATTCACCTGAGCCGCATGTTTCTGGACCGCGTTAGGAAGCCAACGAGAACATCAGACCAGGAGAGCTCCCCAGTCAGGGAGGCTGGGTTACAAATCACGGCCCAGGAGAAGCAATCTGTAACACACCGACGCTTTCTGTGCTCTATAGTAAACCTGATTCGCTAAAAGAATTGAGTGCACTGAAAAGAATTACATATGATCAGTAATGTATTGGAATCCCATACCACACACAAAGCTTGTGAAACATGAAGGCTTCTACCTTTGCCATTTCCTATCTGAAAATATCCGAGGCATCACTCTTCCCATTCGAACGATTTGCTGTTACTTTTCGTTTCACCAAATCGGTTTTTAATACCCCTGGGATATGGTTAGATAACGTTAAATTTGATCAGGTGAAGAGCTTCCGATGTGTGTGACCCCATCCGGAAAAAGGTATTTATTCACGGAATAATGATCTCAAACTATTCCGAGATGGTGGGTTTGCCCTCAGATTTGATGATTAGAAGTGAAGCTGAAATAGAAACGGCGATTATTTGATATCCTTTCCCCACACCATGTCCGACGGTATATTCATTTATATGAGAAACAGACAGCCAGTTACGCTGGCGTGACAATGCGCATCTGGCCGGCACAGATGGAGGTTATATCAATTCATATGATGGTTAAATGGGCGAGATCAAATTTTGAAAAACATTTCATTAGATTATATACTACTTCATGTAAATATCTATCTCCTGGTTACCGGAAAAAAAAAGAAAGCGCACTAACAGACTGAGATCACCCCCTTCAAAGTTTTCCGATGCGCGAAATTGGTGTATTGCCTTTGTAAATAGGGAGCCCCACCATGCAATAATCTGATCATTTCAGATTACGTTTTTAGTGCAAAAGATATGAGTGGCTGTAAGTTAGGTGCAAAATAGTTTAGTCAATTGTCTTTTTGGTGGATCGCTAATCCGTCGCAGCTGGGATTATTAGTGTGCGCTGAATTTCAGAAGAACGCATTCGAGACTCTGGCAGACAAACCAACAGCATGACCAGGCGCGGATTAGCGCATAGGATTTATAGGCCGCAGCCTAAGGGCCCCACGTGTGCCATAAAACACTGCCACGTGGACATAAAACACTAAGCAGCTGATTGGGTAGATATGGCAAAGTTAATAAGGTCAATTGGAGTTCAAATGATACGTCATTCACCGTTACGTACTACAGCGTAGTAACGTTAGAAAATGGCGGAAATTAAGTACGATAGTGGAGCACAGAAACGAAAAGCACGACGCCTGAGAGAACCCCGTGACCAGAAACTCCTAAAAAAGATTCCTAAATTAGCAGGATAGTTCAAGGCTGCCGAATCTTTGAGTAAACCGCGTAATAATAAAGAAATACAGCACTGTCATGGATTGTTAGCATCTAATAATGTAACGACTGATGGCGCTACCTACAGCCGTAATGTTCATGCGTCACATTCAGCTCAGTCTGAGAAAGAGCATGACATTGAAGAATCGACACTTAATACACTTAATACTTCATACAGTTCCACCGCCAGCATATCGATAGTCAGCCATGATTATGTCTCAGTTCCAGCGATCACCACAGTCTCACCTGTTGCTGCTGAGAGCACAAGAGGCCGCAAACTCCGCCAATGCATTACCTATCAGGTTAGCTCGGAGCCCGCATGTCGGCCTGAAATTGATGAAGCTACGAGGACATACTGGATTAAAATGGGACCTGAAACTTGTCAGAACAAAGACGCAGATGTCGCTGCCTCAGGAAGACAACACAAACGGCAAAAGAGGTACTTCGCCGAAACGCTTTCTAAAAGGATACTGGCAGACGGTGAAATGGTGTAACGAGAAATGTTGCTTTACTCTCCTTCGAAAGGCGCAGTGTTTTGGTTTGCATGTAATTATTCGGTAATGTTCCGTGCGCGCTCACGTTAGGCTATAGTACTGTAAAAATGCCGTGCGTTTTAAAAAGGCTGGTTGCGGTGGTAAAATCCTTAGTGAGTATTTGATGTTCAGTTGTTGCTCTGTAAGGATGCGGTGATTTTTGCCTCCGTGAAACTGGTAGAACATAAGTAAAGGGGGGCCCCGCAGAAAAGGTAGCCTAGGGGCCCATGACCACCTTAACCCGCCCGGCACTGCTATCGATGGATAAATTGAGACTACTTTTGTAACCTGATAAAAATTGTCAATCGAAATCCAGGTGAATTAATAATCCCATAATATACATTGGAGACATGGACATAAATGCAAACTTATATTTTATATTCTTTAAATATGTCAAAGTTTTGTGATTTAGAAACAAAAAAAAGACAAACTTCATGTTTTAAGAAACAACAATTATTATTATTTTTGCATCTGCATGCTGACCCCCCCCGACCCCAATCCCAACCCCAATCCCAACCCTTGACAACAGAAATGATTTGCGTACTTGATTGGCTAGATATTATCCTTCTCGCTGGGTATTAGTGTCTTTCTCCAATGTCTGCTTGTTCCATGAGGGTAACTTCAGTTCTGGAACGAACAGAGACGGCTTTCCTGATGAAAGGCATTAAGCCAGGCTGGACGGACTGTATTGGGTGTCGGAACCGAGTTCTGATGTGCAGGTGCGCTCGTCCGATCCGGCATAACAATTCGTGCTGTTTCACATGGCGCGGTCCGACGCTCGCTTTCCACAGGACGAATCGGTCTCATTACGACCCGAAATAATTTGGACGCCCAGAGAACGCTGCGACTTGGAATTCGTTGTATCGACTGGAACCTTTCGCCATATATAGTGTGCTGTCCCTCACTAACATGACAAGATCCAGACTGCGTGAAAGCTGTTTCTTTCTTCCTTCCTTTTCTCTTTCTCCTCCTCTCAGCATTCACTTACACTTAAGAGCACCTAGAAATTAAGGATTTAAGGATTTGAATCATGTATCATACAGATTACACAATCATCTCTCCTTTTTTTGAAACGGTTCAAACGGGCTTACTTTACCATGTTAATCTCTTAAAGATTTTTGTGCGTTTTTGTGTGCCAGACAGAATATTGGATAGAAGTGGATGGATGGAAGCACAGTATTGTGCGGATTTGTGTGTATGACGCATAAATGCTCACATGATACTCCAGCAAACACGCACATCCAAAACAGGTTTGGGGGAAACAAGGCTACAATTTATAGGCACAATTACGTTTAAAAATCAGACCATTTAATATGCTTAAATAAATCTCAAAATACACGTAATGATAAAAGTAATTAGTATTTTTTTATATAAATTTGCAAAACAAAGTGTTAATCAGTACTGTCTTAGACAAATATATATGGAATACACAGATACCGGTGTTTTTGAAGATATAGGCCTATTTAACATCATGTTTCAAATATGACAGATACACACAGACTAAAGGAGAAATAAATGTAAATAATGCTATTTTTGTTCCTGAGATGACTTGAATGGAAATGCTTTGAGTTTTGATGGACTGAATGAGCACAGTCACATGTCAGGTTGAGATACATGCAGTTTACAGGTGCAAATCTGGTCTTCTTGGAAGAAGGTGCTTTTGTTCTTTGTGATACCTTTGAAAGTACATGATGGGATGTCAAAAATCATGTTTTCATGTTTTACCAATAGTACTCTGTCACAAATAATACGAAAACAAGGGTATATGTTCCTCCCATTTCTTTAAAAACTTCAACTTTTTTAACCTATTTTATCCACAGTTTTCCCTTTTTAAGGTTTCCTCATCTCTGTATTTCACTGTCAAAATGGGAATAATAGGAAATTGTTCACAATACAGATATGAATATTTCATATAAAAATGCAGACTAATTTCTAATGAGAATTAAGAATACACTGTGTTTTGTGCATTTCTGAATGACAGTTACACTTTTTGAAATAAAAAGTTTAAAAGGCCCATTTTAATAATTGCCAGGGAACTGAAAGACAATATACAGAGCACACGGTGAGATTTCATTTCCCCCTGGGACACATGCATTACAACTCTAGGTAACTCTAATTCACATAAAGCCGTCATTCAGAATCCTAGTTGCTGCACTTTCCATCGAGTGCTTCTCAGAGGCAATACTGATCCGAGGTAAAATCGGAGGTGAATGGAAATGCACGATAGAAAAAGAGCGAGAGAGTCATATATAGAGGATTGTGCCGAGTTGCCACTAAGATGCAGGTGATACAACATATTCTTGAGGTCAAAGTGACTTATTCAACTTCCTGTTGTCATTGAAACAAAATAATTCAAATCCTCCCAACCTTTAAGTCGTCCAGCAGCATGGATGTAGCCTCCAGAGGAGGAGTTGCATAACGAGAAAGGCAACATTTAGGAAATAAAGGAAAATCCCACAATTTGTGATGTCGCATTGATTTTTTTTTTTTTGGTTTTCCAACACATAAACGTGTGGTATGCCTGAACCACCTCTGACTTTGACAGTGTGTACGGAGAAGCTGGCGTGCCTATACACATTCTTCACCTTATCAAATTCTATGATGAGCCATTTCCGCCATGGGTGACTGCTGTCAGACAGGTTTACTTGAGAATTAGTGGCTCATTGACACCTGTCATACCAGGTGAGATGATTTCCTAGCTTCACATTTGTTCATTAATACATCATTAGGAATTGAGCTGGAAGGAAAACGACACCCTCTAGCCTTCCAAGAATGGAACAGCCCTCTCTGGATCACACCATTTTAATGTACACTTTCTGTGAAAGCTATGGGGATGCTTCTTGTCAAACATTATATTTCCTTGACCTGAAGTCACAGAAGGATTTGCAACTTCTATTGGATTTTTAGACATGATTCCATATTTAACTGGCCAGATTCAATTCCCATGTGTACACAGAAAAATGTAGCTGAATTGATTTCATGGAAAAAATGGTAAGAATTGCATGAAAGTTTACTATTCTGTTCTGTACAATTCTTCCATATTTTTACATTTTATACACCTTTTTCGGGATGCGTTATTGACTCAGAGCTTGCCCGGGCATTCGCATGATACAATATTCCTTATTAAAATAAGACGGTCATGACTGAGAATGCATCACACTGGGTCTCTATAGACTACCTCTATAAAACTATTTACAAGACATGTATAGCTCATTTCATATCACAGTCTATTGCATAATGGTGATATTTATCGTTTAAAAATATAAATGTACAGATTAAATAAGCAATACTAGCGAATGTCCATTTCTACAGGAATAGAAAATCCGACTTCATTCTACTTCATACCAGCGCCATCCTTTTCTTTTATAAAGCAGTACATTTACACTTTTGCAGCTGTTTGATCCATAACACTGTCTCTTGTCTTAATGAGCCAATATTAAGTGTAACTTCCTTGGAAGTATTGTACAAGTCATGGAACAGCCTTTCTACACTAGTATTATAAACAGTAGAGGGTTACCTATTTCGGCAGTTAGGGATTCTCAGAATAAGCTCTTCCTTTTTGCCTCCCGTCTGGTGCCTTTGGATGAGTGTGAGCTTCCAAATGTTCTTCCCTCTGATCCGCTCAGGGAAGGAAAAAAAAAACTAAAATCTGCAAAGTCTAGGGAAAGATATGTTTCCAAAAAAAAAAACTACAAAACAGAAGGCAGTAAAACTAAAAATATATATCTTTGTGATATTATTTTTTTTTTTTGAAAAACACCTCAGAGGAAGACTTGGTTTTAAAGAGTCAGTTCCAGATATTCTAGTATGGATTTGCACGTGAATCTGCACTGTGTGACATACATTCTTACAGGTAGGGGGCGCTCTTTAAGGTACAGTGAAGAGGCCTGTACAGTATATCTACCAAGTCTTTCTTCCAAAAAGGGACTGGAGGAAAAACTAAACGGGAGAGCGAACAACAGTTCACAACGGAAGTCCTTGGTAGCTGTGAATGTAAAAAGTTTCTGTTCTGCCTCGAGCTCGCTGATTTGCCGCGTCTCATGCAGGGGGGGTGGGAACACTGGGGGGGGGGGGGGTTAGCCACATCATAAGTTGGAGGCGAAGTGCAACTTGTCTTGCTCGGTCTCCGTGCCACCCGGGCCTGTGGACTCCCTCCTGTGCAGGGGGGTGGGGGTCACGGGGGGCACGTGGACGGGCGGCAGGGCTCCAGATGACATCTGCCGCAGGACCCGCTGGGAGACGGCTGCGCGGACCCCCCCCATAGGCTCCCCCGGGGCGATGGGCAGCCTGATCCCGGCAGTGAGGACCTCGTGGGGCAGTGCGGGCTGGGAGGCGGACAGCAGGCGGGCGTCCGCTCCTAGGGATGCCAGAGGCAGTGCCTGCACACTTCTGTGAGGAGAGACCCCGCTGGGTGGCCCAGGCTGCTGCTGCTGCTGGAACAGGGAGATCTGGGAGGCTGTGGGCGAGCTGTATTGGAACGTCCGGCCAGCCAAGGGGCTCGGCGCGGACGGGCTGCCCCCCACCCCCGGCATGAAGGCACACGGGGACGCGGCTGCTCCCTGCGGGAGGGGCGTCTGCAGGGCCGGCGAGGGGCAGGCCGAGCCGGTCTGGGCTGAGGACGAGAGCCGGGAAGGTGCGCACTGCTGCAGTTGAGCCCCGGCCAACACGGCCGAGAGCGGGGCCTGGGCCGGAGAATGTGCCACGGAGGTGCCTGAAAGGGGCGTGGAGGCCGCCCCTGTAGCCGAATACTTGCGGTCCACCATCATCACCATCTCCCGGTCCTGCCGGATTATCTGCTTCAGGATCTCATTCTCCTGCGTGTTGAACACTCCTGCATTCAGATCTTTTTGGAACTTCTGCAGCAGTAAGGAGTTCTTTTTACCTGGGGAAAGGTGACCAAGCGGCATTAGTGAAACTGGTGGCCCAGTGCAGTCATCTGGCGTTCTTCAGTTCACTGTCTTCTACCTAGACGCTATTTTACGGAATGCCGGAAGGGTCAAAGTGTATTTCTTTTCTTTGTGCTAAGAAGCTGAAAATTAACATGTTGATGTGAACATTTTGTTTGTGTTAACACGTACAAAATGTACTTATCATGTCAATTTTAAGTTTGTTAGCATGAAAAAAAGCCAACATGTTTTACCCCTTTTTTACCGCGTTTCTGTACAAAAGAGATACTGGACTTTCCGGAGGCTGCGCTGGACCCCGTGTGACACTTATTTACTAGTCAGTTAATTTAGACTTGAGACTTAGAAATGATCTTATTGACTGTGAAATAAGAAATAAATGGAGTATTCTGCAGATGGACAGAATTGTATAATATGAGATCTTTTTATGTGACCTAGTCACAACATACTGTCTGTAGTTAGGAGAGCTGTTCAACACATGTACATTATGATGTATTCAGTAATTTATAAATTATTAAGCCAGACCTCACACACGTTTAAAGAATGACTGGCACAGTAGCGAAACGTAAACAACGCATCCTATGGTAACGTCTTTCCGTCTTTGGGAATGACGTGATGCCACTTGCTGACAGCCCTCTCCTGCAGCCAGCTGCTTGTGAAACTGTCAGCTTTGCCTTTTCACTGTTTTGACTGTGATCTACTTCCTGTGCAGCAGGAAATTCATCACCAGTCAGATGACGGACAAAGGTCAAAGCATTTCTTTCGCATAGTGATGCAATTGTGATGGTACTAAAAAGAGGGATCTTATCTCCCCACATTTAACCTCTTTTCTTTGGCTTCAAGTGGTATTCAGGATTAGGTTTAAAATGTTACTATTTGTGTTTAAAGCTCCTAATAGGTTGGTACTAGATCACTGCGCTCTTCCTGTCAGCTGCTTTTAGCCAAACCACGCATCCAGTTAAAGACTATGGGAGACTGCTTTTGCGATATGCACTGCAATCCTGTGCAATGGACTACTAATTCATAGTAAATGCACACTATGAATTGCTACTTTTAAAACAAGGTTGAAAACATATTTTTAGTCATTAGCATTTGAAGTACCTGGTGGTTAAAATGTGATTATTATTGTTCATTTGAACAATCAATCAATCAATAATCTATCTATCTGTCTGTCTAATCTTTTTGTGTTTTATTGTGTTTATTGGTATTCTGTACCACACTTTTGTTGACACATGGTGTCTTTAAACGTCCTTTATAAAATAAAGTGATTGATTGGTTGGCTGGTTGATGGTGGCAGATCACGTAAAATCATAAAAATGGCTATTCTGAGCAGTGACAACTGATGTCCAGAGGTCAGTGGAACTTGTGACAGTGGTGATGGGATTATATTAAAATGAGGAACTAAAGTGGATAGGGCTTGCAGTGGGGAGAGCAGTCACCCCTTCCCAGAAGGCGTCATCAGACACCTCCCTGGCAAACACAAACGTACAGCTGGTTCCACACCTCACCAACTGCCATGGATGCAGATGAATGACCAATCAATAGGCAACATTTAGCACGCATCCGAGCCACGGCCTTTTCTCATCGGACCCGCTTGGTGCGTCACTGCTAATGTCGTCCTCCGAGCTGCTAACACAACATGCTATTCTCCCGGCTGCATTTAGCACATTGGCATGCTTTTATCCTCTCAGATTCCAGCGAATCCTGTCACGCCACAGCCCCGTCTGCCACTCTGTCTCCTCCAATAACGGTTAGTGGTTCCCCAGTGCCAGGCTCTCTGGGGTGCACACAAGGAAGGTGACAACGGTGACAGGACATAGAGCTTCGCAAAGTTAGTGCTTTGCTAAAAATATGTTAGCGTCCCTAAAAGTGCGCACGTGAAAATGATCTATTATTATAAAGTAAAAATAACATAAACGGCTGATGTGTCTTTTACTCCACTGTAATATAAATTTTGATTTTACTGAACTTATTTATGTTTATCTGATAAATATTCAAGTGGCATAACACCCTCCAGATATTGTCGTCATAATGTCACACGCAGGCAAGTCACCAAGCAAAACAATAAAATATACAATTCTGAATTCCCATTAAACTAATTAGCATTCCTGTGCATTTTTAGGTCACAGAGGGAGCACAGGGAACTAATACTAATGCATTTACGGTTCATTTGGGCACAATCCTTCCTGGCAGACTCTGCTTTGTCAGATGCAGATTAATATCCAGATTGTACCTCAGCAAGCAATTCTTCCAGAAGCAATAAGAAACGCAATAGGATTCTGGACCCATCACACACAGATGGGTACAAATACCATGTACTGTACTGTGTATCCCATAGAAGGGTTATCACGATCCCATACAATGTAAAGTAAAACATATTGTCATACGAAAGGTGTAATTAAATATACAGACAACTTAGTATGTAGTGTTCACCTGTTGTATGTATGAATGTATGTATTTCATTTCATAAACTTTACACTGCATTAACTATTTTTCACAAAAACAATGCTACAGGTATATATCTTTTTAGAACTTGCACTTGACCTCAAGGACAGATACATACCGAATTTACTGCATAAAAAATACCTGTTTCCATATAGTGTAAAAGCCAAATGTGACTTCAGGAATAGAATAGCCTGAGCGGTTTGCTGCCCTGAGTTTGTACACCTGTGTCACTAGAGAGCAGCGTGTCCTTGTGGGCTACCAGGTGCTATCCTCCAAGGACACCTGGAAGGCACGGGGCTGCGTCTATGTGTCGAGGGGGGCGGGGGTTGGCTCTGTTGGATGGCAGCAGGGGTGACCTTCTCACCTGGTGTCACACGCCAGCTATGGTGTCCTCCATGAAATGCGCTCCGACGCTTTGGTTCCCGGGCGAATCCCATGTGAGGTGAGTGTAGGTGATATACAGTACTGTGCAGAAGTCTTGGGCAGTCAAATTAAATGTTTAAAACTATTTATCTGGGTAGTAAGTGCACTTATGCGCAGAGCAAAAAACACAGTTTAACATTATAACATATGCATATTAAGAATAACACAATAAAAACTCATAAGAATTTCTTCAATTCTCCAGAAATTCACTGATATCTTGTTGGATGACTAGATGAGCACTGCTTCAGTTCCCAAACCTCTCCTCAGGGGCACCCCAGCCATTCCATGATTTTTTTTTTTTATTTCATCACCAGGTCAATTAATCAATTAATTCAATTTGTTTTTAAAAGTCACTTTTTTATTGATCAGCTATACAAGGTGTGCTAGTGGTCGAGTTAAGAACACATGGTTGCTTGAATGCTTGCTGAAAATACAGGGGTAATTTTAACTGAGGTTTTGAAAAGGCTAAGCTACCACACTTTGTCAGGTAAACTTTCATGGTTCTACACCAACATGAAGATCATTTAAGCATCATTTTCTTTGGCTGCCTAAGACTTCTGCAGAGTACTGTAGATATACATCACCTTTCAGTTATTTAGTTTTTCAGTTATTTTATCCAAGGTTGACCATTCAGACAGTCCCTGAAATAACTAGGGGTTAAGGGCCTCGCTCAAGGGCCCAATGGTGAAATCATTCTACCAACCACGAGATCTGAACCAACAACCTTCCGATTTACAGCAAAACAGGTGGCCCAAAGAGCAAAGAAGAATTTTCCAAAAAACGAGATGTGCACTGAACCCCCGGTGTCCTGGCTACTCAGATGGAGAATATTGAGGTGGTGTTCAGCAGCTTGGATTAGCTCTTGTGGCCTATAAACCCACAGGGACAGCGAGTGGCTCTGCTGTACACTCACCGATACGATCGAGCCGGTCGATGGCCACGGTCTCGAAGGCTCGCCTCATCATTGGGTACTCCTCCAGCACCTCGTTGAAGTGGTCCACGGATAGCGAGTACAGGCGGCAGTAGGTGTCGGCGCGGACACTGGCCGTGCGCCTGCCCTTGGTCAGCAGGCAGATCTCTGTGGGGGGGGGGGGGGTCAAGCGCGAGGTGAACCTTGTGAAGCCCGAAGCCGAGACTCCAGCAACCCACATATCTCACACGCCGGGCCTGCACTGCTCTGGAAAGTAAGACTATTTTTACTTCGAGGTTCTCTGCGATGACCTTGAATCTGCTGAGGGGAGGGCAGTGGGACACACCCCATCCCTCTGGCCCCGCGAAAGTCAAAGTCAGGCCTTTGTGACAAAATAACAGCTTGCACTCTGTGCACTGGCAAAATGAAAACACGTCACTGCATGCGGCATGACATTTAATTCACTCACACGCAGACTGCGTGTACAGCTGTGTTTGCCCACAATCTCAGTGTGCACCTACAGTGGAAAAACACGAACATTCACTTTGTACATTCAGCAACACTAAATGTATTTTTTGTAATCATTCTCATAGAATAGAATAGTGATGCTTTATTCATTCCCATGGGAAAACTGTGTTTTTGCCTCCACCATCTTGCTCTCCATGAGACACACAGACACATATATGTGTGACCGCAAGCTTGGGGGTCACAGGGCAGGGTTGGCCAATGTCTGATGGAGCAATCAAGCCTTAGAGCCCTAGGGTTAGGCCCAGTGGTGGAATCAGTCTGTCACCACGTCCTTGTACTGGGTAAGTAATATAAATAATAATAATAATAATAATAATAATAATAATAGATACTTTATTAACCCCCATGGGAAAATTCTCTATATGCCTTCCCAAGCTGGCTGTAAGGGGCACCCAGGGACCTGGAGGTCAAGGGCCTTGCTGAAGGACCCGCAGATGAGCATACACACATCCAGTGTTCCTACACTGCACACACACACACACACACACACACACACACCTCCGAAATAGGAGCCATCGGTGAGTTTCATCTCTTTGTTCATCTTGGCGATGACGCTGGCCACGCCGTGCTGGATGAAGTACATCTTCTTTCCCACAGTTCCCTCACGGATGATGTAGTCGTTAGGCTGGAAGACCTCGAACTTCAGCTTGCTCAGCATTCCCGTCACAAAGTTGGGGTCAGCGTTTGCGAACAGGGGCATGGTGGCCACCAGTTTGCGGCAGTTAAAGTTCACAATCTCCTGCAAGCGGAAATACAGAAACCAGCCCGTTAGTCACTGCTTTTATTATTAATAAATCTCAGTCTTTATTGGTATAACTGCTCCGGTATTCATCAGTGCAGCGCATCTTTCAAATTACCCACTAAGTATAATACTACAATAATGAAAAATTGCTGTACTGATAGCTATGGTTGTGTATCAGTAATCAAGCACAAATATGAAATGGTTGCCTTCCTAGTTTCTCATGTCTTATCACAAGAGACACTGACAATATCCCAGGGGTGCGTCACCATGGAAAAATCATATAACACGAAAGCTCCCTTCCGATGTCCTTGAACCGAGTCCTATGATCCACAAAGACGCCATATAATTTCATTATAACGTAATTTTGGAGAAGGCCATACTATATCTATAACATAACCAATTGTTTGTGTTTTTACCCCAGACCGGTTTTTTTTAGATTTAATCCAACTCTTCTGAAAGCTGTTACAGGCGTCAGAGTCCACCTTGTGCTCATGAGCAGTCATGTGACCTGGCTGTAGAGTCAACACATAGACCAACGTGACGCTCAACAGCAGACCCCGACCTGGGACCCTGAGTGCAGGCTGGTAGCTCTCATGATCTGGAGCTTAGTTTGGGAGGAGCGAGACTCCTGGGAGATGTACTCCTGTTAAGTAAGGTTTCCAATTCAATACAACTTCTGCGAAATAACCTGCTGTGAAAATAGAAGATTAACTTGTAATCATTACCTCTGTATAAAAACATACCATTCATAAATGCATCTGCTGAGCATGTGTTAAAAATCTGGAGTAATCAGTATTTGAAAGATGCCTTTCATGGAAATATAATTCTTAATGTGGGCCTTTGGAAGTAAATGACTGCCTAACATATGGCCGAGAAATGAAATGTCATATCAACGTGATTGATGATGCACAACAAGTAATGGAGAATTTTTGTTACTTTCCAAAACATTCTGAATAAACTGTGGAGATTTTATGTATTTTCAAAGATGTAATTTTGTTACGTTAATTTTGTTAATGCTTGGTTTTAGAAGGTCAGCAGTATGCGTTTCTTCCTACCCAGTCGGCCTTAGGATAAAGATGACGTCCAGTCAGTGCACTGGGATTTGACCTCGTGGAGCCCCAGATGCAGACGCTCAGAGTGACACGAAATGCTGAGTTTGACTTAGCAGATGCGCCCAGGGGCTTAACGCGGCAGGCAGGCGACTTGGTGCCAGCTAATGAGGGCTCTTCCAGATGAACATGTGGCGATGAAGATGCTGCTCCTATCATCCCAATCCCACAGCTGTCACCTCCCTGCCTGCCTCAGCACCTAAATCGCTTAAGTCGCTCGGGTCAGATGTGGACGCGTCACGCACTTTCTTTTTTTTTTTGCTTTCTAAAGGAGGTAGGAACTGTTTGATTGCAGAAAATTGCCTCGGGTTTGGGATAACAGTTCAGGTAGCATTTAGGGGGCAGTCCCCCCTGAAAGCGAGACGGACAGCCCCCCATAATATGCGACCGTGACCAAAACAGAGGGTTAGCGGGAGGCTAAAGGCGATGCTAGTGGATGCAGATATCTTGTGTTCTGGGCACCATATATGCAGCTCAACCAAAAATATATGCTCACACACACCCTTAAATCTGGCCCTGATTCCAAATCCAGGCCTTGTTTTCAGTTCTCCCAGGCAGTTAGCATGATTATCGCTGATTCTGATTGGCCAGAGGCTTCACACAGGCTCACAGGTAAAGGAAGGCTGGAAAATCAGCAGTGCTCAGACCTTGTAGATCATGATTTCAATAGCTTTCAAATATACAATATGTGAATCCGTATTACTTATACTTGGGAGTTACAGAGCCATATATAATCATAAATGTCCACCAACACAATCCCAGAAAGGTAGCTCAGGAATGTCCTCAATCCAGTGAGGAGAACAGCTTACTTAGATAACTATGACTCATAAGACCAAGCAGGGTTTGAACTCATGAATATTTTTGTTCACTCTTCCTACATTTCTCATTTAAACCTTAAGGCAGCAAATGCAATCGGCTCCCCTAAATATCTTTTGGTGGATAGTAGATGTCCCCTCCCTCACATTGCTTGTTAAGAGGTATGTTGAGTTATGATGGTGGACAGAAACTTAAAGTTCTGAAGGAAAGGACGACTTACCTCTTTCAGCGGGTCGTTCAGCTCGTTTAAGATGCTGTCCTCATCGAAGATCTTGCCCTGGTAGCGGTGCTCGTAGTAGTCGTGGATCTTCTGCCGCATGTCTGCGGGCAGTTTGTGGAAGGACATGTACTGCTCTACTTGCTTATACTGAAATGACACACACGGGGGGGGTTGAAGTTACCGGCAAGGGCCAACGGTCACCGGCTTGGGGGGGAACGAGGTAGACAGAGGTGGAGGGGATCTCAAGGTCAGCGTGAAATTGTCCGGCTTGTTCTACGGAGCGCTGACACTTATTTTATACAATTTTGTACCCATCTGCAAGCCTGAGATTTTTCCGAAGAAAGCGGTTAGTGAGGAGGCCGCCTTCTCGCTTGTGGTATCGGCTCAGTTTCGGCTTCAGAGATATAATTCCCGAGAGGCGTCCTCAGTTTTGGTATATCACCCCCCCGCACTTGTCCCTGTTGGCTGAGGCTAGCCGTGACTGACAGGAGGCCGTACACTGAGTCAATGGCCTAATTTAATTATTATTAGTTTTTTTCAGCTGTTCAGCCTGACTAAATCCCAGATCACCAGGGGCTGGGGTGGCGGGGGGGGTGTTGTAGGGGGAGCAGGTGGCAGGCGCGGGTACACGGTACGGCTCCCAGGGCGCGCAGCAGCTGCTGGGATGACGCCAGAGGTGGGCCCCAGTGCACCTCTCAGCTGCCTCTGCCTGCCAGGGTGATTCGTCTTTGTCGAGCGGTAACGCGCCCCACTGGCTCGCTCCAGTGTATGACAAAGTCATCACAAACAGCCTACGCACTTCACAGTAACCAGTTAATGAATGTCGAGTCGATTCCCGTCAGAGATCTCGTTAGGCACTATAAACTGGTGATAAAAGTTAATCAGCAGAATAAACTTGGTAATGCTCCACTTTTTCTCTACTTTCTCAGTACTGTACTACCTCTATGGCTATTTGCACATCCCATCCTCGTTGCAGAAACTATTTCTTGCATATTTATTGTCACTCCTTATATTGCTTGCACTGTCTAGTCTGCCTCAGATCTCCTTTACCTGTCCCCTCCCCTGCCACCGTACCATAAGAATTTCACTGAGTTCCTCGGAACACATGCCGCAATAAAACTAATAATTAGCCAGAAGCGAGTATGAGCTGAGATGAAGACCACCCTCTACGAAGCCTGTTTGGGGCTTCTGCTTGGGGGAGACATTCACGCCGGCTAATGCAGCATCTTAATAGCCCTTTTTTTGCCACCCGTTCTGGGGCAGTTTAACCTGGAATAATTCACTTCATCATCGGATCTACCTTTTCAGGAACCTGAAGCTATGCTTGGAAGGCCTGCAACCAAGAAAAGTGATGTTCGTTTCACAGTGTAATACAAGTAACTGACAGCTAGTCCTAGACAGCTGCCTATTCTGCATATAGATAGAGCCGGCCATGTTTCTGCCTGTACATAAACTTTGATGTATATAGTTTTATTTTTAATTAATATTTAACTTTGTGTAATTATTTTTATTTATAAATTATATATGTCTGCTGATGGGGCCCAGGCAGCTGCCTGTTTTGCCTATGCCTGGATCTGAATACTGGAGCTTCTGTCTTGCATAATGTCCACTTCTCCCCAGGAATAGAAGCCAGCAGTACTACCTTGCTCCCCCCAAACGCCCCAGGCAAGCCTGGACGTAGGGTGAAGGACGCAGCAGCACGGCCGGCTCCCTAGCAGAACACCTCGATGTGACTTCTCTTCCTGCAGGCTGAGCCAATCCGGCATAATTAAGACCCACTAATCTGACCTTCGTTCTCTGTTCGCATGTCTGCCTTGCCCTCGGCTTACAGATTCACCCAACGGGCTGCGATCCGCAGCGGGACCCCCGTGGCCTATCTACGAGCTCTGAGTGGGGGCGGGGTCTTCCTTATGAACAGGCTGCTGTGCTGACACCAAACCGCCAGCCTTGCACACCGTGGATGTTCTTGACAATGAGCTCCGAGCCCAACTTGGTGCAATTAAGACGCGCGTGTCTTGGATCAGCCTTTTGCAATAAATACAGTCAATATGGTAAAAATGCGACTCCTGCAGTGTTGGGCACGTAACAATATGCACTCATACGGCTCCCGTCGGATCTCTGTCACCAGCACACCAGCCTCTGGAGGGAAAATTATGGATTCCTCTGTATTCCCAGGGTTTCCAGCCACATCCGGCACTTCATTATCTGCAGCCTGGTGCGGGAGCACAATGCACCCCGACGGCAGTTATATCGGATGAAGCAGGAGCCTGGCCTGTGACAGTGACTCAGAGTGACAGCTTTTTTCCAGGAAACTGCCATCCCTTCTAGAATTCTCGCACAGATGTGGTCGTCATCGTGCGTGCAGCCACCCTCAACTTGCAGCTCCCTTCACGTTCGATCCCTAAAAGTGCAGGGGCCACAGGAGCACTGGCCTCAGCTAGCCTCAGATGAAAGCCGATTGGCCCACGGTGTTCCCCTGCCCCTGTCAATCACCGGTTCAAAACAAATCATTGGCAAGTGAGATGGCTGGCCTCTCTGTAGGAAATATAGCACCTCTTATGCCCCTCACCTTAAAAAATCCTAGAATCGCCCTTGATCCTTGGTCCTATTATTGTGAATTAAAATGACCCCTGAGTTACACTGGGAACATTGTCCTTTGGAGGGAAAATAAATATCGCTACATACTGTAGCACAAGGTCAAGGGATTGAGGTACCATCTCTTGTTTAAAGAGAGATGCCATTAGGGGCTGGGCAAAATTGAGTTAAATCAATCAAATTACCTGTACTGGCGCCTAGAGTTTCAAAGTCAGGTTGACAGTGAGACCATAGCCGTTTGGATGCTGCTCGGATGGGAGGTTGCTCTGACTCTGTCAGCGATATACAGCATGACTGCTTGTAATCGCAGACTCTATCATGACTGCATGCAGAATATTTTCTGTTTTGATACCAAACCCACAGATCAAGGGGGGGGAACACCAGCAAGCACTAACTTCCCTGCATCTCCTCATCGCTAAATGGGACACTTGGGTTTATAAAAAAAATTACCAAACACTATAGTTAATGAGGCAACCGGCAACAGATAAAGACACAGACACACACACACACACACAGTCACACGCACACTGTCACACACTCATGCAGGCTCTCACTCAAGTACTCACACACACACATACTCTCACGCATGCTGTCACACACTCAAACATGCCGTCACACTCACATACTCTCTCACACACACGCTCACACACACTCACACACGCACTCGCGTTCACCCACACTCACATTTTATGAGCAATTCAGAGATATCAATTCAACTAAATCGCATAGCTATATTCTACGGAAGGCCACCACAGAGATGAGGGAAGGACATGCAATCAGCACAGCCAGGGGCAGGTATCCAACCCACAACCCTGAAGGCGTGAGGCCCCAGCGTTAGCCATCAAACGCATTACCGCAATTAAAGTCCCTGCAAAGCGTGATCTGAATCCCGCGCCGATTTACTCCTTGTAGTTTGGTACAGCATTACTATGTCTTAGATCTGTGTATCCCAACCTTGTCCTCGGGGACCTGCACACAGTCCACATCTAGTAGGGAGCTGGGAGGGAGCATGAATGTGGACTGACTGGGGTCCCAGCGGACCGGGTTGGAAAACACTGTCTTAGATGAATGATCCTGCCCTCTCCAGGTGGACACTGGCACAGTTTCCACCGCCGATCCTCTCCACACACTTTAATCCTGATTTAATCCCTGCATCACACCAAAGACATGGGGTGCTGCTTTAATAATGTGCAGGTCATTAACGACCCCCCTCCCACACACACACGCACATGCAGACACTTCTGTTTTATTCTACAGTAACCTAGACCTGCATGAGCACTGCGCAGACAGGAAGCAGTTCATCAAATGCCACGTCACACCTCGGTACGCACCTATTAGTGGGTCTGTGACGTGAGCCAGCATGACTATCATTTGCACGCTAATCACCAAAAAGGAGTGTGGGGCTGCAGAGGTGACTCACTGACTGAGGAGCCCCAGGGACGTGGAGGCGGCGTCTGGGGGGGGGGGGGGGGGGGGGGGGCGGGGGGGGGGGGGGGGGGGGGGGGGGGGGGG
>JAODKC010000044.1:10249261-10275791 GCA_026777985.1 Mormyrops attenuatus | reverse complement strand
TGTGTGTGTGTGTGTGTGTGTGTGTGTGTGTGTGTGTGTGTGTGTGTGTGTGTGTGTGTGTGTGTGTGTGTGTTAGTTATGTCCTTCCATCCATCCATCTGCTACACCCACTTGTCCTTGATGGTCCCTGGGGTTCAAAGCCTCTCGCAGAGGCTACGGGCACACGGCAGGGAATAACCCAGGACGGGGAGGCGACCCATCGAAGTTTACATCTCATATGTTAATCAAATGTTTCGGCATGTTGGCATCCTGCTTACAAAGCATACGTCTGACACCACACACACTGAAGCCATTTTATATATTGTAAGCAGTAAATCTGTTTTGCTATTCTGTGAGGATGTTTATTTATTATAAGATAATTAATTATGTTATTTTTTAATCCAATATGAAGAACTGAATTCATAACATTAAATAAAACTGATTTAGGTGGTTTATCAGTGGTTACTGACAGATCAGGCAGGATTAACCCTAATTCCGTCCCTACTACTAAAAACTACTACTACTACTATGTGGATAGCATAGAAACTGAATGAAAATAGCTGCTATGTGAAGCCCTACCAAGCTGGAGACCGACAGGGTCATGCTGTAGCACGATGCCCCATATTTTTCGCAACAGCTGTACTATAGGTCTGGAAATGCCGCTGTTTATGCAATACCAATGTTTGGAGCTAGATTGAGACCTGTCTGTGTTCACTGCAAGCCCACAGGTCTGATCCCCCACCGGGCTCCTGCTCCTGTGTGCATGGGGGGGGGAATGCCACTCCCATAGACAAACTGCCAACAAATCCTCACCAATATGTTAATAACCGAAGCAGTTCCTCTTCAAGGCCTGTGACTTGTTCAATTAAAAAAAAAAATGCGTTCACTCTTACTGCTGCCTTGCACATCTTTTAACAGAAAGTGTCAATTCAGAGCAACACTCCTTTGCTGATTTTATGTCTTGTTTTTCCACCGTGCCGTGGAAACAGCTGAGCCGGCGTACTGAACTCCACGGGAACCGAGCCGTCAGAAACATTTCCATGACTCGCTCCTGCGTTATCAAAGACTGCCTGCATCAAAGCCCTTTTTTTTTAACAGGCTCTCATTTGGGCTGTTTTGTTGAAATCATGTACGGTTCCTTTTATGGCCAAGTCTGGGAGATTATAAAATGGTGCACGCTCATTAAAACGTATGACATTTTATTCAACATGGCCGTGCCAAATGTAATGTTTTATAAGGCTAGGATATTATTTACAATCATTAACTGCCACTTAACAAAACAACAAAAAAATATCAAAATACGGGCATGTATAGTGTGGGGCAGAGTTTGCATGCCTTAATCCATAAAGCTATGTCATTGGAAGCCTGGGGTCCTGGTAGGGCCTCCCTTGGTGAGTAGGTTTGTGGAGAGAGGCCAGACAGACTACAAGTCAACAGAACCCTCCCCAATGAAAGGAACCACAATAACTATACCCTGACTGGAATAGGATTACCGGGACCCACAGCTAGTGCCAGGTCTGGGCTGGTGTTTGCCAAGGAGCGCCCAGTGGTCGGGCCACCTACGTAACTTGGCCAGCCTCAGCCCGAAACGCCTATGTGGATAAATCGTGTGGGCTCACCAACTGCAAGATGAAAGGTGGGGGTCAGATGCACTGCCATTTGGGGGACAGGTATGAACAGGCAGGATGCAGAGGAATCAGACCTTGGCAATGAGGAGGGGAATGTGGAATATGGAATGTTACCTCTGTGGTGCGGAAGGAGCCTGAGCTGGGATGGAACATAGAAAGGCATTGGGTAGATTCATTTGGCCGTACCTCACTGCACACTGTGGGCAGTGAAACCAGAGCTCTTCTTTGGGGGTGCAGTCTCTTCTACTCAGGAGTTCCCCATAGTGAAGGACTGTAGTCAGGTGTGGGGATAGTCAAAAGTCTAGGCTAAGGGCTGTGCAGCTGGAGTTTCTCCCAGTGGCCAAGAAGGTCACCTCCATGCAACTGAGAGTCGCAGAAAGAAAAACTCTGCTTGTGAGTATGCGCTGAACAGCAATTAAAAGCACCAAGTCTTCTGAGAGAAAGTGGGCGAACTGCTTGAAAGGGTACTGCCTTTGGACTTTCTGGTCTTACTGGGAGTCTGCAACGCCAGGGTTAGTAAAAGAACAAACCTTCCTTCCTTCCTTGCTTCCATCCATCCATTCCCTGTACCTGTTTGACCTATCCAGGGTCGCAGGGGTCTGAAGTTTATCCCAGAAGTTATGGGTGCAAGGCAGGGAACAACCCAGGATAGGGCGCCAAGGCATCATAGGACACAGCAGCCATTGACTCACACATACACACCTACAGCAATTAAATCCAGTCCATCTCACTATGTCTTTGGACTGTAGGGGGGCAACCGGAGAACCCAGAAGAAATCCCTTGATGACACAGGGAGAACATGCAAACTCCATGAGCCATCCTGGTCCCAGAGGTGTGAGGTAACAGCGCTAACTACTGTATCACCACACCACCCTCTGAACAGAATACTTTATTAATCTCTGTCGAGTAATTCTTTTTATGCCTACCCCATCCTACTGTCCTCTGAAATCACAGGCACATATACGGGTGAGAGAAAGCTTGGGAATCACAGGGCAGGGTCAGGCAGTGAGCACCCCTGAAGCTGGGGGATAAGGGACTTGCTTTGGATCACCAGCACAACCTTCCCCCAGAAGAAAATACCCAGAGGGGTGAAATGTCATTGGACTTTTGTGCAAATAAAGCACAGTCTGTAACACCATATTTGAGCACAAGGATATTCACACATCTACATCTTTATACATCTTTGTATAAATTAGCTAATGGTCAATGATCAACTTAATAGCTGTGTTGTCTGACTTGAGCCCACGTGTTTTGGACTTTCAGTTGAAGATGGGGCAGTTACATCAACTAATCGAACCTGCCAGTTAGTTGAATTTAAGAAATGGGATGGAGGCTGAATGATCCAGGACAATCTAGATGAGCAGTCAGGGTTGGCTGGGAACATATGGATAAAGCTTCTGAGTGAGCTGAATTCAACTCACACTTCCAGAACACCTTCTCCTGCATGCAAAGGTTGTGAACATTGAGTCTGAATGGATCGCACTCAACGTCTCCATAATTGCAGTGATTGCAAAGAACTGTGACCCGAAAGCAATCAGTGCCTGTCAATGTGATAACCCTAGGAGCTTCTGGTGGACACCACTTGTGAGAGATGCTGTTAAGCTGAAGGAGGCCTTCAGGGCAACGCTTGTACAAGATGTGTTCAGCAGGGGTGAGGAAGTGCTGACCAAATCCATGGTTACTGTGGAGCAATGGAAAAAACATTTTGAGAAAGTCCTTAATATGGGGAATATGCCATCTCAGCAGAAGACGGTGCTGGAAATTTTCTTTTGTCTTTTGGGTTAAAGTCTGCACCTGAAGTTGCCATGGTGGTCAGCGGCCTTCATTGTGGAAAGTCTGCAGGCGTAGATGTTAAAAGCACTGGGCGTTGTTGGAGTGACATAGTTCATGTACCTTTTTAATGTTGCACAGACTGGTTAAAGTACCTCTGGATTGGCAAACAGGAATGGTGATCTCTAATTTTAAAAAGGGAAATCAGATGGTGTGTTCAAAATATAAGGAATCACAGTTCTCAGTCTCTCAGGGAAAGCTTATGTCGGGGTACTGGAAAGGAGACTCTGCCTAATGCCTGAATCGAGAATTCAACAGAAACAATGTATATTCTAACTTAGTCACAGAACTGTGTACAAGCTCTTCTCTCTCACGCACCTATACAGTATGTGGGACTGTAGGAATATAGTCAACATGTGCTATTTAGTCTGTATGAAAACAGTATGAGTTGCGACTGCATCTTTGACACAAAATGGAAGCCACCTAGCATGGATGCTGGCATCCGGCCGAGGTGCATGCTGTCTCATCCCCAGTTTGTGATTTTCATAGACAGGTTTTCAAAGTGCAACTATGCCTGGAAGGGTTATCCGGCATGGGCTAGAAGTGACACCCTGCTATTTGTAGATTATGTTCTGCTTTTGGCCTCATCCCACCTCCAGCAGTCACCGAACCAATTTGTTGACGAATATAAAGCAGAGTGAATGAGAATGAGCACACCCAATGCAAGGCCACAGTACTGTCTCGGAGCAGAGCGGATAGCCCTTTTCAGGTGAAGGGGGAGCATCTGCTTTTAGAGAAGGAACTTAAGTACCTCAGGAACTTGTTCACGAGTGACAGTAAGGGGGAACATTGGGGGACATTGACAGGAGGATCAGTTAGATGACTGCAGTTAATCTACATTCCTATCCTTATCTATGGTCATGAGTTGTGGGAAGTGACTGAAAAAAACAAGGGTGTGAGTACATGTCGCTAACATGGGGTTTCTCTGCAGGGTGAGGAGTTTGGAGATACGGGGGGAGGGTACCTTTAAACAGATTGGGTCCTACGTTTCAGAGGAGCCAGCTGAGGTCCTTATGCCACATGGATGACTCCCCAGAGAGCTCTTCCCAGCACATGGCACAGGGCAAGTGCCCCAGGGAGGACTCAGGATACAACGGAGGGATTATATCTCCCAGCTGACTTTTCGGTGTCTAGGGATCCCCATAATGAGCTCGAGCCTGTACCCATGGAAGAAGAGGCCTGGTCTGACCTGCTCGGCGCGCAGCCACCGCGACCCTAACAAGGAGAAGCGATGCGAAAATGAGATGAGATAAAAATATAGTGTTGCATAAATAAGTATTCACACTCTGTGGGTAATATTTTGACTGAGTGTTTTACATTTATTATTGACTCACAGAGGATGCAGCAGTGACCAGAAGACAGTCAGTGCCTGTTAATGTGGTAACTCTTACCAAATGTACAGGTGCTGCTAGACTGAGCTTCCAATCGGTGACCATGAGTGTGGTAGAAATTACGGTACGTCTCTACAAATGTGTAGACCAGTTTGATGCAATTTTCCACACAGAGTATCGGCAAGTACTCAAATACTCAAAGTCTTTTAGCATTCCCCACATACAAACCCTATAGATACAGAGCTGGGGTCAGATCTGGGTTAACAGCACTACTCACCGTACCAGTGTGACATCCCACAGCCCAGGGCAGACCCACATAGTTCCATGTGCAAATGTTAAAATTTAGCTCACGCCAGCAAAAGACTGCATTTTCTTTGCTACTGTGTGCTCATTAGCTGTATAGGGCTACAGGACAGCATGGCTTCAAAGAGAATGAACCATGAATACATCTGTACATTTGTGCTTTGGGATTTCATCATAGGAAGTGTGTTTAGGTTGCTGCGTTATCTTTCTCCCCTAGGTAGAAACTTATTGAAAGCCAGGCCTGAGACAGCTAAGAGTCTGACTAATCTGACGGCTATATATACAGGTTCCTGTGGGCCCCTTGGTTGGAAATTTCGTGACCACACCCAATAGTATCAATGTCAATAAAGAACGGGGTTTATTGAAAAAAATGCTACATTGTGTTATAATAGCTAGTGCCAGTGAAGCAGTGTAAAACATGCACGCTGAAGTTCGAGGCGGCAGTGAGGATCTCCAGAAATGCGAAGGAGGGGTGTTCTGTGCATGCCAGCTGTGTTAATGTACTGACTGCACTCGGGAGCCAAGGAAGTGAGCGGAAGACAAATGAGCTATGAAGTGTGCCTGCGAGAAGCCTCAGCAGTGCGTCAGGGCCTTTGGAATTAACCCCGGCATCCTCGGAGGTGCTGACAGCAGACGGAGCACACCGCCATGTGGTGCGCTCACCGCTCACATTGGACATGTACCATCCCAGTATCCTTGCGACGGGTCGCGGTGCAGCCCAGGGTTGTACATTTGCATGGTGTCCCTGTGATTAGTTTCCGCCTGGTACTTATTTGAGCTCCCACCGCCTGAAATATCATCTGATTGGTGTCTCTATTTTGCCCTTGGTCTGTGCGTACGTGAGTGAGAGAGATTTGTGCCTTGTGATGGATTGGCATCCCTTCCAGGGTGTTCCCTGCCTTGCTCTGTGCTTCCTGGGCTTGGCTCTTGGCTCAAAGCGATCCTTCTATGGGAGAAGTGGTTATGAAAATTGAATGGATGGCTATATATGTGTGCAGTGTGACGGTTCAATGTGACTTGAAAGATAGCAAGTCAAGTCACCAGGGGCTTGTTAAAAGCAAGTGAGGGGATTGCCCTGTCATGTACAAACAGTGGAGCATGACATACTGAGGCGGCAGATGGCAAAATGATAAAATGAGCAAGACTTTTGGTCAGAATGTTAAAGGTTCTAGTCCCACGTTGGGAATTGGTATTGGACCTCTGAGAAAGAAAGTACCCAGAGCAGAATGTAACCTTTTCAGCAAATGAAGTTAGGCAAATAGTATTTATTAGCTTGTAGAGAGAATAAAGTTACTGCTGCTTCAATGGAGTGCTCAGCCCTAAAACCTTAAATTGTTCATCCACAAACATTTGGCATTCTCAAAAGCTCAGCAATCCACTCTTGGGCATTTTAATGATTCGGATGGCAGGATTCGGTTCCTGGATGTCCGAGAGGCAAATCGGGCCAGCCAAGCAGCAGACCATGCCTAGAAGGCACCACCTGTGAACGCTGAAGGGCCAGGTTGTAGCAGACGCAGCTCGGGAACATGGGAGGATATTGTTGGTGTCCTTGTGAAACACACAAAGTCCCAAACCATTGCTGGAAAGGGAGGGAGACTAGGAAATGGAACCCGGTACCAGATTCTTACAGAATCAACAAAGGGCTTGTGCTTCCCTGAACTCGAATTTTGGGACAGGGGGTACACAATCCAGATTACATTTTTTCTTGATTGAGAGCCCAGCTTACAGCATTCTCAAAGCTGAAAGAGTGCTCAGTACCGCCCCCTGCAGAGCGAGTGAGCATAAAATCGGTGAAATGAATTTCAGTTAATAAATATAATGGGCCTCCCTGCCCCCGAAAAGAGCACACTGTTACTTCCTGCATACCTGCAAATTGAACTGTTGGATTATGGGCATTTGCACCATCTAAGCCTAGCTCCGTGGGGGACCAGGTAGGGCCTGGCCCATCCAATCATAAGCGTGGTCCCACGCAGGCTGTCATCCAAAGTCGACAGTATTTTTTATCACTGTATACAGAAAGGAAACACATCTTCTATGATACTTTTTAGAGCCTTAAACTTAAACACCCCCCTCCCCCCGCAGGCCTCTCCAAAGAATCCAGTGGCCAACCCTAAGTCTTGCAGTTGGGCCCAGATTCAACAAGGCTGCTCCTTTTCTGGAACCTTAAATAACCTGTAATGCATCTGTTATGAATCTGTATGGGTGTCTGTGGTTCAGGCATGCATTACACTGTGGGGACCAAATGCTGTGATGTTTGTGGGGACCATTTTTTCGGTCCCCACAAGGGGAAATTCAATTTTGTAAAAATATGTGACTGCAATCAAAAAACTAAAATCGCCGAAAGATGCTTATGGTTGAGGCTAAGGGTGGGCAGGGCTTAAGATTGTCATTGCTGGGATTAGAGTTTTGCCCATGGAAATGAATGAACGGTCCCCACAAAGATATGAGCACCGGTCTGTGTGCACATGTCCGGTAAACATATCTTTATGGGGACCGCTCATTCATTTCTATGGGAAAAATGCTAACGCTAACTATGACAACCTTAACTCCTACCCAGCCTAACCGTAAGTAACCATAACCATAAGCAGCCATAAGTAACCAAGCAAAATACAAGAGTTTTGGCATTTGTAGGTTTTTCATTGCAGTGACAGATTTTTATGATATTGAGTTTTCCCTTATTGGGACAAGGAAACTGGTCCCCATAAGGGAAATAAAATGGCTATTCATCACATTGTGGGGACATTGACTCCCCATAAGGTAAGGTATACCTGCTTGTGTGTATGTGTGTGTGTGTGTGTGTGTCTGTCTGTGTGTTTATGTGTGTATCTGTCTGTCTGTGTATGTATGTGTGTGTATGTATGTGTGTGTGTGTGTCTGTCTGTGTGTGTGTGTGTATGTATGTGTGTCTGTCTGTGCCTGCCTGTGTATGTCGGTGTCTGTATGCTAAGCGATAATGCTCACAGCTCCTCTGCAGCCCAGAATGCTAATGGCCTCGTCATCAGACAAAATAAAAACGATTTCTGTCTCCCCCCGGGCCCGAGGAATAGGGCCACGCTAGAGACGCTTCATGACTGAGATCTTGCCTTCCCTCTCCATGCCCAGCTAGTGTGATGGTTTTAATGTCAAGATGAGAGGCAGCACCGCCCCACCCCAGCCCCCCAGGAGAGAGGGAATGTTATCCAGAGGCATTACAATAAGGACGCAGACCTTTGTTATACTTCAGGGAGTCATGGTGCAAACACACCAGGCAAATACACCATCACATTCAAGATTAAAGTTCTACTGTCATATGTGTTCGGGGGGGGGGGGGACAGCACAGTGGTGCAGTGGTTAGCACTGTTGCCTCACACCTCTGGGACCAGGGTTGGGTCTCTACCATGGCTCCATATGTGTGGAGTTTGCATGTTCTCCCCATGTTGTTGTGGGGTTTCCTCTGGGAACTCTGGTTCCCCCCCAGTCCAAAAATATGCTGAGGCTATTTGAAGTTACCGAATTGTCCGTAGGTGTGTATGTGTGAGTGAATAAATAAGCATGTTACAGACAGCTGACCTAATGCGTCATGACTCATAATAGACAAGTATGAAAAAATTGTGTATTTCGTACTCAGATTCTTCTGCACTGTGTTGCATGTGGTTGTTTGCATGGTTCACAGTGGCAGGATTGTGTACACAGATTGCTATTCCAGGTTAGGATCCAGACACCCCCACAGAAAACTGATGGATGTTTCCAGATGAGGCAGCGTGGTGGTGAACACTATTGTCTCACACTCTTTCGGAACTCTGTGTGTGAAGTTGCTCGTTCTTCCCCTGTCATCCTGGGGTGTCCGCTGCGTACTCCAATATCCCCTCACAGTTAAAAAATATGCTAAGGTGAAATGCAGTTGCCAAATTGTCCATAAGTGTCCAGCACAGGTTCCAAACCCCCCTGTCCCAACATAGGTTACAGTGCGTACAGAATATGTGAGTCCAGTGAAACTCTTACGCTATAGGTGCAGCGCAAGGCGTAGAGGGTTAGGATAAAAAGCAGTGCAATATCAGATTTTGAGGAAAGACTTACTTCTCCAGCTACGTCAATGAGAGCGGCACTGGCTTTAAATGATGTTGTGCCTCTAAAACCTACCGCAAAGCAAATATGTCCCATCTATCCTCTGGAAAATAATACCCATAAATCTGCTACAAGTCACGCACTTTCCAGGATTTTTCAGAACGTTTTTCCTGAGTCATTCCTTCCTAAATTTAAGCTTGTGTTTATAATTAATGCAGTTTAGACTGAAGACTGAGAAGACGACTGAGACTAGTGCTATTACAATGTACATGACACACTCCAGGCAAATACAGGCTGTAGTACTTCTGCAGGAGAACATGCTAAGGAGCTTATTAAGAAATCAATGAGATGCATATTAGCGCTTTGTAGACTGTAAATGAGTTTACCCCTATTGGTATCCCCAATGAATATTCCCAGGAAGAGAAAATAAATCTTTAAAGTGTCTTTTTTATCCTGCTAATTTGCAGGAAATTTATTTGTAACTTTAATTAGTTAATTTGTTGTTTATTTTATTTGTGGTTATTTATGATTGTGCAAAAACAAGCTATAGGCTGCCCTAGTAGCTCCTCACTCAGAATCCCCATTATCATGTAACAGCTTTTAAGAGTCATAGGTCCCAGCCTGCCAGGCTGACCAATCTGAGCCCAGTATCTGCCAGGCTGACCAATCTGAGCCCAGTATCTGCCAGGCTGACCAATCTGAGCCCTGTATCTGCCAGGCTGACCAATCTGAGCCCTGTATCTGCCAGGCTGGCCAATCTGAGCCCTGTATCTCAGCCCTCTGGTGCCCGAAAAGACCCCCGGCTGCGTCGCACATAGACCACTGTCGCCCAGCAGGTCTTTTGGGGTGGCAGTGATGTCGTGCTGTCTTCCCAGGACACAAGCACAGCCAGGGTGCTGCCTTTAGAGTAGGATTGAGCCGATTAGCTAATGCCCTTGTCTTTGTTTGACTTACTGATTTGCCCCCCTCTCCCCACGCCCTGTTTACTCAGCCAGACGTTTCGCCCAGGTGATGTACCCTGACTGTCTCCCTTTACCCAGGTAGCCCTAATCGCTGCAGTATTTTTCGTGAAGGTATAATAAAAAAATAACCATGTTACAAACGGCTGACCTAATGAATCCTGACTATCAGCAACAGACAAATACGAACAATTCTACCTTTCGCACCCAGATTCTTCTGCACTGTGTTGCATGCAATCGTTTGCATCGCACACAGTGGCAGCATTGCGTAAACAGATCGCTATAAGCTCGCTATCGCTCACGATAGCTCACAGTTAACCCTGTCTTCTTCACATTAAGTGCACAGAGCCGCTGTTAGTCACTTTAATGAAGACCACGATCCGATGGCTTTCAATGCATATAGAATGGGGATTGGTCACATGCAGATTCATCGGTAATGGGAAGGTTATAACTCATGCTCATTCGCAGTATACTGTTCTTTTCGAGATGTGGGGCGACAATAATATGAGAACGCTGTATTTGGTTATTGTAAATTATCCATCCATCTTCCATAACTGCTTCTGCAATACAGGGTCACAGTGAGCTTATAATCTATCCTGTGCAGAACAGGGCACAAGGCAGGGGACACCCCGCACAGACTGCACACCCCTTCGCACACACTTTAAGGACAATTCAGAGACACCGGTTCACCTAAATGCATATTTTTGGACTTCTGAACCTATTCAAACAAGGGAATGCGTGTCTGGGAGAGGTCACAGTTCCACCCACCAAGCCACTCTGATGCCCTTATTTTTTAATAGACATTATGTGCCAAAAATATTACTTGAACACCCTCATTGAAAGGATCAGGAAATTAAAATTTTTCCCATATTAGCTAATTGGATGAGCCAAGGGCGGGAATCTAAACCCAAGCCCTGGAGGTGTGAGGCTACACTGCAACTAAACTTCCTGAAATTATTTTTTGTACGTAAATCCTATTAATGCGCTCCACTGAATATCAGCAGAAATCGATTAACGTACAGCTATAAACTACTTTAAACACTTTAGCTACTCATGGTCAAACTATTCAGCATTCATTTCAGGAAATTCGTCCCCCGGGGGGGTGGGGGGGAGCAAGCTACCTCGGATAACAGCTGCCCGATAAGTCAAATCCAATTTAAATTCCTTTAGGGATAAACGAGTGCAATGACAACAATATTAAAAACCATGCCGTCCATGTCCGTCTGATTCCTCTCCTCGATAAACAGGCTGTAGCAGATTTACCTCCCACCCAGGACACTAAACACTACAGGGCTGCGAAACTGGGCAGGGTTGTGTGGCGGGGAGAGGGAGAAAAAAAATAAACAAACACTGTGAAGAAGCGCCAATACTTACAACCATACCATTTAGGGACACCCAGCAGTCTTCTGGGAAGTCCTGGAGAAGGGGCACCAGGAACTGGAGACAGCCGTCCCAGTGGCAGAGCAGCAGCATCATACCAATCAGATTAAAGATTCTTACCACCGCACTGGCCAGGTCATAGGTCATGTGGAAGATCTGTGGAGGGAGGGGAGGGAGATAGGCAGCTCTTAGTCATCAGGACCAGAGGATCTCGCCTTGGCTCTGTGAAGAAGAAGCAGTGGTGGGTCTTAGATTCCAGCCAGTTCCTGTGTCCTACATTCTGAGGCTCATGGTTACCTCACGGGGGGCTGTGCTATGCCCTTGATCAAGGTCCTTAACCCCCTAAAATGCTCCAGGGGCACCAGATAAATGGCCTGTACACACTTTAAACTGTGCATATTTAAGTGTATGTCTCTCAAGAGACAAGCAAGAATGGATATCTGAAAAGAAGCACTGAAATGTGATGTGTACTAGGAGCCGTTACCAAGGGAAGGTTCAGCTTTGGTGACTGGGGGCGGGGGGGGGACCACTGCCTTCTTGATCTCATATTTGCAAAGGCTCCAGGCTCAAGCTCTCCGAGTCAAGCTTCCCATCCAGTCTGCTGTCCGCCTCAGGAGAACCGCGAGCTGGCGAACCGCGTCCGGGTCAGAGCGAACCTGCCGCTGAAGGCTGCGAGCGCTAATGCTACTACAGCGGGCCAATCACCAATGTGCCATTTTCTCATTTTGCTGCAAGAGCCCCCAGGGACACCAGGAAGCTGGGTAGCAGACCAGCTCACAATAAAGTGAGTGGTTTGGGAATTTATCATTACTGCGTGTGCATATTAATCACCCCCCTCCCCCCAACCTAGGGAAGTAAGAAATCCTGTGTATGCTAGCCCCTCCCAGCTGGACGCTGGTAGCGCCCCCCCATGGCTGCACTGAGACACAGAACAGCATGTTCAGATTCCTGGGACTGTCTCTACACCATCTCCGCATCAGATGTCAGCGGTGTGTCCGCTCCCTCCTGATTGGTCGCTGGGGGCCTATCCCAGCTCCGACTCGGCAGGGTGAAGAAGAAGAAGACGGTGTTGCTGTTCCCCGTCCCAAACCCCCAGTACGATGCTGAGCAGAGAAGAATACAGTTGGTACATGTTCCAGGCTGAACCACAGAAAACAGGAACCTGTGCAATGCCAGTGAATCACTAATGCTTCACACAAATCGTCAGGTCGTCATAAACACACGCTCTAGACTGGGGTCACTCCACTCCACAGTGGCTCAGGTGGATTTGTGTACAAACTCAGGCTCATCCTAATTAACAACTTTATCATCCAATTATCAGTGTCTGCACTGAGGACCCCATGGGCACCTTTAATGGACAGTGTTAATTGGACGAGGCAGCCTATGAAAAGGAGCGGGGAGTCCTCCATCTTAAACAGACTTCCTGTGCTCTTTCAGCATGACCAGCTGAACCCAGCTGACAGAGGACACACCAGTGCATACATATCCTGCGACTGGGTCACTGTGTGAATGCGCAAGCATGAGTGAGTGTCAGATTGACACACACACACACCTGTGTGCACACAAACACAAATACTGACTATCCTGAATCTGACTCTGCACTATGCAGCAACGGTGCATTTCAAGGTTTGTCAGTCAATCCCATAAACAAAAAACGAAGCTTATAAGATTACCCACAATGCAGTGTACCAGAAAACATGGAACTGACCCCAGGAAGCATGAGGCAGGCAACACCATGCACAGGATATGACTTCATAAAATGATTTAGTGCTTTTTTAAAATGTTTTAATTCAACATGTTTAATATTTTCGCTTCCCACGGGTCGGGTCACTTCTGCCGTATATGCTTTGTAGCCAATATGGTGTCTCGACACAGCCGTACCCCTCCAGGCTTTTGGGGTTAATGACCTCTCTTGGATGAGTGTGGTTCCTGCCCACAGCCCAAGAACAAGCTGATAGGTGAACTGGAATTTCTAATCTGCCTGTAGAGTGTGAAATGGACTGGCATCCCATCCAGTATCCCCTGCCTTGTGCCCTGTGCTTTCTGGGACTCCCTGTTCTTTACCACCCTTTGCCATCCTTCTTGGAATGCCACAAAACTATACCCATAAATAATCCACTAATGTTCCGGGTATGGATTTGTATCAACCAGCCGTAGGGCCACCAACTCAAGATATCTGCTTCCAAAGTGCCTCCATGTTGTGTAAGAATTCAGCAGCTGAAATAATTATGTTGCATTGAGGAAAAATGCTTAGCAGTGCCAGTAAATGCTAAACCTTTTTCAGAACAATGTATAAAATGTCCCTGTGGAGAGTTTTTAAAATTGAAGATGACTGAATAATTTTATACGTATGAGCTGCAAATTCGGTTTTGGGTTCAATGTGAGAACCTAGAACTCTGTTAACCCACAGAATTGAACCATTCCTTGGAAAACCCCCATGTTTTCTCTTTTTTGTAACTTGTACAACTTGTAACTTTTTTTAGTAAATAATTCATGGAATTGGACTATAGTGCTATCTAGTTTTTTTTTTCTTTTTTGCTTTGTTGCATACATGAAATTAATATGAAAGTAAAAAGTAATCAAATTCTTCCAAATACTCTGGATCTCAAAAGAAACATTTGCCTGGCTGTACTGTGAGATTCAAGCCAAAATATCCTTTGGGGCAGGGAAGCCATAATGGGGGGGGGGGTGGTTAAAATGAATCCAAGGGCCTAAATGATAAGTTTTGATTGGGACAAAATCTCTAGTGATACACCTGGTTTGAGCTCTTGCATCTTGCAGCCACGGACCCTTCAGGACTTTCAGTTGAAGAACTCTGCTCCCAACTTTCACTGCGTGGGGGACATCCAGCAGAAGAGGTAAGCTGTGCTTTAATACAAGTGGACACTTAGGGGTGGTACACAGGAGCAGGCATGCTGTCCTTCTACTGGGTTCTGGGGAAGTTGACCCCATCGTCTGTGAGGATTGGGGCTTTTGTTTTTGTTCTTTAATATTTTTTTGTGACGATTTTAATCTGGAGAGCCAAGTGTTGGGTATATGGCAGAACGGGTCACGCCATGGTCCCTGTTTAATAGCAATATTTGACGCTTGTCATGTTTGAGCAGAGAAATATTAAAACGTGACATTTGCAGTGTGTGCAAAGCATACAGGGGAGTGTGCCTGATCTTTCCGGCAACTGAATATATTATTCACATTTACAGTTGTGGGTTGGCGGACCCAGTGATTCGACCGGGACCCCGATTCAAATGACAGCATAAAACCTTCCAGCTTGTATCTCTGAGATGATGGAACATCGGAGCCAAATGGTCACTTGGGGATTTGCTAATTCCACAGATGTCCATGGACACATGGGTGCTGCTATGTAAGTGAGCATGCAAGCTTGTGAACGGTACCTGTGTGCGTCATATGTATACATGTGTATATGTGCTTTTGGTACCACTACCGGACTATTAGATCTTGATCTACCTCTGCTCACATGAGAATGTTGCTGCACCCACGACGTCCAACCTGCATGCATGTGTGACGCACCCAAAGAGTCATGCCAGTGTCACACCTATCCCAGAGAGGCCACCATGTTCTTGTTGTCATTGTAATACTTGGTTCCCCGGTTCACCTTCCGGAGGGCTGCAGACATGCCCTGGGGCCCAGTGCTAGTAGAACCTGAATCATTAAATTGCTTTCTGGTCCATTATGTGGAGCCGTAATTCCAAGCCACTCTCATTACAGATTCGTGAGTGTTTACAGAGTCAATTCCAGCCACCAACTTCGCGAAGGATACCTCTCTCAGAACTAGAACTTGGAACCCTTTCATTGCAAGTACAGTCGTGGCCAAAAGTTTTGGGAATGACATAAGTATTGGTTTTCACAATGTCTGCTGCCTCCATGTTTGTACATCTTTTTGTCAGATGTCTCTATTGTGTACTGAAGTATAATTACAAGCATTTCACAAGTGTCAAAGGCGTGTATTGATAATTACATTAAGTTTATGCAAAGAGTCAATATTTGCAGCGTTGGCCTTTCTTTTTCAAGACCTCTGCAATTCATCCTGGCATGCTGTCAATCAACTTCTGGGCCAAATCCTGACTGATGGCAGCCCATTCTTGCATAATTAATGCTTGGAGTTTGTCAGAATGTGTGGGGTTTTGTTTGTCCAGCCGGAGTATATGCAAATTGACGTCATAAAAATTGAGGCAGCAGATTTTGTGAAAACCAATACTTATGTCATTCTCAAAACTTTTGGCCACGACCATATTATTCCCTCCACAATAGGCCACAAGCCCCCTCCCCCACCAACCTATGTGATTTGAATCCCCTGAAACTCACTGAGATGTTCAAGCATTGATGGAAAAAGACTGGCCCTCAGAGCACTTTTCCTTCAGTGCAAGTGGCCACCCGAACACGTCACCCTCGCAGCACCTGGGCGCTCACGTTTGCATCCCGCTGCCTCAGCTGACTCTCTTGCCTATGGCCTTTGCTCCCAGGTGCTGGAAATGGCTCAGATCAGCAGCCCGCACTAGCATGGACGGAGTTCTTGGCCCGGGGAGGAGTAACGGCAGGGAGCTTAGACAGAACGGCTCACGCGAAAGGTTTTGGAAAGAGCCCCGCTCTGACACCACATCCGGCAGCGCATCTTGTCGAGAAACAGACACTCGACTGGCATCATTTCACCTAGAGCATCAGGACACAACTCCCGAGTGTCTTTTGGCAAAAACACCTCCTCAACTGCTGGGGAAATGGAGCACGAGACTGGGTCTCAGAGAAAACCGCTACATATGGGACAGCAGGCTGGCTGGAACCGGACCCACGCCCGTGTCTGAATAATTCTGGTTCTTCAGTTTAAGACTCTTTCTCATAAACCCTAAAGTGACATTTCTGGAAACCATACAGATCCAAATGAGGAAGGTTCTGCTGTGTGCATTCAGGGCCCGGCAAAGATCCAGAAGTCATATTTGAACTAAACCTTTGCTGGATATGGGACAGTCTTTCTGAGAGAATATAAATTACTGATAGTCGACAGCTACGCTCTAAAGTAATTCCCTAGAACTGATCCAGTCCACATTACTCCAGGAATATTAATAGATAAGTCACCTTTACTAATAGAAAACGTATACAGGCATTTTAAAAATATACAGTAGCTATATAATTTTTATAGGTATTTGCACTGTAAAAGAATGACTAGTGTCATAAATCCAAAACTCCACTTCTGATGGTAGAATTTGATATATACATCAGTGGAACCGTGTCCTTCAGCTCCATGGAAACCAGCACCATCAATGCTGAGTCACTGTGCTTTCCTGAAAGAAGTTTATATGCACAATATTTCAACATTGTGAGCATAAAAAAACATAGTTCTAATATTATCAGTCAAGTCCCCCCTCATGTTAAACTGCTGTGCAGTACAAGTGCCAAATGACTGGACATTTGGCTGGGTTCCATTGGGATGAGCCAACTCACTCAAAAATACTTCTCTCTCAGTGCACAGTAACTAAGTGGCAGAAATGTTGTGGTTCCTCTTAGTCTATATACTTGTCTTTTCGGTCGACTACTGGACTTGTAAAAGCCCTTTGACAAGGTGGGAACAAGCCTCCGCATGGAACACTGGACAGTACACTTTCAAAGCTTTGTGAGTGAAGAAACTAGTCCTGAGAAACTAGAAAATTTGGAGTAATGAAAACAAGTTCCTTTGAAAGCCACATGAGAGACCAAGGAATTCTGTAAGAAATCCATAACTAGAGTCTCTGTGAAAGCCATACAAAAGAAGGCAGGGATCCCCATGAAACCTACATGACAGATGTAAGGAGTCCCTGTGAAAGGTATAGGAGACACCATGGGAGACCCTGCTAAACCATATGAGCAAAAGAGGGATTCCCTGAGACACCCATATGACAAATGGAAGTAGTTCCCATGAAACCCATATGACAAATGGAAGTAGTTCCCATGAAACCCATATGACAAATGAAAGGAGTCTCCATGAAAGCTATACGAGAGACTGAGGAAGACCGTGTAATAAATCAAGGGATACCCTGTGTAGAATATACAAGAGACTGAGGGAGACCCTGTGAGAGGTACATGTGACACCGTGGGAGACCCTGTGAGAGATCGAGGGAGACTCTGTGAGAGGCATATGGGGGACTGAGGGAAACCCTATGAGATGCATACCAGAGACCGTGTGAAACCCTGCTAGAGAGAGGCCCTGTGCAAGACATAACCTGTTAAACTCATACTAGAGATTGAGGGAGTTCGTGTGAGAAATCAGCAACACCCTGTGAGAGGCATTTTAGAGACTATGGAAGATCCTGCGAGAGAACGAGGTCAGACCCTGTGAGGGGCATATGTGAAACAGAGGGAGACTCTGTGAGAGACATACAAGAGACTGAGGGACACCCTGAGACAACCAAAAAAGAAATCAAGAGATACCCCACAAGAGTCATAATAGAATCCCTGCGGGAGCCATACAAGTAACAGAGGGTGACTCCTGTGTGACTCATATAAGAGAATAACCAAGTACCTGTGAAAGTCATAGGTGACCTTGTAGGAAATGCTGCAAGTCATATACTGTAAGAGACCATGGGAGACCAAGCAAGCATTGATGCATTCCCAATAACTCAGAACATTTCCAACCTCCTACTTAGAAAAGTACTATAGAACAGCTGAACGGAATGGATTCGTAATGCAAATTTACGAAAAACTAATGCTAGTTCCGCTAGAATTTGATGCTAACATAACACAGTGATTCTCACAGGTGAGACAGCAGAAAACATAGAAAGTCATGATGCACATCGTGTGAACAGTAAACAAGCATCTCTTCGGTTTTCCGTTACTCTTGCTCTCTTAACTCGGCGATGCTTTTACCGAGTCGACCCTCCTACATTGGACAATCGAAGCGAGTTGGAACAGGTGTTGAAAGGATCCTGTGAAAGCCCTGAAAGAGGCAGACCTTAGCCTGGCAAGCATTCCTATCTTGCCAAGTATCCTTTGTCCAAACTGGTATCCTGTTTGTATCTTTTGCCCTGGTAGGTATCCCATTTGTATCTCTTAGCCTGGTAAGGATCCTTCAACCTGGTACATATCGTTCAGCCTAGCCAAGGTGAACAGGGCAGACTTGGTACTGGTGAAACTACTTGTCTGGACAACATTTGCATAGATGCATGTGGTAAGTCTGGAAACTGTGGTTTTAGTTTCCACGTGAAGAAGCATGTTTGGTTTATTCAACGTGTATTGTACTATGCATGTAGCTCTGTGCAAGGCTATACACAGGGCTGGGGGTAAGCAGTGTTGTGCACAATAGTGTCTGGCACACCCTATATTACAGTGTTTGCAGCTTCAGTTAATCACACGTTATGTACAACGTGCTCCCAGATGCAAACGTTTGAACAGTTGTACCAAGAAGGTAACTGCAGAACATTCATGACACTGCTGTGGGGCTGTGCCTGTGCAGTCACCTACATTATAGGAGTTTTGACGGCCACGGTCTGTGTACCTTTCCCAAAGCTGAGGGCTCGGAATCTGGGCTTGAACAAACAACGTGGTATTTGGACGCCAAAACAAACAGCTATTCTATTAAGGTCAAGTCAGGGTAATTCAAGCCCTGTCTGCAGTGGGGAAATACAGGACAGGCAAAAGAGAGCCTCTCAGACATCTCTGGGAGAGCCGGCATCACAAGGATGCTGCCACCATGTTCTCCCATTTCATCGGTCTGCTGTAATGGCCTCAGTCTTTCCCCAGTGCAGCCCATACAACTCTCAAAACTCAAGACAGCCATTGGCTTGCTTAAAAAGATACAAGATCAATGAATTAAGCAGAGCTGAGTCTGGGAATTATATCAGTTTTATGTTAATAACCAAGCAGATCATAAAGAGCCTTATAAAGAATCCATCTTATGTAAAATGATGATTCATAACCCAAAGTGAATGTGGGACCCCTATTAATAAAAATCTCCCCCAGGCATCCTAATTCTATGTAGCGTTATGAAGTCATTGAGTTAGATATCCTCCAGGAAGCCATCAGCTTTGGCTCTGCTTAATCTTCTTTTTTTTTTTACATGACATCAGATGTGAATGCTGGCAGATGCAGGCACGCCTTACCTCCTCCCATTGGTGGATGTACCTGATGAGGCGGGAGAGCCTAAGCAGTCGGAGCAGACTGAGGATCTTTGTGAACCGGACAATACGCAGGGCACGCGCAGTCTTGTAGACCTCCGAGTCGAAGCCCTTCTCTACAATCAGGAAGATGTAATCCACGGGTATGGAGGACAGGAAGTCCACCACAAACCAGCTTTTCAGGTAGTTCCTCTTGATGACCTTGGGGTCGAGGATGATCTCTGAGCTCTCCTCGATGACGATCCCCGTTCTAAAGTTCATGACTAGGTCCACCAAAAAGATGGTGTCTGAGGCCACGTTGAATATCATCCAGGTCGTGGAGGTTTGCTCCGTGAAGAAGGTTATTCCCACAGGAATAATTATTAGGTTTCCCATCATCATAATAAGCATGATCAAGTCCCAGTAAAACCTACAAAAAAAATAAACCTTTGATCAACATATATCATTTGAAATGATGCAAATAATCTAGACAACTCTGAAAAGATGAATCAGCACCATGAATTAATTAGGAATTAATTAGTAAACTAGGTTAATTTATGAGACAAACAACATGCAATAGCTCTACACCACCTACCAGATAACTTCAGTCCTACAGAGCTGTCATTTATGGGTAACAAAATGCATTTAAATAGCATCATCATATTCATCAATCAACTATTCATGCAGTACAGGGTCACAGTAAGCAGTGCAACACATTTCACAGAAATGTTAGTGTTTTCTAATAAAACAAGATATATGTTAGTGGTTTTCACCTTATGACAAATGTCACCCCGATCCATTGTGAAAAAATGAGTCATTTCCACCCTTAAAATGACAAATAGGCCATTAAACTGTAGATCTTACTACAGGTAAAATATCGCAATTTTTGTTTCATATGTTCCAACAGTGTTATTAAATCGCTGCTTAGAGAAGAACTCTAGGGTAAATATGGCTTCCAATTCGTTCAGAACCCAACTGGCGATGTTAGGAGAACGCATTGCTGGGGGGTAAACATAGCAATCATCTGCTGGCTCGGTGAGGCACCACGTATCGCTGTGAACGGCTCTGTCACGCTGTGCTAAGCCTCGCGCACACAGGAAGCGGAGTTTGGCGTGGATCTTCAGAAGCCCGGAATCTCCCCCCTCACTGCGGGCGCATCTTCGCGGCCAGCTTGGTCAGGTAAGCCCGGGAAAAGCCGCAAAAACAACACCGCGAGCGACTCCGCTAGTGATCGAAAGGAACAAAACATGCAACCAAGTAATCAACAGTTTGAATTCCTAAAGGGGGACGGCTGTTAAACCCTTAGTAATACTCCAATGAAGTAAGGGTTAAGCTGTACTCTGTTTTGATAAATGCAATAAATATCACACTACTGTCTATTTTAGCTGCTCTGTCCCCAGCTATTGCCATTCTATAATCAGTTTTATATTGGTTTGCTTCCCTTGAGTTTCCGCCTCAAATGACAAACAGCTATTTTGTGTGCTGACACCGCAATATATGAAAATTCACGTCGGTACTTGTCCGCTTCCACCGACGACCGCGGCCTGCCTTTAAGTTCTCCCCTCTGTCGCTCACAGTCATGTGGCAGGGATGTGCCATAGCTGACATTTACGCCTTGGCTTGACGTCTGTGATGAAAACATTGCCAAATGAGGAGTGGGAAAGTGAATTAAATGAAGTATCTCAACTATATTAATTTAGATGGAATTTGCGCTGGTTTATTCACTCCCGGACAAGGCTTTTCTCAATGTTGACAAAACGGGTCACATATGATGAATCTGCCTGATGAGAATAATTACTTGTGGTAATAATTACCGCGAGTGCTGATCAATAACCGTGGCGTGCCGCCTTCCCCGGATAAATTAAACGGGGGGCACTGATAAGCACTGTTATTTTCAAAGTAAATGGACCGATGTCACAGAGATGACTTGAGCTCCAGCTAGTGTGGTGCCGCGGTATCCCGAAGCAACCTTAACACAGGGATACACAGAAATGGCTGTGCAGAGCTGCAAAGACGCGAGGCGCTGACGGCCAGCTTCTTCCGCACCCACCTCCCGTCTCGGATAGAGGTTATCTGAAGGAGTCTCATCACCTGGGGATATTTGTCGGCCTCATCATAAAACATCAGACTGCCACAGTTTACACCGGCGGCGCTGAACGTTGACCTCTGCAACGTTTAGCAATTCTGCATCTCCCAAGTGTCCAGCTGTTCTGAAGTACACCATCATCACAAATGTTACTGGCTACTGAGTTACACTTTAATCTTTTGGGAAAAGTACATTTAGGGACCTAGAGGTATTTAATAAAAAAACAAACAGAAAAAAACAACAACACAGCACTTTAGCAATTATGTTTAAAAATGCTTAAAGCACATTACTGAGGACCAGAAATACAACAACTAAGAGAAAATGAATTCTCAACCCAAAAATGCTAATGTAGTACACTGCTTCTGCATCCAGTCCTCAGACCGTCACCCGTTCCCCAGATTTTCACTCCCTCCCAGCTCCCAACACACCTGTACCAGGCAGGTGGCGTTCCTGATTGGTTGATTGTCTGGCTAAGGGGGCTAAGAGCTGGGAAGGAGCAAAAATGGGGACTCTCTTAGGGTCCACAAGGACTGGGTTGAGAAACACGGATGTAGTAAGTTGGGGTGGGGGAGGGAATGGTGTGATTCATGAAATGCAGCTGAGGACAATGGCCTTAACCAGTCATCTGATTGGCTCTTAATCTGCTACAGGAATTGCCCTTCTGGAACATGAGAGTGTTGTGTCTGTCTATGGGGACACCGAAGAGAAATGGAAAGAAAATTCTGAGCCAGGTAACAGTTCAGCGCATGCGAGCCCCAGGTCGGCCACAAATCAGGGGGCTGGCATGCAGCGGAAATGCCTGAAATGCAGAGCCAGCCAATTCCATGCACCTGCACCTGCGAGCCGCACTCAGCGGAATGATGGCGGTACCGAGCACCAGAATGACGCACCGCCTCTGATTTGCTTGCTATACAAATAGCTGCAGAGGATGCAAATTGGAGCTGGCTATACTCAAGCCAATTTATCAGTCATCCCTGCTAACTAATGCCAGTACCCAGCTCGTCCAAACAGCGAATCACACGGCAGGACATGTTCTCAAAAGGTTCACTTACTCTCTGGCTAAGCATTAGAGCAGCTAAAACACCTGACTGAAGTGAGTTTGAACGTCGTGCAATTTTTGGTGTCATACTTGATGGTTCCAGCACCTCAGAAACAGTCACCCTCTCCCAGGATTTCCATGCAGTACAGTGTCATTATGGTAGAGTGGTGTGATAAACAAAGAACAGCCAGTCAGCGACATTTGTGGACAAAAACACCTTGTTAAAAAAACGAGGTCAGGGGAGAATGGGCAATCTTGTTAAAGCTAACAGGAAGGCCACAAGTGCAAAAATAACAGCTCAATACAACAGTGGCATGCAGAATGGCTTCTCTGAATGCATAACTCGTCTCGCCTTGAAGCAGTTCTGAAGGCAAAAGTGGGTCTTCCCTGGCACCTGCTAGCTGTGTCTACTGAAGAGTTCACTTAGTGTACAGCACTGCGACATCGAGAGCCCAGCTTAAGAGCATTTCACTGGAGCTCTGGAAGCTCACCTCTATTCCTCTGAGTCTGGAAGGTACCATAGCTCCAGGACCATCTTAACAGAACTCAGTGAAGCATATCCCAGGGAACAGAGGGCACAAGGCAGGGGAACAGCCTGAACCAGAAGCCAGTGCATCACATAGTATGTAAAAGCACACAGGATGGGCAATTTACACACTAACTGTACCTGCACAGAGAAACACATTCAAACACGAGGGAAATGCTCAGATTGCGTGCGCACACACACAGGTTTGTAATTTTATATTTGTGGGGACTCTCCATTCATTTCTATGGGGAAAACTCTAATACCAACCTAAGGTAACCAAACAAAATATGAGACTTCTTGGCATTTCTAGTTTTTTGATTGCATTCACAGATAATTGTTGGGACCTGAAAAATGGTCCCCACAACATTATTACATTGTGGGGAATATTTGATCCCCACAATGTAATATAAACATAATCTACACAGACACACACAGAGACACACACACAGGGCTGGGGTTGGGAATCAAGCCCACAACCCTGACAGTGTGAGGCCACTGTGCCGCCCAAACATCCCTGTTTAGCTTCCAAAACACACGCATCAGCACCATTACAGTTGTGCACTTGTAGGATCTGTGGGGTGCCGAGGTGGGTGATGTGAAGAAGGACATAACCACAGCCTGAGAGACACCTTCAGCACTCAGGGGACTGGCTGTTATGGCCGATGACCTGTACGCTTCTCCACTGAGCTTCGGCTACAGCACGGCGTAAGCAATGAAATATTCATAAGGACCAACTAATACATCTGTGTTACACTGGAAACACCAAGCGGGAGTCATTTTCTTTGCTTATTACAACCCTCATGTTACCTACAGCTAACAAACTGAAAAGTTCTTCGATTTACTGTGAAATCTTAGGAAGGAGTAGATGTTTTTGGGGAGAGTGGACAAGCAGCTCTACTGACCTGTGATTAATTATTCAGGAGTATAGGACAAGGACAAGACAGATGTGTGTTAAGAGAGTGACCGAAAGGAATGTTCCAGATCTGTGAGTTTTCGTCCAATGCATTTAAATTAAAGGTTAAGAGCTTATCTTGTATGACATTTTGTAACCTGTCTGTTACTTTCTGAGGAGACCAAATAAAATCACCCATTTCCCGTGCATCACTTGGCCGCCTGAAGAGTCTAACACCTTAGGTTTACCTACTAGGTGTTTAGTGTTCAAAGCGTCATGGGACCCAACGGTAACTGTCAGCTTTGGAACGAGCTTCATTTGTCTCTTATTGTACTGTTCTTGTACTATTCTCTACTCTATTGACCCCCCCCCCCCATGCACCTATCCTCTCTCCTGTAATTGGGGCGCAAGAATGACAGCCTGTCCCTCAGAACAGAGATGACTTGAAATTTGATATACAGCTTAAATCTCCCACTGCAACATCATAACATAATTACAAGCATGGACACCATACAAGGCATTCATGCAGGGACAGCTCTTGAAGTACGTTTTTCTCTGTCCAATCAAGAAAAAAAAAAACGCAGAATTGACATTTTAAGAAGTGGATGCACGAACAGCTCCACGTGTGCCGTGGTGCCAGCGTGTGGCGAGGGCGACTCGTGCCCAGCGTGACCAGCTGTTCCACGGCAGCGATGTGCCGAACGCCCCAGCGATCGCACTAAAGGGAACATCACGCCAACAGAAAGTGCTGTTAGGATGCACCGGCTCTGTATCCCCCCCCCCCTCCCCCGGTGAGAAGCCATAACAGGCTGGAATAAATGCGTATTAGATGTGCATTACTTTCCTCCCGGTTCCTTCTCCAGCACACGTTTTACGTGGATATTCTCAAGTGTATAATGTTGGGGGCACAGTTGCAGTTTGGGCATAAAAACGAAAGACTGCATTTTACTGGTTGTGCGGAAATCAAACTCTAAGAGGTAGAATAAACAATACTGTTTGTGAGATAAGGACATCAGATCCTACGCTTCCATCGGAGCAGGCAGGTACTGGACGGATGTGCAGGAGAAGAAGTGGATTGACTGCAGGGATGGCGAAATGTACCGAGAAATGTGTCGAGATCGGGTTTCATATGCATCGCTGTCACGCAAGGAGCGGGTGGCCCTGACGCAAGAATAAATGGATCTCGTTCTGTTCTTCCTCCAGCAGAAGAGGCGGTCTTACGAGGTTCCCCAAGCTGAGAGATCTTGGTCGAGGGTCAAAGCTGGGAAGGAGCTATAAAGGAGTCGGGTAGGTGTCACACTGTGACATGTGACCAGGCACATTGGCATATATAAATCACACCTGTGCACCAAAAGACTTCAATTCAACACTCTTCCCAAATTCCCGGTGTATCCACAATTCCTGAAGAGAGTTAACGTCACATGAAAATGAAGGGATGTTCAGTTTCAAGTCACTTCAACATCATTCACCCTGTTACAATTGCCCTCACTAATGAAAGGTGATTAAACAAATCATGTATAAAAGGAAACCATTTTGCTGGATGGTCAGAAATGGTGTAACAATGAACTTGTACCGTATTGTTAGAGAATAAACCCAGTTCCAATCGTACAATTCCATCTGCCCGGGCAGTTCTATTCGGGACCAGGATGAGAGGTGAGTTTGATCTCGGGTGCTAAGTAAGGCCACAGGATGTGGATTACAAGGGGGGGTGACGGCCCTCAAAGCACCCATTATGATTCACGCGACTGCTTTGCATCTCAAAGATGTGCAGGCATTTCCTTGATTCAAAGTGGTCAATTAATAAAGATCAAAGGAACAGTGAGGGCGATCTCATACCATCGCCATCTCACAAACTGCCCGGTGCATGCCGCTCGCCCGGCTCTGCTTTATTAAGTTACTTCAAAAGCCATGCAAACATTTTGCTAAAGATGAATAATAAGCATCTTCTAAATCAGGCTGTGGCTCCCCCACACCCCAGATAGAAGAGAGGGGGAAGGGAGCAGGACGGGTAAAATATAAGAACGTATGAAAGATGAAAGATTGGGCTCCGATCATACGGCAAAGCAAGTGAAGAGGGGGAATCGCAATTCCTGGGCTGAAACCTGTCAGGGATCTATAAATAATTAACGTTACTAACCTGCCATTCATTTTTAAACAGCTCCTGTATGGAGAGATGTTCGGCGTTGAGTTTCTCCTGGCTTTTGAGGCAACACAAAAGACACAATGATGCAGCCATTGATTCCATGTTGTACTTTTGCGGCCGGGATCTGTTTACCTGTCTGGGCCGAATGTGTGGTGCAACGATGTGCCGCGATGAGCACCGATCGGGTAGGGGAGTGGGGGGGGGGGGGGGGGGGGGGGGGGGGGGGGCGGCGCGGGGGGGGGGGGGGGCGGGGGGTGTGTGTGCGGGGGGTGGGGGGGGGGGCGGGGCGGGGGGGGGGGGGGCGGGCGGGGG